>CAKAOJ020000177.1:7500-607500 GCA_916701645.2 Sebastolobus alascanus
CGTTTATACCTCCATAGTGAACAGGTCCTCTCCACAGAGTCCACCATCTTTCTACAGTAGCCCAGAACAGGCTACTGTAACCAAACTCTGGCTCTAGAGAGGGCTATTACAGTTTTTATGTTACCTGAAAGCAACCATAGTTCTCCAAAACATTTGGTACACGGAAGAAGTTGGTTGCAATCTGCAACCTCACCACTAGATGTCACCAGATCCTACACACTATTCCTTTAAGCTGGGCATAAACTGTACAATTTCAGTCCGTTTCTGGCCACAATTTTGAGCCACACGACTCATTTTACAGTTGGACCAATTTCAGCTTCATCAGGCGTCATTTGACGTGCGGGGGGGGGATGAGGAAATTTTGATCGTTCATCCACAGCGTCTCGCACAGTTGAAACAGAGTCACAAGCCGATTCCCCAACATCAGTGCCTTTTTTTTTTTTTTTTTTAAGACGTTTCAGCAGATAGGATGGCACAGATTATCGAGGAAGCACGTTTCTCTTCCATTTCATTTTCGGTTTTATTTATATATTTATTTTCATTAATCTTTTTAATTAAGTTATTTTGCATCATTATTTATTCATTGATTATTTTTGCAATTATTTTTTAAATGTGCATATTTATGTATGTATTTCTACACGATTTTCCCTTCGCATTTCACCCCTTATTTATTTCTGTATTCTGTACAGTGCATGCCCAGCTTTAAACTTCACAGAAAATTTAAAAATGCATTGAATTACATGCTAATTCCTAGTAGTCGATGTAACCAAGTGGCGTTGAAAACACAGCAAAACAAAAGGCAAATTTGGCACAAAATAGGAATTTATTGGAGGTACAAAGACCCAACCACGCAGGCTGATTTCAGTCTTATAGTATGTTTCTATTCATTACTGGAAAAAAATAAATAATCACACATCACTTATACAGCCTGTTATCTAAAGCTCCTGAAACTCATATTCACAGACAGATATATTATGATTTTTCTTCCTGGGGATGTCAGTAAGTTAAGCTATGCAATACCGAATTATACATTACAAACACACATGCAAACACTCAAAACGTGAAATATTAATAGGGAAGATTTGTGTAGAGCAAATGATCAATTTTAAGGGAAGTGAAACACTTACTTAAAGCTAAAAACAGAATTTATGCTCATGACAGAATTAGTTCAGCACTTGTAAATCTGTTCCTGGACTCTCTCACAGACTGTAGAGAACTCTAAAGTTTCCACAGACACATTGTTAGTTTGGCTTTTCAGGAGATTTGTCAACAATAAGAAATACTGAACAGCAGCCTTCTCCTTTAAATCCTAAGAAAAAAAATAAAGTTTGAATAAAGGAGGCTGCTTATTAAGGTTGCTTGCTAACAGTGAATGAAATGAAAGTTTTCAGAATTCACATTTTATAGTATTAATGAACACGTCTCTCTCCACCTTCGAGAGGGAAACAGAAAATAAGGACATCTGAGAGTGTTTTTAAATAATAAAGGACAGTGGCCACATTTACACTGGTCATTTCAATTGTCTCACATCTGGATAACATCCACTTTCACCTTTACCAAATACACGTTCATTTAGGTTTGGGTGTCTTTGTAGTCATTCCATGTGTCTTTGTAGTTGTTTTCCCTCTTTGTAGTCATTTCACGTGTTTTTGTAGATATTTGTAGTTGTTTTATGTGTATTTGTATTGGTATTAATTCTCTCTGTAGTAGTTTTGCATCTCTTTGTAGTCGTACTGCATCTTTATAGTAGTTTTATGTGCATTTGTAATAGTATTAATTCTCCAATAGCTCTTGGATGCTTTAGTCTTGTTTGAATGTCTGATAGTTAGACCATGAAGTGACTCAGTGTAAATGCGCTCAGCGTTCCTCTTTGGTTTAGTGTGTTCAGATAAATGTCATTTGTTTTGTGTGAAAGCTGATGGACCTCAGTGATGAACTGGAACGCTGTCAAACTAGAGGAATTTTAAAAAAGTGCATATAGACTTCCA
This sequence comes from Sebastolobus alascanus, assembly GCA_916701645.2. Lineage (NCBI taxonomy): Eukaryota > Metazoa > Chordata > Actinopteri > Perciformes > Sebastidae > Sebastolobus > Sebastolobus alascanus. The sequence goes on from CAKAOJ020000177.1 coordinate 9,489, forward strand.
GTATCAGTCAGGGTGAGGACTACAGCTCTGACCAGTCTGACCATTCTGACCAGTCCAGACAGGAAACACAAACCTGTGTCTCCATTCTTCTTCTGTCTTTCAGCTGATGATGAAGACTCTTAGCCCTTCCTCTCTCATCGGAGGAAGACTCTCTATCACCATGTTGTTCATCAGTCCGTATTTATCCTCTTTTTTTATTCCCACTTCCTCCTCCTGCTGCTGCTTGCCCATTGGCTGAAACCTCGTCTGCAAGCCCCTCCCTCTCTACCGGCTGAGACAGCTGATTGGTCAGCTGCTTCATCGTCACCTGAAAGACATCAGAGCATGTTTCATTCTCGTATCACATCTACGTGATGCACTTTGTAGCCCTACAACCTGCAACCAGCACAGAAAACACCAGGTGATCCATCCAACTGTGATTGTGTATTCAAATAACATTTTAAATAAAATATTGTGGTGCTGCAGAGATGTTCCTGGCCTACACATCATATTCTACAGGCTTAAGAAAACATCTATGTTTGGTACAGATCCCAGCTAAAATCACACCATAATCATTTTAATATGTTTTCAATGAAAATGAGAATAGTGATGTAAAAATTAGCATACCCTACAATATCACAAATCATATCACAAATATAGTATCAGTCAAAATAATTGCATTAGATCTTTTTTTTTATAAATCTTGCAGCCGTACTGTCTTGTATTCCAGGATTTAGCCAAGTGTCATGGACATTACAGTTCCCGATATCGCGTTGGAAACAGAGGTCCTCCATCAGCAGCCCATCACGATACCCGTCGTACAATTAACTGCACAGCAGCCATATTATCTGTCCGATATGTGCATGAAAATATCTCCACAAGCACATCAAAAACACGGCCGACAGGCTAAGTTCAGCGATATCTAGCTATGGTGGCACCCACATGTCACTCAAAGTGGCCACGCCCTTAATTATGCATAACTTTAAGCCTTAATATAATTTAAACAGGTGAGTTATATAAACATTCAGCCCCCGTACAGTTATCATGAAAGGGGAAATTAGCTCTAGAGACCAAACTGTTTTATGTTCCAGGCTGTAATCATGTTTATTTCTGCTGTAAATTTGGGCGTAGATGAAATTAGGCTTCATCTTGTGGAGACCATGAATGTCTGAGGAGGGGGGGGACACCAACCTGCAGCTCTTTGAAGAGGTGGAGCATGGCCACACCCACCACGATGACCAGGAAGGCTCCCAGCGTCGTGACCACGTCCACGGCCGCCATGCTCCTCCACTCCTGGAAGAGGATGATGGAGGTGGACAGGACCACGGTGGTGAAGAGGACGTAGTAGATGGGGTAGACCAGCAGGGTGTTGAAGGTGTCCAGAGACTTGTTCAGGTAGTTCACCTGCAGGCAGACACACATACAGGACGCTTCTCTTTTATGGATCTCTGTGATCTCTAATTTAGTGAGATGTTATTAAGAAACAGGACAGGATGAAATTAACAGCTCACCTGTGTTACTATGGAGACGATGAGAGGGACCAGCAGGATCCAGGTGAGAGGACTAACAAGCACTGAAATATCATAATACACTAGAGAGAGATTACAACACAGTAATTAAAGAGTCCTCCACAGATTTATTATCATACTCATGATAAGGATCAGCAGAACCAGAGATATTGTAGCGCCTACACTACCCACAATGCAACTCTTCCTCTTTCTAGCAGCTAATGTAATCCAGCCCCTCCACCCTCTCCCCACCCACTTCCACTCCGTTTGCCCGTGGAGGGTCCGCCATATTCAGTACTATCCAAAACCAGTTAGCGGGGAGTGAAGTGGGTTATAAACATCGATGTCGACTTAACCGGCTGATCTTACTGACGACGTGCAACGCCATTTAGTGTTCCTCATGAAACACGCTCCTTACAAAAATGTAAGTTCCATGTGACTACCGGTACAAACCAAAAACTACCAAGCTTGCCACTAGAGTGTTGTTCTCAGCTTTGACCACTAGAGAGTACTCCAGGTCTTTCCTTAGAAAGGTCGTTAAGACTTTCAAATAAACAAAACCCATTTCAGTTACCTCTCAAATCACAGTTGTAACATTCTCTACAACAACGGTCAAGCTTGTCGGAGTGATTAGGAATCATTTTCACAACTTTATCACAGGATCTGATGAATTACAGGACCATAATATTATTGCAGCCTTTAGGAAAAACAAAAACCTACAGGATCTTCTAGTCAAAGCTAAAGTCGAAACACTAAATTACTCTAAACCCAGAGGTTAGGGGGAATTTTTTAGACACCAAAACTGGATACACAACCAACATAATAACACGATATATAAAACTAGAACGCGAGGCAATCCTAATTCCAAGAATTGTGTCTACTTTATCACATGTAAATAATTTGGCTTACAGTATATGGGGGAAACCGGCAACTCTATTCTGGTTAGATGTAATGAACACAGGTACGATATCATTAATAAGAGAAAAACACGTACCCCACTGGTCGAGTACTTCTTGTTACATGGATGGAAATCAGTCCAAACTACTGTTATCCATCGTAATACAAGATGGTCTGTATCTCAGAGAAAACAAGTTGAAAAACATTGGATAAAATGACAAATAGGAGCTCCACACTGTTGAGCAGTTGATGGACAGTGCATTAATTCAAACTCTCTCTCTCTCCCCCCAACCCTTTTAATCTCTCCCTCTCTAATGATAACTCAACCCTCATTCTCACATGCACCAACTCAAACTGGAGACTCTCCTTTTCTATTTTTGCTTTTTCCTTCTCTAGTTGCATATACTGCTCAAATGACAACGTCCCACCAAAAACCTTTGAAACTTTTGGAGTCACTGGAGCCTGAACTAACTCCAGAAGCTTGGCAGATACTGCTAGTACTTCAACAATGCCTCTTAGCTCAGCCTTTTTTGGTAACTTCTCAGTTTGTGACCAACCCAAATGTGCTGTCAATCAACCAAGTCTGCTTCTGTTAACTGAATTAAAGTACTACGACGGTGGCTTTTTAGAAACTCGGAGACTAAAGCATTACTGTGCTCAGTATTCATGTTTAACACTGTCAAACCGACTACGAGACTGGAGATAAATACTTTGAGTACATCCACAAAGAACAAAGTAAGGCAGTCTGGGTTAAAGCATACACAACTAAAGGGATATTAAGTGAGTTATTATGGAGCGCCCCCTCCTAACTGCCTAAGTCTACAACTGCCTACAATTTGCTCATTTTTATTTATTTCATTTATATAGACGGTTTTTCAGCAACTGCTTGGCCGATTTGGACAACGTTGGACTAGTTTTGAGGGTTATTGAGGATGATGAATCATTTCTAACATTTTCAAAATCATAAATGTTCGGTTAAACTAGAAGAGGCCATATTTCAACTCTAATTTAGCTCTAGCTTAGACTCAAATAACTTCAATTCGGTAATACATTGTAGGATATTTATGAACAAAATTATCCAAACGATGCAGAACATGTACATTTTAATTTACAGACTACTACACTCTGAGGTGACTCACAATCCGGTGTTGGAGGTAACAAAAGCAAATAGCATACCAGACTTGAATAATGTGACTATGGCTGAATAACATGGTCAGAACCAGAGAGAAGGGAGGATAATAGCAGTTAAACTGATCAACAGGTAGAACACATGAGTCCTGGAACAGGTTTTAAAACACAAGTCGACCCAAAGTGATCAGAGCAGAAAACTGCATGTGCACTAGTTACGCAACGAGTTACAACTGGAAAACTTTCATCTAGATGGTGACTTCCTGTGGTTGTCCAGAGCCAGGACGAAACCCCTCACTGCCTCTGTGATCTGCACACCAGTAGCTCCGCCCTCTCTGAGGAGGTTCAGCAGGTCCCCAGGTACTACTCTCATGGCCTTCAGCGCGTTGATGCATCGCAGCTCATCTACCAAGTGTGCATGGCCATCGTCAGGCACCATGGCTCACCTGGCAGCCGGCGTGGGGCGCCGGCTTCATCGCTACATCACTGTTCTCAACATCATTAGTCATGTTTGAGCGGTATGAGATAGTCTCTGCCAAAGACCAGGAGAGGCAGAGAAGAGGCTGGACAAGCTCCTGAGCACACAGCAGAGGAGATGACATGGAGACGGTCAGCAGAGCAGACAGTATGGTCACTGATGACGAGACTGACGTCTCCCTCATGTCACACATGTTGGATACAGCCAGACGGCGTGCTACAACCGTCCACGTCCTCAGAGAAACACTGATTTTTTTGTGCTCGTGGTCTGTTGGTGCTGGAAGGTGGTGATCACATGTCACCTGCAGATGGACAGATGGGATGGCACTGTTCTCAACATCAACTCAACAGTAGAGAATCTGGTGAGCAGTGGCGCGCTCCATCCTGGATGTCCACGCTCTCTGCAGGTGTGACATCACCTCCTATCCCGCCGTAAAGGGAAGGTGTCGGCGCTCCTCAGAGAGGTCGGAGCTACTGGTGTGAACATCACAGAGGCACTGATGGGTTTCTTCCTGGCTCTGTACAACCACAGGAAGTCACCATCTTGATGAAACATTTTCCTGTTGTAACGTGTTGTTTACCTAGTGCACTTTCAGTTTACTGCTCTGAGCATTTTGGGTCGACTTGTGTTTTAAAACCTGTTCCAGGACTCATGTGCTCTACCTGTTGAACAGCTTTACTGCTATTCTATTCCCTTCTCTCTGGTTCTCAACATAGTATTCAGGTAAAGATTATTCTCGTCTGGTCAGTTGAGAGGCACCTGAGAAGTGGATTTAGTGTGAAGTTACTTTTACAAACCTCACAGTGGAGAAAACTCAGGGTTAATTATCAGTTAATATTAATTCATCACCTCAGTGAACCGATCAGCTGATTGAATCGTTTGGTTTTTAATGACAGAAATAAAAACACTAAGTAAAACTAGTTAGATGAAAACTTCTCAAATTAAAGAACATTTAAAGTTTGTCTGTGCTCGTTAAGGCTGGTCAGGTGAGTCTAAACGATCCAATCATATTACTTATGAGGAAACAGGTGGGTTAACGAGCTGGACACACACACACACACACACACACACACACACACACACACACACACACACACACACACACACACACACACACACACACACACACACACACACACACACACACACACACACACACACACACACACACACACACACACACACACACACACACACACACACACACACACACACACACACACACACACACACACACACACACACACACACACACACACACACACACACACAGTGTGTTAGCAGCTGATGTAAACTACTGGTTAGACAAGGTGAGACAGGTCACACAGAGGCAGAGTGTGTCAATATGCACACGATCAATAGGTTGTGTATCGATCAACAGTAATGGAGAGCATCAGTCTGAGAGAACGAGTTGCAACTAGACAGAGACAGAAGACTAAATCTGATCTCGGATCCGAAATCACTGCTTCATGATTCAAAACATTTTTCTCTTTAAAAAAAAAACGCACTTTTACAGTTTAATAATTTTATTTTTCATATTACAAACTGTTTTTGTAATGTAGTTTGTAAAAGACATTTTATTAAGTGATGGTTGCTTAGTTTACTCAACTTGCTATGATGTTACTATAAAAATTATTAAAATATATCATATTTCTTGATTCCCAAGCAAAAGGTCTTTTGCTCAATGTGCTGTTAGTTCATCTTAAATCCAATATTTGATTTGATTTCACACCAAACACACAAACATACTGTCCACTAAGCAAGAACAACAACATGAAGAGATTAATAAAAGATTGGACCCAACATGAATCCTTAAACAGGAAAACAAAGCGTTTAACAAACAAGGACACATTATTTGCCGTTTTTTTTTATTTATTATTAATGATCCCTTAAGAGAGATAAAGCAGCTGGGGAAAGGGGTTTTATGTGGCTGTGTACTTGGAAGCGTTCCTCTTTATGCTGATGACATTATTTTACTGTCATAGAATGAGGAAGATTTACAAGCAATGCTGACGTGTGTTGAAGAATGGTGTAAAAGTGGAGACTTTGCATCAATCAAAAGATATATATATTTATATATATAGTTTTGTGTTGGTGAGAAACAACCTGTGTTTACAGATAAATATAAGTATCTTGCCTTTTTCTTGGATGAAAGTTTTTCTAGTTTTTTTTTTATACATGGTGCATCAGTTCTAGGAGACTCAGCCAGCAGGGCGTTGGGGGGTGTTATAGGTAAGCCTAAAATGATGAGCGATATGGGTTATTCTACATATTCCAAACTGTATCAAACATGTCTTTGTCCTGTTCTGGATTATGTGTCAGCAACATGGGGTTACAAAAGATCTCAGAAAAATAAACAGGTCCATAATCAGGCAATTCGATTCTTTTTGGGACTTTATAAAAATGCGCCTGTCTTGGCAGCTAATGGTGATATGGGGGGGGGGGGGGGACTCCTGTGATGTTAGATGGAAGGCAAGTATGGTGGAACAGGTTGATGGTTCATCATCCAACAAGGTGGCTAGTGATATAATTAACTGGGACTTGTCTGTTGGAGGTGAATGGGCATGGGAAATATTTGATTTACTAGAAGAATGTGGATTTGAAGACCTTTACTTTCTAAAAGCAACTGTGGAGGAGTTTAAATACCAAGACCGGACTAAATGCATACAATCATGGGCAGAACAATTCTGGCAAAAGCCAAAACTGAGAACTTCTTGTTTATTTAAGAAAGATTACAAATGTGAAAAATATGTTAAATATGATTTGCCTAAAACTCAGAGGTCACTTTGTGCACTGTGGAGATGTGGTATATTACCACTATATATTGAAACAGAGGTGTAACTGAAGACCAAAGACTGTGTCAATACTATGAACTAAATGAGGTTGAGAATGAAATTCATTTTATCCTGTATATCATGATTTACCACAAATGTTATTTTTAAAATGTTCCTAAAGCATTACTGTGCTCAGTTTCCATGTTTAACACTGTCAAACTGACTACAAGACTGGAGAAAAATACTTTGAGTACATCCACAAAGAACAAAGTAAGGCAGTCTGAGTTAAAGCATACACAACTACAGGGATATTGAGTGAGTTATTATGGAGCACCCCCTCCTAACTGCCTAGCCAAACCTGACTAACTGCACCCTAGTCTTCATGTGCGTACTGGCGGTGGGTATTTATGCACCTACAAACCGTCTGTATTGGAGAAGACAAACTGTCTCAACCAACACTTCGGGGTGCTCCCGAGCCACGTAGACCGCGGCTCTAACCACACGGACAACACACAAAAATAACAAACAGCCCTGAAAACAACAAACCAGCGATTCCTCCTTGTGAGATAACTGCTGCTACAACCTATCTGAGGGACCCAATGAAAGCTCCAACCAGAAAGCACAAATAGTGCAGCTAACCCACTACAATCATCCCCACAGCATGTACTGCATAACCCACACTCACCGTTCTTACTGGAGACATCATTTATCTGCACCTTAACCCAATAGAGAACTAAACTGTCACTGCGGGCCTCCCAACACACTAATACTACTCAAACAAAACTTTGACATTTCAGGTTCACAACTGATCGAGCCTCCACTAGTTACGTCCAGCTTACTCAGGAGCATAAGAATGAAGGGAAGTCCACACAGTAACACTTTAAATAAACAAGTACATTTATTAAAGATAATTCAACTGAAGCTAAATAAAGTCAGTACGTGTGTAAAGTCTGTCGTCAGTAGTGAGGTGTGGGGTGAAACTGTAGTGCGAACCTAAAGTACCCGTAACATAAAGGATAAGTTAATATAACTAAACCAACTAAACCACATAGGGAGTCTGAAAGTCACCAGAGAGAGAGAGAGAAGCCATCTTGGAATTACCAGTTTATATCTGCTCCCAGCAGGTGTGGCCAATATCTTGAGGAGATGGGGGGGGACAGCCAATCAGGGGACAGAAACAGGGAAACAGGCCAAGACACATAACCATATTAACCAGGCTGTCACAGGTACTTACTGAAGAAATCACTTTCTCACAAAAACGGTCAATAAAATAAGTGCTCTTCAGGATAGTAGAGGTGTCCTACGAGGGTCTCTATAGAGCCCCAATGTGAACCGGGAAATGTTGACTACCCCAAAGTTCCATGATAGAAATGTAAAGAATGGGTCGCCAGCATTTAGAAAATGTTGGACGCTAACTCGCATATGTTGAACAATTTGCATAATTAGCAACAATTTGCTCATTTTTATTTATTTCATTTATTATTTATTTAATTTATATGGACAATTTTTCAGCAACTGCTTGGCCGGGTTACTACTGGATCGTAACTCCCATATGTTGGTCAATTTGCATAATTACTATTAATTACCATAATCAAATATGGATAATATTTCAGCAACTGCTTGGCTGATTTGGACAACGTTAGACTGGTTTTGGGGGTTATTGGGGATGATGAATCCATTTCCGACATTTTCAAAATCATAAATGGTCATTTAAACTAGAAGAGGCCATATTTCAACTCTAATTTAGCTCTATCTTCAACTCAAATAACTTAAATTCGGTTATACATTGTAGGATATTTATGAACACAATTATCCAAACGATGCAGAACATGTACATTTTAATTTACAGACTACTACACTCTGAGGTGACTCACAATCCGGTGTTGGAGGTAACAAAAGCAAATAGCATACCAGACTTGAATAATGTGACTATGGCTGAATAACATGGTCAGAACCAGAGAGAGGATGGAGGATAATAGCAGTTAAACTGATCAACAGGTAGAACACATGAGTCCTGGAACAGGTTTTAAAACACAAGTCGACCCAAAGTGATCAGGAAGAAAACTGCATGTGCACTAGTTACGCAACGAGTTACAACTGGAAAACTTTCATCAAGATGCCCACTTCCTTTGGTTGTCCAGAGCCAGGATGAAACCCCTCAGTGCCTCTGTGATGTGCACACCAGTAGCTCCGCCCTCTCTGAGGAGGTTCAGCAGGTCCCCAGGTACTACTCTCATGGCCTTGAGCACGTTGATGCATCGCAGCTCATCTACCAAGCGGGCATGGCCATCGTCAGGCACCGTGGCTGACCTGGCAGCCGGCATGGAGCGCCGGCTTCATCGCTACATCACCGTTCTCAACATCATTAGTCATGTTTGAGCGGTATGAGATAGTCTCTGCCAAAGACTAGGAGAGACAGAGAAGAGGCTGGACGAGCTCCTGAGCACACAGCAGAGGAAATGACATGGAGACGGTCAGCAGAGCAGACAGTATGGTCACTGATGACGAGACTGACGTCTCCCTCATGTCACACATGTTGGATACAGCCAGACGGCGTGCTACAACCGTCCACGTCCTCAGAGAAACACTGATTTGTTTGTGCTCGTGGTCTGTTGGTGCTGGAAGGTGGTGATCACATGTCACCTGGAGATGGACAGATGGGATGGCACTGTTCTCAACATCAACTCAACAGTAGAGAATCTGAGGCCTGTACTACGAAGCAGGATTTGGCGTTATCGAGGTAACTTCAGGGTTAACCCTGGGTTTTCCGTCCTACGAAGGCGGATCACTTCTTACCGAGGTAGATCTCCATGGTAACTTACGCTGAACGGCTAACCTGCTCCGGAGCAGGTTATGTTCCAGATAAGAGATCAACTCGAAGAAAAACACCGTCTACTGACCAATCAGAGCTCAGTGTGCCGATCGTATGGTAATATTACACAAATACGAAGAAGTTTAAGTCATAAACCAGGCTAAAAACAACACAGTTTAAACTGACAAATGCAGGAAGGACAGATTGATTTATGCTGCGGGTGTTTACTGCTTTGAATTTTATTTTTATATTTATTTTTTTACTTGCTCTTGAGTCCGTTTCACACCGCAGGAGACGGGGACGCACCTGACAGAAGGTTTAAATAGTTATACACGCCGTTTGTTAAATAATGGTTATAATAACGTGTAACTGTCCATCCAGCCATCAATATAATTTCTTATTGCTATTTATAACCCGACGACTTTATCCGACTTTTGAGTGTTCCGTTAAATTAATAAGTCTGTTAATTTACGCATTCACACATCGGGAGTTTTTTCTTCTGCCAGCTGTCCTTCCTGCATTTAGCAGCTTCAACTGTGTTACTTTTAGTCTGGATTAAGTGTTTAACTTCTTCGTATTTGTCTAATATAGTTTACTCTTCCTTTGTAATATGTGCTGCTCTGCCTGTCTGTCTGCTGACAGTAGACTTGTCCATGTTAGTGATTGGTCAGATGCTGCAAACACCGCCCCGTTCACGTGAACGCGCTCACAGCCAGATAGAGAAACCCTGGGTTGACTTACAGAGTTGATAACCACCTTCGTAGGACAGTTTAGCGGGAACTCGTTTGTTAGGGTTGGTTAAGCCAGATAACGAGAAGATACCCAGGGTATGTTGAACTCGCTTCGTAGTACGGGCCTCTGGTGAGCAGTGGCGCGCTCCATCCTGGATATCCACGCTCTCTGCAGGTGTGACATCACCTCCTATCCCGCCGTAAAGGGAAGGTGTCGGCGCTCCTCAGAGAGGGCGGAGCTACTGGTGTGAACATCACAGAGGCACTGAGGGGTTTCTTCCTGGCTCTGTACAACCACAGGAAGTCATCATCTTGATGAAACATTTTCCTGTTGTAACGTGTTGTTTACCTAGTGCACATTCAGTTTACTGCTCTGAGCATTTTGGGTCGACTTGTGTTTTAAAACCTGTTCCAGGACTCATGTGCTCTACCTGTTGAACAGTTTTACTGCTATTCTATTCCCTTCTCTCTGGTTCTCAACATAGTATTCAGGTAAAGATTACTCTCGTCTGGTCAGTTGAGAGGCACCTGAGAAGTGGATTTAGTGTGAAGTTACTTTTACAAACCTCACAGTGGAGAAAACTCAGGGTTAATTATCAGTTAATATCAATTCATCACCTCAGTGAACCGATCAGCTGATCAAATCGTTTGGTTTTTAATGACAAAATAAAAACACTAAGTAAAACTAGTTGGATGAAAACTTCTCAAACTGAAGAACATTTAAATGTTTTCTGTGCTCGTTAAGGCTGGTCAGGTGAGTCTAAACGATCCAATCATATTACTTATGAGGAAACAGGTGGGTTAACAACTGGACGGATACCTGGACACACACACACACACACACTGTGTTAGCAGCTGATGTAAACAGCCTGATTAAACAAGGTGAGACAGGTCACACACACACACACACAGGTAGAGTATGTCAATGTGCACACGATCAATAGGTTGTGTATCGATCAACAGTAATGGAGAGCATCAGTCTGAGAGAACAAGTTGCAACTAAACAGAGACTGAAGACTAAATCTGATCTCAGATCTGAAATCACTGCTTCATTATACAAAACATTTTTCTCTTTTAAAAAAAACCCACTTTTACTGTTTAATATTTTTTATATTACAAACTGTTTTTGTAATGTAGTTTTGTAAAAGACATTTTATTAAGTGATGGTTTCTTAGTTTTCTCAACTTGCTTTGATGTTACTATAAAAATATATCAATACTGTGAACTAAATGAGGGTGAGAATGAAATTCATTTTATCCTGTATATCATGATTTACCACAAATATTATTTTTAAAATGTTCCTGGTTTAGATTTTATAGGAATGGAGACCGGAGCCTTAATTGAATATCTTTTTCATAATGTTTTTGTATTTGCTGAATTTCTTTCTAAAGCATGGGACAGGAGGAGAAAAGTACCACACGATAGATAGATTCTTCAGACTCTTATGCCTTTTTTTTTTGTCATGTTTGTATTTGTGTGTCTTGTGCTTTGGGAGCTGTGATTGTATATCTGTGACTGTTTATTTGTTGTATTTTCATTGTGGGATATATCCCTGGAGCATTATTTGTGGGAGGTTCACAGGTGCGATTGTGTCTGGATGATGTTTAATTTTACGTTTAGATGATGTTGGTGTATTGTGCTGTTAGATGACGGTGGGCTAACATACCGGAATGTTTAGTTTTGTTGTTGGTTAATGTGTCTGAATAATCCCACGAGGGATGGGTTAATAACTGGACACAAAAATAAATTATTCATTCATTAAGTATGAAAATAGTAAGTTAAATTATTCTACCAACACAGACTGCTGATGCTCTGATACTATACACAAAAATCAATGTTTTCATATACACATTTAGATTACACATAGGATTAATTATTTTTTACTAAAATACAACCACACATCTGCTCTATTAGCTGTTATACACCTTATACACCTGGTTTTAAAACTGTAATATATCCAGATTATTTGAAAACAGAACATTATGTTTTAATTATTATTGCAATAGACCTCTGATGTAATCATGTTTTACATTTAGGACATGATCAATTTCCTCTATTGTTGTTCGTGTTGTGTTCAATAAAAAAAAAAAAGATTAATGCGAATAATGCCGACCAGCATGTACACAATCAGTGGGTAACCGACGGGCAGGTACACAATCAGCGGGCTCATAGCAGGTAAACAATGACCGGGCACATAGCAGGCAAACAATGAGCGGGCACATAGCAGGTACACAATGAGCGGGCACATAGCAGGTAAACAATGAGCGGGCACATAGCAGGCAAACAATGAGCGAACACATAGTAGGTACACAATGAGCGGGCACATAGCAGGCACACAATGAGCGGGCACATAGCAGGTACACAATGAGCGGGCACATAGCAGGCAAACAATGAGCGGGCACATAGCAGGCACACAATGAGCGGGCACATAGCAGGCAAACAATGAGCGGGCACATAGCAGGTACACAATGAGCAGGCACATAGCAGGTACACAATGAGCAGGCACATAGCAGGCAAACAATGAGCGGGCACATAGCAGGCAAACAATGAGCGGGCACATAGCAGGCAAACAATGAGCGGGCACATAGCAGGTACACAATGAGCGGGCACATAGCAGGCAAACAATGAGCGGTCACATAGCAGGTACACAATGAGCGGGCACATAGCAGGTACACAATGAGCGGGCACATAGCAGGTACACAATGAGCGGGCACATAGCAGGCAAACAATGAGCGGGCACATAGCAGGTACACAATGAGCGGGCACATAGCAGGCAAACAATGAGCGGGCACATAGCAGGTACACAATGAGCGGGCACATAGCAGGCAAACAATGAGCGGGCACATAGCAGGCAAACAATGAGCGGGCACATAGCAGGTACACAATGAGCGGGCACATAGCAGGTACACAATGAGCGGGCACATAGCAGGCAAACAATGAGCGGGCACATAGCAGGTACACAATGAGCGGGCACATAGCAGGCAAACAATGAGCGGGCACATAGCAGGTACACAATGAGCGGGCACATAGCAGGCAAACAATGAGCGGGCACATAGCAGGCAAACAATGAGCGGGCACATAGCAGGTACACAATGAGCGGGCACATAGCAGGTACACAATGAGCGGGCACATAGCAGGCAAACAATGAGCGGGCACATAGCAGGTACACAATGAGCGGGCACATAGCAGGTACACAATGAGCGGGCACATAGCAGGTAAACAATGAGCGGGCACATAGCAGGTACACAATGAGCGGGCACATGGCAGGTACACAATGAGCGGGCACATAGCAGGTAAACAATGAGTGGGCACATAGCAGGTAAACAATGAGCGGTCACATAGCAGGTAAACAATCAGTGTTAGCAGACAGGACTCTTACTAGTCTCTGGTATCGTGTTCCACTGAGAACACAGAAATGTTGAGGACCTCAAAGTTTGATGTCAGAAATGTCCAGTATGGGTTGCCAGCATTTAAAAATTACTGGATCATAACTTCCATATGTTGGTAAATTTGCATAATTACCATTAATTAGCATAATCACATATATGGAGAATATTTCAGCAACTGTTTGGCTGATTTAGACAACATTGGAGTGGTTTTGGGGGTTATTGAGGATGATGAATCCATTTCTGCCATTTTCAAAATTATAAATGCCGTTTAAACCAGAAGATGCCATATTTCAACTCTAGTTTAGCTCTAACTTCAACTCCAATAACTTCAACTCAGTTGTACATTGTAGGATATTTATGTTTGTAGCAGCAGTAGCTGGTGGCGGCCAGGCTTTAGCTGAGCAGCTGACCTTTGCGGTTGTACATGGCACGATGACTTCCTGTCCTTCCTCATGTTTGGTCATGTTTGACCGGTATGAGATCTCTGCCAAAGACCAGGAGAGGCAGAGAAGAGGCGGGAGAGCTCGACAGAGCAGAGACTCTCACTGACAACCTTCTACTTCGCCCACACAAAGTGATGAAGAACAAGAGCAACAAGCGGAGGCTGGACGAGCTCCTGAACACACAACAGAGGAGATGACATGGAGACGGTCAGCCTCGTCATCAGTGACCATACTGTCTGCTCTGCTGACATCTCCCTCATCTCACACATGTTGGATACAGCCAGGCAGCGAGTTACAACCGTCCACATCCTCAGAGACACACTGATGTGTTTGTGCTCGTGGTCTGTTGGTGCTGGAAGGTAGTGATCACATGTCATATGCAGATGGACAGATGGGATGGCACTGTTCTCAACATCAACTCAACATTAGAGAATCTGGTGAGCAGTGGCGCGCTCCATCCTGGATGTCCATGCTCTCTGCAGGTGTGACATCACCTCCTATCCCTCCGTAAAGCGGAGCTACTGGTGTGCACATCACAGAGGCACTGATGGGTTTCTTCCTGGCTCTGTACAACCACAGGAAGTCATCATCTCTGAACGTCTCCAGATATGACATGAACCGAAAACCTCAACCAGTGAACTCACTGCCTCCTACAGAGGTCAACGCTCCCCTCCATGGACGGCGTGCCCATCTACAGCTGGTGCTTTGGAAAGCAGCAGAGCTCCCTGATCCACCAGCTGTGGACATCACCAAGTTTGGATGGGACCAGAAGGAAGGGGAGGAGGAAGGACAGGAAGTCATCGTGCCATGTATAACAGCAAAGGTCAGCTGCTCAGCTAAGACCTGGCTGCTACAAGCTACTGCTGCTACAAACATAAACATCCTACAATGTATAACTGAGTTAAAGTTATTTGAGTTGAAGCTAGAGCTAAATTAGAGTTCAAATATTGCCTCTTCTGTTTTAACGGCCATTAATAATTTTGAAAATGTTAGGAATGGATTCATCATCGTCAATAACCCCCAAAACCACTCCAATGTTGTCTAAATCAGCCAAACAGTTGCTGAAATATTCTCCATATATGAGAAAATGCTAATTAATGCTAATTATGCAAATTGACCAACACATGGAAGTTATGATCCAGTAGTTTCTAAATGCTGAGGACCCATACTGGACATTTCTAACATCAAACTTTGGGGGAGTCAACATTTCAAAATGACACTAGCAACAATGAGATTATGAATGAATCTATTGCCCCAGTGCTAACAGGCCAGGCTAACAGGCCAGGCTAACAGGCCAGGCTAACAGGCCATGCTAACAGTCCAGGCTATGAGACCAGGCTAACAGGCCAGGCTAACAGGCAGCCGGGCTAACAGGCAGCCGGGCTAACAGGCCAGGCTAACAGGCCAGGCTAACAGACAAGACTAACAGACCAGGCTAACAGACCAGGCTAACAGACCAGGCTTACAGACCAGGTTAACAGGCCATGCTAACAGGCCGGGCGAACAGGCCGGGCTAACAGACCGGGCTAACAGACCAGGCTAACAGACAGTCTAACAGACCGGGCTAGTAGAGACAGTCTAACAGACCGGGCTAACAGACAGTCTAACAGACCGGGCTAACAGGCCAGGCTAACAGGCCATGCTAACAGACCAGGCTAACAGGCCATGCTAACAGACCGGGCTAACAGACCGGGCTAACAGACCAGGCTAACAGACAGTCACATTAATGCTGCTCAACTGATACAACTGATCAATAATCAATAAGAGTGCAACACAATCACATCAGTGTTCTTCAGTCAACACAGTGAAACAAAGTTCTTCTCTTACCTGAGTCTGCAGCAGGTGATGCCACCCATGTGGAAAGTTCATACCTTCAAACAGGAAGTGGGAGAATCCACCTGGATTTGTAGAGGGGTAGACTGGGACTGTACCATGTGGACTAGAGTTAAGAGGGGGAGACTGGGACTGTACCATGTGGACTAGAGCACAGAGGGGGGTTCTCAACAACATCTACTGTTGTGAATTCTGTCATGCTGTCAAAATGGCCGCCTCTGGTGGACAGGATCATCTCATTACCACCAAACCCAATCATCTCTAGGTACAGACAGGTGGGTCTCACTGAACCAATCATCTCTAGGTACAGACAGGTGGGTCTCACTGAACCAATCATCTCAAGGTACAGACAGGTGTGTCTCACTGAACCAATCATCTCCAGTTACAGACAGGTGTGTCTCACTGAACCAATCATCTCCAGGTACAGACAGGTGTGTCTCACTGAACCAATCATCTCCAGGTACAGACAGGTGTGTCTCACTGAACCAATCATCTCCAGGTACAGACATGTGTCTCACTGAACCAATCATTCCCTGCTAACGCTAACACACGTTCAATTTCAATTCAATTCAATTTATTCATCTGTAGCTGCTTTCAGAGTAAATAGGCTCGTTGGAGATGAACTACATCTCGCCTGGAAAGTAGATGAGATCAGGCGGCAGCAGGAGGCGGAGACTAAAAGCTGCGGTCCAGTCGGACAGTTTCCAGCCGTTTCGAGCAGCCGTCAAAAAATGTACAGGAAGTCACAGAGACAGTTACTTCCTGTTAGATCCAATCTGTAGGCTACTTGTAGTTTTCAGACCACGTTGGGATTTATTTATATTTGTTTGTAAATCTATGTGGAAATGTGCGTGTATCTGGCGTTGGATTCTATCCTTTATTATTTTTATGTCCTCCTTGTAAAGCACATAATGAGCACTCGTTTTGATAAGTGTTATATATAAATAACCTTCATTATTATAATAATTATTATTATCAACCACACAAGATGTGTTTGTTAACAGATGAAACATTCAACATGAGACTAATATCCTACAATCTAGCGTTAAATATTACAAATACACAGAAAGTTGTGACTTTCTACTACACGTGATGTTTGCTGTCTAAACTAAGAACCAATCAGCTCTTTGATCAGGTGACAGCCAGGCGTTTCCCATAATGCCCTGGGTCTTGCAGTCGGTGCAGAGCAACTGCAGCGCCTGGCTCTAAAAACTGTGATCGATTCTGCGTAGGCCTGGCTCATCTCCAACGAGCCCAATAACGGTTTCCCAACCTGGCTCCTCCACCTTGAACCCAGTTAACAAAGGAATCCCTTTTTCTACCATGGACTGGGTAAAGTAACTGGGCTTACCTTAGCACAGCATTAGCAGAGCAATTGCACATGGCTAAGCACAACTGTTTAACTTTAACATGAAAGGAACAGATGTCCGTCCGTCTGGTTTTCAATGTAATCCAGGAGCCCATGAGTTTAACGTGTGAACCTGTAGCCTGTAGGCTAACGTTATCAGTGTCCAGCAGCCTATAGATGATCCATCAGCAGCTGGCCAACAAGCTGATAGGTGAGCGCTGCTGGGCCGGACGATCCTCGGCGTGCCCGGAAAGGTGAGCGCTGCTGGCCCCACCGATCCTCGGCATGTCCGCGGACAAAGCCATAGGGTCCATCGGGTTGTCGGCTTGGGTCAGCAGGCTGCACGGTGCTCTCCCCTCCGCTCTCGGTGCTCTCCGCTCGTGGTTACCACACGCATGCACGCCACAGCCAGCAGGAAATGCTTTGTTTAGCAATAGTTTGGGAAAAAATAGCCGTGTTTGGATTTCCATGAGCCCGAGAATGGATACAAAATACTTCGATAATGCTGCACAGCAACTTTCAGAAAGTTTTCGAACGCTTGATAACCTTTTAGATGTTTTTTGTTAGAACTCCATCGATTTGAGTCTGTCAGTCAGGTAGAGATTCCTGCGTCCTGAGCATGGACTATATAAGAAGTGGACGTAGTCACCGTGATGTCACCCACTGGTTTGTGGACTATAGTTTAGAAGCCTGGAGTTCAGCATTTTGGTCATCGCCATCTTGGTAATAGCCATCGCTATGTTGGCTTTTTGCAATCATAAGTGACACGAGAGGGTGGAGTTAAGTACAATCGAACGCTGAATAAGACATTTTCAGGTGACCAAAAAGGTTATAATTAGCTTTCATGAACTGAAAACACACTGTGAAAGGGTTAAAGTTCAACTCCGTGGTCGTGACCTGTGAATCATAAGATAGCTCTGCCCTAAAGCATCCCCTGCTTTAGCAGACAGGATGGCACAGATTATTAAGGCAGCACGTTTCTCTTTTGTATAATTTTCAGACACCGACACCCGATCGGGACGATAACGTAACTCTCTGCGGAGCCCCGTCACTTCCCAAGACACGGGAAACCTCTGTTGGTCTGGAGGAGCTGCAGCATTTATTTCTGCAAAAACGTCCACTGCACATTCACTAGATATTCTCAGAGCTAAACTAACTCTTCTGCAGTGTGCACGCGTGCACGTGGAGTTGGAGTGAGCCGAGCGGGTGAGAACGAGCGCGGTGTGCGAGCAGGCAGCAGGAGCAGCGCGTACCCACACGCGAGCGCGCTTGGGATTCCGACCCATTAAGATTTATGCGTGTGATAAGTTACAAATAGTCCCTTTAAATGTACCAAAAATAATATTAAAAATAAATGGAGCCATTTATTAATTGATAAAATGTGACATAAATTAGACATTTACATTCACACATCTGGAGGTCAGAGGTCAAGGGACCCCTTTGAAAATGGACATGACAGTTTTTCCTCACCAAAAGTTAGTGGAAGTTTGGAGCATTATTTAACCTCCTTCATGACCAGCTAGTCTGACCTGGTTGGTACCGATGGATTCATCAGGTTCTAGTCTGACCTGGTTGGTACCGACGGATTCATCAGGTTCTAGTCTGACCTGGTTGGTACCGATGGCTTTATCAGGTTCTCTAGTTTCAGATGATACCAGTATCTTCACTCTAGCTTTAAAACTGAGCGTTAACGTGTTATTATCATGTTAACTTTGACAGCCCTAGTCTCTTTGTATTGTTATTGTACAGTATTCAAATGCAAATGGACTGCTTCAGCGAAATGTTAGACCCAGTACACCAGTGGTGGAGGAAGTATACTTCAGTAAAAGTACTAATACCACACAGTAAAAATAATCTGTTACAGCATTGAAAATGTTCATTCAGTAAAAGTATAATGTAGTTAAAGTATTAAAACTGTGATTGTTCTACTATTAAATATGATATCATTAGATTGTTATTAGTTTGTTCCTCTGAGCTTCATAAACAGAAGAGTTTTCAGCTGCACGCACGCACGCACGCACGCACGCACGCACGCACATCATACATCAATACACTGATCATCACTCAGTGTGTACACAACTCGTTTAAACAATACATCATTTATATACATTAAATGACCAAAGGAATGTGGACATTCTTGTTTTCTACCAACTAAAATAGATTAAGATGATTTTGTGTTCCCACTTTCATGACAACATAAAGTTAAAGTTCTGTATCGGCCCGAACATAACACAATACTTTTTTCAGGAGATTACGTATGAAAAAGCTGGAGACAATTTCATATACAGTATATAGAATCATACTTTTTGAATGCAGAGTCCTGAGAGTGTTGCATTGTGGGTTGTTTGTAGCTTCAATATTAATTGTAAAACTTGTAGAGTTTGTCAGCCCTAAAAGTATTTATTTGGCTTATTTGGCGTAACTAACATACTCTTCATACGAAGTTGTGACCACCCGCTTTGAATGATATCAGCTGATTGAATGGTTATCAGCCTCATATATATGGGTTAGAAGGGGCCTGCTAATCCTACTAGTAGGTTCAGAAGGCCGTTATCATCTATTCACATGGTTGATCACTGATACAAATACAAGAAGACGACGCCGACCTCTAGTGGCTGCAGTAATCATGACGGGGCTGATTGTTGGGTTGAAGCATTTGTTTTAAATATTTTGTAAGATGTTTTATATATTTCTATTATTCACTTTCTGCTTAAAGTTGAAGTTATAGTAAACACTGAATGATGGTCAGTTTGTATGTTGTGGCTGCTTCATAAACTCTAAACCGCCGTCAGCAGACAGGAAGTACAGCAACAATCTGACAGAAGAAGAAGAGGACTCGTGACACTAACGAAGAGGTCTCACTCTGCTCTCATTTCCTGGTACCACAGAGAGTCTTTTTCCTTCAATAAAACAAAACTGTTTGACATTAGGGCCTCTAATTTGACGGCGATAAACTTTTGGACTATACAAATAAATTGAAATTGACTAAAAGGGATTTCATTAGAAAAAGTTCCAGTTACTATAGAAATATTTTACTTTTTAAATTTGAAGCATGTAAAGTCACAAGATACATTTTAAAGGTTTTGAAATGAGAATTAAGTGAAAAAATGTGCTCTGAAAATAAGACAAAGTAATGTTTTGTTTAGTTTTTGAAAATCTGGTGATATTCTGTATTTTTCTTGATGTCAGCAAATCCACAAAAATATCAAAATCAACAATGAATTGACTGTTTAGAGTGGTTAATGTTATTGTGTGACATTTGAAACTAAGACATGATCGTGATCGGCCAACACCTTCATCAATCTGCTTTTACACTACGAGAATATACGTGAATACTTCCACCTGCACCAAACTGGTGACAAAAGTATTGTTTTATTCCTAAAAAAAATAATAAATAAAATGTTGTAAAAAAAAAGTCATAGCATAGTATGTCGAAAAAAAGTGACAGTATAGTTTGTAGAAAAAAGTCATAGTATGTCGTAAAATTTTGTAAAAAAAATTATAGCATAGTTTGTCGAAAAAAATCATAGTTTAGTATGTCAAAAAAATAAAAGTCGTAGTATAGTATGTTGAAAAAAAGTCATAGTATAATATGTCGAAAAATTTTGTAAAAAAAGTCATAGTATAGTATGTCGAAAAAAAGTCGTATCATATGTCGAAAATTTTTGTAAAAAAAAGTCATAGTATATAATGTCGAAAAAAAGTCATAGTATAGCATGTCGAAATTTTTTTTAATAAAAAGTCATAGTATCGTATGTCGTGAAAGTTATAGTATAGTATGTCAAATTTTGTAAAAAAGTCATAGTATAGTAAGTCGAAAAAAAAGTGACAATATAGTATGTAGAAAAAAAGTCATAGTATAGTATGTCGCAAAAAAGTCATAGTATAGTGTGTCGAAAAAAAAGTCATAGTACAGTATGTCGGAAAAAAGTCATAGTAATGCATGTAGAAAAACTTTGTAAAAGAAAGTCATAGTACAGTATGTGGAAACATTTTTGTAAAAAAAATTCATTGTATAGTGTGTCGAAAATAGTCATAGCATAGTATGTCGAAAAAGTTTGTAAAAAAAAGTCATAGCATAGTATGACGATAAAAGTCATATCGTAGTATGTCGAAAAAAAGTCATAGTACAGAATGTCGAAAATTTTGTAAAAAAAAGTCATAGTATAGTATGTCGAGAAAAAGTCAGAGCATACTATGTCGAAAAATTTTGTAAAAAAAGTCATAGTATAGTATGTTGAAAAAAAGTCATAGTATAGTATGTCGAAATTTTGTAAAAAAAAGCCATAGTATAGTATCTCGAAAAAAAAGTCATAATATAGTATGTCGAAAAATGTTGTAAAAAAAAAGTAATATTATAGTATGTCGAAAAAAAGTTACAGTATAATATGTCGAAAAAAAGTCCTCCATAATTTGGTGAGTAGATTACTAAAATAGGAAGGTCAAGACAAATTTCATGATCATTCCCTAAATAGGAAATGGCCCACGGTAGACCAGGCAGTAGGGTTGACGGTATATAGTAAAATACCTCAACATTTTTAATGTAACTCATCTTGTAACACCTTAATCCAAAAGACACCCATCTAATGAAGACGTATTCTTAAAATTACAGCAAATCGCACAAAACCAAGAAACGTCAATCAACATTAAGCTTTTATTTAGCAATAATAAGAATTCTGTTTTGATACCCAAACGAGTGAAAACAGAAAAAAACTAAAACCTAGAGCAGCTATCCACAACATGAGAAAAGGAATATTCAGCGCTCGATTGTGAAGGGGGTAAGGCTTGCATAGTTATAGTGATGCACATGCATTTATTGTAATAGTTGGATTTCAAATAGATAAGTATAATTAGCTATATTCTTAAACTATGGCAAGACTTATAAACACACACACACAAATCTATAAGTGCAGAGCCAGTGTCCCTGGTTCAGTATAGTTAGAAAAAAAATGCTACTGTGTCCACAGAGTCAGGTAGACTTATGTGCAATGCTGTTATCTATACACATCTATACAGTACATAGTTTAGGGCTTAATTATATTATATTATCAACATTTATTTTATTATAAAAGATTTATTGTTGGGTTACTGGCCACAATTCTCGTCGAATGTAGTAATATTTCACTTGCCATCATCTTTGCAGAGAAACAGGGATGCAGAAACAACTAGACAAATTTACAATCAATTGCAGCAGGCTGTGCAAACAAGCAGGGAAAATAAAGGGAAATGCTCCCAAATTGTCTATTTGGATACTTTGTACTGCATTAATGCAGCATGCACAAGTAGAATCAGTGTTAGAGTTAAATAAACATCTAATCGATGTGCTCAGGATGCATCATGCACTCCAATGTAGCTGTTTGTAGTGGTGTTACCTCGTATGTCTCTGCAATGAAGCTGATGAGTAAAGTGTTTCCACGCCCAGCAGGAATTAAGGAAAACTACCAACAAGGTTGCTGATTTATCACTCCATTTATATAACATATAGTATATGTATAAATATTTCTAAAATAGATTCTAGTTTTTCCAATACATGCCTATAACATACTTCAGTCAAGAACCACAATTATTAAGCAAACAAGTTTTTGTGCTTCATTATTCACACATCTATTTAAGAATATATGCCTCTGGTGTTCACTCAGTGTATTTTAGTTTAAGGTAGTTTACTGCCTTTTGACTGCTTAAAGACATTTTAAGTATATTTTCTCAACCCTATCTGCTGTACTGTACCAACTCCATGACATTGTTGCATGTGCTAGGGAGACCTTACGCAAACCCCAGTGGAGCAGATAAAGTACAAAGGTGTTAAAGGTAGATATCAATCTGTATGGTATTTGTGTGTATTTCTACTTGTTAGTAGATGTCAGGCAGGTGAGTGTAGTTCCTCTGCCAGTAGCCTTTCAAGTAGAGCCAGTCCTGAGCTTTGTTGTGAGGGTTGGGTCCTTGCTGAAACCACCTGCAGAGTTTTAACAATGAGAAGATCCATTTAATATGAGTACAGCATTCTGGGATAACAGAAACATAAAAGAATCGCAGACAAAATCAAAACACACACAAAAAAAGCAAAACACTAAAAAAATGTTGCTAGTCTTCCTTGTTCAAACTATATATCCAGTATCAAACACACAATAACACACAGTTGTAATTGTGCATTTTGTCCTGAGGAGGGTGGTGTAGTGCAGCACTTCACACCAAACAAAACAACAAGAAGGCAAAGCTTTGAACCAAACCTTGGGCCAAGTGCAGCGTTCCTTCTCAATTATAATAAAGGGGACGGCATAGTTGATGACACAAGACAATAGGGAGGCAATTAGTAACAAATTAGCAATGGGGCAATGACAGTACATCATATTACTCACTAACCAGGGCTCGACAGTAAGGGTTGCCAGGTTGCCATTGGCAACCATTTTGAGAAATTGGCAACCAATTCGCTTTTTAACATAAAAAATAGGGACAGCAAATGGCAAATTGTGCACCCAGTCTCTTCAGCTGTATGTGAGAGGACACACAATCCAAGACTCAAATGCTGAAGGTCCAACAGATCTGTGGTGACTATAAGCACAGAGGTCCAGAAAACCAAAATTTGAAAGGGAGAAAACGGATGAACAAGCAGCCAGGATTCATGTTTGAGGGATCTATGAAGAACAGGACAACAGCTGCACAACTGGTATTGTGTATACCAGGATTGAGGGTGGACATGTAAACTGATAACACCTAAAGTGTAATTTCACCCCAAGGTCTGAGCCCAACTCCACCCGGTCCCAGCCGGTTAATTCTTTGCTAACATTAACCTTGCAAGGGTCAGGGCTGATTTAAAACAGTAGATGGCATGTTAGAGCCATTTTCAACCCATGAAATGCTGATTTGTATAAATTTGGTAAGAAATGTCAATATTAACACCAGCATTGATGTGTCTCAGTACAGTACAATCATATCATAGTTTACAGCTCAAAAAAACATGCTTAAGTGTGCAGTACCTCTTTAAGATTCAAATTCTGTAAAGTATCAGATAAAACAAACTACAAAGAATTTTGTTCGGTTACTGTAATAAAGCATCTATTCTTTTATGTTACAGTTTCATTATTAAGCTTAACTGCATAGTATATTAATTAATATAAAATGATTAAAAATGGCAGCCATGTTTTCAGTTTCAGTAACCAAAAGCTGGTTGCCACGCTGGCAACCACTTTTAAAAGTTAGTGCTGAGCCCTGCTAACAAACCTTGTTTTCCATTCGTCTGTTGATTTGGTGCGATTTTTCCGGGCCATTCTCTGTTTTTCTTCAAGTCTCTTCTTCTCTGCACTTGCCAAATCTATAAAAGGCATAGATATAGAAACTTGAATACTGCCAGAGATGGTATTGAAGCTTGCTTGAATAGGTACTCAAATCAAGGTTTTATACTTTACCTATATCTCCATTCTCCATGGCGCGAATGTCAGGTCTGAGGCGACTGTCTGTTGGAGGACTAACTCCCTCCATGCTCTTCTCCTGCTCATTTAGGTGCATGGCGAAAGTGGAGAATGCATAGAACTGCCAGAGAGAGAATTAAATTACCACAAATTTTCAGAGGACAAGAAACAACAAAATAACACAACACCTTATCTTAAGCTATTATGCTTGATTTTTTATTTTTTTTTAATTTACAAATTGTTCTCCTTCAACCCCTCCTGTATTCTCGTACCTTGGCTGAGTTGTCTGGTCGTGGCGTTATCTTCCAGATGAGCTCACTGCCTGGGATAACCTGGACCGTCTCAGCATCAGGTGGAGGCATCTCTTCGGGCTCCTCATCCACATTGCTCTGGGTCCACAGATACACACAAATAAGTTTAACTTGAACCAAATGGAGGCAGATCACAGGTGTCTTTGAAAGCAGTAATACTGAATACCTGTTTATTGCCCTTCTTTTCATCTGAATTCTTTTTGTCAGTCTTTTTGTGGGCATCAAAGGTCGCAGAGTCTACTGTGTATAGACATTCAGTCCATTTGCCATATATTGCACAGAGCTTCTTTTTGCTGCAAACACACAAAGAACAAATGTTAATAAAACACAGCTTTAGATGCCTTTGATATTTGATACATCATCACTGAGCTTTCGTATTCTGACAATACTGATCAATAAAACCGATGATATAAACTGGTTACATCACATAAGACACAGTAAATGGCAATGTCGTAATTGATGACACATTTACATTGCTTTCAGGCAAACATCACATGAATAATGAAATCAGTGGTAATTAAATGAAAAAGCTACCTTTTATCTAGGATGTATCCCTCCACTTTATGAAGCTCTTTCCCAAAGAGGCCACAGGGTTTGAACATCATGCTGCATCTCTCTCCAGTCCTGCCACAGAATGACAAGACTGTTTACCAATTCTTTCACTATTCTCCTTCTGCGAGCTGAAGCTTTCAAACATTAATTATCCTGCTCTTCTATTTTAATGGCAACTGTCCCAGTTCTGCTCCCATGATCAATAAGCTGCATCTGAAAGTAGATCAACACTGCGGAGCGCAGAACGAAAGATATTCATGCACCCAAGTCTCTGTGCATGCAAATGCACTAGGCAAGAATGCAGACAAACAGAACAGCACAAAGAGAAGGAAATTTCCATTACTTGTGATTGATCACTTCCACGCTGCCGTACTGCTCAATCCAAAGCTGACCAACAATGATGTTGTGGACACAACAGGTCGGGTTTGTCCAGGTGTAGGCTTCATTATATCTGCGGAGAGAAAGAAGCAAAAAGGTAAAGACGGTAAAGTAACTTAAGATGTTGCTACCTCAAAAGGAATCAAATCAGACTTGCAAAGCAGTCTTAGACTGTGCACTCACTTGGGCAGCTCCAGTGTGATCAGTCCCTTGGGCTCAGCTTCTATGCTCTTTCCCCAAAACTTGAGTTTGGGGTAGATGGAGCCATGGAAGACGAAATCCTCATTGAGGCCCTCAGCATGAAAGGCACTGACAGGAGGGTGATGGCTTACTTGCTCCGACACCCACCTAAAGCCCAAATCGTCTCTGATGGAGAACAGGGACATGTTTGGTATTGCAGGAAAGCCCACTGAACTAGAATTACCGCCTCACGGTTGTATGTCTCCGCCAACAAGTCAAGTTGCAGTTTACATCCATGTCTGTCCAAAATGTCATCACCTGATCATTTTATCCTATTAGACATTTGTGTGGAATTGTCATAAGTAGGATATAAATTCTTAAGTTATGGTCAAAAACGTGTTTTGTGAGGTCACAGTGACCTTGACCTTTGACCACCAAAATCGAATCAGTTCACCCTCGAGTCCAAGTGGATGTTTGTGCCAAATTTAAAGAAACTCCCTCAAGGAGATATCACGTTCATGAGAATGGGATGGACGTGAAGTCACAGTGAACTTTGCCCACCAAAATCGGTCGTGTCTAGAAGGTAACTCACAGATATGCAACGCAAAAATTCTCGCGAGACTCGCTACCCGACAACCTATCCTAACCTTAACTATTCAAGGTCAATGCCTAACCTTAACGATCTTGAGAGAGATTCGCAGCTTGTGGGTTACCTTCTAGACACAACCACCAAAATCGAATCAATTTATCCTAGAAACCAAGTGGATGTTTGTGCCAAATTTGAAGAAATTCCCTCCAGGCGCTCACAAGACTGGTACGGACGGACGGACGGACAACCCAAAATCATTGCCTCCACGGCTGTCGCCAGCGCGGAGGCATAAAAAATAAATCTTCACTAAATGCAAAATGTTCTGTGTATAGGTGATCATGAAACATATTTGTGAATTTAAAGTACTGATAAATGCACCATCTTACCTGATGAGCTCATAGGTCTCCGCCAGTAGTGGGTTGAAGGGTTTCCCAGTCCTCTCCCACTGCGATGCTACAGCTGACACAGCAAATGCTGCAACACACTACAAAGCACTGACTTATTATAACCAAATTACAGGTAACTAATTCAATATTTGATAATGATAGAAAATATAATATAATTATAGAGTGCTCGAGGGATGATGTTTTTCTGTAGGACAAACAGGAAGTTAGCATCGCCCTGGGTTCCCTCGACAAAAAGCCAATGGGATTTTTCCATTGGGTTTTGGATTATCGCAGAAAATAAGCTCTGTGGCAAACAAACGCTTATGATACTTACACGTTTTGTTCAACAAAATAATCTCCACAAATGAACACCCCTTAATGATTTTTGAAGTGTGAATGCAATAACCAGAAGTAAAAAGCTAACATTAGACTATAAACAAACTACACCATGGTTACATGAACGCGAGGATACACAACGAGGCTGTAAAGGCGGACGAGTCAGCGTGATGACATTTAGTAGTCTCAAATAGCCTTTTATAAGACACATTAAGGCTTCAAAATTCACGAGTGGGATATTTATTGATGTATTTTATATTGTAGAACAAAACGTTAAAATCTCTTAAGCTTGTGTTAACTACAGACCTTATTTCAGGCATCTATCTAAAAACTCATTTAAAAAACCCATTGACTTCTAGACAAGGGAACCGGAAGTGCTAAAATGCTAACTCATTTCCGGGTTTTAGGACTCATTCCTGCAGCACTCTATTCATAATAACATGCCAATTTTTTATTCAAAAAGACACTGATAGTACAAAATGAAACAATGATATAGTACTTTATGAAAGGCTAGAAAGTAACTCTACAGTACTATTTGACTTGATTCAAATAAGCAATGTGACCTTGCATGAGAAGCAACAATTGACATCACTATCATATTTGTTTGTATTTAAGAAAGTAAACGTGGGCATTGTGGTACCTTCATCCTCTCGACAGAGTCTGTTGTGGCGTTGGCCTGGTGGATGAGGTAGGTGTGCTCCATGTATTCTGTTAACCGCTGGAGGAAACTCAGAGGCTCATTTAATATCACAGGCATGGCAATCTTTGACAGCTCCTGAAAAAGATGTGATAGAATAAACTGAGAAAACAAAGTATTGCATGAGCAGTAGATTGTGTGTATTTCTACTAGTTACCAATTTATTAGGTACAGCTCTAAAATGTAATCCAATTCAATACAACAGAGATAAATCCCATCTTTGTTAAGCATATACAGTATATGGTGTATAAATCATTGACACATTTTTTATACAGTTAAATATAATAATAACAGAACTGCCAAATTAAAGTTTTTTTGGGTGTTGGTGTTCTTGGTGGGTTCAATGTTTTGGTGATTTTGCACCATTCTATCTATTCTAACATTCAACTGTAATATCTGCAACACTGATTGTTTGCTTGTCATGCACACACAAACCTAATGCAGTGGTTTACAATGTAAGAAAAAAAAAGACATTAAGATAATTAACATATCTTAATTCAACAACGACATGACTGCACTCTTCAATGCACTTTATGCATACCCCATGTTTGTCTGTATATCTATCTGTCTGCCCACTGAATTGCGTATGCATGAATCATTAGCCACACTTAATTGGGGTATAAAACATTAATAGACATTATTAAATGTAATTAAACCCAGGCAAGGGCTGGGTGAGGACTGAGTTCCCTTAGGACTCCAAGACACTGATACTAATGACTATATTCTTTAAGCCAGAAGTTATGGAGGAAGTACAAAAAACTAATTTATCACAATTACCTAACTTTTAGTCTGCTAACAAAAACAATACCTCATGCCAGTCATTAATTTTCTCCAAACAGCAAATTGAAACATCTCCCTGAGGAGAATAGTTTGTTCTCACCATGCCAATGCATTTTTTCAGGATACTCCAGATGCTGACGTCATTCCTGGAGAACATGGGAGCCGGTAGAGATGTTCTGTAGGACAGCAGTATAAAGAGAGGGAGAAGCACCGTCAACTATGACAGAGATTACATTAATGAAGAGGGTTAAACTTTATCAATGGGAAATCATCAGATTGTTTATTTTGTGTCAGGTGTGCAATTCATAGCAGGCAAACACTGAGGGCATGCCATCTGGTCTGCTCCACACTCAAAAAGGATTTACTCTTTCTAATATGGCACAGAGCACAAATCCAATATCTACAACTATTGGGAAAACCACACATTAAAACCACTAGTATTTTGCTTATACTATTTAAAAGCAGCAGAGCAGACAACATAGCTTGAACCACCATTTGGGTACAAAGTTATTTGACACCTGTAAGCTAATGAGCTTTCAGCTTGTCTGGTCAAGCCTCATGCAATACCCATGAATGGATGTACAACTGCATGTGTGTGTGTTGGTCTTCAAGACTGGTTATAAGACACACTCCTTAAATTGGTCTTTTTCCATATGAAGTTTAGCTCAAAATACTTCTCACTTTAAGATAATTACATTTGTACACCCTTTAGATTAATTATGATAGAACTTTCTCTGTCTTAACTTATACACATGCAGCTGCTCTACTACTCCCCCTCAAACTTAGCCTTTGCTGCTTGACTAAATCTGGTCTGTGTTGTGACCGAGTTTATCTTCCAGCCTTGCTAACAACTGTAGAGAGAACTGTTTTACAGGTATGCTTGCTGGAGGCAGATGGTGGCCTTGTTTAAAATTGAGTGCTGAAGCAACTACACAAATAAAAGCCATTACTTCAGCTAAATAAACAGAAGGGTAGGGGGTGGGGGGTTTGCTCCATCTGTAGGATGAGCAGAGCAGTGGTGCATGGCAGACTATACTTCTGGCCTAGTTTGTGTTCCACCAGCCTCGGCCCCAAAATGTATTTCTTTCATTGTACTTTTTCAAAACTGAAACCTCATAAGTGGGGTTTTTGTAAAGTAAATGGTATCTACTACAGTATTTGTACATGTATGAAAATCCATGGAACCTGTAGTTTCTACTTTTATAGATGAGATGCTCCAATTTTCAAAGTTCACCCATTTATCTTAGAATATGGTCAGAAATCCTCATTTTCATGTTTCAGTTTTTCAGAAATACAGATAAGATAAACCTTTTAAGCGAAATTGCATTGATTAGCAGAGGCTACTGAAACACAAGCCAACCTGAAAGTGAGGCCGGACTTGTGAACATGCTAAATCAATACTTCGAAGCAGGTACGTCTTACAGCCAACACTGTCTATGGTTGAGCTATATCAGTCTTCAAATAATTATTATTACATGCATGAAAAAAAATACATCTGCACTACTGGTTACTTATGGTCAAAATGTCAAAAGACAAATTATTTGGACATTTATTTTGTAGATAATTTATAGACCATTTCACAGATAGGTAAACATTCCAAATGTGTCCCAGTTTATTTCCTGCTACTATGGTTGCGTCCAAAATTCCATTCTAACATGCTATTTAGTACGCCAAAACAGTATGTGAGATATTTTACTATGTCCGAAACCTTAGTATGAAACCAATAATACGCGAATTGCATCCTATTTCTGCTGAAATATTACAGTATGCAACGCTACATACCACAATGGAATGCGGTAGTGACGACAACTTTCATTACAGATGTTGACGGACAGCTCTGTAACAGCAATAACGCTTCAATTTAACTGCAAGTATAAGATTTCACTCTGCTAGGTGCAATATATATTTTAAATTAATTCAGACTTTGATTCTCACAAACCATTGTTTTGGTCACATGAGGTTGGCATGGGTTACCATGGTTACACATCTCCAACCGGCAAAGAGGCACTCAGGAAGTGACGGCATAAATTACTGCTCAGCGCGTCCGAAAAGATACATACTACTGTTTATTCACACAAAAGTATGTTGAATGATAGTACACATATTGAGTATGTAGTGCATAGTATGTGATTTCGGACGAAGCCTGTGTATGTGACATGACAAGCTGACGGGAAGTAAACATGGACCCAAGCTGTTGCCTAGCAATGCAATTTTGTTGAAACGGTCTATAGTACGGTGGCCCTTATAGAAATGTAAAGAGTGAGAGGAATGTTAAACAACTAGACTTAGGCCCATCTATAGGCAACAAGGCACAGACGTATCTTTGAATGACAAGAGTAATTCCAAATAAACAGACACCTCATAAATATTAAATGCACAACACACACACCCTCACACGGTCTACACATATGCACACAGAGCTAGCCAGCCAGCCAACCTGTCCCCTTTCCTCCAACTACCTACTCCGAGCCAGCACATGCTGAATTATTCATGGATCACTTGTGGATTAAGGAAGAGAGGCCAAGCCAGAATCAGTATCCACGGAAATGAAAGAGATTGTTTTTTTCGTGAAGATTTGACAAACAAACACCAAGCGCTGCGCTGATTATTCGCTTGGAGACTTGGATCTGTCAGGAAAAACAAAACAGGCTATTCTCTGTGGATTGGGTGCTCAAACAAAAACACCTGACTACAAAAACAGACCGGAGTGGAAAGGTGGTATCCCATTACACCAACTCTGCCTTTACTGGCCTCTCCTCTTGCTGACTGAGGTCTACAACCTGTCATCAGGCACGCATACTAAAAAGTCACATGTGCGATATTTATTTTAGTCGCTCAGCAATATACTACTGAATCCTGCTACCAGCTGTGGTAATTATCTTAAACAAAGCCTTGCACAAAATAAACAGTGAATAGGCTGTATGACGAGGACTCATTACATTTTCACTCGTTCCATTTGCCATCATTTAAGCCAGTAAACAAGCATGACATCATAACTGGAGCATGTCCCACCTGTGCTTCTTGACTCCATTGTGCTGGGCGGGTTGGTTGCCATGGTTACCCTCCCCTGACATTCCGGTAGGCCCCCTGAGTGCGCTGGGATGGCGGAGGCTGCTGCGAAGGGGGGCGTCTCTCCCCTCGTCCTCTTCACAGGAGTGACTGGCCACAGACAGGAAGCCGCTCACCGAGAGCTCCGACTCCGACTCTGTGGGATGATGACCAGATGCCAGGTCATACCAAACACTCGCACGCACGCACATACAGGTTCGAGTGGCCGGCTCAGAAAGCTGCAGCCTGAACAGTACACTGTCTGCAAATAAGCACTTGTGCTCGAGTTCCTCTCCAACTTCCCCCTCCCTGCTGCGAGCCTAACCCCACCTGAGGATTGTGTTCCAATGAGAGGCCACACAGAGGCTTCATTTCCTCCAACATTGTTTGCTCTGTGCTTGCTGGATGATGCTACTCCTCAGGTACTGTCACATACACAAAGGAAGGGGAGAATAGTGTTTGTACACTATGATGGAGGACTGTATATGCTAGTCTGAGTTATTAGTGCTTATTGTTAAGTACATGTACTTGCATACAGAATAATGCATTGACAGAAATTTCAGTTTCAGACAACAGCTGCATGGCTGTGCCATATGTACAATGTTTAAGGTTTTACACACTCACCTCAGCAATGTGGAAATTCTCATGTATATGCTGAGCACAGTTTAGAGACTATGTGTGTTTAGTGTCTCTAGCTAGTAGATAACTCAGGGCTATCTATGAATAATGCAATGATTCCTGAGAAAGATTGGTCCATAGTGCACAAACATGTTGTAGAAGGAAGTCTGGTGTAAATAATCACCATGGCGAGGCTTCTGGGTATACAAAGAAGTATACAGTGCAGTAAACACTGTCAAATAATCTTATGAACTGTACTTGGAAAAACTAAAGCAGTAAGAGTGTCAAGCTAATCACTATCTCATTACCCTTGAGTATAAGAGAAGAGGACATTGGCAGCGTTGTCTGGGCAATCTCAGAGACAGACAGAGTGCCAAAGAAGTGTCAATGGGTACAACTATACACACAGACACAGTAAAGCTGTACTTCTTACCGATGCTTATTATTCTGTAAGTGAAGTGAGAACTGATAACTATGAAGCAGTTCGATACTAGAACAACTTGCGCCGCTGGAGGCGTTTATTCTGACACAAGTATGTCAATACTGGTTAAAATTCTTAAAGTTGCCCTGTAGAACTTTCTTGTAAACAATTGTGGTTTACATTCAGTGTTGCTCAAAATTAATTGTCTTTATCTTTGAGGCCTGACAAACTGATTAAACACCTTCCTCATAAAACATTTGGAAAGCAGATTTTTTAAGGTTTAAAATTGTGCATTGTTTACATCTATGTTTGCAAGCTTTCACTCTTCTTCCCTGTCCCGCTTCTTTGCGCTTTACTGCCAAACTGCAGACAGTTGTCAAACAGCAGAATACTGTGAAACAAACAGCAGGAATGTGTATGGCGTCGCCCGGCTGTTTGTACACATTCAAACAAAATGGGACCCACTTGTAAAGGCATTGCTCCATAGCGCTTCCAGAGGACAAAAACTCCACACGATACCTTAAAGGGAAGTTCTACAATGGGAGAAATGAGCTCAGCTCAATGCGTTTAACTCAATATTGGTTTAAGTGCATCATTAATAAAATTGAAAATTACCAGGGAATAAAATTATTCAGATAATGCTTGAGACTTAATTCGTCTAATTTACGACCTGGCCAAGACTCTGTATGAAGAACAAGATGTACTGTACTGATGTACTGATCTTGTTTAACACCAATAAGATATTAACTTCTTGATTACTTCACTAACTGTCCACCTAGAGGCTACTGACCTGACTCAGCATCATAGAAGTCATCTTCAGTGAGGGTACTAAGGGTAAGCGACCTCCTGCTCTTACACAGCGACTGCTTGAGTTCGTGATGCTCAGTTGCCAAAGTCTGCAGGGCCTCTGTCAGAGCTTTGTTCTTCTCCACCTCCTGCTCTAGCTTCAGGCTCCACACCTGCAAACACAGGAGCACCAGACAGATAAAACACACAGACACACACCAGAGACAAGGTAAAGTGAATTAAGAGAATATGCTCATATATATTTTGCACATTATATAGACAGTTGTGACTAACTGGTGGTTTGATTGATATGAAGGTATTGATCTGCTTCTGTTGCTGCCACAATGCGTGTGTCTTTGTGGTTCTGATGGCAAGTCATTGTTCTAACCCTGCCCACATATCTGGTTTCCTCCAGTCGGAACCAAACACCCCAGTCTCTGAGAGCTCTGTAGCCCTGGATTGAGTATCCCTTCAGGGCAACCTGAGCCAGGCCGCTGTGGTACACACCAGATCAGTGTTTCCTATTGTCAAAAGCTGCAGTTGTGCGTCCTTTACTAACTGAACAGAAGACGGGCAACTTAACAAATATCCACAGATGCTACCAAAAATGACATACAATGAGATAATGGCTATAACAACACATTTTTCTTAAAAAAATGAAAATGACATTTATAAACTCTATAAATGCATTTCTAAGTATGATAAACAGACAACAAATAATTTACAATACAAGGAAAGTGCACTGAAAATAATAATAATGCTCATAAAAATGGAGCACAGCCTCCATGGTTTAAAAAACACTCCCAGAGTCACCTTGGGGAAGGCAGGGGAGAGAAACAGGAGCTTGTAAATCACACTGTAAATCTGAGACTGCAAAGCAGGGCCAATGTCTTCTACTGAAGATGAAAAGTTCATCCTCATCTCTTCTGCTGCCTGAAGTATTATCAGTTGTGTGCACAGCCATGCACAAAGAAACACCTGTCAACGCATCTGCTGATGTGCTAAAGGTGGGTTATGATTCATGCCTGTAACCAAGTGAATTCCTTTTCGGATATGTGGCTATAACCCTCATGGGGAGAGTGTTTCAGTGACCACCATGGAGATTTTATGTGATCAACAGGGTCAAAAAGATCATTTCTGTGAAATTCTACTCAGAGGTTCATGATCTGTGATATTCCCAATAAAATAACAAATGTGAAATAGATCCTAGGGTCTACGATTGTATAAATAGCACTCATTTGACTTTTGAAAATCACAAGACATATATAAATAAATACACAGTATATAGATAAAAGCCGTTAAAGTGGCCGTCAGCAGCTCCAACTTTATTCTGGGACGATATATTGCTTCATACTCTTGTGTGATGGAGATCAGATGATTGATGAGGCAGTGAAAACACAGACATTCACCAATTTGCTGATTGTTTTTTTTTTCAAGGCTGCTGATCCGGCCTTTAGTAATGAATATTGATCGATTCCAATTCATGCATAGTTGATGGGAACACCCCAATACATGCTAAGGGTTTATTATGTAAATACATTACTGAATTACAAATGTAAACCTGATTTCTTTTGAGCCTTAGACTTTACTCGGCAAAACTTCATTACACATACAATACAGAAAGGTGAGAATGACTCATGTGCAACAATATGCAGATACTAACTCTGCTACAGAGAGCATTAAAAACACCTCTGGCCAGAACATTTCAAGCTACATTACGTTTATCTGAACTGAAGCATTTTTGACTTTGCTACATACATATCACCCTTTTTCTACAAATACACACATTTGATGTAACCAAAACCCCACAAATACACTAAAGTTCTGCATGAACAATTAAATAGACCTGTATCCTTATATGCTTGAATGTACACATGGAGTTTGTGTCAGATTTTTGCTGTAAATGTAACAGAAGCTCATAAGCAGCTTTTTTCAAACAAGGTTTCACTGCTACAGTCAAGGACAAACTTCACACATTCACTCTTGGTGTCATCACACTTTCTATGCTGTATGTTCAGCCCCTGGAGATCATGTTTTGTACGGAAAGAGAAATGCAGCATCAGTGTATATGTTCGGATTCTGCTCAATTCTTATTTGAGAAACCCACAAAAACCTCTGTAAGATCTGTCCTTTCATACAGATATAGAAAACGTCTGTGAAAATTAATTGGCAAGTTAATGCTTCCCATCAACAACAGCACTGTGACACTGGCTAATGAGACCCATTTCACATATCAAATGTGTGCCAAAAAGGATGTCCTTGCAAGCTCCAAATTAATTCAAGCATATTTCTAAACGTATGGTGTAAAGTTAAATGAGCTTGCTGTTCAGGAGCCTGTGTTAACACTCCCTGTCCCAGGCACTTGGCTTAAGAGCCCAGCCAGGAACGGAACACTTTGTTGTGTAACTATCCCAGCCAGCTCTTTCGCTCTCACAGCATCCTCTCGCCTGAGCACAAACAGCGCTATTTTAAGCCCTGCTGAGGCTGTGTGCAGTAGCTGTTGCTGGAGCCTGGGAGGGAAGCTTCTCCTTGGCCAACACCCCAAAGGGTAGAGCTTTCACTTTGTTCTAAAATGTTGCCTACTCTGCTGAGGGGGAAGCAAATCTCAGAGGCATCTATTATAGCTCTACACAGTACTCTGCAATAACTGTAACTGTATTTGTATATCAAACTGTACAAGGGCTAGGAGCTAAGCAACTTAAAAAAATATTTTAATTGAGTGTGACGTGAGTACCGGTGCAGCAGAGAGATGCAGTACCAATTACACAGAAATACCCCAAAGTATCTCAAAAAGATAAGGTTGAATATACACTTCCTCGTCTTATCCAGATCTCGTATGACCCGAAAAAGAAGGAAGTCAGAGCAGGGACCAACATGAACATTTAGCTGTGCCCAGTGAAGCCTCTCCTGGGTGAGAGATGACAGCCGGCAGGTCAGTTACCCATGTGGCGATGTTCAAAGGTCAAACGGTACTTTGTGCTCTCTCCAATCCCCAAGGGTTTGAAGGGCAATCCGCTTTTTTACAGACTGTAGACAGAAAGTTATGAATGACTGCATAGAAAAAAAAAAGAAACTATGCTGCCACTCTCCTGCCTTCAGAGCAATACAAACTGACAGATATGCTTATCTGCGTGTCACCACTAAGTGGTTTCATGCTGTAAGCCTCCATTTGTTTTCTTGACAGGTGTGGAAGCCTGCTGCTGCCGGAGCAACACAGAGAAAGGTTGGGCTTATAAATCTGTGTTGTGTGTATGAGAGTTGGCAGCACAGATCTCTCCACTTTAAATGCCATGTAGCCACCAACCAGTCATACTGTGCCCTGCATGCACTGTATAAATGTGGCACTCTCACTAGCATACTTTATTTCTGCAGCTGCTGTTGAAATGGGTCACACCACATATACTCTACTGAAGCGTAACAGTGCAGTTGCTATGAATCATGCTTCTATATTTCACATCTGCCCAGACATCAAAGTACTAGGGCTGTCAATCGATTAAAATATTTTATGGAGATCAATCGCATGATTGGCCATGATTAATTGTGACTAATCGCAAATTAATCGCACATTTTTTTATCTATTCACATATATTGAGGTCAGAGGGACCCCTTTGAAAATGGCCATGCCAATTTTTACTCGCCAAAATTTAGCGGAAGTTTGGAGCGTTATTTAGCCTCCTAAAAGACAAGCTAGTATGACATGGTTGGTACCGATGGATTCCTTAGGTTTTCTGGTTTCATATGACGCCAGTATCTTCACTCTAGCTCCAAAACTGAGTCCTCCGAGAGATCGACTGGGTTAATGTGTTAAAGCAATTAGTGGCGTTGAAACAAATTTGCATTAACGCGTTATTTAGCGTTAACTTTGACAGCCCTGCAAAGTACACAACAGCATGTGACTACTGTACATTATGTACTGTAGATAACAAATATGTAAGTGACAGCAACAGAGGCAACTGTGGAAGGACAATGGAAATGTGGGATTAGAGTTAATACGGCCTAATACAGCCAATCTCATCAGTGTAGAAAATATAATCCAGTTAGTACATGTAGTAGAACCAGTTTAGTATGAGACCAGTGGATGTAACATTCTTGTTAAGACATTTCCTTCTTATTATACTGTCTGGTTGTCAGAAATTAATTCAGTGTCCATTGTTATGACACTTGCAATGCTTCTTGGGTGATGAGGCTGCACGAAATGTTCTCAGCCTCGCTGTGATAACAGTGCCGGGTTATTCCTTGTGACAGGACAACAGCTGTTGCCAATTCATACTAAGATAATTGTGTTTGGCAATGCACACATCACTGTGTGAACACGCTGCATTTGGACATTGTTGTGCAGTATTATATCCAGCTGACTTACAAAGCAGCATTTTCCTGTATCTGATGGGAAATTAATTCATTTATCTTCACATTATTATACAAAACCTACACACATGTAGACACGAGTCCTTAATTTCCATATAGTTATAATCTTAATTCCTGCTTTGCCAGAAGTTTTACAAGACAAGAGTTGTAGTACACACCATACTACAGTATAAACAGCAATCAGCAGACACGGTCAACATATTAGAGTGGTATTTTGACAAAAGTGCCAATTTCAAATTAATTAGTAATGAGAGAAGAAAGTGAGAGACCAATTCATGATCTCTCAGTTCTTAATTTAAGTGTTACATTATAGTGAAACAAAAAACAACAAATGCTGCATTAAAATGATTAAACCCACAATTTTTTATCTTAAAAGCTTAACTTTGAATATCACCATATCAAATTTATTATCATTATTTAAATTTAACCTTTATTTAATAAATCCTCAATGTAATTTAATCGATCCCACTCCATGCTTTTACTTTCACAGAATTCATTACTGTATGAGATGATCTCAGTAAAAATATGCAATGAGCAGCGTAATGCTCAGCACCACTTCAAACATGCTCAATTTCACACTCTGAATTCAGATCATTAAATCCATAAGAATGACTTCCGCATATTGATGAATATGCTTTCTCCTATGCCAACGCTTCAGACTAGCCATCAAATCAACAACACACTAAAATCATCCGATTAAATCAAATCTATGCCAAACTTCAAACACTTTACACTACAGTCATCAGGGACCAGCCCACTCCAAACACAGCCGGTTGTTTAGCTGACAATAAAAAAATGCTGAGATACAAGAAGAACAACTGTTTGGTTTGTACCTGTGTTGATACTGGATGAGAGTGCCGTCACTGTCTCCCCTTTCTCCTGTGCTTGGATGCTGTGGCATGTGGAAGTGTGCCTGCGAGCGTTTATTTTCACTGTGCGAGGGTGAATGCATGTATTTCCAGCGGAGCCTGTGAATATGCACGCGCTTCAGTTCCCTCGCTCAATGCACAGCCTTTCCCCAGAGCGGGAGTGTGTGGATCCAAATACAAGGGTGTGTGTGTGTGTGTGTGTGTGTGTCTGTGTGTGTGTGTGTGTGTGTGTGTGTGTGTGTCTACACTGATCTACAAGCTGAATGCAGACCTAAGCATAAAAGCGGATCTTGCCGGTGTCCTTCCTACAGCCAGTGATTACCCCTCCCCCACCCCAGAAGGTACAGCACAGCCATTGGGACAGGTGGACAGGGACACAAACTTCAAACCTGATTGGTATGAAGGAGCCAACGTAGAGGGGAGGAGCTTGAGGATTTTGTAATCATGCAATATAATATATTCAGCCAATAGGAGCACAGCACGTGGGTGAGGGTATGGGAATCAATGAGATGTAGATTCATACATGCTAAGTGAGATGCAACTAATCTAAAAAGAAAACTAGCTTCCAAAACAACAAATTATTACTAGATTAGATTTCATTTAAATGTTAAATTTCTGCATCACAAGGACAACACTGTTTCACATTCATAACAAACATTACAATAGTACATTAGATAAACCTTTGCAAAGTTTTTATGGTTCTGGCTGCATTTAATTTTGTGTGAGGAATGGTTTGATGGTGGACAATAAAGCCCAAACCAAAGGCAACTGTAATGTATGGTGCTTGTTAGCTTGCCCATCCGTGTACATGCAGAAACAGGCTCGATTAAGATGATCAAGATGTTTCCCTACCTCCTCCTGTTTTGACAGCAGTTCAAGGCACAGATGGAGAGCAGCGCAGGTTTCACTGGAGAGCTCACTGGTCTCTTTGGCTTTCAGTAGAAGAGGTGCAGCCAATGCTGTCGAAAAACATAAAAAAAACATATTTGTTCAGTACAGATGTATAAATTGGGCTGCAACTAATGGGTTATTTTTGATATTGATTAATTTGTTGACAAGTTTTTAAAGATTCATCAAATAATCATTTAGTCTCCAAAATGTCAGAAAATAGTGAAATAATGCCCATTTTCCCTATTTGCCCCAGTTTCCCAGAACCCACGCCAAGGTCTTCAATCCCAAAGATTTGCATTGAAATACAGAGAAAAAGTCCAAATTCTCACATACTTATGAGAAGCTGGAAACAGATAATTTTGTTGTGTTTTCATGCTAAATGGACAATTAAAAGGTTAGGGGTTAGGCCACTGTCAACCAGTTTGGCTCGTGTCTATAAACTATAAGCAGTTAAACCAAAGAGTGATATTCCCTTCTCAGCTTACTTAATTTTTCAATTATATAGTTTTTAGAGGTCTAGAGGATCAAAAGTCTTCAGTATTTCACAACAAAAAAAGCAATTATTTGATAAAATAACAATATCTTGCGACCACTTGAGGGGTCCCGACCCCCAGGTTGGGAACCACAGGGTAAGGTTTATCAGAATAGTTATTTTTCTGTCCATTGACAAAGCAATTGAATTTACTTATCTTCTCAGCACTAGTATAAAATTACTGAAGATTAAAAAAAAAAAGAACACTGGATTAACAACATCGATATGTGACCAACTCCAGGACTCTTACCACAATTCTCCTCATTCTTCACCATCGATAGAAATATTGACACTTCACTCTCCAACTTCTGCTGGGAAGCGTTGGCTGCCTGCAAGAGCACAGGACAAGAGATGCACTCATTGGAATTCTCCTCCCTAAATAGTACTTCCTTCCTACTGTTGCCTAATAATATACCTTATTAAAAAGTTCTCAACTTGATCTTACCTGAAGGGCTTGTGACAGATTGCTCACTGTCTCGCCACCATCGGCATCGTTAATGATCTCTTCCCGGGTGCAGTGGCGAGTGCTATAAGATGAATGTGCCTCAAAAGCATCCAACCATCTCTAAGTGGACAAATATCAGAAGCATTTACAATGTTGTCCACCCTTGCAGATACACTAGCAACAGCATAGAAGGTAAATCTTATCTCACTTTTCTTGTTGCCATTGAATCGGTCTTTGAGGGGACCTTAAAATGATGTACAGTGTCATCAAAGCACCTGAGCATGAAGAAGCAGTGATCCCATGGTTTGAACTAGAATGACAAAATGAAATTACTTGCCGTCACGCTTGTCGCACTAGATGTCAAAACATCACCATGTCATTAGTAGAATGTAATCACAACTGAAACATCTAAAGGACTTCCTTGTATAGTCATGAAGGTTAATCAATTCCAATGAGCCTCTGACCTCTACTACGTACCAGGCAGTAGGCTTGTGTTAGGGACTTACTGCCCTGTTTTCTGACCCCAGCCAGCGCATCTGCCCTAGAAAAAGGAACACGAGAGAGCACGTAGACAAAGGCATTTTAACATAGACACACACTGCATAAAATAAAACACAGCAGTAATTTACTGTTTAAAGTTCACTGAATGCTTGGGGAACTACTACTGATGCCTCCATCTCCAACAAGAATTATTTGAAGAAAATGAGATTTGCTTTTATTTCAGGCACCGTCTGGTTAAATGTGGCTTTCTACACACAGCGAATGTTGAATGATGCAGTAGCAAGAGCGAAACTTCTACTGTGGCAAACAGCATATGCACATAATATACAATATACTGTAGGTATATACTACATTCAGCTTAAGAAAACTGCATACATATAAAGTTATCTCACTGTCTGTGATACCAGGAGAGAGTTCCATTCTCAATTATCACCCAGTGGGATCGCCATCCCAGAAAGCGTGAACTCTGTCAAAGACACACAAAGTCAACAGATAAGCTATGTAGCAAAAGTAAATCATATAAATGTATAAATAGATCATATGTAGAGTTAGAACAAATTATTACTGAATCTTTTTCATAATATTCAATAAACTAATAAATTCTCTGATAACACTTTAAGATATAAAATACAAAACAGGACTTTTTGTACCCAATAATGATGATATTGTCTTGTGTAACAGGAAAAAAAGTAAAAGTCTATACCATCAAATGTGGAGAAGTCTGAACAAAAACATTGCCCGACATATTAAGAGTAGAAAAGAATACACTTCAACATCTGGGTACCTTCCAAAGAGGGCCTTCAATCTTCTGCACCCCACTGCTCAAATCCTTTGTGGGAAAAAAATAATCATTCTCAGACTTGTGTACAGACACAACCTGATTCACAGCATTGAAGATTTTTGAGACAAGACACATTCAACTCAGTTGTTTTCTATTGCAGTAAAACCTGCATAGTTTCAGAGGTAAATAACATATATTTTAATTTACTTAATGGCTTAGTGCTTAGCCTTGTTTTATTTCCACCGTGACTATGCAATGCTCTGCATTGAAGCTGTGCCAGGCTTATCAGACATCCAAGCAAGAGCAAGGACTGCTGACTTGCAAGGCTTTTTCTCCACAGTCACCAGACCTCAAGTGAACATGTATACAGATGTGCAGAAATATAGTTGTGTGCAGCTATATTTTGGCCGGGTGCAGAACAGTACTTTTTCCTATAAGAGAAAATACACGCAGCATTAAATCTGTGATTACTGTGCTAGATACACTAAGTGTTGACGTTCAGGACAAAAAAATTAAGTTATTAGCTCATAGAGAGCCCGGAATTAGAATGTTTAATCTTCTGGGAAACATAAATGAACTTTAGTGAAATCTGTTCATTAGATTTAGATTTTCCCTAGCTAGATTTTGGCCCAATGGTGGTGATAGTGGAGAGTCCAGAGGATCACCAAAGTAATTAAGAATCATCTTTTGTGGATCTTACCTTGCACAGGTGCTATTGTACCTTAATTCATTTACCTGTGCCTACCTCGTATAATTAACAGGGTGATTAAAAACTATATATCTGCACTTACCTTGTCTCGATAGGCTGCTAGAATCAGTCTCAGTTCATCACTGCGAACCAGGTCTAATGATGTCTGGTCTGCAACACAGTAAGACATACAATAAATTATCAGGCAACACCCAGGAACAAAATGAGGAGAACATACTATAGTATTTACAAAAATGTGTATTCTTTGAAAACAAATTGTAATGTTATTGCACTAATAATACCTTAATCCGAATAATAAGAGGTGGTGTGCAAAGTTAAGTGATGTACCATTGTTGTTTTTAGTGCTGGGGCTGGCTCCAGACTTGAGCAGCTTTATAATGCACTGCTTCTGCCCCCTGTAGGCTGCACAGTGTAAGGGCGTATTCCCCACCGAGTCCCTGCACTGAACATCCAGAGCTTCTTTTCCACTGAGCTGAAGAACAGAAGACAGTTGAACAACAGAAAACAACTTAATAAAGCAGAAGACACTGACATTTAGCTCTTTTACACATCTAACTGCAATGGGAACTCAACTATAGCTAAATGTAACGGGATCATTATGTACCTCTATATCTTGTTCTCTGGTTGTTATAATTACAGAAAATTGAGTTGGTTACAGTTTATTTTGACTGGGAGAACCTTGAAACTTCAAAATATGTGAAGAAGTTCAGAGCCTCTCCTCCATTTTGTGGAGTATAAATCCCTTTTGCCCCTTCCCTTCTCCCCGTTTCTACAATTATCCTGTGGGAGAGGTGGGGGTCATTTCTTTTGGCTCATTTATTATCCTAATCCATCCCACTATTTCTCGTACTGTTTTGTTTACATTTTTGTTTCCTACAATGTTAAAATGTTTATCTCAACCTGTCGATATACTGTATTGATTTCAACGAACTAGCATTTAAAAATAGTTGTTTTAAGAGTAAATGTTGCTAGCTTAAAGTTACGGCAGACCAATTTCCGTTTTGTATACTGTATTCGTGTGTGTAGGAGCTGGAGCGGGCAGTAAATTTAACTTGGAGGCTCTGTTTCCCTTTGTGTTTATCAGAATAAACAGAGGCCAACTATAAGGAGATCCCGGTGTCACAGCGTCTTTGCTATCTGACCAACACAACGCAGAAGTCCACCGGTTATATAAATATCTTGCGTATCCACCTTAAGCCAGTAATACTATACACTGAAAAAAGGGAAATTATAACCCGGATTTGGTTTTCTGGAGAATCTGCTTTTGTCTGCTAAAATAAGGCAGGTCCTTAGAAAAGTTGGCACATGTTATCTTGTTTTTGGCTGTCTAGGATTCAAACTTGTCACTTCCTGTCTAAGCATCAGACAGGTCAGATATATCAAACATTTTGGACTTCTGCGACTAGAATCTGGACAAATATGAATGTAATCCCGTAGTTTGTGCATTTTA
Organism: Sebastolobus alascanus; assembly: GCA_916701645.2. Taxonomy (NCBI): domain Eukaryota; kingdom Metazoa; phylum Chordata; class Actinopteri; order Perciformes; family Sebastidae; genus Sebastolobus; species Sebastolobus alascanus. Next base: position 53,840 of record CAKAOJ020000177.1, read on the forward strand.
AAAATCTCCGTAAAAACCGATGAAAGGCACTGGTTTAATGCGTTAATTATTCTTTAAGTAAGAAAGATGCTGTCAAAGTGTAATATATTCTGCAAAATTCTTAGAAAGGTAAGATGCTAACCAGTTTAGACAGAGTGGAGATGTCTCCCTCTCTGGCTGCTTCCAGAAGCTTCTCCTCCCGCCGTCTTGTCTCTCTTCTCTCTGCAGCTGCACAAATCAAACACAATTTGAGAACAAGGGCAGCTGATCTACAGTAATGAGAAGCCATCAGCGATTTAAAAAAAAAAAATACTCTCATCATTTCATACCTTCAAGCATTGTAATGATTTCATCATCCTCTGAGACATCTTTAGGGATTTGAGCTGTTCCATTGATTATGTTGGCACAGGCATCATACCGCAGCAGCAACAGAACAATCTCCTACATGTATTATAAATAGAAAGTTCACCTTTGAACTTTCATGTTAAGTCATATACAGTGAACAGAACATTTGCCACAAAATGACATCTATGCCAAAAAACAAACCCTGCAACAATGAAAAAAAACCTGCGGTAGTTCAGTAAAAAAACAACACATTGTACCTCCTCACAGTACGTATATATGGAATATACATGTATGTCTGACAGATTTTGATAATTGAATGGATCAGTTTGCATGTGATGTCTCAAACGATTAAATAATGTTTAGAAGTTGCAAAGAATACACAACAGTTCAACGGAGAATCAACTCGTCAGTTTTGATCAGCAAGCCATGTGCAAGTGGTTATTGTGCAAATTGTAGACAACTGTATTTACTCTTTTGCACATGTGCCAAAACACGTGAAATTCTAATCAGTTTAACTACAAACTAATTGTTCAGAGCTTATTGTTTTGAAAAAAAGTCATTCTCATTCGATAACTGAGCCAAAGCGAATGAGAAAAACTGTGATACAGTAAAAGGACAGTGAAGGAATTCTATGTTTTGAGGTTGTTGTTTTGTACCTTTCGTCCAGTACAGGCTGCTTTGTGTAGAGGTGTGTCGCCCATGTTATTCTGCAGATTTGCATCAGCACCTGCCTGCAAGCATGTTCCATACAGTAAATTTCACTGGCTCCACATTTCAATGGACATCATATACAGAGTGATATGAACAACTCTCACCTTGAGTAAATCCTCCACAGCATCCCTGTGTCCAAAGTAGCAGGCCAGATGGAGGGGAGTCCATCCTGAGCTGGCTTTAGACCGACCTGCAGAGATGGAGAGGAACATGAGCACTCTCCTACTGTAGATACCTGGTGTGGTCATGTAAGTCTGCGGGTAATGCCGTCTTCTCCTCACTTACATCTGCAGTTGATGTTGAGAGAGCTGCTTTGGTTGATTCTCAACTTAAGGAGCCTCTGAATATCAGCACAACTGCCCTCTTTGGCGTAGAGGAGAAGCTTTTCCTCAAGTGTGTCTGCCTCCATCACCACTTCTCTTCCTTTGACCACATAATAAAAATCGTATCACGTTAAATCCCTGTCCAAGATATTGGGGACAAAACGCTCACTGTGTTATTAGACAACCTTAACGTTAACTCTTTACGAACAACTTTGGCTAAACGTTAAGTAACTACCTACTTTAGCTAATATTAGACTGTTTTCTGGAGGGGAAACTACCGACGAATTTACCTGAACACTAGCTACTAAACAAATTAACGCTCGCTAATTAACTTAGCTTGTAAAGTTAACTAGAATGAGATAACAACTTCAGACTTACAGGTGACGTTAAAGTCTTTTTTTCCAACTCTTAATTCACCCAACTTTCGCAGACTTTGCTCTCCATGCTTCAGTCTGAGTCGAGGGACCCGACTCACTGAGTCACAGCCGAAATCTGATCACCTCAATCAGCTGACAGCCGTCATGTGACCAGGCAGCCGCTTAACAGGTGTGTGTGTGTGTGTGTGTGTGTGTGTGTGTGTGTGTGTGTGTGTGCGCATGGACGTAGCTACAGTATAGGTTTATTGTCCACCCCTCAAATAGTTAAGTGCCCCCCCCCCCCCACCCCGAAACAAACAAACAAACAAATAATATCTAACAATAAATAAATAATTATACAAGCTACTTCAGGTCATCTTCAACTGTGGGCTTTTAATCCTACCAACCTATTTAATAAGGACTACCCCAAGAATAAACTACTGTAAGGAATAACCATCATAGTAAAATGTTAACTTATATCTTCATTATTAGTCATTAAATTAATGTTATCTGAAAAAAAAAACCTGATTATTATTATTTTAGGAGAGTTACAGTTAAAGCTGCAGTGGGTAGAATTGGAGCAAATATGAATAAAAAAAGTTATTTTTTATCAAACGGTCACTATATCCTGACAGTAGTGTATGAGACAGGTAATCTGAGAACCATCATGTGCCTCTGTTTCCTCCGGTGTCCTCCGGTGTCCTCCGGTGTCCTCCTTCCGGTGTCCTCCGGTGCTCCTAATGGCATCTGCAAGATTTCACATACAAGAGGAAAACAACCAATCAGAGCGGAGCTGGAGCCCTGCCGTCTCTGAGCAGCTGTCAATCACTCGCAAACTTCAATCAAACGGTCAAACTAGGCAGCGCTGATCTAATATGAATCAATATATATATACCAATATAATAGAATATTGATTCATATTTGATCAGCGCTGCCTAGTTTGACCGTTTGATGGGAGTTCGCGAATAATTTACAGCTGCCTTCGTTGAATGAACAGCCAATAGGAACGCTCTCTCTCTGAAATGACCCGTGATTGAAGTCATTGGGAACAAATTGATTGACAAAGTCATGAAAAATTTGAATGATAGAATAAAGCACCTGTGAGATATGACAAAAAAGTATACCTCTGGAGTCTGCGGGGACCCCAGTTGGTAGGATGAGGGTTAAGAATCAACATAATCTTCCAGTGTCCCAGCAAGAAGCCAGTTGGATCTCAATTGGGCTATTTTTTATTTAATTGGGCTGGTAAATTGTTATGGGTGGGCTGTAATAATTTGGGCTACCTTTTGTACCATTCGGGCAGTTGCCACCAACGAAAATTTAGACGATAAGAGATGTTTTGGCTTCACTTTTTGGGAGCTGTCATGTCGTCCATCTTTATATACAGTCTATGTCGGTAACACTTATTGTATTTTTAAGTGAAAACAACATTACACTTCCTGGTCCAGCTTTGACCTTGCAACATGTAATTCTGGTTAACATTTCTGGTGCAATCCTTTGTTTTCACTTCCAATAAGTTGGTTTATACAACTGAGCTAAACTGAGGATTCGTTCATCCCGTTAAATCATTTTAACATTCATTGTGTTGCTTGTGCCGTACAGTACTACTGTAAATTTACTCTAGCAATGCCACTGTTTTTCCAGATGTCAAGATTTATGCTACACTGGTGAGAATGGTACTGTATCATAACCATATAAACCATATAAAAATATTATTCCAATTCTGTGCTACATTGTGGCTAGATTAGAAATAAAATCCTCTCACATGTCATTCCATATAGCATACATTATTTCCAAAAAGGGGTTCTTAGAATTTTGTTGGTCTTGCCTTAATGAACACCTCACCAGAGCTCAATTCTTCTTTTGTACACTAGATGGAAGTATTTGCTGCACCTCCGCACAGGTTAGAGCTGTGTTTATTTCTTAAGCATCTGTCAGAGAGGCAGTAACAATGTTTGGGCAAAAAACACAGAAACCCACACGTCACAGCCACATTTTAACCCTCTACCATTAATTACACCTTACTTCTGTTTTAAAGGTCATTCATCCTAGGCATTTTTGGGCTCTATTCAATGTCGAAAACTGTAGCTTCAGACTTTTTTTTTTAGGTATTGAAGGTCAATTCTGAGATTGTGTCTTTGAAGGCCCTGTTTACTTCAAACAATTAGGTTCCCTTGAGGTAGATGCATCTGACAGAGAGGATGATGGGAGGTCATGCTGTAATAAAGGTACAGGGAGGACTTCAAAGATGAGTTACTTAGTCACCTGTGAGGAGAGAGATGTCTTTTTGCGGGGCTGTGTTGACCAGGAAACCTCGATCACAGGCTAGGCAAATACTCAGGAGAGCTGCAAGGGATAGACAAAATAAGGTAAACACCCAATGGAATAGGATTTAAATGCTAAAGCAACAAAATCACTTGTACAAACAATGCCACAGAGGGTTGAGTTTGGATAGTAACAGCAGCATTTGTCAGCTGTAAAACAAGTCTGTACATCAGCCCTATATTATGTACCATGAGAAAACCAACAGAGCTCCATAAAGGTCAACTCAGTGGTGCCTAAATTGCAGTTGCGTCCATCAGAACACACAGGGAATTAATGGTAACTGGTCTAGGAAATAATTATGCCAAACAAAGACAAAGACAAAGACAAACTGCTCTGACAAAGACGAAAACAAAGAAGATATTTCAGACAAATGTTTTCTGTACATTATACGTTGGTTTGACATTTGCATGGAACCTATCTTTGTAGCAAATATATGTTTGCAAATATAATTTAGTTACTTCAGTGTTAAAGTCCTTACTCATATAGTGTTTTCACAATTTTGTCAACCAGGCCCCACATTCACTGCTAAAATGAGGATTTTACGGTTTTGCAAAAAGCAATCATTGACGAAAACAGCAATGTTTGGCCTTGTCGGTTCTAAGCATCATTATCTTTTTCTAATATCATTAGTCTGTTAGACTATTAGGGAGGAAATGTGCTCAATCTTAGCTCTCTCACCTGTTTACACAGACAAGGTCGTGTGGATTGCACCATGCTGGGGGGAGAAAAAGTCACTTCACAGCTTCCTTTTAATTTTATGTGTACATATCTGGTTGTTGGTTCTAATTAGTGCCATGCTGTACATACAGCTCTAATGCTGCTGATAGAAAGGACTAACCGCTTCCATCAATGGAGAAATGCATCATGGGTTAAAGGTGGTCTTTTCAAGTCATTATGGTTGAGCTGATCATAATTTGCTTCACACTCCAGGGATGTTTGTATTTTCATTATTATTATTTGCACACACATAAAATGCAGATAATGAAAAAAAAAGAAAAAAAGATGTGTCACAGCAGAGGTCAAGAAGCGACCAGCTGATACAACAGACCTCCCCTCAACTTAAGGAGAAAAACTAACAACAACAAAAGAAAAAAAGAAAAAAGAAAAGAAAACTAAGCCAACATAATTTAGAAAAATACAACAAAAAACAAGAACAATAAAAAGCACACAAAAGGAGCACAAACACTAACCAATCAGTAGACAACAATCCATCAAAAACAAAGTATGAATAAACAATACAGGGAAAAAGATGAAGAGAAAAAAAATATATCTTTCAAATAGTTTTGGCAACAAATACAAATTATGAAGATTGTGCGCTGATATGTATTTGCCCAAACAATATTACCATAAATCAAATAGGGATAAATCATGGAATAATATTAAGTTAATAAACAAAATGAAGCTCTGTATCCCCAGTGACTTGTGTTTTTTCCAATTTAATTTAAAATGCCTTTGAAATTATTGATCTTATTGCGATTACTGCTCCCTAGTGGTCCAACAACTAAATGATACCTTCTCAGTGGCAAGACTGAATGCAGATTCTCTCTTTGTTCTTCAGAAACAATAGCCTCTACATTTTATTTGTTAAAATGTATTAGTTAGTCTTTATTATTGGTTATAATTATAATGGTTGGGAAGTTATGGAAACACCGCTGCAGACATTAATCACAGCATATTCATCAAATCAGGTCTGGCGAGGGAAAGAAGCGCACTGGGCTAGTTCTTGCTAATTAGCATGGCAATTATTGTAAGCTGTCACAGTTCTTAAGCAACGGGGTGGACTGTGTGTGCTCCAGAGCGTAATCCCTCACAAATTACAAGATAATGGAGGCAAAGAGAGGCCACTGCTTCAAAAGGAACCAGGAGATAGAATCCCCAGCAGGGACATTTTAGGGACAGGCAGCGAGAGAGACGGCGAGCGAGGGAAAGGTAGAGGAAAGAAGAAGTACAGCATGTATTCCCTTCACATAGAGCTGTCTGAATAAGAGAAGCTTATTTGACTGCTTAAAGTGATTGGCTTCAAAGGAATCGCCACCAATAAATCACTTTTGATTCTACTATATTTCATTGTACAGCATGAGCTCAGTTGATGGTTCGGCTACTAACCACAGATCAATAGTCCATCTCTTTCCTTGAGTCCAACATGTGGCGTGCTTACCTGTGGTGCAAAACACACAATTAAAAGCGTACTATAGGATTCAACTGCCCTAATGCTTTATTTTAGTATCGTGGGAGTTCTTGTAAGCTGGATTCTTGTCAAGAAACAAGAAAAGATAATTGCAGAGAAGGCAGACAGCACTTTGCAGGATAACAGCAGACATACAGTATGTAATTGTGCTGCCATTATACATTCAGCATGATAGGATATACAGTTTAACTTAGTGGTTAGTTTAGTTGTGTCCTATTTTTAAACACCCTGCACACCCAGGTGTTTCCACTTCTGGCTAATTAGACTCAGGTTGGAGCACATGAGGTCGCCAACCTTCATGAACCAAATAAGAATGATCAAGGTGTGGCCTTCCCCACCCTAACAGGCGCAACAAAGCTAATAGGTCATACAGATGTCAATCAAACACAGTCGGTACATGCACAGTCCTTAGACGAACCTTTAAAGGTGCAGTGTGTAAGATCTGGCCACATGCTCCAAACAAAGCATTTCACCTCTACTACTGGGTCAATACAATCTAAATTTACAGGCCTCAGTTATAAAAAAAAAAAAAGCAAACTACTAGCAGCAGGACAAGAATACGCAAAATTCGACCAAACTGTTGAAACTCTGAGAGCCAGTCAAAATAACACTGTTATCTTATAACCTTCATGTGTGGCGTCAGCCTATATTGTATTTACTGTGCTGCTAACCGGGGGACGTACAGTCCATGTACGTTTTGATAATTTCTTTATTGGATTAAATCCAAAGTTGCAGAAACGAGAAAACCACTCTCATATTTTCATTTCGTCCTCCCCGCCCAGCCCGCTCTCATTCCCAGGGCATCAAATACGGAGGCTTTGTCACGGCAATCGGCGTTCGATACCGCTGCACAAGGCACCCTTATTGCGCCGGTATGAAACACACTGAGCGTTTCATTAACTACAATGCAAATCCATCCGTGGAGACAGTAAACGCTCAGAGAAAGTGAGCCAGGAGTGTGGTGACGTAGTTTAAAGAGCGAAAAGACACACACCGTGCGGGAGGGTGTGGGTGGATGGGTCCAACAAACACAAGACTTTCATCCACGAGGCCGCTGTTCGGGTCCCATACGTCACGTTACAATCAGCTGTTCGTTCATGTCCCATGTTCACAACGTTCAGTGTCATCTTCACTGTACAAACGTAGTAGTTTTAAACCCAACCATTTCGGTTCGGTTGCCTAATCCTAAAGTGACGCCAAGGGTAACTATAGTGGTTTTGATGTCGAAAATAAAGTGACGCCAAGGGGAGACTACTTCGCCGGGAGGAGAGCGTGCAGCAGCTCCATGAGATGGACCTCCAGTTAGCGGTTAGCTGTAGAAACTCGAATTCAACCAGCGTAAATTTGTTATTTTAGTTATAGCTTTTTATATGGAAATGAAAGTTTACAGTGCTTAATAAAGTAACTTTTGCTTCAAATATGACTCATCACAAGACACATGCATTGTTTCTCTAAAATGATCTCAAATGCATTGTCTCCTCTTTGAATGAACCCCAGTGGATCATCAGGTTTAGCTATTATTCTCACAGGGGTATTGTCAATAGCACTGATAGATGTTAAGATACCGAAGCATTTATATTCATGAGGAATATTATTCTAAAGTAATTGCTTTGTTACTGCATTGATTCAGAAGGATAGATATGACACTGTTTTGGGATAGATTACCTTGGTTATTTGTCTGTTCACCTTTAGCAAGGAAATTGAAGTAAACAAAACCATTGTAATGCATTTTTTTAAATATATATTTACATCACAATAACTGAAATTTAAAATACACCACCAGTGCTGTATGCATCATGGTGGAAGCGAACATTTAAAAGAAATATAAATCTATATTATATTTGCCATTATGTCCCTTTGCAACCAGGACTGATTACATAATAAAATTCCCTTTTTTTGTTTTTCAATTATACGAACAGCTCAAAACATGTCGACAACAATTATTTATTTTCTAAACATGGTGTATTCTGGTTATTTAAGATATAAGGTTTCCATTAATACTTACATAATGCTTACAGTAATAACTGCTGCACAGTGATGTTTACAATGATGACTTGCTTTTTTACATGAGGGTGGGTTACAGTTACACATGGATTACGCAGCTTGGAGCTTTTGAAAATTGAATGAAAAATTTAACAAGTCAAAATACTGTCACAAAGAGGCACACCCACAGCATTTCAATGAGCTTCTGTGGATCTGGAGCATAAGGTAAATGCCAGCACCCTTCATCTCGCATCAGCTTTGTCAAACAGACTGTGAGGCTGTGAAGCCATCCAACGACGAGTTCAGCTCTCTCATTAATGATTAGCATTTATTATGTAAACTGTGACAGCTCTGATGTGATGTGGAAACTGAGACTACCGAGGGATGTTTGTTATGTTCAAATGGCAATTAGCCCATACCCAGCATGTTGGTGCAGCTCTGCCTGTTCAGCAGTTGGAGTATGCTTTTCTCTGCAAAATCTTTTTACTATAACATCATAAGTGCATATTGCTCCTGTTCCTGATAGATGTGCAGCATTATATTTTGAGAATTTAAGAGGCTTGGTGTACCCGAATAGACTGTTGTCAGGCTATTAAATGGGCGTTATCGGTCTCTATAAGAACCATAGATGTGGGTCAATAGGGGCCTACTAAACCCATTAGTAATTTTGATCATCTATTCACATGGTAGATAACCAAAAGAAGGTATAAAAGAACACGACAGCGACCTGTAGCAAGCGTAGTAATTATTACTTAGTCGACAATTTCAGTTTTTAGCAGAGATTGCCATCCGTGTAGGATTTGGCGACATCTAGTGGTGTGGTTGCAGATTGCAACCAACTGAGTATCCCTCCACTCACTCCTTCCTTTCCAAGACTGCGGTAATGTGAGCCGCCGGTTGCAAAACTGTGGTAACGCTGTTTGCCTCGCTCAGAGCCGCCATCCTTACCATAATAACACTACTTTAGGAGCAATGAAAGTCAGACGGCAACTGGCGGTAGCACGGTTTTGCACTCTGCGGCTCACGTTAATGCAGTTTCACAAGCGACTCAGAGAACTACGGTGGCTTTCAGGTAACGTAAAAATGCAAAAGGCTGTGCCGGTGTTTGGATTGAGCAACTTTGCGGACTCCGTGAAGAGGCTCCGCTCCTTATGTAGAGCGTTTATTCTAAGCCAACAAAAACACAACCATTCTTATTTTCAGGTGATTATACACTAAAGGAAACATTGTTATGAATATTATATTCAATTATTGCTAATAGATCCCCTGAAATGTTGCACACTGTTCCTTTAAGTCTGTTTTGTAGGGGTTTTTTTAACCTGTCTTGCCTTACTTGAAGATCTGTCATTTTAACCTTTCTCTCTGACAGGGACCAAAATTGAAAAAGGCTTTTAGTTTTAGTGTGTTTTTTTCCTCAACACATTTATTTATTTGTCTGTCAGGACTGGGTGTTTGCAGTCTTGTGTTTTGCTTAAGTATTATCAAGCGAATGTATTTCTAAACCTGAAAACCTAATTAATAATAGATTATTGACATGTTTACAATATAATACAGAGACATAAAAAGTACAATGTTTATGTTAGGATACAATATCTACCTCAGATGTGCAGAGAATTTGTACTACTAATTTGTAATATGCAACATACTGTACTATGAAAGGTGAATATGTCCTTAGGAGGACTCCTACAAAGCCTCCACTGAGGTTCAGAAGGGACAATCGGGATTTGCACTGTACATGTTAACGTGTAATTTAAGCTGTGATTACTGTGGATAGGCACACTGTTACAGTATGATAGCATCAGTACTCCAGCCCAGCATCCAAACACAAACACTTGAGTACTAGAGTAATGGAGAGCCACAGCAGGGCATAGTATAATCAGCAACACTAGAGCCTCTGTGCACCCTCTGTGGCACTGCTTTGTTTCTGAGTGCCCTCCATTTTCAGATGAGTCGCCGCACTTGTATTTCCAAATCCAGCGACAATGCACCTGCCAAATTCATTGCTTCCCTGACACACTTTTCCTTGCATTCTGTTTAATATGCATGCAGTAGTTTAACATATTTTACACAGGCAAAGCATAATTATATTAAAATGAATACACCTAGGGGCTGTGTAGATACTGTTCCCAATATTTCACTGTACCACTCAGTGTGGTATCAAGAACACCTTAAGCATGACCTTTGGAGTAATGATTTAATATTAATGTTGGGTTGAGACACCTGTGTGAAATTTATATTATGACATTTATTATTAATTATTGGGAAAAGAATATTCCAATCTATTAGAGGCAAATAAAAATCAAGAGCAATATTAATGTCAAGGTTTTAACTATTATAAGGTTGTTGCTTTTTGTGATTTGCACCTCATGATAGCAGACGAGAAAACAACATTTTCTGTGAAAACTGTCTCTGGAGCACAGTAATAGTACAGCACTGCTATAAATCTGTATCTGCATTAGTTTCCATGACGGCACCGTGCCAGTTTCCATGACGTCTCTGTGCCTTTGTTGCATTTTTGAATAACTGACATTTGTCAGTAATGGGTATTTCACTATCACTAGCCTTTTTATAGGTAGCAGCCAGAAATGACCTGAATAGTGAATGTACAGTTTGGCCTTCAAGGGAAAAAATTGTGGATACGAGCAGTTTCGGTTCAACCGGGTTTTATGACGATTCAAATTTGAAAAGTTACTATTTGTCAGTCATCCTTTAAAGGTGAGCAGTTAATCATACTGTATATAACTCTAGTGAGCTCATATACAGTATTTAAAGGTGCTCTATTCAATATCCTGAAGCATTAATATAGCAGCAAACAACTATTTGCTATGTAAAGATATAAAGGAGTAATGTCTACCTGAGCAGAGAATGAAGTCGCTCTCCCTCTGTGTTTTGTAATCTGAGTTTCTCCGTGCTTTGTTGACATCGCCGGGCCGGCCGTGCATGTTTTTAGTGCATGCGTGTTAGCTTGCCCCATTGGCTAGCTCACGGCCGCCACTCTGCACTGCTCTCATACGACTGTTACAGCTGATAACGCCGTCCTACTGACGGCTGCGTCGCGGAAGTGTAGCACCCACACTCCGGTTCCCCCCCCAGGTTAACACTGTTATCTATGTCAGCACTGTTGCCGTTGTTTTCAGTGGAGACTGATTCCAGCCGCGGGGGGACGTTCCTGTAAAGCTTGACAGGAACGCCCCCATAGGTCATTGGTTTACGTAGAACAGGAACGCCCAGTAGCTACTTACCTTTTTTTTGACAAGTAACTTTATTGTCCTGTTCGTGTCAGTAAAATCAGTGGGTTCTAAGTATGATTTAACTCACTTTTTGTCAAATTTTTAAATCATTTTACCATCATGTGTCTTTGATGAAACAAGTGGGGCAAACTAAGCTAACTAATTGCTTAATGGTACATTAACATAGGTAATTTGTACCAATTCGATCTCAACAAAGCTAGCTGGCTTTCTAGCTTAACAAAGCTAGCTTCTAGCAAGCAATTCAACATCCATTGATGCTAATAATGAAATGATGCTGGTAGCGAAACTTTAATTCTCTATTTTTAGCTACATAGCGCTGTTTTAAAAAAGGAAGGCGCTGCCTCGGATACTGCTGTAGCTCACCCGGTAGAGCAGGCGCCCAATGTTCCAAGGCCGAGTCCTTACCGCAGCGGCCTGGGGTTCGAATCCGACCTGTGGCCCTTTGCTGCATGTCATCCCCTCTCTCTCCCCCTTTCAATACTACTCTATCTTTATCAATAAAAGCTAAAAAAAAAAGAGAGAAATTAGAGAAGAAAAAAGTGAGCGTTCCTGTCATGCAAGAGGAACGCTCCGCCGCGACTACAGTCAGATCCTTCTCGTTGTTTTCACTGTTAGCACTGTTAGCTACAAGCCATCGGCTCAGCTTCGCCATGTTGAGAGCCGTGCAGAGACAATATAAAATGCTCCCAAATTTAGCACCTTTAAAACAAAACTGTATTCCTCATGAGGTGCAAATCTCAAGCACAAAGTCCTGTATTTGATCATTATAAGACATTTCTCACATGATAAAGCACTCAATCATTTCTCTTTTGTCAAAAATGACAATGAAGATTGCCAGTCCCCTAATTAAGAGAATCTGCAAAAGCAGTTATGATCAAATTTCTAAAGAGCTGATTTCCCTTTAATTGAGCTTATTGTGAACAACACTGGCAAAGAGTCTGAATGGAGATGCACTAACACTCAGCCTTTGCCTGCACTGGTCCATGTGTTGCAACTGTGATGTGACTACCGCTGAGAGATGGTGGTGGCTCCATTTGTGGGAAAATAACAGTAATTCAAGCTGGGCTCCTTCAGTCACTTCTACTGTTCTGTAGTGTTTCTCATCTCTCTTGGACCACAGCTGGGGGACTGACAGGATGGTATCCGAATGCAAATAAGAACTAGAGCTTCCTCCACTGTGTGAGGTTATACACCCACAGGTATCTAAACAGGCACATGAAATATACTGGAGGTGCCATAGGCGAGAATGCTAAATACTTTTTCGTGAATGATAAAACTGTTAATCTCACACAAGGCGTGTTGATGAGAGACATCCAGTATGTGTGCCTCCCACTCGCTCCTGTTTTGTCTATCATCTGTTGCTGGCTCATTTTTCATGTCAGTCAGATTGAAGTTACCGGCTGGTGGCAAGATGGGAGGAAAACGGAGAATATATAAGATTCATTTGGGGAAAAATGTGTCTATAACACAATAAATAAATCTTTGTTGAATGTCCAAAATGTGAACTTGGATGAAACAAAAGCTCTCACCAAATTCCACAAGCAATGGAAGACGCACAGATGCCAATAAAGTAAAACACAGAGTAATCTGCACTTCTAGTTGTTTCATTGCTTGTGTATAGCCGGAAGGTAATGGTCTTAATAGCCTGTACAATGTGGGATGAGGTGAGGGCCATCACAGCTTGATTGTGCTTTCAGCATGCCTTGTCCATGTCTGCATCACATCCTCTGCACACCCACAGCATGCTCATCTGAGGCAAAACCAAAATTAATAGGCTGTGAATCAAATATCAGGTTTCTATGAATGGATTTCAGCAGGGAAAAGATAGATGGGGACTATTAAACGCTTGGATCAGCCTACTCTGCTGAGTCACAGCATGGAAATCTAAAAAAAAAAAAAAAAAGAGAGAGATAGTGAAATTGACTCTTTTACATCAGCCAAATTATTTAAAAAGTGCCAATCTCAGTTTATACAATATAAAAAGCTTCCAAAACCTCTTTCAATTGAACATGCTGCTGGAATAATAACACACCGTTTCTTGGCTATGGCAACTCACTCTTTTTTCATTAGAGAACCAAACTTTTCTATGGTGTTTCTAATGTATAAAGCTGGACTATACAGATCGTGGCAGTTTGTTGGAATGGCTTTAAAATCTGGCATTACACACAATGTGTGATAACAAACGCTATTCTTTGCGTTGGAGAAGTAATCTCGTTACAGCGATGCTTTCTTGCTGGTTTTAATGCGTAATTCATCCAGTGTCCAGGCTGCGCTTTGTGAAGGGCGTCGTGCGCTCTCTCGTGGATTTTCTTGGACACTGTGCTGCTCAGTTTCAAGAGGGAAGCGAAGAAGCTTTTAGAGCTTATATGGGGGTGTTGGATGCAGTGTTTCGTTCGCTTGGCACCTGTTGCTGGCTTATTATTTCCAGCGCTGGTCTATTGAGGATTTTAAGCATCTTTCACCAGCATTATCAGGACCATGTCGGAGGAGCAAAGTGATTCCAACTCGACTCGGTACTATTCTGACAACACATCAACTAGAGTCCAGAGCAGCTTCGTGTTTTCAGGACCCATTTTTGTCGTTTTGATGGTGATGATGGTGACTTTGGTCGTTGTGATAGTTTTGGGCAACGCACTAGTCATTTTGGCCTTTAAAGTGGACAAGAGTTTGAGAAGACAATGTAATTACTACTTCCTGAATTTGGCAATATCAGATTTTCTTGTTGGTAAGTATTAGTTTGTTTTTTTATAAACCCTGGAATAACATAATATAGAGTTTTATGTGGTTTTTCTGTCATAAACGTTATTTTCTATAGGTCCATGCTATGATGTGCTATGATATATGCATCCATGCTGATATATGACAGGTGAAGTTTTGAAACCCTTAGAAATGGATGATCCTGTGTCCATCCATCATCTGCAACCGCTTATCCCGTTAGGTATGAACCTGTGTATGCCTGTCAATCTCCCTTTACTCTACATGTGTAGTACTAAGTAGAGTAGTTGAAGTCTACATTAACCTATTAAGCAGCTGCAAGTTAGTTCAATTAATGGGGGCAATAATATATATTCAGATACTTTCTGTATTTGGCAATATTGCTCAGTTTATGTGCACACCTAAGCTTTCTATGATCTGCTCTTTCACACTCACCCATCACTTTTTCACCTCCCTTCCTTTGAAGTTAAGTAAACAGACAAACAACACCCTTATGTAGCATTACTGAAAAAATGTACTGTGTATGGTTTCTGATCCCTTTCCAATGATTGTTTCTGTAGGGGCGTTCTGCATCCCAGTCTACATGCCTTACATCCTCACAGGCAGGTGGACGCTGGGCCGAGGACTGTGCAAGCTGTGGCTGGTCATGGACTACCTGCTTTGTTCTGCGTCCGTCTTCAACATCGTCCTCATCAGCTACGACCGCTTCCTGTCAGTCACCAGAGCAGTGAGTGGAACATCACATCTGTAAATGCACACAGCAGCACTGTCAATGTAAATTTAGTGTTGTGATTCATAGCACACTAGCCTGCCATATGTGTAAAATAAGCTGAAATGTTGTCAAATGATGGTAAACCAGAGTATGTTTGGAGTTAATTCTGAATTTATTTGGGATCATTTCCCCCTCCACTAGAACACACAAGTATTTTCTGTGGTCTGTGGCTTAATTTCTGACTGGTGAGTCTCCCAGGTTATTGGTAGGGGCAATGCCACCTCATTCTCCCAAATGTGCCCATCTGCAGAGGTTAATCATTCCTGACCCATTCAGGCCCGGTGCCACCCCTAATTATAGCCCTTCCCCATGACGGAGATAAAAAAAAAAGAAGAAGTCACATTTCGACTTTGGGACAGACTGGGCTTCGGAAAATACGCAGGATGAAATAGTCTAACATTTGATGATTAAACTTAAATACTTTTAATTTCAGCTTCAGCAGATTCAAATCCTTTAATCTACATCCAGGCAACTATGTTCCACTGCTTTTTTCAGAAATGCAATTGTACAATATCAATTTTCTGCCTCGTCTTGGCACCGATCTAGTAGTTAGCATACATTTCCAAACTTCTGCAGCTCTTAGGCCCATTGAACTTCTCGTCGGGGGCTTGTCTGTGCATTAGCTGACTGACTGTATCCTATACACGTGTGTGTTAACTCAAAGGTGGGACGAGGCTTGGCATCGTAGACAAAGAGAGTGTTCTGTCTCTTTTCACAAGCAAACACTTAACATCAGAGCAATGAATACAAATAACACCAGAGAGAGAGAGAGCCTCTTCTTTAATTAGCTAGCTTTGATCATAGAGATCCTCCTCCGTGCCACGGTCCTTCCAACCTGGAGAGATCAATCACAGCAGAAACAGGCCACCGGCTGCCAAGCAGCATTTTCCTAAAAGCATTTCTCTCTGAACGTTGAAAGACAAAGGATCGTCGACAGCCACGGGACAAAGTTTGTCTTTTGAAAGATGGAGTCAGATTAGATGCATATATTTGGCAGTTAGATGAAATGTCAGCACATTAACAAAATGCTAACTGCACAGTATTAGAAAATATGTGTTACTTATGATTATAAGGGTGAGCTAGGTGAATCCCCAGAAGCTCTCAGGAGTAATCCAACAATTCAGAAAGAAAATTTTAGATTGGATTTATGAGCTGATTCTTCTCGGTTGAGTGCAACAACACCACATGAAGCAGGGGCAAGAATCACTGTATACCAATTAATTTATACAAACATAAGTGGAACCATTTTCCATCTTCTTCGAAGAAGAACTGCAGTTTGTCATTCAGACCAGGGGCATATATTCAGAGCAGCTGGAGAGGGTGTAGAGTACGCTGCCCGCTGAACAAGAATGTGGACAGGGACATAGGATGTGACACTAATTGAGACAAGTGGTCATGAGAGGTGCTTCATTGACTTAGCACTCATTCACACACTTTTCTGCAGTGCATGATGCCAGGATATTGGAAAGTTTGCATGTTCTGCTTGTCCACCAAACATCAAGCATATAATTACATGTCTGTCGAAAGCTGCATATTATGTTTCAGCATTATTAGCTTGATGATTATATTGTAAAATTCTCAGTTTTGAAGAGTTTCACCGTTTCACTGGGCATAGTTGTTTAACTATGGTATTAACTTCTGGTGGACGGATGACCTCCATATTCAATGTGCTGGGATTAGTACAACGAGATCAGGGTTGTGTTTTAATACATTTACCCAAATACTGTAAGCTGCAGTAGAGAGAATTGGAGCAAATATGATTAAAAAAATAAGTTTTTTATAAAACGGTCACTATATCCTGACAGTAGTGCATGAGACAGGTAATCTGAAAAAAATCATGTCCCCTGTGTCCACACTTTCCACTGCCTAGTTTGACCGTTTGATAGGAGTTCACGAGTGATTTACAGCTATTAGGAACGCTCTCTCTGAAATGACCTTTGATTGGCCAAAGTCTCCCATCAGAGGCTAGATTTTTTTTAAAGAAAACAAATTTGATGACTTTACACTTGACAAAATAAAAAAAATAAAAAAACACTTGCAACTCAACTTGGACTTTAACACCAATGACTTGTGACTTCACTTGGACTTGAGCCTTTTTGACTTGAATAATTGATACCTTCCCCCCAAGCCCCAAAGATTAAAAAGTATGTTATTTAAAAATTTGTGCACAAATCAATTAATTTCCCTTCATTTCCTGAATCAACTCACGTTAACAGTTTTCATTCCCAGCAAGTCATCACTGAATTCTGTTACAAGTGGTAGATCCACAGAGAAATAACAGAACTCAAAAGCACAACTCAGAGCAGGGCATGTGCAATTAAACAGTCTTTACTTGCCAAAATCAGGTTTGGTACACAGGTGAGCAGTCAGATAAAGGCAACCAGAGCCGACAAGGCAAAAACATAGTCAGGAAAAACAGGCTGGGATCAGAAAAAGCCAAGAACACTAACACTAGGAAATTGCTGGAATGATTGACTCGGGGGACAAAGACGAACTAGCACAGAGACAGGGAAACACAGACTAAATACACAAGGGAGGTGAGGGTGATTGGGAGCAGCTGAAACCAATAGGGGCGGGCTAGGTAATCACACAGGCGGGAAGCACACAAGGGCAGGAAGTGAAGTGTCTGAAACGAGAGGAGAGGTAAGTAACACAAAATAAAACAGGAAATGATAACTGAATATTGTCGAAAATAAAACGCATAACCAACGGAGCAGGACGAGACATGACCAATTCCCCAGATCCTCTTTGATTGAACCAATCTGACAGCATCCAATCAAGTTGCAGGAGAGAACCATGAAGAACTAACAACAGTGAGCGCCAGTTGGAAAAAATTTGAAAGAAAATTTCGTTCGCGTACAAAAAAAATGCGGTGGTCAATAAAAAACGAATTACTGTCTGCAAAACATGCAGGTCGAAAATTACAGACGGAGACGCTAATGGCATCACATTTGGTGAAGAGCGCTTTATAACTTGTTTAGGACTCGAAATTCAAAGTTTAGGACTTGGGACTTGATTTGGGACTTGAGTGCAACGACTTGAGACTTACTTGTGACTTGCAAAACAATGACTTGGTCCCACCTCTACTAGTTAGTGTACAGATAAATATTTTTCATGCAATACATGTGATCAGCTCATAAATTATGATACTACATAATATGTAAAATACATAAATAGCTCCATCCTGGCCAGCTGAAACATTGAAATGCTGCTCACACATTAATCCATCATTACTAATGACAAGTTTAGAACAAATGATAATATAACACTAACAGGAGCCGTTCTGCATACATGATATTTTTGCTTTGGACACTTTACATACATTTAAAATATTTAAGTAAGTTATAATGCACTATTGTTACACTGTGTTATAGCTCTTTTAAACTGAAATACCTCTTCCATCACTTCCGTTAAATTAACATTGCCTACCATTTTTATGGCTAAAGACAGTGTACTTAAAATAATAAAGTACTTAAATAAATTGTTATTTTGCACTATTTCTACAATAATGGCAGTATCACTCAGTATATTTTGTGATTTTTGCTTATATTTACTGCAGGTAAGTTACCGTGCCAGGCAGGGCATGACTCATCAGGCCATAATCAAGATGGTTGCCGTCTGGGTGCTAGCCTTTGTCCTGTACGGCCCAGCTATCATTTTCTGGGAGCTGGTGGTGGGCAGAAGCAGCGTGCCGAAGGATGAGTGCTTCGCGGAGTTCTATTACTCTTGGTACTTCCTGCTGAGTGCCTCCATGCTGGAGTTCTTCTCTCCTTTCATCTCTGTGGCTTTCTTCAACCTCAGCATTTACCTCAGCATACGCAGGAGGAGGCTCCACAACAGGGAGGCGCAGCTCCACCTTCAGCTGAGCGAACCCGCCTCAGCCCCGGGGAAAGGCTTCCCCATGTCCCACAACTGGGGCTTTGGGACCAAACTGGCTGTAAGAGGCTCCATCCACTCCCAGACCTCGTCTCCCAGTTTGGGTACACTAGATCCCTCAACCAGCAGGGCTGCCCAGCCTAGCCGTCTGTCCAGGGATAAGAAAATTGCTAAGTCCCTGGCCATCATAGTGTGTGTGTTTGCCATCTGCTGGGCACCGTACACCCTACTGATGATCATCCGTGCCGCCTGCAGAGGGCGGTGCATCCAGCATCACTGGTACGAGGTCACCTTCTGGCTCCTGTGGCTCAACTCTGCTATTAACCCATTCCTTTACCCGCTCTGCCACAGTAGCTTCCGCAGGGCCTTCAGCAAGATTCTCTGCCCACGGCGGCACACGACTCCCCCATCATCTGTCCTCCGTCCTGGCCAGTGACAAGCGGATACCCATGGAAGGATGGGGACGAACAATGTGCCAAAACTATGGATAGAAATTTTCAAAATATAACCCATAAATTACACAGTTTCAGCAGATGAAGCTAAACTGTGTTTGTCACGTAGACCGTAACTAATAGTTTTCGATTGTGCTTTTCAGTGTTTGGATGTACAGTATGATGTAATTTACAGTTCACTGTGTTCACAACTAAAGTATGTATTAAACATCCATCTAAATAATTCTCCTGTGAAAAAAATCGGAATATATACCAACAAAAGTGTCATGATAACTATAGTAGAGTTTTCACATACTATAAGAACAAGTCTAGATTTTGTATTTGTCTATCCATACAGATACTGTAGCAATTCATCAATTATGTTGTCTAGTTCTTTATGTTATGCAGCTTCTATCTTGGAATTTATATATATTATACTGACGATTTATGTTAATAAAAAGATAAGCGTTGCCCTCACTGTGACATCCTTCCTTCAGCTGAAGTACAACAGATCACTATCACCCTCTGCTGTTTACTGCTGTCAATATTACAGAAGCACAGTGATGAAACAAAAAGTGCCATTAAGTATAAATGTATGTACAATGAAATGAGTTCGGCTAATATTTTATTTTCTCTATTTTTGTGACACGTTCTTATACAATAGATTGGTGACGGATTGCATTCCTCCACACATTGTCTGCACATTCATCACCCCATGTAAAAAAATAAAAAATACATGCTGGACTGCAGAAAAACAACACAAACAAAAAGTACAAATTCAGTTTTATTTATTGTATTATTTTTTAAAGTATTTGGCTTTATGTTAGAGAGTAGTAATCTGTTTACAAACAATGCCAAAATACCATTTTACTGTGACCAGCAGATGCATGTTTACTTATGTGCCACTAGATGTCACCATTAACCTTTACAGCTTCCTGTCTTTGCAGTGCTTGAGCACAATTCATTGTAGAGAGAAGTCAATCTTTGATATTGGCCACGGTTTCCATTAACTGTTTTACTTTATTGTTTGTATTGGAAGTGTCAGTTAAATATGTGCTATATTTTTGCACCAGGAGTCTGACTGATTGAAATTGTAATAGAGGAATGTAAACTAATAATCATCGGTCTGTAAAATTGCACACTGCTTTCTTTGAATTTATTTACAGTGAGTCACTGTCACATAGTGTCACTTGTAATTGCAACTTGAATGGTCACAATATGTCCTACGCTTTAGCAAATGTCTTATATAGTGCTGTTGTGCTATATATTTTTGGTAACTATTTGTGTAACTTAAATATTAAGTTTTATTAGTAGTGGCCTAAATGTTGTCGTCTTAGCTCAGAAGGACGTTATAGTACAAAGTAAAATTTTTGGTGCTTATTTTTAGTTAATTAAATTTAGGGTTTTCACAAATAAACCCATCTCTGTTCCTGGCTGAGGGTCTTTATGCACAATGTAAAATAAATGAATGAAGCTCTGTGATGAATTGTAAATGTAGTTGCTGTCTACCTGATGGCTAATTGGGTCAGTGCCAAGTGCCGAGTGGTTTTGTTTGATGTGCAGATGAAATGCTGAGAGTGCAATACCATTTTTTTGTATTGTTCCCCAGTCTACATAGGTTTGATTTGATAGATTAAACGAGTCCTTTCCAGATGTAGACTTATTAGACCTGTAATTACGCCATCATGTTAGATAGTGGGGTTGCATTTGCAGGTGCCTCGGTCCCACATGGGACTTACATTGCTCAAATTGTTGCTGTTGCCCGTGTGCACATCTGGGCCCCTGGTCAGGTGCTGGGAATAAGGGCACAGCTGCAGGGAACAGGCCTCTGCCCCCCCCCCCCTCCTCACTCCCTCTCCTCCTGTGGCGTGGGGGGGGGGACAGCAGCACACTTCTGACCAGAGGGATGCAAGCACATTTCCCTCGGGACGACAGAAGTGCATTTATCAGCAGAATGGCGAGCGTGGGTTTACTCCCTGTGTATCTAAATGCGACAGCAGGAGCCGCATCACTGTGAGGAACGCCTGCACTGTGTGCAGTTATATTAGGAGGACTACAGCTATTGATTTTGTTGATAGATTGAAATGTCATGGCATGTGTGCCAAACCGATGTGGCTACTGACTGAGGCTGCGTTGGGGATCATGCCAACTTAAATTGGTCTAGGAGGGGAAGCACCATAAAAATACAGATGAGAGATTTTAATTATGTGCACACGCAGAGGTGTGTGTGTTAATCCTATTCAGTGTGTATATGCAGTTGTGTTTATGGGGGGGTTTGGATGTCTGTGACCCCAAGCAATGCATCTAAAAGCTGTGACCCCAAATGGAGCGCACCTGTGCCCCTTAAGTTTATAGAGTCCCATTAGCAGAGACTCAGTCGGTGATCAGAGGGGGGGGGGAGCGTCTATATAACTTCCCCATGAGAGTCTCTGAATAGTTAAACTCTTAGAGCTTCCACTTTAGCACTTTGTTAGGATGACTTAATGCTGAATTCTCTTGTTTTCAAGCTGGGTAACACCTCTGGTTTACACACTAGACAATAAAAGGTGACAGATGTGGAATGAAGCAACTGTAATGTGGAAAAACACACAAGACATTTTCACATCTTTACAACAAGGCGATGACCGATATGCTACGCTAGTATCTTAAAAGTTAAGCTGGAATATAAAAGCGAACCGGCAGACGAGACCAAACCACTTTAGTCTGCAGATACAGGTCAAAACTGTGACCTCTTTTGAAGTTGTAGCATCACTTAGTGTACATCTTCCCCCCGCTTGGGCTGTTCACTTTCTCAGCTTGCTAAATGTAAACCGCAGTTTAATATTTCATGAGGGACACACTCCAAAAGAAAAACAGACTATTTCTACTGCATTTTTTGCCTTTTCCGTTCCTCCGTTTTTCCCCTCTGCTTTTTCCTGCAGTGTACTTCCTGACTAGAGATTAAATAATTCCATTGGAATCCTCTTAGGATGGGTTCCCAGCACTTGGCAATTAAACAATTACATTTAATCAGCATGGGGCGACGCTTCAAGTCACCCTCATTTCAGACGTTGATTAAAAGCAATTCTGCAGTGGTTATTGCTGTCGACTTTCGAAACCGTGGTTCACTTAGGTTTACTGCATCTGTGGGGTCAGGTTGGATAGCAATATGGCAGGTTCAGTGCTGGTCGAGAGCCGTACCCGCCTGTGGTGGGTAAAACAGTAATGATAGAACTCATGGCAGACCTAATATTGTCCCTTAAGTCAGAGCTAGTTAGATTACTTGGAGACATTTTGACCCTACAGCAAAGAAGACTCAGCGAACAATAGAAAGGAGAGGGACATTAAGTTATGCATGTGGGAGTCCAGATGTGTGAGCACATTTTTTTTTTCACATGTGCATTTGACTGTGTCCACACACAGCTGTTTCTTTCTGCATCTACATTTAGGTGCATCTGCGGTGAATCAAATGCACCTTGACATATACAATTTCATCATGCCATGCAATAACATCTCCCTCTGTGATGGCAAACAAGCCGAGAGAAGGCACGGGGGGGGAGGAAGGCTTTTGTGTGAGCCGTATTTGACATCATGCTCGAGTGAAAGTAGTGCTACGTGGCGTAGCGGACTACAGCCTTCCCGTGCAACACAGATGAGTTGTGATGGATACCCGGCCCCCTCTTGTGAAACCCAGGTGCCCCTGTTTCATAAGGCACCCCACCGGCACCCCAGCCCTCTTAATTAGCGGCTTCCGTCAGCTGGCACCCAAGCCTTCAAGCACCCGTCACTGGCCTCTGCTGCTGAAGGAATCCAGTTCACTCCAGATCTTCAGCTTGTCTAACAGATGGACACATGGGCGGGCTGAGGAAGAGGCATCAAGGTTTTTGCAAACCTGTAAATCATCTGTGAATTTTCTGGTGTCTAAATCAGATGCATGCATGGAAGAAGGATGCTTCAGCTAGTGTGTTTTAATAAAGATGGGCCTTGAGTTTTAGTCTGCAGATGCACTATAAGAAGACGATGATGATTTTTATATGATGAAGTCAAATATAGATAAAAGGTTTCACCAGGACTGGGTTGTAGCCTTTTTCCCGGTGCAGTTTCACAGCAGCGCTGTAACAATAGTCTCTTCTAATGACATTCCCCTAGTAACTTCTTGCCTCTAAGAATCTCACGGGGGAAGCGCTACAAAAAGTGATAATTACATGAAATATACATAGAGAATAAAGGGAGCATGTTTACATAACCAGGCCCATAAATATCTGACGGAGAAGACATTGTTCTCCGACTCCTTTTAAGCTGATCTCCTAGGGATGCCATTTTAATGACATGATGGTTTAAAGAGATGCTGCTCCATCTCGTTCCATATTTAATTAACTTTTGCTTTTTCTGACGCAGAGGAAAAACAGAATAAAGAACGCGTGATAGAGACAAACACACACGATAGCGGGGAGACAATAACAAATAGCTAGGAGAACAGAGAGGGAGGCAGGGGGAACATGAGCAGAGACCTTGTCATGCTTTTGTGAGCTGTTTACAATACAAGAGATGCAAGGAGGAGGAGGAGGAGGAGGAGGAGGAGGAGGAGGAGGAGGGGTGGAAGAAGAGCGAGAGTGAGGAGAACTGACATGGGTGAGAGAGGATGGTGGTGAAGGATGAGGAAGACAGGGTTAAGAATTAACTTAAAAAAAGAGGAATGAATTTAAGAAATTAAGAAAAAGGAGAAGAGGAAGAGACGAGAGAGAGCGGGGAGACTGGAAGAATGAGGCTTGTTCTCCCAAGGGGCTCCATTATGGAGCATTTTTTAGTTCATCACCAATAAGAGGATACTAAATGTGACAGTATGTGTTTAACTGACATCCCAGATACATCAAAAACAAATAGAATAAACATTAAAAAAATCAAATCGAAAAGAAAGCCATTTTTTTTATTCTACTTTGACATCCTTCTCCACATACCAGTGTTTATCTGCCACGTGTTCATTGAGTAAACACGTGGCAGAAAGACTACTTCACATCAGCTTTAATATGTACATATACAGAGATTTCTTAAGACACTGAAAGCACTAAATCGTGGAAAAAAAAACGTCAGCTTTTCTGCATATGTGGTCACTCACACTTGAACTGGTTTCAGCAGCCACAACGAACTCAATCATGCAACCAATGAATTCATGTTCTGCCACATACGTGGGCCTCAGAGTTTGGTGTGCCCTCCTCTCTCTCTCTCAGTGTGTTTTCCATTTTTACTGTCAGCTGTATACGGTGTACGCTGCATTATTGATACTTTCTATCCCTTTTCTCTCCTCTTGTTAGACTCTTCCCTTGTCCTCATATCATCACACCGGCCACATCGGCTGCGGAGCCTGGAGAGTTGCAGCGAATTTGACCCCACCTGGTCTATATTTTATTGCTTGGTGTTTAATACATTTTTGAAAATCCTCCCCCGGCCCATCCACACACACACACACACACACACATACACACACACATACACACACACACACACACACACACACACACACACACACACACACACACACACACACATACAAAAAAGTGCCTTATCTATTTCAAGTGTTTGTCTTGGTGAGGAAGAGGGAGATGACTGGAGGGGGGTTCTCACCTTCAGCTCTCCCAGTTCAGGAGACAGGGGGGATCATTACGAGGGGCTACAGAGGAGTGTGAATGTGTTTGTTTGTCTATATGTGTGTCAACTCGGTGATAGACTGGCGACTCGTTCGGGGTGTAACTCTGCTTCTTGCCCCGCAATGTGTGCTGCTGGGATTTGGGCTGAAGTCCCCTTTGAGTGACCCTGAACAGGATAAGCGGTTCCGAAAATGTATGGAGGATGAAAGATGCATCTCCCCTCAACTCAGAATAAATCTTTTATTTTTAAATATATTTATCTACATTTTCTAGTTTTGTAGCTTGAAGTGTAGGATGAAGGTGGATATCATTTGAAGGTGATATTCCACAGCTCCGGGCGCTTTTTATAATTATTACCTGAGAACTGTCTGTGCCATCCATACATTTGCAGAACAAAAATAAGTAACTTTACTCTAAGGAGGACTATTTGAGGTATAGCTTTCACAACCTTTTTTTTTTACTGTTATTCGCATTACTACAAAAACTACATTTTAAAGAGCACCTATTACGCTTATTTTCAGGTGGATGCTTGTCTTTTAGGTTTCTACTAGAACTTGTTTTCTTGTTTTAATGTTAAAATAACGCTTTATTTTTCTCATACTGGCTGTGCTGCAGCACCTCTTTTCACCCTCTGCCTGAAAGCTGTGTTTGAGCTCCTGCACCCCCCAACCCCAGACTGCTCTGATTGGTCAGCTGGCCCACACTGTTGTGATTGGTCAACCGAACCAAACTCTTCGGACTACGCTCCAGCTCCGCTCTAACTAACTTCACACACTTTAATAGGCTACTCTATCAAAAAGTAAGCACAGCTACAAGCCGAGTATTCTTTTCTTTAGGCCTATAAGGCAAGAATATTCAATTATACTTTTCTTGAGTATATCTTGATCAAAAGATTAAGTACGAGTAGTCCTATAAGCCAAGTATACTTAGACTTTTCTGTATACTTGTCAGTATGAGCCAAGGATACTTATGTATTCTTTTGTTACGTATATCTC
This sequence comes from Sebastolobus alascanus, assembly GCA_916701645.2. Lineage (NCBI taxonomy): Eukaryota > Metazoa > Chordata > Actinopteri > Perciformes > Sebastidae > Sebastolobus > Sebastolobus alascanus. The sequence goes on from CAKAOJ020000177.1 coordinate 79,714, forward strand.
TGATAAGTACATAAAAAGTAAACTGAAAGTACACTCTTTTATTTTAAGTTTAAAAGAAGTATACTAATAGCACACTTGAACAAACTTCTTTTTGGTAAGGGTTTGTTTGAGGGCTTGCCAAACTAGCCTCTAGTCAGGTATTATGCAAATGTGTTACTTGGTGTCATCACCACTTTAGGGAAGAAAAGGCGGGACTTCAAGCGAGGCGTTTCAGGCAGTTCAGGAGCAGTGTTTCTGTGGGGGAAAATAAGTCCCTTTGGCGTGAACTTTGGACTTTATAACTTTACAGACCTATTACATGCACAAAAAACTATATAACACACTAAAGGAAAGGGAAAAAGCACAAATGCATAATAGGTCCTCTTTAAAGACACAGAAATAGCGTGTATACAAAATTCCGCAGGATATAAACAAAAGACAATGGCCTTGTGCTTGATCCGTAAACACTGTGGCAGGACTACATACTGAGGTCGGGGCGTCCATTTTGCTGACACAGTCCTGAAGTGAAAAGATGGCTCTCTGGATGTGGAGTGCCGGTGTGAGAGATTGGGTTACGCCAGACACTCCCAGCGGATCTCCCGGCCAAATGGATCTGGATCTCACGCTTGGGCGCACATATTGAATGCCATAAGAGGTCTCTGAGGTCTCCTTCAGCGGGAGGAATGCACAGCCTAACAATGTGGAGTTTTCACCAAACTAAATTTTGCACCAAAGAAGAGTGATAGCAAGGACACTAGAACACAGGGGACAAACACTGAATGCATGCCTACATTTGTGGAGGTTGTTCATAAAGTGGCACATTTTCAGCCTTGTGGATAGCAACATACAGCACTGCACAGGTTCACTAGGATCTCATAATTCTTTAATAAAGTCTTAACACAGGCTGCCACTTTTCCTCTAGGGGACTATGGGTATTAGGCTGTCAAATGAAAAAAAATCCAAAATGCCATTTCACACACACATCCTGGACGAGAACAATGGCATTTCAGCTACTCCCAAACATCTGGCCCGACTGCCCGGCTTCGCCTAGGACGGGCCAGGCTCTTAGCAGCATTGAGTGCCACTTGCATTGAGGTTATGTTCAGGCGACGACACCACAGAGGATCGGCCATGGCTAAGTTATCTCTGAACAAGCCATCCATTCTGCTGCTTTCTGATGGAAGAATACTTGGGGGCTGTGTAATTATATTGCTTTAAATGAACCCCTGAGAACGCCCCTGCCAAAGCGCCCACAAAGTCTCACACTTGGGCGAGTGTCAGAAACACATCGCTTGTGTATGCACTCATGTGTGTAGCTGTGTGTGTGTGTGTTTTGCTGCTTAGGCTGGCGTTAAAAGGGAGGCCGCAGTGGTTCTGATACGCCTCACAAGTGAATTTAATTAAATCATAAATATGAGCTGGAGGCCGCCACCCAATTTAATGTAATGGATGATGTGGGCCAGTCCATCTCTGGCAAAGCAAAGTTCTGGACACGTTCAAATGCCCTTGAAGCTTATTAAAAGTGCCTGGCACGGGGAGACGCTAGCAAAGTTGTTTAATGGATGCCCAGCTTGCATTCAGTGTGACAGTTAATGTTGGGCCGTACCATCTCGGCTTTGGACGAGGGGTTGTGGAAGTCTGTCAACGTAAGAGGCCCTGTCCATTCCTCATATGATCCTCATTATAGTAATGTAATAAAAGCTAACAGATGACAGAAAACATGCACATTTGATGTTATGCTTGGAATAAGAATATTGTATATATAAAATACTGCATGTGATCACTTTCTGTGACAAATTATCTATAATATAACATCCAGAGGGGTCAGATTTATATGTTTCTATGCATGTTCTGCACATAATAGATCAAAACAGTATATATAGGAATATTATATGGCTTCTCTTAGTATTTGTTTTAATATGCATCCAATATATGCAGTATTTTATATATACAGTATATAATGAAATGCATGTGTGTGTGTATTTAAAATGAAGCATGAGCTCACAGTCATTTGTTACTCACAGTATAACCCAGTTTCTTTTCAAAACAAAACTGAAAGCTTCAACAAATGTTATGCCGCTCGCGTGTCACCGTTGATGAATCATTTTGCCGGGACAGACAGATGTTGTGCCATGGGTTTCGTCCCATCCGGCAAAGGCAGAAGAATCTTTTCCTCGGTCTCCCGGAGTGCAGGAGGCTCCCTAAATAGACCTAGCGCAAGGGTGTGTGGAATGGGACCGCACAGGGTGATGGGTAATGGAGTCATTAATAACGCAGACCTCCCTTAAGATGCTCAGATGTTTGTTAGGGAGAGCCACGAGGGAGCGAGGAAAAATAGGATGCAATTTGATACAATGAAAAAGAGCGGTGTAAGCTTTTGATGATGATGGCGTTTAGGTCTCGTCTGAAGGGTTAATTGTGTTCACATTAAGTGTTTTAGATAGATAATGAAAGGACAACGAAGCCATTTCCTCATACAGTTTTTAATATTTCCATCACATGTGCAACACAAAAAAACGAGGTCTGCCAAATACAGAACTCCATATTTTGTACAATACATTTTAATAACATCGGAGATAACTGTCCTTTTGCTGCAGGAGATGGTGATTTCCTGTAAACTGTGTACGAACAATTCTCAATCAAAATGTCAAAACATTAAAGTTTTATACAAAAGTGCATCTCAGGTTCAATGAATGCAAAACATTTACAGAACATAATGGTTTTAAGGTTTTCGTATGACGCCACAGTGGCTTCCAGCTTGAGCAACGGGACACTGCAAAGAAACAAGAGGAGTACTTGGGCACTCTCCAGGAGAGCCAGGGACGGAGTTTTGTAACTACGGTATATCCCCAAAACAGACTGGAATTATGTTCAGTCTTCATGACCCCCAAATCCAAATGGATAAACTCCCCCCCCCCACTGCGAAAAAATATGTATAGATAACAAAACATAAAGAAAAAATTCCAGTAATCTCCAGGCTTCAACGAGCAGTAAACATTGACAACAGAAATGTACAGGTTGAGTCAGTGAGCTGGAGATATCCCCCACGCTCTGAGAGCCACATGGGAGCTTCACGCCTCTGTTCACGAGCCAACCAGAGGAACTAGCCTTTTCCAAATCTGTGTCACTGCGTTTGCATATATCAGCATCCTGTCCTGTTTTTCTGTTCTCCGTGTTGTTTTTTCTCTCTTTTTTTTTTGCCACTCATCTGAACTCAGGCAGCGCAGATTAGTCGCACCGCCGTTCTCAGCTGGTCCTCTGGCAGCCATGTTACGACGGACACACAGACAAGATCTCAGCCTATGCTGGTGAATCAAGCTTTTCCTACCCCATAATGATTGACCATGTTAGGATACAGAGTGACATACTGCGCAGTAGGAGTGGCGCTGATGAAAAGAGTCCTCCTGACAACACTTGCCGCTTCCTACAGCTTCCTACGCTCTCAGCGGCGCCCTGTTTCTCCTTCGCACAACCGGTCGAGTCCCATCTGGTCTGATTGACAATGTCATTGATATTTTTTTTTCCCCCCTATCTCTTTTTTTGGACAAACATTTTGAACTGTACATTGGCAAATACTGTATAAGATTGCAATATAGCTGTAGTTAAGCAACACATGAAGAATTCTATGTACAAACAAGTTTTCTTTATTTTTGAAATAACGGAGAGGGTTCTTTTATGTTCTTTCCCCCCTCTTTCTTTTATTTTCTTTGCTTTTCTTTTTTCTTGCTGTGGCAGGGTTCCTTGTGGTGAAACTGAATCGAAAGTTCAGTGCAAAGACGAGTCAGTGGGAAACTGCACTGATGGTAATTGGCGGTCAGACATTATTCTCTGCGTCATGTGATCCTTGTTCTCGGCCACGGCGCTGATCTTTGCCATGTTAGCTGCTGTGCTGAGTCAACGCGTGGTTCTGCAAGGACACAAAAGGAAACGGGGGAGACATTATGATCACATACAACAAATGTGTCTTTCAGTTTTTCCTTTCCCTTTCATTAAAAGGACATCGGGGGCATTATTCATCTTCCATACCGAGGACACTAATGCTCTACACCTTGAGATTTATTTTGAATGTTATGATTGACAAGCGATTTTGATTATCTTGACATCATTAGGCTGTCATTATTCAGATCAAATTAACTTGCGCAGGAGTCAAACCTGTGTGGATCAATAGCAGCTGGTTTTAGGATTAAGCAGAGTTAAGTCGTAGTCTAACACAAAGGCACTGACAGATAACATCCCATTCCTCCCGATCAAAGACTGCGTGCGTGGAAACAAATCCATAACAAGCCACTAGCACACCTGATGGAATATCACCCTTGTTTATCCAGCACCTACATGTATTGAATATGCCGCAAATGTGCTGTACAGAAAAAATACTCTATGTGCAGGTGAGGCCGCTGGCGATCCGATCCTCCACACTTCTGTAAATACGTAACGGTGCACAATTCACTATGACAGGATAACAAGCTGACAATATCACTCTGTCTTGCTGCATCTCCCAAATTTATGCGGGCACACACACACACACAGGCCGTGGAGAGTGGTTGTAGTGGGGCAGCTGTGCCAGGTTCTTTAAAGGCAGTGTGGACCAGGGGGTGTGTAACTGGTGTCCCTGGTGGGCTGAATCCAGGTCATCTTTTGAAGTGACTGCTAATCCTTTTAATGCAAACTACATGCCCCACTTGCTGCGCTCTGTTTAAAACACGGCCTTGGACTCTCTAAACTGGCATGGACTCGACACACCTGTCACAGAGTCATCAGCACGCATGCACGCACAAATACACCTCGGTGCACACATACATTTTGTTCTGCACGGAATTAAGGACGCGAAATGACATTTTTGCGGCGAGGAAGAGACGATCTAAAAATGATTACTGCAGCCTCAGTGAGAAGGTTTACCAAAGCAGTCACCTTCAGTCCTGGTGGTGCAGAATCCCTCGGGCAGTGTGCTAGGAGACGACTATTAGCCCCCCTCGCATTCATTCCTTCCCTCTTTACCCTTTCAGCTGCCGCCATATAAAGCATTTAAACACCTCGACAGCTTTCCTTTCAGCTAGGGCGATTACTTCCCGACAGGTGGGGTAATAAGCTGTTTGACGGGGAGCAGAGTGTGACCCTGTAAGGGTTAGCGTGGCTCGCCTGGGCCCTGCTCTCCCTTTTTTAAAGAGGCGGCCCCGGACAGCTCCTCTGCTTCCCTCTCTCCTCTCTTGCTGAAATAAAGCTCCTTTAAGTGAGTCTGGGAGGAGACTCCCCACGGGACGCTCTCTCTCTCTCTCTCTCTCTCGCCCCACCTCACCTCCTCCCCCTCCTCACACTCCACCAACCCCCTACCCCCCCGGTGAAGACATCCTTGGCGTTGCTGAGGAGGGACAGGAGCACGGCAACCTTATTAATGAATGCGGCCCATTACCCGTCAGCCTGGCTCCTCGGCGACTCCCAGAAGCCCCTGCAGTACGTGACTTCAAATGGCAGGATATTGACACGAGGAGAGCAAAGCGGCTAGGACTGAGTGTGTGTGTGTGCCCGTCTGTGTGTGTGTGTGTGTGTGGAAGAGAGAGAAACAGAGAGAGAAAAATTGTGCTCAACTGAGTGTGCATGCCTTTGTGTGAGTGTGCCAGTGCGTCTAGGTGTGTGTGTGTGTGTGTGTGTGTGGACCCCAAAGGAACGTAGCTCCTTGGATATAATGTAGGGCTCGTAACAGCTATTAGAGGGGAAAATAACCCCTCTGGGGAATATCTCCCCCCTCCGCATGTCCCAGCTCTGTCTGACACACACTGCATTCTACCTTTTCCTTAAACATGCCAGGAGTTTTCTCACTGAGGGCTTTCTCAAGGACGGTGTTAAACGACTTCAGTGGCTGTGGCAGCCATGCAGACTAAAGGGAAATAGAGGAAAAAAAAAAAAAACGTTAAAAGAAAATGAAACTGATACCTTTATCTCTGTGGATACTGAACTCCGCAGAGTAGCTATAAACTGTTCTGTGTATGAGTATGGAAGGTGGGAGGGGGGGAAATTCACTTTCCAATCTTCATCCTTGTCAAGTTCTTCAAGTGCCTCTGCACCGCCGCTGTATAAGTTAAATACTTACAGTACCCGACCACAAATGTCAAATTAGTTGTGAAACACGTCTTGTAAGAAAATGACATAAATGTCCACTGCCCCGGCAAAGGAGGATGTCACTAATGGTGTCACACCAGAATCACGGCAATTTAGGATTAGATGCCCTCCATTAAGCCTTTTAGCTCTCATCCCAACTCCCTCCTTCAATGCCATCTGATTCTCTCTGAAACTCTGCCATTCCTCTTATCATCCATTTCCTTCCCTTCTATCCAACCCTTAATCTCCTCCTCGATCCTTTCAACCACCTGCTGGCCACACAGAACCGCTGCAGGGCCGGTTACCAGCAGCGTTCAGGTAAACCATAGCAGTCAATTCTCCACTAAATTAAATTTTGCTCTGATCAATAACGCGCAGCCGCCTCTCCCTTATGAAGCGCTGGCTGCACCGGCTCGGAGCGAGCCCTCTTCCTCCTCTCCTATTCTCTGTGCCACCGTTAAACCACCACTTTCATCTGATTACATCACCCCACTGCAACGCCCTCAGGGGTAGCGGGGGGGGGGGGGGGGGGGGGGAACATCCGGCAGGGTCTTGTGTACCCATGCAAACAGGTGCAACACGTCTTAGGAATTTAACACTGCTGCAGAGAGGGAGAGGGTGAGGGAAAAAAAATGGAGAACGATTGGTGAGAGAGAGAGCAAGTAGGCTGGGGAGTTGATTTATTAACTAATCATTCTTTATGTCGTTCCCCATTGCTCTGGTCTCCATCGATAGCACCCGGTCTCCAGTGAGGCAACAGAGGTGCATCTCTTACATCAGCTCTGCAAAGGAAGTCCAGCGGACTAGCAGACGCTTTCTCTCTTTCATCTGATCTCGCCGTATTAAAGACAATCTTCACATTGTCCAACATCACAGAGAGAAGATGTAAAGCTTAATCGCCGCGCTAACAATGTTTGATTAGCATAATGTTAATACCTGCAGAGCACATGTTAAGCAGCCTACATTGTGTGTGCTCTCCTACCTGGTGTTATCCAGCGTGTAGCATTAAAGCCGGGCTTTATCGAGTGGTTAGAGAGCTGAGCGAGCAGTAACGACTTTTTAAGCCACGGCCTTTTCAAGGCTTCGCTAACAAACAAAGCAGTGTGCACTTTACACGAGTGTAGAGCCGACCACTGAATTGAACAGAATTTGTCGCATTATGTGTCCCTCAAATTGGAAGTGCTATATCTTTAAATTCTAGCAATTTATTGGCAATCATGTATCATATAAATTGCATAGAAATGTTACCAAAATTAAAGTTTGTGCATGAACTAACCTCTAATAAAAGCATGAATAAATGCATTAATGTTTACAAGGCAGTGATACAGTTGAAATTGCTGTAATACATAGTTTTAATAAGTTCTTTGTATGTCAGTATCAGGGTTATTATAGTGAACTAAAACTGAATATAAAATGAAAATAAGCAGTGAAACATATTGTTAGTAAACTGAAACTAAATAAAAACTAAATCCTTTAAGAAAAACTAAAAGCATACTCGAACAATATTGCCAGGTTAAAAATAAAATAAAAATGAAAGTAAATTCATTTCACTTTTAGTGTTTTACCTTTAATAATATATCTCTACCGAAAAAAAAAGGAGGCACTCAGGGAGATGACGCTATGCCGCAATCGCTTCACATCAGACACTAAAGTAGTGCGAAGATTAAACATTAAACATTATGGCCATTCCTACACAGTTCTCTACATACTTCTGAGACATTATAGCTGACTTAACAAAAACAAACTAAATATATAAAAACTAAACCTTTCTGAAAAAATGAAACTAAACTAAAACTAACAAACGCACTCTGAAAACTAACCAAAATAAAATTAAATCAAAAAGTCAAAACTAAAATAAAATAAAAACTAATTGAAAATTCAAAACTATTATAACCTTGGTCAGTATTTCCAACCCGTTCTCATTTACAACTCAACACATACATTGTCTCAACCACATTCCTCTTCTGTTTTAATCTTGCACATGTTGAATTTTGCACATCTACATTTGCACATTTACTACCTCAATTAATATGTATTTAAAAACAAAACAATGTAACTTGCACACTTTGCTAATGTATATAGTAGGTTATTCTATGTTTATATTTTATATTTTTTGTTAGTTGAAGTAGTTGGGTATATTCATAGTGTGTTCCAATATTCTTTATATTGTGTATTGTATGGATATATTTATCTAGTGTTGATATGTACATTTTATTTACTGTTCTATCTATCTATCTATCTATCTATCTATCTATCTATCTATCTATCTATCTATCTCTCCATCTATCTATCTCTCCATCTATCTATCTATCTATCTATCTATCTATCTATACGGACGCTTGGCCAGGACTCCTTGACGTCACTTAGGTTTAGGCAACAAAACTACTTGGTTAAGTTTAGGAAAAGATCGGGGTTTGGGTTAAAATAAGTATGTTTGTTACATAACTTAAGTTACACACGTAAGTTAAGTATGTTACGTACGCTATGTGAGTTGACTTACATACATAACTTAAAATAAGTCGGTTGAGTGTTGGTTTCACACAAGACACGAACAGCGGTCTCCTGGGTGAAAGTTCTCCTCCATATGCATATTGCAGTGGAAGCGTTTACACTGGAGTTAGCTGAAAGCTAACGTCTCATACAGACACTAAATGGTGCCTTGCATCAGTATTTGACGATCTGGAAATGAGACCGGGCTGGCATTCTGGTTCAACGTAAAATAATAATAAAAAAAAAAAAAAAAAAAAAAATATATATATAATTGATCTATAATTAGGTTATTTTTCTTAATGCGTATAGGGTATAAAAAGGTATAAAAGCCAGGCAGGAAGAGCTGCAACTATAGACCAGATTATTAGGTTGGGGGTATTCTCTGAGAATATTGTAATTGTAAATTTCTGACAAAAAGAAAACTTATAACAAAATGTAAAAAAATAACTTAAATTGTGCATAGTTAATGATTATTTAAAGAATCAAGACATTTATTTGACGTGCTAGTATAACGGTAAAACACGGATTTGCTAATGTGAGTCAAGTAAGTCTTAGTTACAGTAAAAATTACTCATTAAAGAAAGTGTATTTAATTAGAAGAGTTCATTTTAACCCCTGCAGCTAAAGTGTCTTATTTAGTTTATCTATAATCAAAAATTTGAAGGAACAGGCAAAAGTGTAAACATCCCCCTCTAAGCTCTGATTAAAAGTCTTATCAGTCTGTGGCGAGCTCCTCTCTTACCCTGCATAGCTGCATCTGGAGCACGGGGAGCGTGCACAAAACCACTGAGACCTGTGCACACCCGTAGTCATCACTCAGGAATTTAATTAACGCATAAGAGAACGTCATCAAATGAGACTAAAACAAAGAACCCGTGGTCTTTCTTTGAGGCACCAAACTGCAGGGTGACTTGGTGGATATTTGAGCTAATTTATGTTTGTGTACGATGATCAAAAGATAAACAATGGACAGCGATGTGTCGGGCGATTTCGTGAAAGTTCTGCCACCGTGTAAAGTGTTTTCTTATTGCTCGAAACTGCTGTGGAGAAAGACAAGAGTGCTGCATTCTGCCTTGATCTTTAATGGTGTGTTGAACTCGGTCCAGTATTGACTCAGTCCTCCCTTTGTGCATTCCCTACTGTTGACCAGTCCACCGAGGGAGTAATCCTTTCCTGCTCTGACCTCAGGCCAAGCTTACTGCTGGCTAGTTTAGCCAATGAAGAACACAATCAAATAAATAAATAATACAGCAGTTGGCATTCTCCACAGTCATCACTTATCAGGCCGTAGGGAGCGTTGACCCCAAACACTGTTGTGCCACAACCGGCCCGGTCTCCTTGGTAACAGACTGTCTTGTTTGAAGTGCGGTGCCCGGGGAGTCGTGGTCATACAGTAACAGCACCGGGCGCGGGTGGAGTTGACAACAGCGATGGATTTCAATGTCTTCCATGTGTGTCATTTTGCGTCCGCTCATATTCGCGCTGAACGCTTGTAAGAATATATAATAATGCTTTGAAATGCTTTGATTAGATGTCTAACTACCCCGACCAAATGCTTCTGAGGTGTAACCGGAGATGACGGACCACCCTTTTTGTGGGCTGGTGCTTTGTAGCTCCAAATGATACTCATTACCCTGTCTAAGTAGACAAGTGAATGGTACTAGAAACACACTATGCAGTGATCCCGCTGTTTGACTGAGGTAGCAAAACAACTGCACAACTGCTGTGTTATTATGGGGCCTCATTAAGTGAGGAGAGAGTGGGAGACGGGGAGAGGGAGAGAGGGAAAGCAATAGAGAGAGGGCCGGCGAGAGGGAGAGGGGGGGAAAAAAACACAAGAGAGCGATACAAACTGTATTCTGAGGTGATAGCAACACACAGATGCCTTTCCAGCCAAAATGAAGACTATGACTAAAGAACCCAATTAAGGGCTTTCTTAGGGGAGCCATCTTGGGAGGGGGATGGGTCTTCCTGGGACATGAGCCCTGGGCTACATCCTCTAATTAGACAGAGCGAGGGGGGAGGATCTCTGCCTGTCACTGGGAGGGAGATGGGGTCCATGGGGTTCCACATGTCAGTCCCAGAAACAAAACACAATTACTCTCACATTTAACCACTTCAGTCGGGGACAGACTTTGACTAGGGATGCTACAGAGCGTCGGCCCCCCCCCCTCCCTCCCTCTCTCCCGTGCTGCTAGATATGCCACTTCACAAATGCGGAGATTTTTGAGGACTAAATTTTCTCCCGCATTTCCACGCTTCCACGGGAAGGCGAAGGTCGATGCGCGCGCTCATGTTTTCCCACCGAAATGGAGGAGCGAATCAGAAAATGAGCTTTTAATTGACCAGTGTCATTCAAAATCCGTTCCTAAAGCTGAAGAGTTAAATTACTTCGGTGGTGCGATGTGTGAATATGAATTCGAGAGGGAATAATTGTTCTAATGCTGTTTATTTTGGCCTCTGCCGCATTTTGTTAACATCAACAGCATAATAGACACTTGAAAATCAAATCACTGCAGGCGCGGTAAATTAAACCTGTAGTGAATTTCCTGAGAAGCGCTTAAAACGAATCAAAGTTGTTGAAAAAGTCAACTAAGAAAAGTAAAAGGAGACGTGTTTGAGGGAGAGATCCGGTGATGGATTCTAGCACAGCACACCAAGCGTCTCCTCTTTGTTTGGATTTAACTTTCCCCAGTGGTGCAACACAGGAAAAAGAAAAAAAAAAAGAACAGCTCAAAGGCTTCTGGGAGTTTTTGTCATGTCTCCCTCCAGACAATGTGTTTGCATGCACATATCAGACCCTGGGAGAGACAGACACAAAGACAAATACATAGAGCACGCACACAGATGTATACACACACTGAGAAAGAGAATATCCTCCCAGGATCATTAGGTCTGTCATGCTGTCTAATTCTGATCCACCTACAAAACTAGAACACCACTATTGTGAAACATCACTAGTCATCTAAGGGTGTTTATGTCCCCATTTACAGTGTGTGTACAGTGTTGTACATAATTATAAATAAGCTTAAATATTAATGATGGCGCCTCACAAGCAGCTGTGTTTTTTTTCTTCCCCTAATTCATTGTTCTTTTATTTTGTAGTGCAACTTTTTGAAATGGTGACAGAATTCTGAGCACCTGGGGTGATGAAGAAGAAAACAAGTTGTCATATAAAAGGAGAAGGAAATATATATACAACTTTCAAAAGCGTGAAGAGCTGTCACACTTGGCAGATCAAGATATACTGAGAAAATGGGGTGTTTGAGAGCCGCTCGGGGACAAACACACGAAGCTTTTGCTTTTTGTGCGACACTTTTGGGACGCGGGGCAGTTGGGGCGTTTTTGGGGGCATATTTTAAAATTCATAAAAAATAAAAGAAGGAAAAACTTCTGGGGAATTAAGTCTCTGTGCTTCATGCTGACGAGTGCCATTCTTAAGAAGAAAGACCTTAAAATGTTGTTTTGAAGAGCCATCATTCACAGAATCAACTTTAGTTATTCCATGCATTATAATATCATAAAAATGCAGCACACTGCGTACACACTTTGGGATGCATTTAACCCGTTTCATGCACTTGTTTCCTCCTTTCTCTGCGAGTGTCCATCTCTCATTTTTTCTCCCTATTTTCCGTCTTGGCCGGTCGTTATGACATGCGTAGCTGTTTACACCTGGTGACCGTGAAGCCTATAAATATGCTTAATTAAAACAGTGGAATTGGTCACAGCTTGGCAATAATGGCTATCACACGGGGAGAGGAGAATCTCATTTGTGTGGGGAAGTAGAACATGATGCAGATGTGCTCTTGTCACTTTCAGCACTCATTAAGGCCAGGGAGCTTCGGATTGTCTTTGAAGGAATCTTTTTAAAAGACACTCCAATTAAGGTGCGTGTCCTGCGGGCGTCTGAGGAGAGGGAGAAGTAATACGGCACACCCCAGTCCTTCCACTCCTCCTCGAGCCGATCGCGGCACGACTTAACACATGACTTACAATCTCGTGTCACTTCCAAAGCAATGATAATGAAATTGGAGGACGGAGGGAAAAAACTAAAAAAACAGACAGCCCAGCTTAAAAGGACCGAGGGAATCTCACGCAGAAAATGTCATCTTCACTGTTGTGTAACTTCAATCTCATTGTCTTTAGAGGAACTGGAATCACTGGGAGAGAAGCCTCCGACTGCATTCCTCCAGTACGCCGCCGCATTGCTGGAGGAGCTGAACTTGTGTGTTTCTTCACAAATGAACTGCACTCAGAGAAATGTCAGATTTAAGCTGTGGCTAATACTGCGCATCCATCAGTTAATGAATCTGGCTAATTAATCCAGCCTAGCAGCATTGTCTGTAGCTCAGTTTCCTCTCGCATTGTGAAAAGCCACTGTATCTGAAGCCAACGCAGAGGGAAAAGGAAGTTTATTATCAAGTTTCACATTGCAACGTGGCCTTTGTCGGAACCCAGGGACGTTTTCCCTTCCCATAAGGGGGGCAGCTGCTTTTAATTTTCGTCTATTTCAATTTTAAAATTTCTTATTTGGGAGAGAGGATGTAGTGAAGCCGTGCCTCCTAGTTGCTCAAGGGGTGGGCAGCAGTTGAGGGTCAGCGAGAGCGCTGCACAGCCGGCCCGCTTGCCCTCCCCATCAGCACCTCATGAAATATCTAGACTTTGCTCCATATTTTAATGGGGTGAGGGAGAGCGATGCGCAGGGTGGAGGCTGCGTGTGATGGTGGAGGAGAGTCCTCTGGAGAGTTTCCAGGGGAATGGTGGTCTATGCATCTCAGTGCTTATTTTTTTTGTCTGTGTAAGAAAGAGGAAAGAGGGAGAGACAGAGAGAGAGAGAGAGAGAGAGAGAGAGAGAGAGAGAGGGAGAGCAAGAGAGAGGGAGAGCAAGAGAGAGAGAAGGAGAGCAAGAGAGATTATTCTCCTTTGGAATCTGGATTCTGGGGCACACAGGCCCAGGAGTCAGTCAATCTGGCCAGTCTGGGGGGGGCGGCTGGGCGGGGGGTCCTGGGAGGGCTGATTAGACGGATGCTCTCCCATCATCCATCTCGACAGGCTGGCGAAAATTGGCTAGCCCCTCGCAGGGTAGAGTTCACGGGGGGAGGCGGTGGGGGAGGATGTGGAGCGGTGCGCTGGATACCTGTCACAGCCTTTGGTCTGTTTCAGGATCTCAGCAGCAAATTAATAAAATATCGTTCCTGCTTCCCTTTACCTGCCGTGGCAGCTCTCCCTCTCGCCGCTCCTTCTCCCAGCTTGCACCGGCCCTTTGACCCCTCCGACTCTGTGAGAGATGAGGAGCCCGGGCAGCCGGTGAGTGGGCCAGAGTGTCAGGGAGAAAGAGGGAGAAACTCCAAACTCAAGACCTGGCAAAGAGAGAGAGCCTCCACTTCTCTCGCTGCTGGAAGACAGCTCCACTTCAGACAGACTGACAAACGACTGCCCCGTGTCAGTGAGACATTTTGAAGTGTGATGCATGGGAAATGGCAACCGCAAACAAACAACAACTAAAAACAAGACTCCAACCTGCACTGTTTGTTGAAGGCTTTAACTATAGTCAGTGAAAAATCTAACATCCAACCAAGTTCAGGAGTTGCATCTTAAGATAAAGAAAGGAAAGAAGAAAGTTGGTCACAGTATAAATAAACTGACGTTGTGTATTTTTCGGTATGAAACAGCACATATGCACGCATCTATATGAGCTACATATGTGTTTGAGGGAATGTGAGCATGCACTCACATGGGACTGCTTTTAGAGCGTGGCACAGGTTGAGCGTAATGATCGTCTTATCCCCCAAGCTCATTCCTGCTCTCCTTTCATAACCTCCTGTTTCACAACAGAGTGCCATAGGTCTTTCATGTTCTACTCTTGTCTTTTCACACAGTGAGTGTAAAACAATATAATCATGCATGAAACAACACCTCCGGGAGGTGGAGATCACTTCATTCCCAAAAATGTCAAACAAAAAAAAAAAGAGTAGGAAAACATCCCTAGGTTATTTGAGATTGTTTACAGATACCTGTAACAACCCTCGCTATATAGAGAACACTCGCACCAATCAGAAAGGAAAATGTGATAAATAAGGAGGCCTTGGCATGAATGAAAAGACTCCATGTTGGCAGTTTGGTGGAGCACGAGGCTTGTTAAATAACCTTCTCCATTGGTGGTTGTTGCATGGAGGTGGATCAGGACTTGTTTTATTCATGGTTGCGGTGCTCAAATGACCAGCAGATAATGATCACATTCACCTTCCTCCTGGCAGACACGCGCCTCTGTGTTTACAACCTGAATCTCAATATGAAAATCGTTGCCGATCAATGGAGGGCCGAGCCCTGGATGCTTCCTCTGGCTACCTGCTAATACATAGCGCTGCTAATCCAACTTTCAGACACTTTGAGGATGTGGTCAGGAGCTTTTGGTTTCTCTCCGCGCTTTAAGGCGAATTGAGACTAATTTCACTGATTGGATTGAACGCGATTGTTAAAGACAACTCATATTTTAATGATTCAGTTTCAAAAAGGTAATAGAAAAAGATTCTGGATATGAGAAGTGT
Organism: Sebastolobus alascanus; assembly: GCA_916701645.2. Classification (NCBI taxonomy): domain Eukaryota; kingdom Metazoa; phylum Chordata; class Actinopteri; order Perciformes; family Sebastidae; genus Sebastolobus; species Sebastolobus alascanus. Next base: position 94,824 of record CAKAOJ020000177.1, read on the forward strand.
GCCATGTGTACGGTAGATAATCCCCCAAACAAAACAGAGCTGCTTGAAAACACCACCACAGTGAAATAATATAATAAGGTCTGTTTCATTTTTTCAGGTTCTCCAAGGACCGGAGAAAAAGATTGCTAGAAAATGGATTATCTCTCTAACGTTGCGAGTTCATAAGTCCAACAGCTAACTTTGTTGAAGGGCAGATACGGTCTCCCAGAGGACAAAGCTCATATTTAGCCATGAGGCCTCCTCTGTGATTAGGAGGGGAGATGCAGCATATTGACTCAACCCTGTTTTTGCCTCGGCACTGTATGTAATTACCTCTTCAAAAACGAGCATTCCACTAATCCTCTAATTCCAGATATTTTAGTGCTCTGCTGGTCTAATAAGCAAATCAAATCATATCTGCACATCACAAATGAGTTCTGGAAACGGACTGAAATAATGCCTTCTGAGTCTCTCGTCCCAGCCGGAGAGCGGCGAGCGGTGTTTAGTGTTTGTTAAGCTGTCATGTGTGATTAGCAGTCTCAGCTTCTGCTGGTGGCCCTTTTTGCTGCGCCGGCCCCGAGGCTCACCTGTAACTCTGTCTGGAAGAAGAACTTCTGTGGGCACTGCGAGCAGTCGTAGATCTTATCTTCCTGGCCGTGTGCAGAGAAGATGTGCTGCTGGAGCTTGTTGGCCTGGACGAATACTGCTCACATACAAGGAGAGGAGACACGGGGACAGAGGAGAAGAAATTTATGAGCGTTAGTGGAAGACTTTCCAAGTGTTGTACAATTCAAAAGTTGTCACTGTACAACCCTGTCTCCTACAAAATCACATTCCCATAAAACTAAACTGCATTCTCAATTATGTTTGGAGGGAAACGTATTTTAGGATTCTACTAGAACATGTTTACATGCTTTAATGTTAAAAAAAAACGCTTTATTTTTTTCATGCCGGCTGTGCTGCAGCACCTCTTTTCACCCTCTGTCTGAAACGCTCTGTTTGAGCTCCTGCCCCCCCCCCTCCCAAAAAGCCCACTCTGTTGTGATTGGTCAACCGAACCAAACTCTTCGGACTCTGCTCCAGCTCCGCTCTAACTAGCTTTGTTAGAAGGCGTGTCAAACTAGCCTCTAGTCAGGTATTATGCAAATGTGTTACTTGGTGACATCACCACGTTACAGAAGAAAAGGCGGGACTTCAAGCGAGGCGTTTCAGGCAGTTCAGGAGCAGTGTTTCTGTGGAGGAGAGTAACTCCCTTTGGTGTGGACTTTGGGCTTTGTAACTTTGCAGACCTTTTACATGCACTAAAGGAAAGGGAAAAGGCACAAATGCATAATAGGTCCTCTTTAAACTGTTTTAATCACGTGATTAACGTTGTAAATTGAAACAAAACAAAACAAAAACGCAACAAAACTACTTAGTTAGGTTTAGGCAACAAAACTACCGGGTCATGCTTCGTAAAAAAACAACATGGTATGGCTTAAAATGACGACGTAATTGAACGTTGACTTGGAAAGTCCAGTGTTTGTTTGACCCACCCACCGCCCCTCCCACCTTCCCTTAGTGGACGTTCTCGCTTGTTGTACTGGTTATGAGACCAATAACGTTGTTATTCTACGTAACTTTCATTAACAGTCGCTCAATATACTACGTCACCTGCTCTGCATGCCGCTCGTTGTACCGTTGCGCGTAATCCGCAACAAAATACTTTTCCCTCCAAAAGTAATTGAGAATAGAGTTTAGTTTTATGGGAAAGTAATTTTTAGGAGACAGGGCTGCACTGTAAGATGCCCCGACTCTTTGCTTCCTGTTGTTGACTGTGGTAAATTAAAGTAGAGCCTCGTTGCCTGCATTAAGGGAACAAAGGCAACATCATAATTGCATCTGCCTGAATAAAAATTGAAGACAGACTATGTCAAATGGCAAGGAAAATTACTTAATTACAAACAAATGAATGCACTATCAACAATAGAAAAAAACATTGTTATGAGCTATATAATTGAAAACAAAACAAAACGGAGAACAATTTAGATGTTAACAGTGAAGCTAGAGTGGTCACATTCACGGCACTAGAGCTAGCGAATGCATAATGTTTTGGGAATAATGATGCTCTTTATTTAGCTCTGCTGTGGGGACAACAAGCCAGAAAATAAACAACCACAAAAAACTGGCATGGCTTCAAGTGCAAAACATGGCCTCCATTAGTCTACGTCGCTAATTATATTGACAATATAAATATTCATGGTGTTGCGCTACTTATTCATGCAGACTCAAGACTACATTCGCCATCATATAAACACACAACTCACTGGCACTTAAAACATATACCGTACATTTGTGCTTTAATTAAGCCAAAGTCCACACTGGAAAAGCTAAGGGGGAGGCAATTGTGTGCGTCTTGAGTGTCTTGCATGTGCGTGTGTGTGTGCGTGTGTCTGCATTCTCCAAGGAGCACTTCAAACATGCCGTTTGTTATCCCAGACCCTTGTGCTTTAAGGATGGCTGTCTAATCTCAAAGGTCTGGATGCTCTGGAAAAGTTAGCATGTGGGGGCTTCATTTGAATTTCTTACAGCTCAAAATAACTTTTCTTCTAATGCATGCACCGTGGGGGCCGCAAGGAGAGGGAGGAGAAGAAAAAAACCGCACAGCCACAAAAGGTGAGGTGTCTGTCGGAGATGGCTTCGGGGTCGCCGCAGCCCTGTGGCGGGGCTCGGCAACATTAACGTGTCCCAATTTGAGCTCACCTGGGAGAGCGGTTATTAATTATTGAGCTGCGTACGCTTGAGACGCACTCGGGCTTCATTGAATGTCACACTCCTGACCTGGGAAATAAAAAGTTTAGATTCAAAGCAGACAGACTGCGGCGATGCTTTCAGACTGCTAATGCCTGGGTGACAGCTGTCTCTGGAACATGGCAGCGTGTTAACCAGAAAAATGAACAAACCTCCGATAATGAACAAACAACAACTCCATGGTCCATTTCTGAAACTAATGACCACAACAATATGAAGACAAACATAATTGCAGATAGATGGCTGGTTTTTACAGTCTGCTACAAAACAGCGGCGCTCAAGGTTAAGGCCTCGGCCATCATCCACATTTGTGCCTCTGTTACGCTCCAAAAACGGTGTCAATTTTCTTTGTGGGGAATACATGCTCTGAAAGACAAAACGCGCTGATAAACAATTGCTTTTTTCTTCAGCTGCGTTTTGTCTGCATATACTGTACAGAAGCAGGTCACGGCAGCTGCAGGAAGCCTTCATTATGTCTTTGGCTAGCGGAGGAAAAAGTCAATACAGCAAAAATAAAAATGGATTCGAGACTTGGGGGGCCTTCAAATACTGTACAATAGGGCCAAACACAACTGAGATGTCAAGTTAGCTGATGCCTGCTGCTTACGTGCTGATCTGCTCCAGTTCCAGTAAGAGACACTTTTTAATCAGCTATGCATTTATCAATTTATAGCTCTGCGCTCATTCTTATGCAAGTGGATAATGACAGCTGATTTAAAGTGCCTAAAATACATTAATGGCACTTACAAGTTTCCTGTAAGAACAATAAATACTAAATGGACTTTTGACATTTAAAAGGCAAAGATGTAAATGGCAGCTCGACAGCTAATTCATATTGTTCGCTTTTGACATTTTTGCAGGCTTGAGTTATATTCATGATTACTAATGGGAAATGCAGGGTTTGCTAATATAAACTGTGGTAGTCATTTAATTACAGTTAAAATGAAGACTCTTTGTCATCAAATTAGCATGCAACGTGTAATAAAGGGATAAGCTGAAACGGGCAATGAGGGGACATTGTATTGGTATTTGGCAGCATGAGTCACATGTGAAATGTGCCCATTGCAAGGAGAAACAGTCTTCCTAGAGGGTTAAAATGAGGACACAGAGAAACGGGAAAGAAATAATCCAAAACCACATCCAAACAGGATCAGTGGCTGGCCATTGTGTCTCTCCCTGCTGAGAATGAGAGAGAATAAGGGAGGGAGAGAGAGAACTTTGTGGAGTTTGTTGGCCGTGGAGCCGGAGCAGAGCGGAGCTGAGCGGAGCGCTGAGCCGGGTTGGGCGTCGGGGGTGTCAGGGCTGAGGGGGCTGAGGGGCCAAGGTCTCCTCGCTGTGGGGGATATTAAGCCCTCTGATTAGATCTCAGGGGCCGCCCATGGCAGACGTCTCCTTTACTACAGGCCCCAGCTCATCTTTATTTTGGCAGGGTGGTGCTCTCTGCAGGCTGCACTGCACCAATACTAAGCTGTTTGTGCAGGGAGGAAAAAAAAAAAGTTTATCCTTTTTTCCCCCCCTTTCTCCTTTTCATTTATTTATTCGTCTAGCCTACATGTGTTCGTTTCTGCTTAATCCAAGAGTTCATAACGCCGAGGCTGATCCAAGTGTTCTCAGGCAACACAAACAAGTCGGCTGTGCGAGTTGATTCGCAGCTGTAAGCTGATAACTACTAATTTTGAGTTAAAGCTAAGCCTATGTTTTTTCTGGATGTAAGATGTCATAATTCTAACATCACGCGCCAGCAGAACGTGGGCAGCAACTAAACAAAAAGCCAATTAAACTACTGTATTTGTCAGACTCTTGCGGATTTGCATCCTGTAGTTTTTCAAGTTTGTACTTCACGCTGTGACATAAGTAAAAGAAAAGTGCGCACACACACACACACACGCATAAACACACACACGTACGACTTTCATCAGGCACACTTTCTTCTGTTTTGTTTGTCTTAAGCACATATTCCCAATCACAATTTCCACACCAGCCCTCACCACCGCTCCTAAGGGTGCAGGCAGACACTTCTAGCTGCAGGCTCCCCCACTTCTGAAACCTGTCAAATCTGTCCTGGGAGAGTCAGCCTCCCTCTCATCATCCAGGGGCTTATGGACCTCTCTCCATTTACCCTCCCTCCCCTACACAGTTCTCTTTTCCTCCTTCTCTTTCCCCCTTTCATCTCACATCCAAACTTGCCAGTTGCAACCTCCTCAGCTTCCTCCAAGTTTTGTCTCCTTTTCTCCTCTATTTTGTCTCCCACTCATCTGCCGTCTACGACTTACTTTTCCACGTTCTTTCCTGTGGTCTGTTTCGTGGAATGGTTTGTCCTCTCTCCGTTCCCTTCGGTGCAGATTGAGGATAATCAGGTAAGTCAAAGTATGACAATCACTCCCTGCCTCCCACCGAGTTTTTGGGTCACGGGGGGGTAGATCAAACTAAAACACGGGCATCGAGTGGGGATGATCTTTTGAACAAAGACTAACCTTGTAAATCGAGTGAGCTCAATGACCCAACCAATATTACTGGCACCACCTAGTTGGATCAAAGTTTTGCTTTTATGTTCAGACTCATTACGTCCGTAATAGGGAATCTTTTAATCTGTAAATAACCTTTTGGAATAGTGCATGCAATGATCCATCAACAATATCTCATCCGCACTGGATTAGGGCTGCAACTAACGATTATTTTCATTGTTGATTAATCTGTCGATTATTTGTCTCGATTAATCGATTAGTTGTTTGGTCTATAAAATGTCAGAAAATGGTAAAATCAGTGTTTCCCAAAGCCCAAGATGACGTCCTCAAATGTCTTACTTTGTCCACAACTCACAGATATTAAGATTACTGTCAAAGAGGAGTAAAGAAACCAGAAAATATTAGTTGAAATCAGAGAATGTTGACTTTTTTCTTCTTAAAAAATTACTCAAACTGATTAATCGATTATCCACATAGTTGGCGATTAATTTAACACTTAACAACTAATCAATTAATCGTCATAGCTCTACACTGACTAAACAAAACTGAAACCTCATAGTGAATTATAAAAAGTAAAACTATTACAGTAGTATTAACAATTCCAAAGTACTTGTACTTTACTTTAAACTTCTACTCCACTACATTTCAGAGAGAAATATTGTACTTTTTTCTCCCCTACTGTTACTGGTATAATTAAATTTACCAAATAGAATATGAAGCATTGTTATAGATTAAACTACAAAACAGTATATACTTAAAATCAGCTCAACTTTGAACAAGCTACAACATAAAAGCACTGCTTATGTGTTAATGCACAACAATAAAAATATATATATATGGGGAGTAATTTTGCATAATGAGTAGTGTTACTTGAATGTATGTATATTTTTTTAGAACTGCAATGATTAATCAATCAGTTGTCAACAACTAAATTAATTGCCAACTATATTGATAAACGATTAATCGGTTTGATAAATTTTTTAAGAAAAAAAACTGAAAATTCTCTAATTGCAGCCTCTTAAATGTGAATATTTTCCTGTTTCTTTACTCCTCTATGACAGTAAACTGAATATCTTTGAGTTGTGGACAAAACAAGACATTTGAGGACGTCATCTTGGGCTTTGGGAAACACCGATCAACATTTTTTTAACCATTTTCTGACATTTTATAGAACAAACAACTAATTGATAAATAATCGAAACATCAATCGACACTGAAAATAATTGTGAGCTGCAGTCTTAATATTTTTATACTTGTACACGTTTTGCTGACAATACTTACTATATATACTTGTACTCCAACTCTGTCTCCTAGAAATCATATTTATATACTACTAATTTGTTTTGCCAGTAACTTTTTAAGGGAAACCAGTGGTTCACATCCTGAGTCCCATGTGTGGTTAAGGTTTACGCAACTAAACCACTAAGGTTAAGGTTAATTAAAGATCGTGGTTTTGGATAAATGTGGAATAAAATAAACATGTCCCGGCTTGCATACTTTTCAACATTTAGAGACCAGAATCTTTCTGTGAGTGCCTAACATAACCATTCGAAGTGCATCATGCTTCAATCGCAGATATTGTAGGAAAAGAAATGAAATACTGTGTCAGTGAACATTTTTCTGTAGCGTTCAGTATCATTTATGTTTACATTTCCTGCAAAATGTATTTGCTTTTGCAAAATAGCATATAAAAGTAATTTGTAGGAGACATGTGGGTGTAAAATTTTGAATGACGGACTTGTTATAGAAAGTTTCAACTTTGTTTTATTGCTACTTTTACTTAAGTAAAATATCTGAATACTGCTGCTGCAAAAATGGATATGTCTTAAAGTAACATCTGTGAAATTGAACATTTAATGAAAACTAAGCCTGCAAACACTTCATACATTTGTCTAACAATAAGGGCTTCCCCCCCCCTCTTAGTCAACTAGTCAACTAATCGGTCCTTTTGGTCTTAGTCGACTAAGATTTCTTTAGCCGATTAGTTGTTTTTTTATGCTTTTTCATGCTGAATGACTTATTTCTAAGAAAAACTTATGAGCACATCTCTGGTAAACACAAGATTTAAAGTGGTGCTTTCGTGTGATTCTTTGCTGAGAAACTCAGTTTTACAGATCTGTCGACAAAATCATACGAGTGTTAGTCGACTAAGAGTTTCTTTGGTTGAGGACAGCCATACTAACAACATACTGTAAGTTAGTGTATGTTAGGGTGTAAAAGTGTCTTTTCTCTACTTTATGCCAGGCTCAACTTGAAGAAATATATTCAAGGACAGCTGTCAGCCAAACTCTCAGTTCCTCCTTTTCCCTCCGAGTGCTCTGACTTCAGTCTGCCTGTCCTCTGCATCCCCAACAGAGGGAGGCCTTTCAGTCCGTACATACTCTCCAACCACAACCAGAGGCCTTCGCCCATCTGTCTGTCTGCTCTGTGACCGCCGTCCTGAGGGTGTACTCTGTCTCTCCCTCCTCCCTCTCCCTCCCAGCATCCCTCTCTCTCATGCGCCGTGATCGATATGGACGCGGAGGGAGAGGGGGGACCTGTCTGTCAAAGCCGGCGGTGGAAAATGAAGGCTCAGATGAAGGAGGCATGCTCTGTATATTAAATGCCCAGACCCCAGTGAGGGGGGGGGGGGGGCTCGGGGTGGGGATATATCAATAGGCTTCTGCTAAAAGAGAGATAAGGCCAAAACAGCAATGAGAGGAGTAGAGCGGAGTAGCGGGGAGGGGAATGGAGAGAAAGGGAGATGAGGAAAATGAATAAGGAGCTGAGCAGCGAGCTGGATGAGGAGGTAAGAAAAAAAGATATTTGAGCAAAATGTGAGCTAATGATGTTAATTGATGTAACAAGTGGAGGAGAGACAAATGAGAGTTTCTGGGCGATGGGTGGATGAGGAGGATGAGGAGGAGGAGGAGGAGGAGGAGGGGGGGGGGGGTGCAGGAAGCGCCAAAGAGGGAAATGAGCTGAGGACCCAAAAAGTGCGAGGAAGAGTAAAGAGCTGAGAAGGGAGAAAGAGTGAAGAGCTGAAGTTAACGACTTTGCAGATTTCATTATAGAGATAGTTAACCCTGTTGACACTGAAGGAGGGCGCTATCCTCTCCGGAGGAGTCCGGTCCTTCCACCTCCACGCACAGAGACAGATGAGATCATTACAGCTATCAGCACCACTGCCATCCACAATTAGCACATCTCCTTCTCTTTCCCCACTCCTCCATCCCCCCATCTCCCCTCAGTTCACACTGTCTTCCCCCCCCCTGCTCTCTCTCTCTCTCTCCCCCCCCCTCACCTCATGACACTTCTTTGGCCTTGATTTGGAGGCAATTTGACTAAATAAAAAAGCCACATGCAGCAAACTGTTCTCAGCTTTAGCCGACCTGCTTGCTTGACCTTTCGCAACTCATTTAGAACCCATTTGCCATTTCACACTAAAAAAAACAAAACACGGAAATGAAAAGCTTTGCATATTGAGACTGTAAATGTCTCCGAACACGCACGTAAAACACAACTCTACCTTTCTGATCTTTCTATCAGTGTCAGTGCACACAAACACACGCACAACACATACCTGTAAAGCAGACCGGACACTTGAAGGTTCCTCCCATGCCCTCAAAGCTGTGCTCAATCAGGTGGCATTGAAGCTTCGCCGGTGAGTCGAACGACTGACTACAGAGCTTGCATTCATGGTTCAATCCCTCCTCTGCAGAGAAGAAACAACAAAACACACAGAAAATCATAAGAAGGAAAATAAGCAAAGCCTGAACGGCATTGGTCTCACTCTGCCTTCTTTCTTTCCTTTTCTCCTTTCACATGAAATTCAAATTCAACAAATTTGTGGCAAAGACCCCCGCCTGTGATTTTCATGAGACAGGAAATAATATAAAGTGTGATCTGCTCCCATCAGGCATAAATTAGATGACCAGCCGGGGTTCTAATCGCTCAGACGAGGCCCTGCACTTTGAACATGGTGAGCGTCATCTTTTTTGATTAACTTACATGCAAAATCATTTATTTTGAGCGGCTGCAAATTAAAACTGAATCAAAAATAAATAATAGAGAAAGAACAGTTAAATAGTCTCATTTCAGATGTGCCATGAGTGTTATTACTATTACTGCAAGGACAAAAGAATATTAAAAAATTGCTCCCGAAACCTTTTTATGTCACCAAATCATCTTCACGTCTCCGGTGCACATACACTGACTGTCGAGGCTGCCAAAACAACTCTCCTTTACAACACGTCAACATTTTTAATACAGTGATACGACAGTTATTTCAAGAGCGCGACAGATTCCCGGTTTATCTGCTTGGCATTAGAATTCCCGACACGTCCATCTAAACATTACACCACCACGAGGCCGAGGCCGCAATAAACGTCGTTCAGACTGTGAACCTGCACACTCATTTGCAGCACGACAATCTGCTGACTCAGGCTTCCAGAGAGCTGCCCATCTCCAGCGCGTCAATAAAAGGCCTATACACTCTGCCACGGGGCCGGACTAGTGCTCCATCAAACTCCTGCCAACGCTGACATTAGGCCAGCTACTGCGGGGGGGGGGGGGTGGATACACCGGGGACTCATGGAGGGTTTATCCTCAGGTCTCTACAGCCCGGTGCCCACCGCGGAGGCCCTCGGTACCAGAACACACATCACCGAACCAGCTGTGCCCGGCCCGAGCCCGGCTCGAGCCCCGGAGGATCCGAGTAGAGGGTTAATCGAAAGAGCTTCAGGCAAATCTGGCAAGACATGTCTGCTGAATAACAGTACAATAACACGGTAACCTGCAATGGGCAAGGCACTTCCTGCTTTGTAAATTTTGTTGACCAGCAAATTTCCTTTCTTTTTTTTTGAGTTATTTGTCTATAGAGCACTAAAAACTCCCCTGAAACTAACCTTTTGTTTAACGTTAGGTTAGAATGTAGGGTAACTGCTTTGTAATTCTCACCATCAACTTTCTATTTTCCTGTTTTTCACTAAAAGCTCACCTAATACGGGGGTATATAATAAAAGGTAGTATCTCAGGCCTTGTCCACACGTACACAGGTATTTTTGTAAACAAAGCTTTTTCTATGCATTTCGGCCTTTAGTCCATACCTAAACGGCGTTTTAGGTCACTGAAAATGGACCTTATGTAAAACTCTGGAACAGAGACGTCAGAATGCGCTACGGAGGTGACTGATACTTATCCAATGCAAAACTCCCCCGACACAGACCGCGTCACCGGTGTACGTGGCCCAACGTGCCCACTGGCTTTCACAGCGCTTCAATTGTGTTTTGGCGTTTTCGTCTGGACGGAGATCTTTTTTAAAACCTTCCTTGTGTGGAGAAACGACGTTTACAAAAATACCCGTGTACGTGCGGACTAGGCCTCAGTGTCTGCACATATTGATTCTGACTAATAGTGACAACTGCAACCCACTGACCCCCGATATTTCCAGAAAGAGAGGGGAACGGAGACATCTCCGGCAGTGCCAAAAGAAACAGTGAATACATATTGAACTTTCTCCTGTAACATATTACCACATGTCCTTTTACAACCTTTTCCCAATAACATAAACATGTGGGATAGATGGTGTCTACAGCATAAAAACAAACCATACAGTAAGCTGACAGACTGCGTTCCCTCCTGACTGTAGTAAAAAGGTAAAGGCCGATCAAAGCAGCTCACAGTAGTTTGAAAGGCACCGAGTTGATGATGTGTTCTGCAATCATGCATCTGACAGATGAGATACTCTGTAGCCTACGTGTGCGTCTGAGTGGAGCAGCAGGCATGAGGGGGGGGGGCACGAGTGCATCCACGCAGCCGTGCAGGAGGATCACTGCCCTCTTTGATCACCATTCAGTTTGCTTATCTGTGTGAGGGTGTGTACACTATGAGGTCAAGCTCGCTGCCGGGTTCATAGAACTCTTCTTCTGCCATATGTGCAGCCCTCGTTTGACCCCGACGCACAACGCGGTCCCTTCGGAGACCCGGCCTGCTTCATTATGCAGATAACTCTGCACCTGCCTGACTGACCTTGTGTGCGTGCATGTGTGTGTTTATGTCTGTGAGCAGGTGCATCAAGGGGAAATGGCAAAGAGATTTTTCATATAGTATGTATATACAATTTGAAGAATGAGGCTGGTGTTATTCTATATTTTTCTTATTGCCAACAAATAGCATTAACGGATTAAAATCAACTAAGCGTTAGCCCGTCTCTGCTTCCCTAACCTGACTGTGGCTCAAGAAATACACCTTTAAACACAAGTCACAAATATATAGTTTCATTTTCAAAAAGACTCCATAATTCAGCTGGACATTGTAGTTTTTACCAAACATTACTAAAACAGGAGTATTTTTTGTGGATTAATACACATTTGGTGTGCATGCCGTATTGTGTGTGTATTCGGGATTGACTCAAAATAAACTACAGTGTTCATGGTAATGTAGGAACATTCGCCCTGTGCACAGGTGTGGCTCACTGATGTGTTCTAATAGCTTTTGGACAACAAAGAAGGTCTACGGCACGGAGCAATGAGCTACAGTATATTATACTTTGGCTATACACACAATAGTTGTTAGGAGGATTAATTCAGTGATGGTTTGGGTGTTTTAATGGGATTTGTTGACAAATTTAAAAAGTTGTTGATATGGAATATATATAAGACAAGATCACTAGAGAGATATTAAGGCTGGGCGATATGGCCAAAATCTTCTATCCCGATATAGGTCATTTCATATCTCGATAATGACAAATATTACGATATAGCATGTTTTCTGGTAGAGTGCTGCAGGGATGACGTATTTTTGTAGGCCAACCAGGAAGTAAGCATCAACCTGGTTCCCTCGACAAAAAGCCAATGGGATTTTTTTTGTTGGATTTTGGATTATTGCTGAAAATAAACTCTGTGGCAAGCACACTTTTATGATCTTTACATGTTTTGTTCAGCAAGATAATCTTCACAAATGAACACTACTTTTATGATTTTTGAAGTGTAAATGCAGTCACCAGAAGTAAAAAGCTAACGTTAGCTTATAAACGAACTACACCACTGTTGCATGAGCGTGAGTATACACAACGAGACTGTAAAGGCGGACGAGTCGGCGTGATGACGTTCAGTAGTCTCATTTAGCCACTTGTTAGCAACCCCCTTTTATAAGACTCATAAAGGCTTCAACATTCATGAGTGGGATATTTACTGACGTATTTTATGTTGCAGAACAAAACGTTAATATCTCTTAAGCTTGTGTTAATCACAGACCTTATTTTAGGCATCTAATTAAAAACCCATTCAAAAAACCCATTGACTTCCAGACGAGGGAACCAGAAGTGCTAAAATGCTAACTCATATCCGAGTTTTAGGACTCATTCCTGCAGCACTCTATAGTCTATATGAAATAGTCACATGGTGAAGTATTTTCTCAATTAATTAAGAACTTCAGTGCAAAATGAATATAACGGTTTCAAGTGAAATTATAGATAAAAAATTAATAAATATACCACTGACTATGTTTACATGCATGCACACAAATAGAGAGTAATCATATTAAGGCAATAGTTTGATTTAACTGAGTGTAATCAGATTTGAGAAATTTTAGTTAGTATGTGCTTGTTATTATAGATTTAGACGACGTAATTGTGTATCACGATATCTCGAAGTATGATTTCATCACGATATGATTCCATTGAAAGAAGATAAATTATCTTATTGAATTATCGCCCATATGTGTTTAACACTAGGACCACCAGGCTCTTTAGGGTACTACAAACCTTAGTGTGATTATAAATGCATGTGAATGAATATTGGCGAGCAAATTAGTTTCTATGTCCCATTCAGTGTCTCAATGCGTATACGGCCATTATGCAAATGCGTCAATTCGGCTGCCGGAGGAGAGTCAGAGGAGAGGACCAACGTTAATCGGCGCAACTCATGGTGACTAAAGGGGGCTTTTGGTCATGAAAAAACACCACCAAAAACCCATCTATTTGGTTTTCTAAATGTTATTCGATCAATATGACAATACAAGCGTGTACAGAATAGGTATTTAAGAAAAGTCGGGGCAGGAGGGAAACATATCATACACAATGACGGTACAGTTCAAATTTTGGAATCACAACGTTGCATGGCGTGGGTTATGGTGGTGATAGTGTTAAATTCTAGTCAGCACATAGTTCAACTACATTCTTCATATATATGTATACAACCCTAAACTGAAGGAGTGCTACGTTATATATAGATATAGACAGATGAAAAGAGATTAGAGAGAGCAATAGAGGTTGGACCGTGAGTCTGTTCTGAGTAAACTGTGCTCTGTTAGTCTCTGTAATGCAGGCTGTGTAGTGCTGGGCTTGTGTTCAGCAGAGTAACACGGGTTGAATCAAGCTGGCAGCCTGTTTCTTAGTGAGAGCCAAGGGAGGAAGTCAGCTCGATCGCCCCTATAGCTGCCTCATTGGGCTGAGGTCACTTCCTGTCGCTCCCCCAGCCCTTCTCCAGGGCCGCCCAATCAGCATGGCCCTGCGTGCCCCCCCCCTCCCACCACCACCCCCCCTCTCTATGCACTGAGCAGACTCTGGATATAGTTACAGGGCCACGGGGGACTGTCAGCTCTCTCTCTATCCTCCTCTCCGTCTCCCTCTCCCTCTCCCTCCTACGACTCTCTGTTTTTCCGAGTCTCCCGAGTGTTCTCCGCTGCCACCACCCTGTCCCTCTGCACTCCTAAGAAAATCCTTTAGATGAGAACTGCTCCTGTGCCTGCTCCCTCTAAGCATCCCTGACACCAGCAAAGTAAGCCCATCTGCATATCCACAGGGCCTCGCGTTCCTGTGGCTCATGGTTTATGTATTTCACAGCTCCTTAAAACACAAACGCCTAATATCTCTCCCACGTGGAGGACAGGAGAGGGAGCGGGAGAGAGGGAAAAACTACTCTCAAAAAGAATGGTCTTTATTTCTCTGTGCTGTTTACTTCTTTTTTTTATCCGGGCTGAAGTTCATGTGCTGTTGAAGGTTGTTTGGGACACTGGGGCTCGCATAGTTTAGTGAACTCTTTATGTAACGACGACACCGCCGCAGCATATTGAATTCTGTACGTTTAGGGCGGTGGTAAAGCTGTGTGTGAATCTGATTGAGACGTCTTGGCTTGCCATCAGCTGACAGTGAGTAAAAGACTGAAACTAAAGTAACTAAAGACAGTCTAACTTTCTGATATCAGTGTGTAGTTAAGTATAACGCAGGGCATTGCTTAATTAAAAACTCTCCCTCAGCTTATTCCGTTCCACCACCACCACTGCCCCTTACTCTATTTAAACAATTCTGCCGAGCTGTTTCAATTGGAGGGGAATTCAGGATCACTTTCAGCATTTGGCTTTGGAAGAGAAAAATCTGATACTTAGATTTCCTCTCCTCTCTGGGGAAGAGCGAACGGTTCTCTGAAGCTCACTCTTAGAGGGACCCATGCTGCTTGTGTCGCCAAAGCAGCACACTCTAACAAATGATATTAAGGACATCAATCAAGGAACTTCTTCGCTGAAAGTAATGAGTAAACAAGTGGGAGAACAAATTGAGAATATTTAGCAGGCAGAAATGGGTTGTTTTTGGAAAAGCTGGAGCCAGAACTACCATAATTAACTGATAGGTCAATATAAAGTTTCTAAAGTGACAAACCTCGCCATAAAGGCAGAAATACCTGCTCGGAGCGATCTTGTTTATGAGGAATTTCACCTTTAGCAAGAGTTTGCTTTCCGTTCTACCATCTGTTTCACAATATTCAGCCTGATGTTGGAGTTGCATGTTAATAAACCAAGAAGATTTGGTTTTCAGCGGACTCACTGCTGTATATACAACCCACTGCGGGATTGCGGATGGTAGCAGAGTAGACAGCTTCAGGCCTGTAAACAGTAGGTGGGTTTACTTCTCTCTTCTCTCCGCGGGAACTATCCATTAACAGATAATGGGGGGAAAATCAGAGTGATTAAGGCCCAG
This sequence comes from Sebastolobus alascanus, assembly GCA_916701645.2. Taxonomy (NCBI): domain Eukaryota; kingdom Metazoa; phylum Chordata; class Actinopteri; order Perciformes; family Sebastidae; genus Sebastolobus; species Sebastolobus alascanus. The sequence goes on from CAKAOJ020000177.1 coordinate 110,013, forward strand.
GGAATTATGGGTGAATACAAATTGACTCCACCTCCGTGTGGTGCGCTCTCTTGAGGTAGAAGCACTGCTCATAAGGAACAAACTCATTTCAGAAGTACTACAAGGCCCATTAAGGCCTGGAGAATGCTGCAGATGGGGGGTAGGAAGGTGGTAGGTGGGAGCGCAAAGGGACGGACTCCCCCTGGACCAAAGCTGATTGGAGAACTGGCGCCTGGGGGGAACATTACTAATATCTATTTCCTGCCTGCACAGTTTGAGAAGGACAGAGTGAATCAAGTGCAAAAATGTCAAAATTAAAGTACAAGATTTAATCATAGCACCTTGAAAATTCACCCCGTTCTATCAAAGAGTTAATGCATTACACGAACAGTGATGGAAATGTGGTCGAGTGCTAGCTAATAAAATCAAAGAGATTGGAAAACTACCGCAGCATGAAAGGAGAGGCTTTACTCCAGTTTGCCTGTAGGGAAGTGGGCACGTAAAAGACACATTCTGTGTCTGCAGGAGAAAAGTGAAAGATGAGCTAAGCGATGTACCGAAGCCCTCGTGTCAGAGTCCCAAGTTCTGATGCTGTTTTCCAACCTCCAGAGGGAGAAGGAGGGTGAGGTGTTGGCTGCGACATGTCAGTGGTGGCGACGCCCTCGCACAGCGAGAGCAAAGGATTCTGGGGGAACACGTCTCTGGGAGAATGTCAGCTCTGATGCATGGCAGCTCGTTGGAGGTGCTAATCAGAGCAGGGCTAGGCTCCTGCTAGGATCAGCCACTCTGCGCCTACATTAGCCGCCTCACGGCTCCCTTGGCTACCGGGCCAGAGGTAGAAAACACCGAACTGACAGGTTTTTGTGTCGAGATAAACATGCGCAACGCTTGAGTGGATGTTACAAAAGGTTTAGCAGACTAGAACACCTTTTGGAGTTCACAAAACATGGGGGACGAAAACATAAGGACACTTCTTCTCCCTAACAGAAAGGCACTGAGCAGACATTTCCACTCGAGTTATTTGCCAAGAGCCCCTGTGCATGTGTTTAGCGATTTTAGCGACACTGTATTTTTCACTCTGTAGCAGCAAATAAAGAAACTAAAGCCAAAAGTTATTGTTGAAGCATTAATATTACAGACATAAGAAAAAAAGGTACGTCTTTAAGCTGCATTATTATTATTATTATCATGTTAAATAATTTTATACCAGGGGGCCGGATGTATAAATGTCCAGATACATTGAATGCATGTGCCATTTATACACGGAGCCTTTGTGTTTCTCTATGCATCGCTTACATTAGGCGTTTACAAGCTTTTATGACTCAGCTGTGCTACGGCAGCATGGCAAACAGTGGCATAATATCAAAAGGAAATTACATTTTATCTTTCATATTACTGTTACATCTCATACAATAACATAACACAGATTATATGTTGACACGTCTCATTCTACAAGCATATTTATTTAATTCTAGAACAAGTAAATGAACACAGTATGACTCCAATCCTGTAGTAAAAGAGTAAGAAAAACCAGTATTAAGTCATACACAAGATGTGTCAACCGTATGAAATTTCGGGGGGCCTTATAAAAAGACCAAAAGATTTCAGATTTTGTGCATATATGTATTTTTAGATTTGAAACTACACTGAATGTAATGTACCACCCTGCAGCCGGTAAAACCAGATGAAGCTGGTGTTTCAGCAGGACTTGGCGCTACTGTAGTACGCTTTGAAGGATACCATTTTGTGTTTCTCCTGGACCACATTAGCAGCTATTCTTACAGCTGAAACCCACAATGGCTAAAACTCGGTCAAATGAACAGTGTGTAGGTCACAGAGGCAGAAGAAAAGAAGAAAAAAAAAAAGAGAGAAGGGAGAAATCCACAACAACAAAGGCAAGAGCCGAATACTTGTTAACGAATGATGTGTAGGCGCTGCAGCTGCAGGCAGGTATGGAGGTCCGTTGGGGACAAACAGTGCAGGCTGCTGAGATGGATTGCATGGGAGCGCCGGAGCGCCGGACCCCCTGCAGCCACACAAACACCACTCTGCGCTGAAATGCTCTAATTTACTCTATACATGCCTATTCTAAATTGTTGGTTTTTTTTCTCTTGTTCGAAGGAAATAAAGGTCAAGTGGCTACGACTTTCCAAGACTCTTGTGCTCAATGAAAGTTGCTGTGCAAAGTGAGGAAAAAAAAAAAATACAAACAAGCAAAGAAACAGTAAAATGGGCAAAGAAAAACTTTCTGGCGAGCGAAGAGGAGCGATGAAACGAGGTGTGAATCTAACCAGAATCTCTTTCAGGTCTCAAAAGAGTGAGTGGCCTGGATGTAAAAAGTTAATTACGGGCACATGCCCGGCTTCTTTCGCTCGCCTCACTGTGGCATTGTCAGGCTGAGGTATGTGGCTCTATGGAGTCCGTGGTCCACACAAAGGAGCAGGGAAAGAAAGCGTTGCGGAGAGGCCCCTTGGCTGGGCTCACGGCATGGAACAGTGTACAATTAGCCAGCCCCTGCGTTCTGCCGGCTTATAATTATCAGTGCTTGCCTTAATTGACTCCCTTAGCCTGCTGCAGAGGGACCCCCCCCACCCCCCCGACCCCCCCTTCCCCCCTGCTCGACGCAGGCCGCCGAGTGCCACGCCGGGCTCTCCAAAGTCATTTAGAAAAGCGCTCATATTTTCGACACAAAAAAAGGGGGAACATTTGGTGAGAGAGAATTCATCATCAGGTGTCTAGAGGTTTTCCTTAATAGAAAAGCTGAGTCCCACTGAGTGCGCTCCGTGTAGCGGCCAGCCACGCATGCTCAGGACCAGCAAGCCGCCATTCGCAGCGGGCCACGAGACATTAGCATAATTTTATATAACACAGGCACCCGCGCTGGAAATTTAATACATCTCAGCAAATACGAGACAGGCGTTTTGCATAATTTTTTTCCTCACTCTCCACCTAGCCTCCTCTCTCCCTTCTATCTTTCTGTCCTCGCTCCATGTCTCTCTCCTGTCTCGTCTTCGTCTTGCCTCTCCCTCTCTCTCGCTGCCACTCTCCTTTGCCCCCCCGCCCCTGCACAGCCACCCCTCTCTCCTCGCCCCATGGTGCTGCTCTCACTAGGAGAGGGGAAGTTCATTACCTCAGCTAAATCAGAATTAGTCCCTTCATTTTGACGGGGCGAACTTCATTAGAAAGGCCCTTCCTTAATCCAGCAGGGAGAACTGATGAATCTACATGGGGGCAATAATTTGCTTCACACAGCACATTCAGCCACTTCCTCCACACTGTTTCCCCCTTCCTTTTTTCTCTGTCTATTTGGCTTTATGTACTTATGGTTACATTTTTATTAGATCTACAGCAAAAAAAAAAAAAACCTGAGAAAGGAAAACACCTGCATATAATTAACTAATGGCAGCAGAGAGGGTGTAAAGAATGAGTTATGCTGTTTGGAATGTCCCGTCTCCCCAACAGGCTTCGGGCCTCTGAGCAGCCGTGGCTGACTTGGCCGGCACTCAAACACGGGCTGAGTGAGCACGGCCGACAGCAGCCGGGGACTGAGCTAACTATTCAAGATGGTTTTACAATGCCATGATTGTGTTCTAGCGTTTGTAATCTTTCCTGCGCTTGCAGGTAGAATGAAAAACAGACACAAGGATAAATAATTTGCTGTTATGAAAGTTAGAATCTTTTGGTTTTCTTTTTCTAAAAACCTACACAACACACAGTTTTGCCAGGATCTCTAAAGAGAAGGAGTTGTTTAGATGGAGAGCGAAGAAGAGATGTGAATCAGGACAGACAGCTCCTGACTGCCATACCACAGAGCCTGGTGTCAAACAGATGTGCAGGTTGGCAGCTACGCTCCCCAGAAAACAGAGAGCCCACGGACTCCAGGGTGGCGTCGAGTCGTGCTGCCCTCCCCCCCCCTCTCACCACTCCCCCCTCCCCCAACAGTCCCACCCCCCCCACACTGCGCCCCTGCAGTCCCCCTCCCTCATCACCTCCACACAGGGGTTCCCTGACTGGTAATCTCGTCCCTCGAATGTGAAATCTCCGACAGCGATGCCCCGCGCTTTTACCCCCTACCTCCGCGGCTGATGGGTAAATTGGAATGGCGCTCCCTGCTGGCGCCGAGAGCTCCGAACAGACAGCAGCACGCACATGCTGAGGCGCCCCTCGCGCGCTCCGTCTAATATAGTGGACATGCACACTCTCTCCAAGCTGCGATATCCATGCACAGACACACGTCCACGCACGGATAGTACACATGGGAACAAACACACACACGGTCGCACAAAAGCTTCAGGTAAAACGCAGCCTCATAAACATACACACAGGCAAGGTAAGTGTTCCATGCATGATCTGTTCGCCCTCATCTGCATAAAGATTGAATGTATGATAAATAAACAGATACTGGGAAGTGAGTCAATATATGTTCAAATTTAAATGTGCAGCGTCTGGAATGGCTCAGCTTGGGTCCTTTTTTGCAGAAACCGCACCTGATTTCTGTTGCCATAGTTTCTATTATGTGTGCAATATAAGACAGAACACACAGAACAGAAAACTGTGTAAACCGCAGAGTAAAAAAAAACACATAGCGTGTATAATTAGCGCTGGCAACTCGGTGTTTCAATAAGCATACTGTAAAACTAATAAATACGATCACTGTTTTTTTTTGTTTTTGTTTTTTTAAATGTGACCACTAGGCATCGGGGTGGGATTTCCCAGAAGGCTGGTTTAGCTGTCCGAGGCTTCCACTCCATCTATCTGTCTATTTTTCCCGTCCGCAGTCGATGCTCTGAAGCATGCGTGAATGGTTGAGTCCACCCTCAAATCGCAGGGACGTCCTGAAATAGTCAATGGGACCTGAAGGGGCTAAAGATCACTGCAGAAGAAGCCACTGAGGCCTTCCTGTCAAAGGCAGTGCTTTCAGGGGGCCGGGGGTGAGGGGGGGCCAGAGGGAGAGAGCCAGAGACATGACACACATTTCATTACACTTAAACCAACTGTGGGTTCAACTCAGAGCCCTGGATTTCCAATGGCGTCTCAGAGGATGGAGTAAGTGGAGGTATAAGAGAATGGTTTGTACAAAGAACACAATGGGTAGGTGGACAAAGGCAGGCAGCTGGACTAATTGCTCGGGGGCTTGTAGGAATATTTTGCTAAGTACTTCTGTTTAAAGCTCAATTTAGTGGCGTGCGTCACTCCGGTGCACATTAAATGAAAATCTCACTCCAGCTGCAATTAAAAAGGATATTATGATTAAGAGTTACATCTCACAATGTTTGCATATATTTGTAATTTATCTTTTAATATCTAAATAGGTGTACAGTCTCTCACAGCAGCGTACTGTAAAAGACAAACTTCCATCATCGCTACATTATGGAAAATATGATTTGCAGTCTAACCTACTTTGCTTTACAAAGAAATGTCTATTTAAAATTCCTTGGAGTATTATCAAAAGGGCTATAGAATTACAAAACGCTATTATTATTGCTCGCTTGGGGGGAGCCCTCGCTCATTAAGCTTCTAAGATGTCGTGGGTTTTGATTATTCTATCAGCTTCATTCTCTTATTATAGTGACAAACTCCCGCTATTTTGTTGCCAATCTCCTTCCAGCTGTCACATCGTTTGAAGGATCACAAAAACCTTCAAACACACTTGTGATACGTCTTCAAATTCACCAGACGTCACTTGATTCCCCCATTGAATTTGCAGGATTAACTTGAGGAAGAAAACGTCTCATATTTCTTAACTGGTTGCTACGTCTGACATCAGAGTGTATGAGATTGGAGCGTACTGGTATTGTCCAGGGGGGGGAACCCTCACTCTAACCGTCAGCCTCCTCCAAGTGGGACAGAGATGATTAAAACACACCATGGCTGTGACTGACAGACTCCCCACCGCTTCCAGAAGATGACATGTCTCCAAGTCACACAGAAAAGCAACTCCTCTAATTTTAACTCTGACTACAACACCGACCCCCTCTGTCAAAACCCACAAAAAAAAAAGAAAACAGCCATGCTGAGATTCTTAACCACAATAAAAGTGATAACAACTAAACAGAGAAATAAGTTTAAAAACAACAATAGGGAGGGTGGAGACAAACGGGGTGAGAAGGCGCCATTTCCCTCAGGTGCACACAAGCAGCAGGAACCTGTGAGCTTGTGACAACACCTTCAAACAATTCTGTTACTTTCACAGAAATATCTGATGCTGGTGCTCCAATGTGATGCTTCCGCAGCCGTCTTGTCCCAGCGCACATTCGACTTGGCAAGCTCTTGGTTACCAAAAGGAAAAAACACTCTCCTAACGGACTGTGTTTGACATTTGTCATGACAGGAATACAGTGAGAGAGGGGAAAAAAAGGAAAGAGGAGTGAGAGGTGGGAGGGGAAGAGGAAAATGGAGGAGTGGCAGAGGGTGATCGATGTGCGAAATCGTACGTGTGAAAGAAATAATTCGGCATTCTTTTGGTTCGTTGAAATTTTCATTTTTTCCGCGATAAGGAGGACAGGAGGGGGTTTCCTGTTATTGTCACGTTGCGTAGAGAGCTCAGGGTCGCGTACTAAATGATTCACAGAAAACGGAATCTTTTACATTGGCGTCAGCGATTCAGCCCGGCGCCCTTGTGGGGGAATTCTTTTTGTGTGTTTTTATTGAAGTCTGCACTGAGCGCGCCCAAAAGCTCTGACAGGGGGCCCCCGAGGGCGCTTGTCTTCACCTCCAAATCATAAGATGGAGAGACGAAGCTCCCTCTGTGCTCTCAATTATACCCCTCAACACCCCCTCTCGCACACAGACTCGCCCTCCCCACCCCAAAAAAAATAAAACAGAGGCAGAGAAGAAAAGCCTTCAGTAATGCAGTCCCAGCGGAGCGCTCCGCGATCACTCTGCGCTGCTGGAACAGCTGACAGGCTCGATGCGGCGGGTCCATTCCCTGCGGTCTGTCAGAGTTGGTGCTACAGCATGACGGTTAGTACTTCTCCGGGGATGTGCCTCCTTCGCCCGCCCCCCCGCGCCCCTCACATGACGGGCTCCGGCTCTGACCCATGGAAGCACCGTGGCTTTGCCCCAATTACGGCGGCGGGTAGGTGCAACTCTGGGTTACGTGCCCCCTCGTGCCTCTTCACCTCTCCCATTCTCCCTCGGTGAATGGGAGAGCCATCTGAGGTTCCTGGCACCATCAGAGGAGGCGTGGGGGGGGGCAGGAGGAGGCGTGGGGGGGGCAGGAGGAGGCGTGGGGGGGGGCAGGAGGAGGCGTGGGTGTTGCAAGAGAGGCTGGTGTAATTCGATCAGAGGGCACAGCTGCATAAACAGGGGTATCGAGGAATTTCTGTCCGCTTGATGGAATTGACTTTGCATGAATGGCCCCTCTTTTCCCCCCAAAATGGGCCATTTTCCACATGGCTCGCTGAATGCGACGACGGCTCCGGCAATACGAGCGCAATACTGGAACTGCAACACCGGCTAGGGGTAGCTTGAGTCTTTTCTCGAGCTGTGAAATTCTCCCTCCTCTGGCCGTCTTTGCTAAAGACCTCATCCAAGTCCTGCTGCCTGACCTGTCAAAAGCAGCCCCATCGTCTCGAAAATGCCCAAACAAAATAAACCAACAACCGCTGGCAGGGTCAGAGGTCGGCCGCTCTGGGGGCCTGGACTCTGGCGGGCCCTCTGATTGGTGGAAAAGGGCAGTGAGTAAAAGGGAATCTTTTCAAAGTGAAATCTCCAGCTGATGGCTTAGAGCTCCACACCCCACAGTTTGTTTCTCTTGCTGCTGTCAGGAGTTTTGCCCGAGCCATTTGGAAGGATTAGATAAAGTGGGGGAAGAAAAAAAAACCTCAACTGGGCAGATCGTGTGTACTGTAGGGTCTGAGTGATGGCTCCAGGACCCCTCGGAGAGTGATAAACCTTTGACCTTGACAGCCCCCCGTGGTGACCCCTGACCTCTGGCTTTGTGCCACAGATTGGGTGAGACAGGTGCAGGCAGGAGAGTGACCACCCCCCCACTGTCTCCCTCATCTGACCTACCTGTCCTGATGCTCTGGACTCTCAAACTATGTGAGGAAAATAATGTATCACCAACCAGAGGCACAACAGCTGATGTTGCTGAGTAAATTAAGATTTGCATGCAAATATTAGATTGTGACAAAAATGCTGTATAGCAGATACAGTCATGCTGCATTTACTAAACCAATACTGCGAAACTTATATCAATAGATATTTATAATGAAACAGCTAAAAGGGAAATGGGAGAGACAGGGAGAAACTCAGGTACTGGTGCAGAAGCTCTAAACGGAGGCTGAGGAAGGGTTACAAATGGATTAACTTCCACTTTGTAAAACGATACACAATTTCAGAAATGTGTGTATTGAGTGAATGTGATCAAAGTGGAAGTGTGAGGCACAATGACACGTCACGCGGCCTCGTTTTCTGCTCCGCAGCGGGCACTACTGTAGCTCCAAGGTCGCGCCAGTCCGCGCCAGCCTTTCTGCAGATCCATTTCCTCTCCCTAGGCACTTCCCTCATGTTGTTGGCCCAGTGATTCAGTGCCTTGCATTAAGAGCAATTCACCTGCCTCCGGCGTCCCAGCGGCACAGCTCTCCTGGGGAAACCAGGTGGAGCATAAAAAAGTTCCACATATGGTAAAGTCAAGCTGCTCGGAGGCTGCCGAGTGTCTGCTGTGGGGATAGAGGCTCCTAAAAGGCCCAGCTGGTACTTGGAAAAGGGCTTCTGCATTACTACACCTCAGTGTCTGTACGGGCTCCCCTTTGGAAAGTGTTGGCCGGCGCACATGACCAGCCATTTTAGATTTCTCCCTCTACCCTGCCTCATCCCTCGCTCCCTCCCGCCTTCCAACTGGTTCTGTATCCAATTGAACATTTGGTCCTCCACTGCTGGTTAATCAAATTCCTCCATCTGGCCCCCCTATCCCTGCGGAACACAAAAGGTGCAGCCTGAGCTCGGGTCCAAGTGCATATTGGGAGGGAGGAGGGGGGGATGGAGACAGGGACTGCCTGCCTAACTTACACAGCGCAGTCAACTAGATCAGGTAGAGAGCACGGGGCCAGGCCTGATCGTTTTGGGCAAACAGGAACAGCTTGGGACTAAGTATCAGAGCCCTGCTGTTCATCCGGAGCTCAGGGACAGCAGCGGGTTCATATGACAGTAGGAGGGTTTTATGAGCTAATACCTCCACATACACTGTAGAATACAGAGTAGAGTGGAGCCTAAGTACTACTGGCTACAGCAGACGGGAAGCACTGCCCCGACACTCGGGTGTTATTTAGTCTCCGTGGCAGTAGAGGGCACTGCTCGTGGAAAACACAGCCCAGGAACAAAGAAAAAAGGGCAAAAATAAAGACATTTATATTAAAACTGCAAATGTGATTGTTGTCTTCCTACACTGCTTCCTTGAGTTCAAAGTGTGTCAGTAACTAAGCAGCGTCTAAGCCTGTGCTCTGATCAAAAAGAGCTATCTTAAGATATCACACAAAGCCAGCAGTGATCTTTTAATCCCCCAGAGAGACTTGCGTAGCCTTCACAAAATATCTCCTTAACTACATATTTATTAGAAGAGACCTTTCAAAAAGCAGTCCTGCCGCACAAAGTTCAACAGGTTTTTTAAAGTGCAGTCACTTTCGCAAAATGCTTTCCCTCACAACTGTGACATATCCAGCTGATCACGTCTGCTCTCTGCTCCGAGTCAGCGGGAGAACCCGAGGCGGGGTGAAGACGGGGACGCGGAATGAGTCGCACATACGGAAACACATGGCATCTCAAGTGCTAGCTCTGCACCGTCCGTAACTATCTATTGTATGATTTCTATTCATGTCCAACCATCCTTTCCCCCTGCCAGGTGGCAAAACATGTGTCAATAATTAAACTGCTTTTACATAACAGGATACAGGAACACAATGCAATTTGCTCCCCATATTTCATTGGGCCTTTATGAAAGCACATGAGAGAGTGTAATTAATCAAACCACTGGAATATGTGAACGGCAATTTCCACTTAATGGCACTTACAGGGATTGGGTCCCTTAAGCACCACGTTCTGTCTACCAAACGAGCGGGATTCATTTTCATCTTCATAGTTCAGACAATAAAACCTGGTGTGGATGTTAAACAACACCCATTTGACATTAGGAAATCTGAAAAACATCAGATCGGGTCCATGTGGCCTGCTGGTCTCATGCTTGTGGACGCACCGTAACTGCGATATAGCTCAACTTAAGGATGAACCGATGCAGTCATAGGTGTATGATTGTTATGCTTGGACTTCCGAAATTAATATTCTTTTTAATGATCTTGCTTTGACCTCAAACCTGAGTGTATTCACTAAACCACAGGAGGCTAACCGCCTCCCAGACAGGGACAGGAAGAGGATCATTCACTGCTTTTAGTGGCTTTCTGTGAGAAGATGGTCCTAGTCTAAATGGCACCCATGTCCCTAAAAGTGTTTCTCTCTCTTCCCCCACATCTCGTTCTCTCTCCCTCTGCCTCTCCAAAGACTCCTCTAAGTGCAGCATCTTGTTTCAGTAATTCAGCCAGGGCAGAGACAGTGGAGAGAGGAAAGTAATCGATTTCTCTCTCATTTGGTTCCTCCTAGACTTGCTGTAAGGCCTCTTGGGGAGTTCTGGACTATTGGACAGGACAATGTTATGGGAAAGAGTGTCATTGCGTTTAAGGTCATCGTTACACCGAGGTTTCATTTTGAGTGTATTTTTATTGGTGTGCGGAACAAAGTAGACAAACAAACAATGCGGCTGCCATTTCCAGGATGGCAGACATCAAGATATGCCCTCCCTTTTCATAACGGCATCGCCATTCTGAGTGATAGAGAGAGATATCATGCACTACAGCAATATGATCCACTGCAGAGATACACTCTGGAAAACTGCTGCTGTGTACCAAGCTTTTAGTAAGGGCCATAGGTAAACCCTGCATCTATAAAAAGGCACCATTACTAAATAATTTAGAGGAAATGCCTTTACTGTAAGATTACTATTTCTGCTTCATGCTTCATTTCATCTTTCCAAAAGAAGGAGCGGAAAGAGAAACAGCCAAATGACATGGAAGATTGGGGGTGGAATAATATGATGTTTTTGAGTTTCTTAATGGATTCTATCTATTTTTCTCCCATATTGAATACTGGCATTAAGGTTCAGCACATCATGCATTACTATTGAGTTTCTTTGTAATGTCTGTAACATGGCTGCTCATAACTTTCAGCGCTGTTTATGTTTTTCCAAGTGCTTTCTGATGATGTTCATATAGCAAGTTCCAAAAAGTACATCTCGTATCGGGCTGGGTGATGTGGCCAAAATCTTCTTTTCCGATATTGGTCATTTCATATTTCGATAACGATATATATCACGATATGGCATGTTTTCTGGTAAGTCAAAGAAATAAATAGTCTATATGAAATAATCACATGGTAAAGCCAGTGGGCTACTTCCGGGTCTGAAAAGTGAAGCCAATGCTGAAGTGCCTTAAACTTGCATTCTTTCTAACAGCCAGCAGGGGGCGACTCCTCTGGTTGCAAAAAGAAGTCTGATTGTACAGAAGTCTATGAGAAAATGACCCTACTTCTCACTTGATTTATTACCTCAGTAAACATTGTAAACATGAGTTTATGGTCTCAATCGCTAGTTTCAAGTCTTCTTCAATACAGCATGATGTTCATTTAGTAAATTATGGTCCCATTTACAGTCAAATAGACCATAAAGCAGGGTATGCTTTAGGGCGGGGCTACCTTGTGATTGACAGGTCGTTACCATGGCGCTATTCAGCTTTCAGTTGTACTTAGCTCCGACCTCACGTGTCACCTCTGACTGTAAAAAGCCAAGATGGCGACGTCCAAAAACCAAGATGGCGACAGCCAAAATAACGAACTTGAGGCTTCAAAACGGCATTCCACAAACCAATGGGTGACGGCACAGTGACTATGTCCACTTCTTATATACAGTCTATGGGTAAAGGCTATTTTTGTATACTCCTGTGTGAATTAAATACTTGACAAATGAAAAAGTAGAGTATTTTCTCATGTAATTAAGTGCAAAATTATCAGATTTTCTGTGCTTATTATTATCAATTTAGACGACGTAATTGTGTGTCACTATATCTCGATATATGATTTCATCACAACATGATTTCATTGAAAGATGATAAATTATCATATTGAATTATATATACTGTATATATCAATATATATATATATGGGCGATATGGCTAAAATCTATCACGATATAGGTCATATCTCAATAATGATATATTATGATACAGCATGTTTTCTGGTAATTCAATAAATGAATAGTCTATATGAAATATCCACATGGTAAAGCCCATTTTTGTGTACTCCAGTGTGAATTAAATACTTGACAAATAAAAAGTACTGAGTATTTTCTCATTTTAAGAACTTGAATGCAAAATGAACATAACAGTTTAGAGTGAAATTATAGAGAAAAAAGAAATAAATATAGGCCTAGCCTATATCGCGATAGAAACTACTGTATATCGAAAAATATACACGATAGACATTTTATAGCATTTTGACAATATATATTGTCATATTGCCGAGCCCTATATACAGTATATATCATTTAAAGAATCAGCATTAGAGGTATGGTGTCTCTTCAGTTGTCGAGGTGGCATGTTCTGTGTATCAACAGTAACAACTTCCAGCTGAAAACAGCAGTGAAAATACAGCCTGTCTGTCCCCATAAGACTAAGCATTATTGGGCACTGCTAGTGAAGTCTTTCCTCGGCTTTTCAGCCTCATCAACAGGTTCGGGGTTGGTTCAGCCCGTCTCCTCTGTATTTGGGCCCTTTATGGTTTCTAATCATTCATTCTGTGTTTCAACTCAACGCCAGCCTGCTAAATTCTTAATAACAGTCAGTAACTCTCAGGTTGAGCTTCCATTCATTTACATCTGATTGAGATATTCTCGCACCAACCAATTAAAAATGCAATACAACTACCTGCAGATCTGGGCATGTATTATTTTCAAAATAGAGACCAATCTCGTGTGTCATTAAGAGTGCAGCAGCTGCAACACAAACAAGACAAATCTATCTATTGTTTATTACCTCCTCGGGCTTTTTACCCAGAGGGCAGAATAAGAGAGGGAGGGGCAGAGGTCAGCATAATTACCATTCACTCCCTCCTTGGAGTCAGACAGTGCGAAGACATGCATTGGCAAATTCCATGGCAGCATCGTATATCACATTACCATAAAGCCCCAAAGAGCTAACCTTTGTTCAATTCCATTTGATTCTAAGAGAGGAAAACAGTCTCACTGACAGCCTCATCCACCCTCAGTGTTTCATGAGTTCACTTGTTTGTCTTTCAGTCTTGTGACTGCTCTTGCTAAAGATGTGCTATTCCAAAAATAAAGCGTCGGGGGACATGGGGGGGATCATTGAATCATCCTGGGTAGAATATCACATCATCTGGAGAGCTTCAAGGTTCAATCTCAAACTCTGCCTGGGAAAAAAAAGACAGTTTGTCTTGAAAATCATACACCATGTTTAGCTCCGAGCCACTCTATATACATGGTCTAATTCAATAATTATGTATTTCTGTGGTTGCTCACATTCTGATTAACAATTACATTGATTTATATTTCATTCTGTGACACTTAATAGCGAGCCCCTGGTATTCACCTGGAAGCACTCTCCATTTTGGCTTCTGTTGACGAACAACAAAGCGCTTGCATTTGCAGCATCAGTACACTCTAATATGCCTGTTGACTGAAAATGAGAGCACCAGTGCTGACAGAATGTGAAATACTGTTACTGAGCAGAGGCGGCTTAGTGGCGATGTCTTCAGTCATGCTTAAAACCAATGGCTTCGGCTCTCTGTGGCAATCTTTAGGCGCCACGGAAGGACAAATGTTGCGACGGAGGATGAAAGAAATGTAAAGATGAGACGGGGCAAAATAGTGAGCAGACGCATAGAGAGGGATGCATAGACGTGAGGAATGTAGACAACATGAAAACACAGAAGTGGGCAAAGAGAGCAAAAGAGAGGCAAAGTGGAACGATGGAAAGGAAAAAAGAAAGAAAAGAAAGAAAGAAAAAGAGATCTGTGAATTTCCCCTTCTTCCCCTGAGACCTCCCTTGATGCCAAGCATTCATCATCCAGCCTCTAATATCAGTTATTCTGTGGCTCCTCTGCTTACAGCAGAATTAATTTCTGCTTTAATTACTCTCATCGGCGGAATGCTGATGAAGGAGAGGGACGAGGCATTCTGGGACTCGGGCCTCATTCCACCGCTTTAATTTGAATGAATTCCACCCGGAGACGCTGGCAAACAACTGGCAGCCGAGCCCCGGGAGCCACTCGGGGACTGCGCAGAAGAGCTGCAGCCACGGCCCCCACCAACCTAGCTACCTTGTGTTGTGCGTGCTCGTGTGTGTTTTACTCGCTCGTGTGTATTGCGCCGAGCACGTTGATTGTGCGCGAGGGCTGAGCGTTGAAAAGGCAGGGAGAAAGAACACACAAGACGAGCAAAGGAGGGAAAACAGATTGATGGATTGAGTGATGAGTGTTCGTGCGCACAGTAGGTGTTTACAGTGTTTGTGTGTGGGCGTGCGTGGTGCATGTTTGCATTCATATGAATGTACTCAGGGATACGGGGGTGCGAGAGTAGAACTGTAAACGATTTCATACAGAGAGAGACAGTGAGAACAGATCCATATGGACACGAAACATATGAAATATGAACAACATCACTGACTTGCAGCCCGCTGTGTAACACAAGTGTTGGTTGGAGAGCAAAAATCATTAATAGTTAATTTGATTATTCCAGATATGGCACATCATACTCCCCAACAAACCCCCAGTCCGTGTATCATGCAAGAACTAGCCGTATAAAAAGGGAAACTAGGAAATGACTGTATGAATAGGAAAAGGCTAGATGCACACAGTCCATGTTTGCATAATGAAAACAACTGCAGAAACAGTATAATATCACAGCAACGCCGGCAGAGGAGCAGAGAGAGAAGGGGCCATAATTGACTTTTCTCCAAGCCAGCTTGGTAGTTACAGAATGTAGCATATTGGATAAGGATTGTGATTGATTATGTGGGTCTGCCATACCGATTCGTTTGATTAAATGTAACCATGGGTTTCTTTTCCAAGCCCTAATGAAGCAGCAATTTGAAACTGAGAGACCAGAGGAGGCTGAGCCAGGCTGCCTTCAGCCTCACGCTGCCGTCTATCTGTCTTTCTGTATGTGAGGCTTCATACAGGAGGCATCACGCAACATCCTGCCACTGCACCTCTTTAAGCATTAAGGCTGCAACTAACGATTATTTTCACTGTTGATTAATCTGTCGACTATTTTCTCGATTAGTTGTCTGGTCTATAAATGTTGGAAAATGGTGAAAAAATGTTTCCCAAAGCCCAAGATGACGTCCTCAAATGTCTTGTTTTGTCCACAACACAAAGATATTCAGTTTACGGTCATAGAGGAGTAAAGAAACCAGAAAATATTCACATTTAAGGAGCTGGAATCAGAGAATTTTGACCTTTTTTTTTCTTATTCTTACCGGTTATCAAAATAGTTGGCGATTAATCTAATAGTTGACAACTAGGGCTGTCAAAGTTAATGCGATAATAACGCATTTTAACAGCACTAATTTCTTTAACACATTAACGTAACTTGCGATTTTTAGGTTGTAGCTGGCTCAGTTTTAAAGCTGGAGTGAAGATAGCTCGTTGCAAAAGAGGCTAAATAACGCTTCCAACTTGAGCTAAAGTTTTGCGAGGAAATACTGGCATGGCCATTTTCAAAGGGGGCCCTTGACCTCTGACCTCCAGATCAGTGAATGTAAATGGGTTCTATGGGTACCCACGAGTCTCCCCTTTACAGACATGCCCACTTTATGATAATCACATGCAGTTTGGGGCAAGTCATAGTGAAGTCAGCACACTGACACACTGACAGCTGTTGTTGCCTGTTGGGCTGCAGTTTGCCATGTTATGATCTGAGCATATTGTTTTATGCTAAATGCAGAACCTGTGAGGGTTTCTGGACAATATCTGTCATTGTTTTGTGTTGTTAATTGATTTCCAATAATAAATATATACATACATTTGTATAAAGCAAGCATATTTGCCCACTCCCATGTTGATAAGAGTAATACTTGACAAATCTCTCTTTAAGATACATTTTGATCAGATAAAAAAATTTGCAATTAATTTACGATTAATCGCGATTAAATAGTTTAATGATTGACAGACCTATTGACAACTAATTGATTAATCGTTGCAGCTCTATTTAGAATACAGAAATAGGTGAAGATTTTGTAGACTTTTTGATTAAATAATTTAAAGGAAACTAAACGACTTATTTACAAAACTCTGATTTAATGCAAAGAAATCTAGTGTTAGTGTTCCGCTGCCGGAATAGCCTGAAATAATAGCAAGATTGAAATTCAATGAATAATTATTATGTGGCATGAATCTCTGCGGGGAAATCCACAACCCTCACAGCACAGTAACATAACTATAATTAATATGTATGCTGATATTTTATATGAGGAAGGTGCTTACAATCACTTGAATGCACTCAGCAGCGCTTTTTTAACTCCACAATTCATCTCCTCCAATTTGATGTTGGGAGCGATCCCTCCTCCGTTGGGCAGAGGGCGGGGGGGGAGGTGGGCGTGACCTCTACTGACCCTGAAACCTCTGGACAGGTGGGCGGCGGCCGACGTGCACTGTCCGTTTTGGCAGCGTCTCTCCTTCCACTCCCCGACAGGGAGCTCAGGCCGTGATGAGCAGCTGGGTCGCAAACACTAAGCACATTAATATCTTCTTAATGATAATAATCATTATGGCATAAGCACCTTCCCCCAAAGTGGGAAGGCTCGCGGAATGTGCCAGAGTAGCATCGTCGTTAAGGTAAAAAAAAAAAAAAAAAAAAAAAACGGAGATGAAATGACTCTTTTAATGGGCAGCAACTTACAGCCACCAGTATAATGCAGACACTAATGTAATAATGTGATAATGAGATACACCGAAGACATTAGGGAGACCAAAAACTCAATGAAACCAGAGTGGATGAATAAATAAAATTTGTACTTGAAACTGGTTGACACAATTACCACTGCAGATATGCATTATATGATGCACACAGCATGCTAATAAAGACTTGACTGTATTACAGATATATGTTTTAATTAGTAATCTCTAAGATTCCCTCATACTTTAAAGCCTTTCTGGAGTCACCGGCGTACTTCATCACCTCACGTCCCTGTGCCTTTGAATCCTCGAAGTGCTACAGCATTTCCCATATACTCGCCTCATTTAATACAACTGTCAGTATTCACCTATCATAGGCCATTATCTGTCTCGTCCGCGTTCATTATTGAAGCTAATGATCTGTTGTCCTCTCTGCTCCCCATTGAAGGAGGACTACATTAAAAGTCTCTTACTAACTTAATTAGTAATTATAAATGTTAAAGATTAATCAGAGAGTGAGTGGCTTAAGGTTTGTGTCTCCAGGCGGCGGCGGGACAAATGGAGAGACAAAGAGGCCGTGTCGCTTCGGTGTTCACACTCCGCCGTCACGCTGGAAATGGAACGTATGAAAAGAGTGGAAGTGTGACCGTTTTACCTCGAACGAATGTCACGTGTGTTTTAGCATTGTGATTGCACACGAAAAGACACACAAACACGACAAAGTATGATTTCAAATTGAGAGCTCACGTGCTCGTCTTTAAGCTACAATTCCTCCAGCCAAATATAGATTGTTGTTTCCTCTCTATATAATCTACAAGCACTACTGTAGTGGATATAACGCTGTTACAGGAAGCAGCAGCATTTAATATGGTAACCTATGATGCATGCAGTACTCACATTATCTCTTTCTAACAAGATGGAAATAGATCCCCTTAATTAAATCCTGGGTGTACACTAATTCCTTACTAAATCTGCACCTCTCTGACAATTCCACATCAGCAGCAGCACCGCGCACTCCAGTAAACATATAAGCACTGATATCAACATTAAACCTTAATAACTAATAAAGCTTTCATCCAGGGAGTTCCTGTGTGATTTCCATTAATGTGGAAGGGGCGGGGGGGAGGGGGGGGGGAATCGCCCAGGACCATCTCCCCTGTTTTCCGGAGCATGTTGACGCTCAAGCCGGGGGGTCGGTTCTCTCGGTGCAGGAGGGAAAACAAGGAGGAACTTTAGCTGTGCTGAGTGGAAGAGATGCAAATTGCATCCTTGCAACTTCAACCATATGTGTAAGAGAAATTTTCAGTGAGAGGCTCAAAGTGAATTTTGCAGTAAACAACGACGGGTATCCATTTGGTAGCTCTGCCCTCTTCTCCTTTAGAGGAGAAATGGCGGTGCTTTGAGTGTTGAGCGGGGAGTCCTATCACACAAGACACACAGAGTGGGGTGATGGCGGGAGGCTGGCCGGTGGCCCGCAGCACCTGAAACCTATTAGAGAGCTTTGGAACATTCCACCGGGTTCTTCCACTTTGGCCAGAGGGCATCGTAAAGGTCCTCACAGAGAGGCTCGCTGCGACTCAGACGCCGACACACAGCCAGCAAGGTGAAACACTAAAAACATGCGTGACATCCCAGTATATATAGAGTATATATATATAATGGCGGTGTTTTTTATTGTCGTTAGGAAGAAAACATGTTGCTTCTACCAACTTGCCTGTGGTCCCTGCTGAAATGAAAAATGCGGTCGAAAGGCAATGATAGCATTTTCGGCACTTCGTTCACAAGGAGTTTGTCTTCATAAAATAACACTATGATTAAAACATTTACCGTTGGCAAGCCAAGCAAAACTTTTATCAACTTTTTATCAAATGGTTTGCCATCTGGACTTAAAACAGTAGGGGCCCAATAGTGCGCTGACACTAAAAACAAACATGCATAAACACACACAACCTGCTGCCAAATTTCTTGGAGATAGCCTTATCTTCTCCGCTATGCGTGTGCGTGTGTGTGTGTGTGTGTGTGTGTGTGTGTGTGTGTGTGTGTGTGTGTGTGTGTGTGTGTGTATATGTGTTTTAGTGGTACCAAGGCCCATCTCTTTGGCTGGATCTGTGTCGATGCCTCAGTGTTATGCTCACTGGGTTTAGCTCTATGGGTGTCTGTGGCCTCTCCTCTGGCCGCCCGTGTCCATTTGCTCTGCGGGTATGGCAGGCCGGAGCTGACAGATGGCCGCTCCTCTCCATTCCGCTCCAGAGTAACACAGTAACTGGTTTTTCCTCCGCCGTTGACCTTGCCACAGCCAGCCAGCAATCCAGGCTGGCACTCGGCCTGTCGAACAGGAGGGTAATGAAGTCCAGCGCTGCTCACATGATTATTAAGGCTTTGACGCTGGGGGG
This sequence comes from Sebastolobus alascanus, assembly GCA_916701645.2. Lineage (NCBI taxonomy): Eukaryota > Metazoa > Chordata > Actinopteri > Perciformes > Sebastidae > Sebastolobus > Sebastolobus alascanus. The sequence goes on from CAKAOJ020000177.1 coordinate 129,344, forward strand.
CCTTTCAGAGCCCGATCCCCCCCCCTCTCCTCCCCTGTCTGCCATTCACACCGCCAAACTTCGATGAGGATAGTAATTCGTTACATGGTACTTTGTAAAACCACCGTTGTGCACCATAAAGAGAAGCTAAAACTTTTTGGGGGTTCTCTTTCGGAGTGTGTTTGTATTCTAAAACAAACCTCTCTACACCTATGAAGCGTACTTAACAACAATTTCGAGATCAACACTGAGAGTCTTTCCTGTTCAGTAGCATATGATAGCTACCGGCGTCCCGGCGTGCATGTCATTCCAAAAACACACCGAGTAAGAGCCACTACACAAAGTTAGATCAAATCTGTCACACTAGTATTGGTGCTGACAACCTCTAAAAGCAATGCAGCTCAGCAGTAGCGCATCGCTGCAATTCTCCCTCACCACAAGCATCTCTAGGCACGCTCGGAACCTGTTCCCATCAGGGCCGGGCTGGGATTTGAGAGGTGTAGGTTGCAGCTCTGACCTTTACTAAGGCAGGACTGTCTGTTTGCACTTCTCCCATAAGCCCCCCTCCAGTCAGACTGCTAAGCAACCCCATCAGACCGGGGGGGCGCGTGCACCTACGGCCTCGCTGACATCCCAGAGACCGTGGGGAGGTGGAGTAATGCAGAGGTTAATTCTGATCATCCAGTATTTATGGGCTTCACTTCAGAACAAGGGTTGGCATTAACACTCTAAAGGAGACATCCCTCCTGTATATCAATAAAACATAGCCAGAAGCACAGGAAGAGCCTACCTTTATTCAGGTCGCCCGAGTCCCCGACTACACTCGCATAGGAGGTTTCTAAAAGTACACCAAGAAAATTTGTAGGATTTATACAAATCTGTATTATTGCATCTAGTTTGTAATTTATAATGGAAGTGGAAGAAGTACTCAGATCCTTTACTTGAGTAAAAGTAGAAATACCATGGTCTAAAAATACTCCATTACAAGTAAAAGTCTTTATTTCAAAATGTGACTTCAGTAAAAGTACAGAAGTAATAACAGCAAAATGTACTTAAAGTATCAAAAGTAAAAGTACTCATTCTGCAGTGTTATATTATTATATAATATTATATTATTCTGTTTTTATCATTAACGAATACACGTAAGTAGGGCTGCAACTAACAATTATTTTCATTGTCGATTAGTTGTTTGGTCTATAAAATGTCAGAAAATGGTGAAAAATGTCAATCAGTGTTTCCCAAAGCCCAAGATGACTTCTTCAAATGTCTTCTTTTGTCCACAACTCAAAGATATTCAGTTTACTGTCATAGAGGAGTAAAGAAACCAGAAAATATTCACATTTAAGAAGCAGAAATCAGACATTTTTACATTTTTTCCTTAAAAAAAATTACTCAAACCGATTAATCGATTATCAGTATACTACTGGGTAGATTAGTAGTATAGTACTGCATCATATCACATGTTTTTGTATGTTAAAAGTAACTATAAGTGTCAAATACAGGTAGTTGAGTTAAAAAGTACAATATTTCCTCCTGAAATTTAGTGGAGTATAAAGTAGCATAGAATGGAAATACTCAAGTAAAGTACAAGTATGTAAAAAAATTGTATTTAAGTACAGTACTTGAGTAAATGTCCTTAGTATATTACACCACTGGTAATCTACACTTTAGAATGATTAGCTCAAAAAATGAGCACAGTTCAACCAATCACTGAAAGTAATTTTCCCCCGAATCACCATGGTGACATCAACCCACCAATTGCAATGCAGCGAGAGGCAGCAAGTGATCGCTCCGAGTTTGTACAAACAGGCTGTATGAACTGAGAGCATCAGATATTTTCTCACATGTTGGCCTAGTCTGTGAAGTGTGGGGAAATGTCAGGAAAATCAATAGATAAGGACCACATCAGCCTGAGCTTGTCTGGCCTAGCAACAGAGCATCCCCATGGTGATGTCAATTACCTCTGCTTTACAACAAAAACACCAGGAAGAGCAAAACAGTCTCTGCAATGCTGTAAAACTTTTAATGCAGTCTCCTGGTTACATTGAGGAATTTGTAAGAAACTTCTTTTTTTTGTTGTTGTTTTCCATCCAGACGGGTAGGTAACACGGTGAATGTGAGAATCGTATTGATAGCTGTTTTTTGCAGCTCACTCCGTTTTCTATTCTCCTCATGGACGCCACATTAGTCAGGGAGAGGTATAATGTAACGAGCAGTAAGGTGCGCATAATTGCATATTAGCAGCAACACACTTGGCTGCACGGGAGGTGACTGCGCTAACGAACAGAGAGGCGTTATTAATCACCAATTAATAAAAGCAGGCAGATATCACACTCGGTATATGGCACGCATGGTTTCCCTTTGTTTCCACTGGCTGGTCCAAGCCTGTTCTCTTATTTATTTCATAAGATTGATCCTGTTCCTGTGCTGTGTTGTCTATTGAGTTCTGACTCTGATCCAGCCCCCTAGGAGTCAAATGAGGAGTGTTTGGCCATGTTTGTTAGCAGATTACATGCGTGTGTGTGTGCTCTATGAATGAGTCCCAGAAACTGAGGGAACACCAACAGACATACCTAATCAAAGAGGATTATAGGGAAAGAAACAAAAGCATAAAAATACCAAATTCTGTTTATGTACCAGGAGTAAAAAAAAAAGAAGCACTTAATGGAGTAGTAAATGTGTTGCCACCAGGGCAGAGACAGTGATGGAGACCGAGTAATCAACATACACTGGCCAAGTTGCTCTCGGGGCCCAAGACAAGAGGATATGTGTCAAGGATAATTTGCGGCCCTTAGCAAGAAACAAAACGAGCCTTCCAGCTTCAAATACTGTTACAGCGTGCCTGCTGTCTGTTCCCCCACTGACAGCCAACGCAGTGCGTTCTGCCAGGTTGGAGCTCAGCTAATATGAAAATGTGAGGGCTAGATAGCGAGAGCAGAGGAAAATGGTGAGATAGATAAGCCTGAGAGAGGGGGAAAGGAGAACAGAGAGGAGGAGGAGAAACTAGAGGAGAGCTAAAGGCCTCGCTCTCCTCTCCAGCTCTGTAACGGCCCACAGTGTAGCTTCACACAGAGCGGCCAGCTGTACAGCAAATGTGCCTTTCCCTCTCCGCCCCCGAACCTTTCCACCCCTCCAGTGCCCCCCTCCGCCTGGGCCGACCGGGCCACCGGCTCCTCTCTGCGAGAGAAGGCTCCTCCCTGACTTGGCTTCGAGCTCGGTGCTGTCACCAGCCCAAAAAAATCCGTAGAGGTGACCCCAAAAAGCACTTTTCTGGGATGCGGCTCGGTTTTTTTTGTTTACAACTGTCCTTCTGAGCGCTGCCACCTTGGCAGTAGCTGCTTGGAATGGACAGGAGCGAGACGAGAATTGGATTGAAAGCGGATATAACGGGAAAGCAAAAACCCTTTTCACCTTTAAAACCCTTTAAGACAGAGCCCGTGCTTCAAAACATGTCTGAAAATCCACACAGGGACATTTGAAACAGTGCGATAAATGGGCCAAACGCACCCCCCATGAGGCTCCAAATGTCATAGTTTACAGCGGGGTCAAAGTGAAGCAATGGGGCGGCATGATGGCATGCTGATAAAACCAAACAGGCTTTTGTGTCAATGAAAGACCTTCAAAGGTCCTCTTAAAAAAAAAACACAGACGACTTTGTGAAAGCACTGTGATTTTAAATATTGCTTTCCGATGCAATTACTACACATCAAGATGGCAAATTGAACTGCAGGACAGATTTGTTTTCTAATCTAAAAAAAAAAAAAATAGAAATAAAAAGGTTTGATAGTGACTGCAGCAGCTGAAAGCTGTATAAATCTGTGTGTCTCTAGAGAAAAATCGGACACCCTCAATTCTGTAAGTGAGCCATGCCAAAAAAACTCTAAACTAAAGAGTGGCCAGCTGTCTTCTGGCCTGCTATTAAATTGCTCCTTGGATGGTGGCGATATCATTTTTTTCTCCATAGGAGTATCACACCAGGTCCCCAAACAGAGCGACCAGCTGTACAGCAAATGTGTACTGATCCATCTGGGCCCTAGCAGGCTGCGGCCTCCATCTTAAAGCACGTGGGGCCGTTCACAGGCTTGGCTGCGGCCGGTCTGCAACACACCCCCTCTGCACCCCCGGCCACCTCCTTTCCCTTTCAGTTACCTCTATTATCATAGTAAATGTCGAGTAGCTGGGCACCAGAGATGCGCTTTATGTCTGAAGGAGGACCGTCATCGTCTCAGCGTAATATCCATGCATCAAAATGTGCTGGCAGTCGTACAGAAGAGGCAGAACCTCGGACCGATGGGCGGAGGCTGCGTGCACTTGGGTTTAGGGAGACTATTGTGTTACAAAAGGCAGCTAATATGGACTTCTCTGGGGGAGACAGGCTCAGGTTTTGTTGTTCCATACACTTAGCACTACGGTTATGTCACGGCACATCACTATATATAGAGTTATCAGTGTGAACTGACACCACGGAGCGGGGCATGGATGAAAACAACACCCCTATGAATCCAGCGTCTGCTCCATTACCTACGCTAATAACGCTGACAGCTGAGCGGAGATGACCCCGGCCCCCTGTTTCCCCTCTCCTGTGCAGATGGCCATTAAAAGGAGAAAGTGTCCCCTTTTCAGTAGAGAAGGTATTTAGAGCTTTTCCTAATGAGTATTTTTTTCTGTGTTTTTGGCCCAAATTGGCTTTGCAGTGATTACAGGCTGGATTGAATTTAACCCCATTCTACATGAAAAGCGACCCAATACTTCTTAAGGTATATAAAACCAAGAGATCAACGTTACTAACCTGGTGCATACGTTTTTTCCGCATACCTCTTCAGTCAAATCTATTTCCTTTTTGTTTCTTTGTTTCACACAATGCAGTCCCTTCTTGACAACTTCATCTTTCAACCAAATTTTCATTACAACGAGTTCTGTTTTCCCCATATTTTAGAGATCACAAAACGAACGCATGGAGCAGAAACCCTTTTGAGGAGCCCGATGAAACCCGTGATCATGTTGAATGCAAAGCAACGGCATATCAGAGAAGTAAGACATCAGACAATAACCCAATCACCTATCCTCCTGTTATCTTAAGCTGTCTGAATTCCACTATTACGGAGGAACTGTGTGCTTGTGCGGCTGACAGACATAAAATAACCAGTAGGGGGGTTTGTTTTCTACCCTCCCAGTGTGCTCCGTGCCTGCCTTTGCGAGAGAAAGGACTAATGCTGGCATGGTACTGTATTAGGCACCCCCAGTAGAATAGTGGGTGAGCAGATCGCAAAGATGAATACAAAATACACACCTACACACTCTCGGCTCGTCTCTCTCCTTTGCAAATACACCGAGGCATCAAAATCACAAATCACATGCTTCTGATTGTTTATGCACAAACAGTGGGTCCCTGATAGAATTGCCTACCGGTCCTGATAGAATTGCCCACCGTGTTTAAATTCACCTGCGCCTAGAAGCGTGTCCCAAACAGAGAGGCGGTTTGGTTCCAGATCAATGAGTCTCTCTCCCACTGAAGACAACAGATAATGCAGTGTAATGAAAGAGCCGCCAAACGAGCTGAATAAATGAATGAATAAAGGAACGTGAGACCGGAATTCAGACGCCTACTTACTGCAGGCAAGAAAACCTGTTTTCCAATTGTCTGTTCTCTACAAATTATTCTGCCTGCATACAAATGACAAACCGAAAGTAAAAGACGTTTTGAAAAAAAATGTGGAGGTTAGTTTTACACCAGCACTCTTTGTTTAAAGAATCTGTGTGAAAGAAAATGCGAAATTTGGAATAATTTGGTGATGATACACAATGTAATAAAATCAAATATCCATTTTTTCAGTTGATTTGACGTCATTAAATGCAGAGAGCATGAAAGTATTTTACCAAAGTGTTGTATTCAGATCTCAGTCATCTGAACGGACTACTTAAGTGAGGAGGCACAATAAACAAACAAACAAAATAATGTACAGCAGCAATGTGGAGATTTTTTCAAAAGTAATATTTGGAATTTTAAACAGTTGTTTTGGAATTTTAATATTTCAATAATCTGTATGTTTCCACTACTTCAAACTACCTCCATACAGAGTGGTTTGAAGTGGAGAGATTCTGCTCCACAAGCATGCACACGTACTATTTTATACCATTCACATGCATGGGGGGAAATGATGGGGAGGTGATGGGTTTATAAATGCACAACACTGGGGATGCAATTGATGGTCAAAATATTAAAATAATTCCACCTATTTGGTGATGTGATCCAGATACTTGTGAGCCTGAATGAGACAGGGTCAAATATTTTATTACATATATCACATCAGTCCTCCAGTATGTGATACAGCCTTTAAAAAAAAAAGACTATGTCTGAAATTGATTTAAATCATTTAAATCAAATACTTGTGAAATTTGGTGAATTTTTCCATAATGATTTGTATATTGTATCGATGATGCTCACACAAAATCATTCCCGCTAATCTAAAAGCCACATCTAACAGCCACATTGATTAAATTTATGCTACAATGTAAAAAAAACATATTTACTACACAATCACTGTTTTTATGACTTTGTTCCAGGAGTGCAACAGAGACCATAATGAATGAAACAAAAAGAGTTGTCTCCTACCCAGCATGTGGTTGGCCACGTGAACTTGGATGTCCCATTCACTGTAGAACACCATCTGACATTTGATGCACTGGTAGGTCTTCTTCTGAAAATAAGACCAACAGGAAAGGGGATTATTAACTTTAAATTAAGAATTATATTACACTAATATTTTACCAAGTTAACATAGCAATACAAAAGAAATTGTGAACCTCAGCATGTTTGCGTGAACTATTCAATACAACAGTAATTAACCATACCTCTTCAGTTTGTGAAGGACTGGCTCTGGGCATGGGGGACACCTGGGGGGTCTTCAGCTGCCCGCCGTTGCTGTCCCCGGCCTGCTCCCGATGCACCGTCTGGACGTGGTTTTGCAACTCTGCTTCGGACTCAAACTTCACATTACAGCTGGAGCATCGCGTCTTGGCAGCGGACAACGAGGATGTAGAACAGGATGAAGACGACGAAGAGACGGCTTTGCCTTTCCCGTCTCCCGGGCTCAGGCTCTCCCCCTGGATCCATGCGGCCGTGGTTGTCGCCGGAGTGGTGGCTCTGCCGTGCTGCTGCTGCTGTTGTTGTTGTTGTTGCCTTCCTCCGTTCACCGTCGGACTGGAGCTCTTGGAGCCCGCTGCCGTCACGCAGGACGCGCAGAGTCCGTAAGGCAGTCCGTTGATGTCCAGCTTCACCAGGTCTAGTTTGGACCGGAAATCTTTCAGGCAAGAGGCGCACTTGAAAGGTTTTTGGATGTGGTGTTGCAGGTGCTGCTGGTTGTGAGAGATGATATTGCTGCGGCCAATGGGTTGGTGGTTGCCGGACATGGTGCCGGTCTTTTGCATGTGGAAGGTACCGTGGATCTTGAGCTCCAACGTAGAGGTGACCGTCTGCATGCACACCACGCAGCGGAAACCTGTCAGGGAGTTCCTCAGGTCAGGGTGCATCTGGCAATGCTCCAGGAAGTCCTCCTCGCTATGCAGCGGCATCTTACAGATGCGGCAGCTGCCCGTGTCCAGACTCTTGCTATGGGTGACCTTGTGCTCCGTCAGCGTGAGCAAGGAGGGGAAGCGCTCCCCGCAGATGGGGCACATATAGTGCTTGACAGGCCCAAGGTGGGTCTGCATATGTTCCCTCAGCCCAGGCTCAGAGAAGAAGGTGCGGGAGCAGACATTGCACTTGTGGTTGCCCTTAATCATGTCGGCTTTCCTTTTCATCATGGCACTTTCTCCAGGTCGTATATTGTGGTCTCTCAACTGGTGGTTGGTGAGGAGCGAGTCCATGGTGTAAGACGCCCCGCAGATGTCACACCCAAACAAGGGATCTGCGGTGTCCACCTCTTCCTCGCTTCCATCACGGCTTATATGAGACTCCACCACGGTTCCTACCACGGCCACCGGACCGTGGCTGTTGGTCAGGAGACCGTGTAGCTCGGCGTCTTCTTTAGGCTGGCCGTCCCCACCGCTCACAGTCGAGCCGTTGGCACCACAGTTCTGCGCCTTTCCCTCAAACACACAGTGTTTCTCCCTCAAATGCTTCTCCAAAAGGACGATGGCGTGGAAGGCCTTACTGCAGAAGCGGCAGTTATACTTCTTGCTGTGGGTCGTGATGTGGCACTGCAGCTCCACCTCGGTGCCAAAGGACTCCCCGCAGAAAATGCAGCGGTGGGCGCGGCCCTGGTTTTCCAGATGGCTGTGTTTGACGTGTAGCTGCAGGTCGGTCTCGTGCCTGAAGTCCCAGTTGCAGGAGGTGCAGCGGTACACCTTTTTCTCGTTGCTGTGCTTCACGGCCAGGTGGAGCTGCGTGGACACCTTCGAGTCAAACACCTCCTGACACAAAGTGCAACGAAAGAACACGAAGGTGTGCATGTCCAGTAGGTGCTTCTGCAGGTCGTCCACCGAAGTGAACTGCTTGTCGCAGCTCTCACAGATGTAATACGTGGAGGTAATAGTGAAGTGAATTGTCACGTGCTTCAACAGGGACTCTTGGTTGGGGAACTCTTTGTTGCACTGTGGGCAGGTGAGTTGAGGCTGCATGCCATCCAGATGAGTTTTTAGGTGAGTCTGGAAAAGGTCTAGACTGGTGTACTTGGCTCCACACTGATTACATATGAACTCACTGGTAGTGCGTGAGGCCGAGCTGCCTTGTTTCAGCATGGTGTGTTCCATGGATATCGGAGAAGAAGGGCTGAGGGTGCGCAGCGATTTCTTTCCGTTGTTGATGTAGTTCAGTGCCAGTGGAATGTTCTTGTGGTTCTCCTTGATGTGCTTGTTGAGCTTCAGAACACTGTTGAATATGGGGGAGTTGGTGCAATACGAACAGGAGTACACCTCTACTATAGACTCCTTGGGCGTTACAGCCAGCGGGGAGTCGAAGCGCAGGCTTCCCCCGTCACAGTGAGTCTGACGAACGTGCTCCTCCAAGGTATTCTCTGTCAAGAACCCCATGAAGCATTGGGGGCAGAAGAAGGCGTTGCTCTCCTTTGCCACAGGACTGGGAAAGCCGTGGCAGCAGCGAATGTGTTCCTGGAGGGCGTTGAGGTCGGTTAATACCTCGGGGCAGAAGTTACACTGAAGGAGGGCATCGGGCAAGCTGACTAACAGAGCAGCGTGGTCTTCTGCGTTGTGGACCTGCTTAAGATGTTCGTTTAGATTTAGCAAAGACGGCAGAACCTCCAAACAAAACTGGCAAGTGTGAGCCTGCTCCGGCTTGTCCAGGTGCATGGTCCGCAGGTGAATCTGAAGCACAGCCAAACTGGAGAATACTTGCTTGTTGCAGTAGATGCAACTGTAGGAGACTTTCGGCTGTTTGGAGGAGCGTCCCGCCGGGTCCGATGTGTTCTGAGCGGCCCTCTTTCTCCTCCCCCTCGTCTTGGGCACGGGCGGTGCCGTCTCCACCATCGTGGAGCTGTCGACGGAGAGGTTGGAGTCGGGAGTGGTGCTGGAGACAGAGGTGTAGCCCACAGTCAGCAAAGAAGGGCTGTTGCTATGGTTACTAGATTCGGGGAGCTGGTGGATGTCCATGTGAGCGTAGAGGTCCTCGACAGACAGAAAGTGCTCGGAGCAGATAGCACACGTGTGGCCCTTCCTGTCCCGGCCGTGAGCCTGGTCGATGTGGGTCAGCAGGGTTCCCTCGTCGCTGAAGGGCTCGTGGCAGTAGATGCACTGCAGCGTGGCACCCAGACCTCCGTCCTCGGACGGAGAGCATTCGGGGTGGCACTCCGCGATGTGCCTCTGGAGCTCCTCTGGGACATCGAAGCCCTCCTCACAACGGCTGCACTTGCGAGTTTCTTTCAGCTTCCATTCGAGGCTGGAGCTGCTGCCGTCTTTGCCCCTCTCGTGAACTTGCATGTGGCCGTGGAGCGAGCTGGAGGAGAGGAAGCCTCGGCGGCACACGGGGCACTTGTGGGGTTTGTTAGAGGCGTGAGTTTTCATGTGGATTTTGAGGTGATCGCTGCGGGAAAAGGCAGAGTCACACTCTCCACAGTGGTACTTCTTGTCGCCGGTGTGCAGCTTCACGTGTCGATCTCGACTGCGCTTGTGCTTGAACAAGCGACTGCAGAAGGTGCAGCTGAAAGGGAGTTTATCCCCGTGGCTCTGTTCGTGACGCTTGAGGAAGCTTAAGCGGCTGAAAGACTTGTCGCAGAACTGGCACGGGTACGGCAGGCCGGGGCCGCCTTCGTCCTCGCCAAAATCATAGTCCTCGCAGTGTCCCGGAGAAGTCTGATCCTTACTGGAGGGAGATGATGCCGGCCAAGAACACGATGGGTCATCCTCAAGATCAGCGCCGTCTGGAGAAGAAGACAGAAAAGAGGGAAAAGAGGGGGTAAGTCAGAGGGAAAAAAATGGAGAGAGAAGGAGAGAGCGAGTAAGGGAGGTGTTTTGTAAGACTGTATTAGCAACTCATTTGTCTCCCTCTTTCGAATAGAAAAGATGGGCCACCGTGGTGTTATTTGTCATAGTAATTATAAGGTTGTGGTACGAATTTAGAATTCTTTGCAACTTGGACCACTTTTTCTTCAGTGGAAACAATACCTCTCCTTAGGTGTTATCTAAAAAGTTACACTTAAATATGCAATTTAAAGTATAATTAGAGAAGAGAATAAGTGGAAATACTTTTACCACAATTAACCTTGTATGTGGCCGTGTAATGGCTTAGCCCACTGTGACTCAAAACACAATCTCTCTGACATTTAAAGCCAACACAAGACAATGGGTGTACTTTAGGATGTAAACCCGGCATGAGGTAAATTAGAACATTTCTATTATTCCCTGAACAATTACTCAAATATTTTTTGAAAAACAAGAGCCCTTGAAATGACCTTAAGACAAGGGGGGAAAAGAAATACAGAGAAAAAGCAGTTCTCAAGAGTGAAGGAGAAGATTAAATGTGCAATTTAGAGCACAGCTATGCATAGCCTATAGGAAGCCTCCGCTGCAAAACAGATGATTTTCATGAAACATGGGCCTTTCAGAACATCAGTCAATAGATATCAGATTATAGAATATGCGTTATTATCATATTTGTCTGCGCTGAGCTGTGAGGCAACTGATACAGGATGGATGGATGTGCCGTACATGTGCTGATGCAGAGAGGGGGGAGGAGGGGAAACGGATAGGGGGAGACGAGCGAGTGGGTAACTATCTCACTCAAGGACAAGCATGTGCAGAGAATGAAGCAGGGAACACCAGGCAACTGACAATGCAGCCCCCCCGTTAGTTTTACAATTACTTTAATGTGTCCCTTTTCAAATCCCTTCTCTGCCGACATTCTTTTCCCCTGGTTCACTGTGCACTGATATGAATGGAAAACACAGACCACCACTTTCCACAAGTTCAAAAGGTTACTGACCACTTCTTCCCGCTGCCGAATTCTAAGTGCTGTGAACTTCCTTACCTAAATAAAACAACGTAATCCCAACCCCTTCAGAAAAAAAAAAAAAAAAACTGTGTCAAAAGGCCAAAACTTGGAATGGGAAAAACAAGAGGAAACTGCAAAGATTTATGAGAGGGACGAAGGAAAAGCACGAGCTCTTTCCAGGATCCAACCTCTGTGCTCTCCTTCAGCTGACAAATCTAAGTCTCTCTCTCTCTCCCTCTCTTGCCGTTGTTTTTGCTGGGAGATCTGCCCTTTGTCAGGATATCATGCCCTCTCTGAGCACTTACCCCCATCAGGGCCTATCTTCAGGAAACAGATGGGGTCGGAGGCCATTCTCTTGCCCCTCCAAACTGCTGAAAGCAGCACATTGAGAGCCCACCTCCACACCGTGGCCCTCCCGGAAACCTCCCACCTCTGGCAAGGCGCCCACTCTGCACACACACATCTCACTCAAGGAGCCTGCTTTACTGGCTTTATCTCTCATACATGTCTCAATGTTTTCTCTCTCTCTCTCTCTGGTTTGAGGGAGGATGGGTGACTCAGTGCGTTGCCCTCCTCCACAGAGGGGGCGGATCTGCCCTCACTCACACTGCCTCCCAGGGTGCAGGAGAAGAAGACAGTGCAAGAAGAATGACCCCAGCCAATGCCTTACAGTCAAACATATTGGCTTGGAGACAATAGTATAAAACAAACAAATAAATGGGCCCGTATACAAGGCTAAATTAAATTCCACTGCCTTAAATGAGGACGTCTTTGCCTTGAGACATTACTAAGCTGTCAGGACAACCTCATTACATTTTTTTTTTAGTTTGTTTACTTCATGATGTAGATTATTTATTTAGTGCCTTAGCTCCAATAACACAGATACATAACGCTGTATCTGTGGGGGACATGTGGGAGTCGAAAACATTGCTCGAGTTCAACTAGCAGCTAACATGTTTAGATGGGCAAATAGATATGTTAATATTAAGTCTGTGAAATATTACAGAAGCTGCCGTATACTAAAATAACACCATAATATTAAAGGAACAGTGTGTAATATTTCAGGGGATCTATTAGCAGAAATGGAATATAATACTCATAATTATGTTTTCATTAGTGTGTAATCACCTGAAGCTAAGAATCGTTGTGTTTTTCCTTCATATCTAAATAGGGAGCGGGACCTCTTCACGGAGTCTGCCGTGTTGCTTTGCCATGTTTCTAACAGACAAACCAAACACTGGCTCTGGAGAGAGTCTTTCACGTCTTTACTAGAGCTGTCAAAGTTAGAGCGATAGTAACGTGTTAACGCAAATTCGTTTTAATGCCATTAATTTCTTTAGCGCATTAACGCAACTAGCGTTTTTTAGGTTGTAGCAGTTTTCAGAGGTTTTCCTCAGAGCAAAAACTGGCATGGCCATTTTCAAAGGGATCCCTTGACCTTGAAAATGGGTTCTATGGGAACCCACGAGTCTCCCCTTTACAGACATGCCCACTTTATGATAATCACATGCAGTTTGGGGCAAGTCATAGTGAAGTCCGCACACTGACACACTGACAGCTGTTGTTGCCTGTTGGGCTGCAGTTTGCCATGTTATGATCTGAGCATATTGTTTTATGCTAAATGCAGTACCTGTGAGGGTTTCTGGACGATATTTGTCATTGTTTTGTGTTAATCGTTTTCCAAAAATAAATATATACATACATTTGCATAAAGCAGCATATTTGCCCACTCCCATGTTGATAAGAGTATTAAATATTTGACAAATCTCCATATAAGGTACATTTTAAGCAGATAAAAAATTTAGTTTTCCGACACGCTTGAAACTGCGGTAACAGGAGCCGCAGAGTGCAAAACTGCCGTCTGACTTCCGTTGCTCCTAAAGTAGTGTTATTATGGTATGGATGGCCTCTGAGCGAGGCAAACGGCGTTAACATTATTTTGCAGTCGTCGGCTCACGTTACTGCAGTCTTGGAACGGGCGGAGTGAGCGGAGGAGTTCTCAGCTGGTTGCAATCTGCAACCACACCACTAGATGCCGCCAAATCCTACACACTGTACCTTTAATATTACAGAGTAATAATGAAATTAATTTGCCTCCGAGTTGCACCAATTGTACTAATCAAGGTATCTTCATACCAATCTGACTTAAATATGTTGTATGTGTGCTGGACCAACGACCCAGAGTTTCTGCTTTCAGCAGTCGCTAAGTCATTTGTCTTACTGTCATGGCCATCAAAATGCCTGATTACAATAGAAGAAGAAGATCACATCTGTTTTAGAGCATTCAGAGCTGAAACTGTACAATTCGGGTACAATTGACCCTCATAGTGAAACTTACTACAGTTTTACTCTCCCACACACACACACTGCACACTCCCTCACAGTAACAGACTATAGATGTGCAGACATACATTCACACATCGAATACACAGATACGAGTGCAATGGCCGAAACAAGTGTGTGAACAACTGTAGATGAAAGAGCAATCTTTCTCAGGAGACCTCAAGAGGAAACAGAGAGAGAGACTTGTTTTTTTCCTTCTTCACCCAGACAAGAAATGCCCAGGCTTCAGCAGCAGCCTGAGTAAATAAAAGAGCGGGTCTTACTTCCCTGTCTCTCGGGCCGGGGGCCTGTGCACGCCAGCACTCTCTGTGCCGCTGCCAAAGGGGATGCTGGGGCCTGAAAAACTACACCCTGCAGCTGAAGGGCTGTCTTTGTTGGTCTGCCAAGGCCTTCCTGAGCATCCTCCAGCCAACAGCCTGTCACGTCCTGGGAGGAAGACCTCCATCTTAAGGCCTGTCCCTCTCTGGGAGTTCTGTCCCTTCCCCCCTCCCTCCTTCTCTTTTAAATGTCTCCTATATGGAACAAAACAACCTCATTTGGGGAGCTCCTATAGGGGATGGCATAAAAAGTGCCATAGCCATATTTACTAGCGGGATATAAACTCAGCCTTAAACTGCAGTACATGAAAACTTTTTTTAAGAATCAAAAAAACCTGTCAAGTTCAAGGAATCAAGGAAATGTGAGGTTAATAAAGACATTTGAAACGGCTCTATACAAATTAGTTTTTCGTTTTTCTTTTACTGCAAAACCAACCACTAAAATCTCCCGCTTCACACGCAGGTCTCAGTTTCCTCTAAGCCAGTCTGAGCTACTCTTTGTGCACCACTTCCTCCATGTTCATTTATAGCACCCTCTCCCAGAGTAAATACTCCTGTTCAAATAAAAACCTTATTGCTGGTAACAGGTAAGTTTGCCATTTCTGTACACTGCGGCACAGCTTTCAAAACCCCTGAAGAACGTTTTGATTTATGCAATTAATGTATTTGAAAATTAGCGAGATATATGAATATATTTTTAAGAGAGTAAGTCATTAATTTTCCTGATGACATTGCTTCCCTTTGGACCATAATACATATGGTGCAAAATATTGTCTCTAAATTCTAAATGCTAAATAACACGCATAATTTGAAAAGAATGATTACAACTTAATTATTTGCAGACATATACCACACGTCACAGTGTGAGCTGCGTGCCAGATCAGAAGGAAGGCTATATGTGATATTTAGCGCCAATTCTTCACACTTTTGTTGCAAACGTGTGCAAAAAAAATGTATTTGAGGGTTTGGTTCGTAGAACAATTTCTTTGCTAATTAGGAATTAGAGAAAACCTTGATGCCTATTATGTATACGTGAATGAAAGAGACAGAAAAAGGTATAATTAATTATCATGTTAAATGCACTGGGGCTAAAGCGAGGATGTTTGGTTTTACATTTAGTGGAAATAAAAAAATCCTTAACACAGAAAAGGCCTTTTGCCAAAATACCATAAAAATCCATATGCACAGTTAGAGCTGCAACGATTAATGGATTATTCTATTAGTTGTCAACTATTAAATTAATCGGCAACTATTTTGATAATAGATTAATCGGTTTGAATAATTCTTTGAGAAAAAAAAGTCAGTCATTTTTTTAAGGAAAAAAAGAAAAAACTCTCTGATTCCAGCTTCTTAAATGTGAATTATTTTCTGGTTTCTGAACTCCTCTATGACAGTAAACTGAATATCTTTGAGTTGTGGACAAAACAAGACATTTGAGGACGTTATCTTGGGCTTTGGGAAACACTGATCAACATTTTTCACCATTTTCTGACATTTTATAGACCAAACAGCTAATCGATTAATCAAGAAAATAATTAACAGATTAATCAAGAAAATAATTTACACATTAATCAATGAAAATAATCGTTAGTTGAAGCCCTATGCACTGTGCTCAGCAAAGGTATTCTTCTCCAGCGCTACAAACTGATGTCTTCAAACAAAAATAAAAGACGTTTCACTGTAAAATACCACTAACAAATATTTACAGAAACATTCAGAATTTTCATTGTAGTTGATGTAGTGTAAAACTATAGATTCTTAAGATGTTATTATTTAAGTTTGATGAAGATAATGATGACTGTCCCTAGACTAACCTGGCTTTGTTTGTATTGTGAAGCACTTTGTAATCCATAAAGTACAATAATTATTAAGGCTGACCCGTTGCCATGGTATTCGACCTCCAAATCAGTATTCCAGTGCTTCATTTTTTTTGTTGTTGTTGTTTTTTATATATATAAGTATGTAATAATAAGGTATAAATCCCCAAATAGCCCATGAAGTAAGGAATAATCCCACAACATTATTCATTATTCATATTCAACATTAATTATTATCGGTTATCCTCAGACGGGTATCGCTGCTTGTTGTGTGTAGAGCTGCGAGTGTGTTCAGTAGTACGGCAGCTGAAACGGTGTAGATGGAGACAGACAGACAGAAGAACGTGCTGCGTCACGCCGCGAAGCTTCGAATACCTTTGAATATTTCTCACCAACTTCAAAGCCCGAAAAATGGTATTCGGGACAGCCCTAGTAATTATATAAATAAACAAAGTTTTATTTACATAATTACTTTTTTAATCAGAGAATTTTGACACTTGCTCGCAGGTTTTGTCCAAAGCTTCCTCTTAAACATAGTGCTTACTAAACAGGCATTTGTGATTCTATTGTTTTTATGTAGTTCACCCTCCTGAAACCTTACATGGTTTGGGAATAACTCGCTGCTGGCGCCCGGACCGTCGTGTCTGAGGCTCTGGAAGCAGTTCAAGATGGCTTATCACTGCCCGACAGCGACAGAGTGCACCTCTTCTATTTAGGAGGCCAAACTCTTATCCAGGTCCAGGACCTTATCTTATCAGAAAAGTGCTTTTGCTATCACTCATCTGCCACTTCTATAGCAAGCTCGACTTTGTTCAAAAGCCATTCTAGTGAAGCAAAGCGTGGCCATGTTTTCAGCCGCCAAAAAGCCTTATCTTCCCGTGTGTTGTACCAGAGATCTGTACGTAGTGGTTGTCATAAGAGATGTGTTTGTGTGAGTGTATTTGTGGCACATTGGGGATTGGGGATTCAATGAATAAACAAAAAGCTGACAACTTGTCTGATGTAACACCGTGACCCCACTTCATATTCAGAGAGGGGATCTTTTTACAGTTACTGGGAAAAGTAGTGAGCCTCTCCCACGAGACAATGCATGTGTCATCTCCACGCTTTTCCTGTTCTGATGCCCAAATAGCGATGTGTGTCTGAACAACACGCTATCATGTACGGCCCTGTTTGTGACACAACCACTTAAGATCTAATAGAGGAGGTGGTGAGAGAATGTTTTACATTAGCTAAGCCTGCAATCTCCCTGACTGAGAGAGAGAGAGGGTGGTCGATTTTTTTGGGACTAATTCCAGTCAGATGAACGAAATCACTCAGTTGATTCAGGAGCGAGAGCTCGGAGGACACAGAGCTGCTGGAGGAGGCCCAGGCTGGGCTTTACTCACAGTAGTCCTGCTACATCCCTGTTTTAAGACATCAAATCCAGTCAAAATGAAACACTGATAATTCCCAGTAGCTGTCAACAAAAGTGCCAGGTGGCCAGACGTGGCTTTTTGGACCAGCTAGCTGATTAACACGCACAGAAACACGCACAAGTACTTTTTGCTGCTATTTTCCATTAGATACTCAACCTCCAAGAGAGCATTGTCTGTGCACGTGTGGATGTGTGCGTCGCGTGTATACTCAGTCTGTCTCCCTCTCTTCCTCTTAGCAAACACAATATGTTTTTTTACACATCACTGAGAAATGTCAGGTCCCCCCCCCCCCCCTTCCCCCCCTCCCCCCCCCCCCTTGCTACAGATCAATCAGATCCACTATGCTACAGGATGAGAAGGAGTTGTTGTGAGACGACTGTGAGGAGCAGCGAACAAGGATGCTATCTTTTACCGAACACGGTAGCAAAACAGTAGATGAAATAAGGATTCACTTCCCGGAGTTTCATCAGTGCCGTAGCAGCGAGTTACTCGGGACCTAACATCATGTATGCAACGCATTCCTGAAGGAGAAATGCACACACACACCCCCAAAACTGCAGTCAATGGGGATTTTTTTCACACAGGGCCTGACACAAAGAGCTGGAACATCAAGCGCTGTCCTGACTCTGTGGTCCGGGTGTCCATTATTCTGGCCCTCATGGCTCTGTCTCTCAACCATGGGGAAGCAGCAAACTGTCAACTACTTTGTCCACATTACCCACGTCCCCCAGCTCAGACAGGAGCACTTGGTCACTGTCCCAGAAATCACAGCGCCCCAGTGGCGTCCCAGGAAAGTTAGACAAATGGAAGGCCAGAGGAGGAAAAGTAGGGCGGCCAGTCATCCTTTACTCGGCTTTTTTCTTTCCATGATAGCGAGAGACAATGAAAAGTGGAATTCCATTACTTATCGCAGAGACGTGTCCCCGCTACACTGATGTCTTTCCACCAACATGGGCAAACAGAAATCAATACTAATGATGGCGATCAATAATAATGTTTCTTGCGATAATGCCAGGCCTCTAAAATGACGGAGGATGTTTTTTGCTTTGGGCAGGATCTGCCTCGTTTTTTCCAGTGAAAATCTGCATCGTGTAACAATCCATTTAACCGCAGTGTTTGAACTCTGAAATCCTGCCAGAGATGACTTACAGCCGGCTAACACTTTTCTTATCCTCCTGAACAACTGCATACTATTACAATGAGGTCACTGAGGGCAGCAACGCATTTAAACACAACACGAATGCCAGATAAGGGATGACCAGACCTTTAAAAATACTGTTATATTAGTAATATATTTTACTGCTTTAGAAATGCAGTGCAAAACATGCCGGTTCAGAACGGGCCGAATACTTGGCCCGTGGTAAAGACCCTTGCCATTCTGTTGCTAGGGCAACAGCTTTGGTGGAAGTTTACTTCCTGTCAGTCAGCTACTGCATTAACAAACATTACAACAGGAAAGGGCCCACTTATAATGTTTAGCCTATGTTGTCAAGTTTGAAAAGGTCTATAGTTGTCTGCAGCTTTCTTGAGAACCGCTCATACAAACAACTTCACACTCGACACTGCGCTTCCTTCGGTCCTCGGCAATACCTCTGCCATTATCTGTGGTGCGTTCCAAATCGCAATACTTTCTCTTTTCACCCTTTGTACATACTGCAGCTGACCTTACAAAGTACGTACTGTTGCATGCAGTTTGCATACAATTGGGAAATAATAATTTGTCATAACATTGCGCCTTGAACTTTGACCCTCTTGCCCGTATATCTGCTGCACAGAGGATTGTGGGTCAGTATAGCCAGAAAAGCACGCTGGCTTGCACACTGCAAAATGTGACCGGATGCAGTAGGACATCCCGGTATTTTTGGCATACTGCATTTGACAAACTATGTATTGGGACTTACTAACTTAACTAGTGGAGGTATTTTGCCAGTGTCTGTTCCCTCATCGAATAGTGTTTCCCTCCTGTTGAATGATACCCCCCCCCCCCCCCTCGGTGGTTAGGGTTAGGGATAAGGGTTGGTTCAGGTTCAGGTAGGGGAAACACATATCGACGGGGAAACAGTATTTGACACAACACCGGCAGTAACGTTATAGATCTTTTCATTGCCATTCTTTTGCTAGGGCAACAACTGTCAGCTAGCATTACTGCATTAACAAACACTGCAACAGGAAATACAAATGTGCCCATTTAGAATTTTTATGTTGCCAAGTTTGAAAAGGTCCATCTAACTTAGTAGCCTAAGGCAAACTTACACAATTTGAGTTGCAATGGCAGAGTGGCGCTGTTCCTGTAGGCTATCCGCTCATGTTCATTAACTCCAGAGAAAAGAAGAAAAGTCAAATGAGCCGCGGTCTGACTCTGCAGACATGCTTGATTCGGAAGACCCGTCCCCGCTGCTTACTACTACTACCAACCTACTACTACTACTAATAATAATAATAATAATAATAATAATAATAATAATAATTCTTCTTCCTCTCCTCCTTGTTGTTCTTCTTCTTTAGTTTTTATTGGCGGTTGGCAAACCAGCTTACAGATGCATTACTGCCACCTGCTGGACTGGAGTGTGGAGCAGTAGCTTGCGCTGTTCGCATTTATTAATATTGAACGTACTACGCGTCCACATTGCACCAAATTCGACACTGCATGTCCTCATATCCCCAGCAATACACCCGCCAAGTGTGAAGTAGATCAGATAAACGGTTCTCGAGATATGCGAAGGGCATACCCACATACACACTGACAGAGATTCCTTGCTTTATACTTAGATCATCAACATTTAATTTGGCTAAAGGCTCAACTTAAAAATGGTAATTTAAACAACTTGTATGGAGGTTGTCTTGTATGATTAGGTTTGGCCCTGCTTGCTGTTTGTTGTGTATTTTTTTTGTAAGAGAAAGTGTTCAATCAGGTCAAAGTCACAGAGACAGGGTTAACAAGAAATTAAATCGTCAAGAGTGCTTCATTTTGCTGCTTTCAAAATTACATCTTTTCAGAAAAAAGACAAGAAGAAGGAGACATTTAATTATTCAAGAAAGGTGAATTTGGGGTTCATAATAGGTTACTATTCAGAGTGCAGTGGGCGGGCTCGAGGGCTAATGTTGATGTCTTATTGTTTCAGTTGAATTTGACTTGACTTGAAGTCTTTGAAATATTAAAAGTGAACCACACTGGAACCACAATACACTTCACAGCATGCATGTCATTACCTCTGTGATGCTGGATATAGTGTTTTTACATTACAAATAAATGCATATTAATTGAATGCCGACTGCCACTGTGGCAAAACTACATTTTAGTAAAGTGGATTACTTTATGTTATACAGTATTTATTCATAGCTATAAGATCTAAAGGTGCTGCAATGCAAGATGGTCACAGGAAGTGTTTAGGATGTAGGTGGAGCAGTCTGTGTGTGTTTATGGTGTCATCTCCTGCAGAACTGAGCTGCAGGTGGAGAGGAAGGACAGTTGACCACTTCAGGTAGATACAGCACAAACAGGAAGGAGGCTGTTCCCCAGGTCTTGGCTGGACCAGCAGCCACAGTGAGCCTCCCAGGGGGAGAGAGGAGGGAGAGAGGAGGGAGAGAGGAGGGAGAGAGGAGGACAATCTGTCCCCCAGCATGGCCCTTCACCGCCTGCCTCACTGCACTGGCTCTAAGGGAGAGCTGGGCCAGGCGGGACCGGGCCGGGCCGGGCTTCAATCGGCAGGGGAGCCTCTCTCTCTCTCTCTCTCTCTCTCTCTCTCTCTCTCTGTGTGGGTGTGGGTCTCTCTCTCTCTCTCTCTCTCTCTCTCTCTCTCTCTCTCTCTCTCCCTCTCTCTCCCTCTCTCCCTCTCTCTCTCTCTCTCTCTCTCTCTCTCTCTCTCTCTCTGTGTGGGTGTGGGTCTCTCTCTCTCTCTCTCTCTCTCTCTCTCTCTCTCTCTGTGTGTGGGTCTCTCTCTCTCTCTCTCTCTCTCTCTCTCTCTCTCTCTCTCTCTCTCTCTCTCTGTGTGGGTGTGGGTGTCTCTCTCTCTCTCTCTCTCTCTCTCTCTCTCTCTCTCTCTCTCTCTCTCTCTCTCTCTCTCTCTCTCTCTCTCTCTCTCTCTCTCTCTCTCTCTCTCTCTCTGTGTGTGTGTGTGTGTGTGGGTGTGTGTGCTGCTCCCTCAACACTGCGGCAGACCAGACGCAGGACCCGGTGGACAGTCAGTCAGTCAGTCAGTCAGTCAGTCAGTCAGTCAGTCAGTCAGTCAGTCAGTCAGTCAGTCAGACAGTCAGTCAGACAGTCAGTCAGTCAGACAGTCAGTCAGTCAGACAGTCAGTCAGACAGTCAGTCAGTCAGTCAGTCAGTCAGTCAGTCAGTCAGTCAGTCAGTCAGTCAGTCAGTCAGTCAGTCAGTCTCTGTGAGAGATGCTGCAGCACTACATGTGCTCTACTATGCTACGACTCTATTAATATTTCCTCACTGCGCAAAGAGTTTACTCGGATGCTCTTTTTTATTTTTCCCCACTCTTAGTTACTCACGGAAATTTGATTTATGTGGAGAAGAAAAAAATTGTTGTGCGTAAAGAAATATGCTGAGTTACTGTATGGTTGCTTCATTAAAATAGGGTTTGCTCTGCAAGTTTCAAGAGGCGCTATCCATTACTTAAAATCACGCACAGCACACACGGAATTCGGAAAATAGGGTCTAATTCTTTTTAATCAAACCACCTCATGGTGACCCATAAAACTTGAGCTACTATTTCACATTTTAAGGATAACTTCAGACACTTGGATCTACGTTTCAGTACGCTGGGAATATTTTTGAAAAAGGGCAGTTAGTCTGCCAAATACCCATAAAAAGTCTCATATCTAGACCTCTTTGTTTCTTTCTACAGAGGATGACGGAAACCGCATGCATATGGACAAACAACCTGAGATGCATGTGTTAGCTTTAGCATTAGCATTTATCAGAAAAAGCCTGACCCTGCCTCTTGACCCATGACCTTTGGTTTCCCCTGATTAATACACTGTGGCTCTATTTGATATCTCCTCAACGCCACCCCAGCTTGTCAGTGGTAAAACAACCGGAGACAGCCCAGGAGGGAGAAGAAAACATGCATCTTGGAGAGGAGAGCGGGAGGGGAAGAAAAACAAGCATCAACTCAAGCAAGACGATGTATTTTCATGCATCCCTGTCTTAAATGTCAAGATTTCTTAACCCTCAGTGGCTGCAGCGCTGACACCTCTCCAAGGTTCAACAGAAACCGCATTCATTAATAATTAGCTTAGCTGTGAGAACGGGGGAGTGAGAGCGAGAATGAAAGAGCCAGCGAGACGGCTAAAATTTAAACTTCTGTTCTTTCCCGAGAGAATCGGATTTCACTACAAGTTTTTTTTTTGCATTCTTCATTTCTTGTTTTCCTGGTGTGTTGGCCAGAATCCCGCAGGCGGCCCACGAACGAGCGATGCAGACGTCGCATCAGCCGTACTACTCCCTCCTCTCCTTAATCATGGCTCTAATACCCTCCAGATGAATAAACATCTTCATCCCCTTCTCCGTTGAAGCCAGAAGGCTCCTCCACTCTCCAATCCAAGAAAGGGAGAAAGAAAGAAATGGAGAGTTGAAGAAGGAGCGCAGGAAAAGGATGACAGATGGAAGGGTGGATCAATGTCGAAATGAACCAACAGCAAAGTAACAAAGCCACGGCGAGATTTCCTGGTTCTTCCCATAATTCGTCTGATCTATTTCCCCCTTGACACAATTATCACAGTCCTCCTAATTATTTTTTCCTTCTTTAACAGATTTCTAATGACAGGCTGTGTTTTTTATGATCATGTTTGTAAAGTGGAGGTTTTGCGTGCTGTTGTGCAACCTTGTCGCCTCAGACTGTGTCCACAGACTGCACAGGAAGGGGGAAGGGGGCGGAGAGGGAGGAGGCGGGGGGGGGGGGGGGTTTGTCTCTGGAGAATGGGCCAGGCCCCCGACCAGCACTTCCCTGGCCCAGTAACTGTGCCAGAATACTCATGACATGTGTGTACAGTATGTGAGCGCAAATGGCAGACAGATTTAGGGGTTTGCTTTGTTTCCCCCTTCTATTGTTTTCCTGCCGGTATCCAGGCAGCTCATCATCATATCTTAATGCGACTAAGTATTATGAAAACACACGCACAAAATCCTGCACGCGCCTCACCGAGTGAAGCGGTTCCTTCGTTGCCCTCACCCTCATCTTCATTTGCAGAACCGGGCTGGAATATGAGGCCTGAATACAACCAGACAAATGACTACGGGGCATTTTACTTATTCATTCATCACTTCACATTGATTTATTCCTGTTTATCTATTTATCAGCTGAAAAAAAAAAAACTTTCCCCTGGATTGTTTTTGCTTAAAGTTTGCATGACGTACTTGGTAAAAAACTTTCAGGGTCACTGTAGAAAAATCCCTAAAAGAGATTAATAATAATAATAATAACTGAATAATAAATAACTTTATTTATGTAGCACCTCTCAAAATTACCGTTACAAAGTGCTTCACAACCATAGACTGTAAATAAAAAGTGAACGTAGTCACCGTGACGTCAGCCGTTGCTGCTGTTTTGGCCTCCAGTTTTGCATTTTGGTCGTTGCTATCTTGGTTATTGGCCGTCGCCATCTTGGTTTTTTGCAACCAGAAGTGACCCGAGAGGGCGGAGCTAAGTACAACCGAACGCTGAATGAGACATTTTGAGGCGACCAAAAAGGTTATAATTAACTTTCATGAACTAAAAACACACTGTGAAAGGGTTAAAGTTATAAGACGAAAACACGGACAACTCCCAGACCGGACAACTCCGTGGTAACGACCTGTCAATCACAAGGTAGCCCCGCCCTAAAGCATACCCTGCTTTATGGTCTATTTGACTCTAAATGGGACCATAATTTACTAAATGAACATCATGCTGTATTGAAGAAGTCTTGAAACTAGTGATTGAGACCATAAACTCATGTTTACAATGTTTACTGAGGTAATAAATCAAGTGAGAAGTAGGCTCATTTTCTCATAGACTTCAGTACAACCAGAGGAGTCGCCCCCTGCTGGCCATTAGAAAGAATGCAAGTTTAAGGCACTTCTGCATTGGCTTCACTTTGCCCACTGTTCACAATAAAGGACGTATAAAAGAAAGCAGGAGCAATCGAATTCAAGAACACAGTCAAAAATAAAAATAACCCAGATTATTGAGGATATTGAATACCTCCTCTCACTCCAACACCTCAATGGATACTTCTCCTCTCCCTATTTACATAGGCCCAGCACTCCTTGGCTTAGTAACCATTTACTTAGTTACACGCCACCACCTGGGAGGCTATTTACGTCTCTCTCTGGAGAGGAACTCGGTATGACTGCCAACCAACGCCCCCATATGAGTTATCATCCATTCAACACAAGTAAACTTGAGGAAAGACCTCAGATGCTCAGTGTGACTTTACATTTGGACTCTGCTTATACAATATTAAGTGAATAAATCAAATATTAGAAGTGAGCCATGTGTTAATAAAAAAGAAAAGACTGCAGTATATATTAAATATTTCAGTTTTTTGTGACCTTTTCGTAAAGATTTATGCAACTCTCCTGCAGAAATGAGGAGTTTCCCTTCTTATATGTGGTAATCTCTACGTCTATCTGCATATGCAGCTCGCTGCGATGAACCCATTTCAAGGATCATCATTCCAGAGAGTGGATGTAATAGTCCCCCAATATCAGTTATCACTGACAGCAACATCCATATCAGCTAATTACTTTTCATTGGGCTTGTAGACGAGAGGAAATCAGCCTTTATCTGTATATGAAGGGAGAGGACATTACTATTATGCTATAACTGTGAAAGAGCCGTACCACTAATATAGGAACGGCGTACAATGAGGCGGTAATAAAACCCGCGTCACTCCTGCGATGGATACTTGGCTACTTTAAATATCAAGAGAATATTACCAATAAGGTGACCTTTAATTACATTTGGCATGCAAATAAGTTGACGAGTCAGGAAGAGAGCGGGAGAAAGAGATGTTCTAAGATTACCATTGGAGTCCTGATGACACGTATAACACATAGAGGAGCCCGACTTGCCTGGTAACAGGAGCCACGCTGCTTTTTTCTTCAACCAGCATATATCCAGCACAAACAGAGGAAGCCAATAGGTCAGAGCGGCGCTTTCTCCCTCCCTTAATTTGTATTTTCCTTAGCGTTCTCGGGTTAGTGAGGTGACTGTCGTCTCCGCGGCTGTTCATTGTCTGAGGGAGGAGTTGGAGTCGGGGAATATAATCCCACGCACTATGCATACAGCGGGGAGGAAGTATGGGCACAGAGGTGGTGCACGGCCCCCTGGGTAATTTGTAAAACATGAGGCATGGCACCCGAGCGCCATGCTGATGCTCGGGGTCAGGTGACTCAGTCGCAGGTGCGCCATGGGAGGATCTCTGGCGAGGAGGCGCGCCTCCCACAACAGAGCACGGTGGGCAACACGATGTTATCTGAACACGGATGTCTCTAGGAAGTTGCCTCGGTCTTTATTTTTAGGAATGTGTTGAGCACGGGAAATGTAGCAGAGGTGGTAGCTAGATGTTTTTTTGTTGTTTTTATTTAGCTGGATGATCAGCTTGCATCTGTGACTGAAGACAGATCCCTGAGACGCATTTAGGAACACGATAGCACAAACGCACCACACATGCCCGAGCCCACACGTGTCGCTTTAAGAAGAAGTCTTGATTAGGATTCGGCGGACGTAACATCCCGCATGCACTCTGCTTTGCTAGGCCTCAGATAACCTTTATCCTATAGGGTTTAATTAATGTCAGCCAGTCTGCTCTGCCTTTCAGAAGGAAACGACTTATTTCTCTGCCCTCATGGAGCTCAAATCCCTCTGTTTCACTGGTGAGGCCGGCTGCCTTGTTTATCCCAACTACAGGTACTGCTCCCTATTAAGGCCAGCACTTGTTACAGGGAAAAGGTTGAATTATTTACCAACAGTAGAGGGGGAGGAAGAGAGAGGGAGAAAGGAGAGAGGCATTTCATACATGGGATGAGATTTTTATGTTGTTGTTTTTGATGTTATGAAGAAGATTAATGATCCATGGACATTAGATGCAGGTGCTGATTACTAAGGAAAGGGGCGTACAATAAGTAGAAAATAAGGCCATATAGGGATGAGTAAATTACCACATCTTTGATGAAAAACACCTAGTAGGTAGAGTCTTGTATACGTGTGGTCGTGTGTAAATAGATGAATGTGTTTTGGTAAATAGATACCAAGGGTGCATGTGCGCACTCTTCACCCAGAGCTAACTCTCTGCATTCTATCTGCATCTCAGCCTCTCTGCACAATACAACAAAACATACAGAAAACAAAAGGGAGCACAGAGGGGGAGAACGAAGAGACAGACCAAACAATAAACCCGACCACAAGAGACGGAGTTTGACTTTGTGTGTGTGCGTGTGTGTGTGTGTGTGTGTGTGTGCGTATCGAGGAGGGAGAGGAGGACGAGGGAGATGAAGACAAATGCAGAAAGGGAGAGAGACAGAGGGCGGCGGAGAAAACGAAAGACAGAGGGAGAAATCAAATTTGCAAGAACATAACAAAAAGCTGTATCTCCGACAAAAGAGAACACACAAGGGTATTTGTCTAGCTGTCTGCACCAGCAGGATCCTCTGAAAGTTTATTAAACTAGAACCCTTCAAGAGAAGGCAGAGAGTAGTAAACTATACTACTGGGGAGGAAAAGAGAGAGGGAGAGGGAACGAGGGGGGTTGAAAGAGAAAAAAAAAGCTTTGCTTTTCAGCCTCTGTCTCAGAAATTCTTTTATTTCAGCCATGCATTAAGTAACCTCCCCACTGAGTTCTGCTCCCCTTCCTGGTGTGGATAAAGCCGTCCCTCGGGGGAGCCTCTGGTAATTTCCAGCTTCGCCAGAAACTCAGGTATTAGAAAAGACCGCTCAGGGACCTGCCACAATATACCTTCACAATTTCATACGCTCTGAAAAAAGAGGGAGCCCCTCCCTCGCAGCCCCCCCCCACCCTCCCAGTAAACCCCCTCGAGGGTCCCCAGTTCAAATTTCTGAAGTGCAGACAACGGGTGTATGTGCGGGGGGAGGGGAGGGTGGTGGTGGGGGGCCCGTGGGACTGAGCACCAGCAATAGAAAATCCACTGCATAGAGGAGAAAAAAGCATTTCCTCTCTGGTCTGGCAGGAGTGCCTTTTTTTCCCCTGGCTCCCACCAGAGGCTTTTTACAAAACATGTGTTGCTGACATGTTGACAGATTGCTCAGTGAAGTGTTAGGCGCATGCACACGGCTGGCCATTTAGGGGGACATGGCTTCCTACCCAACATCCTCTACCTGAGGCACCATGTTTTATACATCATCCCCCAAAGAAAAAAAGGAAACAATAAAAGGTAAGGGAGTTGCTTCCTTTGTGAGGAAAGCAGAATATCAGAGAGCAGGGAGAGAGACTGCGTATAATGCTGCCTTAGCTGAACTGCGGCGATGGGGAGGAGCAACGGAAGTGAGAATAAGGGAGGGAAATGGTTTCAGGGCAGGAAAGGAGATAAAGCAGAGAGGTGGGAAAAGGAGCTGGAGGATGCATGGTATGCTTATGTACAGCAGGTGAGCCTGTCATCCCAATAAGAAGCCCAAAACACCTCCTCTTTGTCTTCCTCTGTCGAAGCCACCAATAGCAGGCGGGAGGGTTGAATCTGATCAAAGGCCAGCTCCCAGATCCAACTTTTGCTCCTATCAGGGTATCGACAGCACACGTCTTAATCGCCCTGCGGCTCAAAAAGTGCTGCCGTGGCAACAGGATGGAAATGGGGATCATAATGTATTCATGGTGCCGGCGACCTGGGGGCTGCGGAGCGCGCTCTCTGGGGACCGCACTTTACCCAGAGCCAGACGTGTCTGGGCAAAATCACTCCACACAAGACAGCAGCAGAATACTGAGGAGCCATGACAGGATGGAGGGAGGGAGGGAGAAAGAGAAAGAGGGGAGGCAGCAGAGAGAGAGAGAGCTACGGATAGAAATGGAAGATGATAATAGAAAACAAAGACGGAGAAGGACATTAGGAGGTAAACAATGGCTGCTGAGTGAGTTTACAGTAAAGAAAGGAGGGAAGGTTGCAGTACCGAGTTGAAACTTCAAAACACAAAAGATCTGAGGCTCGAGGAGGAGAAAAAAACAGGACGTGATTGGTGGGAAGGGGCTTGCTGGGATGAGTGGCTCTACCTTGAGAAGCCTGATGCTGCTTGACCAGGTGGGTGGTTGGCTGGGAAATAAATTGCAGAGGAAATTGGTCCAGATTATCAGGGCCACAAAGAGACATGGCCCTTTGGCCACGGGCAAGGATGGATAAATGGCTGGATGAGTAAATGAATAGAGGGATGGAGAGGGAGGAAGATTGATGGCTGAGCAGATGGATGGTTCAGTCGGATTGAGAGTCCAGCTACTCACCACCCACATCCTGAAAAATAAATGCTTACATTGGAGATTCATCTTCAGCTGTTTTTTCCTGGCTGAATGTAATGCGCTCTCTGACCCCTTCCATCCTAATGATCTCCCCCTCCTCCTCCTCCTCCTCCTCACGCGCACGCACACACCGACACATACACGTTCTCATGCACACTCACAAAAAATGCTCACACGCACAAACAAACAAACACAAAGCTATAGCCTGACCTGCTTTTCCTCAACAGGAGGGCAGCTACAACAGGCACCATGCCAGGTAAACATCCTCCAGCCTTGTGCACTCACTGCAGAGGGTAAAGCTCAATGCTGGAAACACACTCTAAAATACGAGGAATAGTCAATTATGTTTAGGGCTGGGAAGACATTCGTAGAATATATATTCCTCTTACATGGCCCTCCTGCTGTATTTAAAAATAAAAAAAATAAAAAAGACAACTTTTGCTGCATTTTATATCAAGGTTCCTTCTGTAACGGAAAGTCATAACACTCCCCCTAGAGGTGATGATTCGAATGCATTAAGTCGCCCCAAAATGAGAGGATTCACCTGCAGACTGCGGCGCGTCCTACAGCACTAACTATCCTCCACACGTAGCACACCCTCAGGCATTCAACCTAGGGCCAAAGACAGCTCCCCTGTCTGTCTTTCCTCCCTTCCCTTTAGCTGACAGGTTCTTCCACTGCTAAGCTCCAACACGGACCTCTGTGTTCGAGATGACTGTGCAGAACAATCAAGGGAGAGACGGAGAGAAAGAAAGAGGAGGAGTGATGAAGAGGGGCGAGAGAGGGAGTGAAGAAGAGGTAGAGAGAAACAAGGACATCAACAACTTGTTCTCACAGAGAGATGACCCCTGGCCATCCCGAGGCATCTGGTTTATCTAGCTGTCTGGGT
The DNA here is from genome assembly GCA_916701645.2 of Sebastolobus alascanus. Taxonomy (NCBI): domain Eukaryota; kingdom Metazoa; phylum Chordata; class Actinopteri; order Perciformes; family Sebastidae; genus Sebastolobus; species Sebastolobus alascanus. The sequence continues at coordinate 159,001 of CAKAOJ020000177.1, forward strand.
AAGCCACGCACACACCTAATGACTCCAGCCCGGTCCGTGTCCCATAGGTTTTTTTATCCCGGATTACGGATGGGGAATGACAATGGGCTGGTAAACTACTGCGCCTCACGTCTAGGAGCTCGTATCAGACGAGGAGTTCTCCGTGATGAAAAGGCCGGGGGTGAGTTGAGAACAAGGTTCAAAGTTACTGAGAAGTTACGGCGTTAGTTTCTGAATTATATTTACAATCTGGTGCAAGATTAATGTATCCTTTAAGAAGAAGAAGTAATTGCTGATTTGTATGCATCATAAATCGTATATCTCAAACTGAAGGTCAAATATACCCATAATTCCGAGTTGCGCATAATGTTGGCGGCCAATACGGAGACGTGGTTTGGACTCTAACCTCCCTCTTTTTTTCCCCTCATGTTGCATGGCGCTGCTGAACAGGCCTCAATCTACTTCTGCGGTGGAGATTAGTAATCATCTAGGGTCTTCATATTGATGGCCGGGCTCAGCTTGTTTGCATATTTACTGGCCTCAGAGCCCAGTCGCCTGAGGTGAGAAGCAAATTACATTTCTGCTTTACCCCCACGCTCACAACTCTCTCACACACTTTCGATTTCTAGCCCTGGTTTTTTTTTTTCTTGCCTCCCAACCTTTTTTTCCCCCAACCTCGATTCTCTTAACATGCTGATCAGTCATCTTGCGGTAAGCATCCTTGCCTGCCCCGGTTGCATCCGAATAGCGGTCTCATTTGGCTAACATCATCACAGCGTAATCTTGTTGGAGAGAGCAATCAGTTTACTTTGGAATTAGGTATTCCGTTGGCGGGCCCGGAGAGAGGGAAGGCTCACAGGGTTTAAAGGATGCAAACGAAAGCATGCTCTCCAGAATACAGTCTTGAGCCTGATTGGGCGATAACAACCCACACAGGCTCCATGTGAGAGTAATGAATGGCCAATGGGAGGCCTGAATAATAATGCAATTGGATTAAAATCCAATCACACTATGGTTTTTGTCTGTTGACTTTGTTTGTGGGGTATGTTCTACAAACCAAGTTCATGATGAGAAAGATGCATCATGCTTTGACTGGGGGCAAATAATGTCCCAATATACAGATTACCACTCTGTTTACTACGGCCCAATCTCTCTTGGCTGTCAGTCAGTCCTGCAGGATTTTGTTGATCTGATTTCGGTGTACATGCGTTGCATATAGAATGAGCCCGATAACACGATGAAGTGATAGTAACAGTTGCATGTTCTTTGCCGTCTTAAATCAGCGGCTTATTTGGAGAATGGCTACCACAGGTGGCGAGTTACTATTTAATCAGGGATGTTAATGTCTTGGTTTATCACGGAGGCATGTACCAAGCTGGCACAGCCTTCCGCAGAATCCGCAGCCACTCGTTGGGAGGCCATCTCTTAGGAGAGGCTCTCTGATCAAATCGATCGACTCCTCCAGGATGATCGATCGGCCAGGCAGGTTGGAGGTGGAATAGATTAGATGACCTTTACATTCTCAGCGCCGTTGGACCCCCCGCTGTCCACTGCTCTTAACATTAAGAGGACATCTCTGTATCACCCGACAGCACGGCTTTACCGACACACCGTTACATTCTGTACCGACGCACAATGTTCCCTCCGCCAAAGCGCGGTCCAGCTGGTGGCCTCGGAGACCTCAAACGACACCCATCCTGCCCATAAAAACCAAATTTATGAACCCAACTTCCAGTCCGAAAAATGGCAATTAGCACTAAGGAACAAATGTGTTACTTCACATGATATTTGAGAATCCCTGTCCTCGTGGGTGGCTGAACTCCCCATATCCTGAAGTATAGGAGTGGCCCTATAGCAGCTCCCACCCAAACATTACCCCCCGGCCAACAAAAACAACCCCTGGGAGGGGTGGAGGAGACGGGGGGAAACGTTGAGTCGATGATAGCGTAGCCCCAAAGTTCCTAAACCACAGTGGCTATAGCAGGATGCCGTCACAGCTGGCTCCGCTCCTTCCTGTGGGTCGCTCCATGGAGCTCGGCCCTGCTGGGAGACATAAACCTGTCGGACTGGTCACTCTTTCCACCGCCCTCCGTCTCCCTCCTTCCTTTCCTCCCATTACTGGCGAGTTTGGCAAAAGCCATCTAAGGGAAAAAGCCCTATGGGGATCAATGTGCAGAACATTTCCACGCAGACATAAGCTAAATCCTATGACCTTTTCATTAGGGAGTATTGACATGATTCATAGAAGTTTCTTTAAGGTGTCTGTGAATGAGGTGCGTCTTGATTGGTGAACTTTTCTTTGTCTCAAAGCCATGCTACATCCTGTCGACTCCTGGTATAAAGTTATCGAAGGGAAACATGCCATCGTAAAAAGCTCACAGTGTTAATTACAAACCAAGTGTTTGTTCACGTTACGCACTTCACACAATTGTTTATAAAAAATCAATCCAGAGCGAGTGAACCCTCATTTGCCACATAACACACCAGACACCTGTTAATAAGGTGCTGCTGATCAAAGGATATGGGATTACTGAAAACAAATGAACAAAAATAACCTTCTTAAAGGAGCAGTGTGTATAATTTAGTGCCATCTCGTGGTGAGGTTGCAGATTGCATCCCTTTCCAAGCTGGAGACCCACGGTGGCCTTCAGGGAACATAAAAAAAACGCACATTTCTCTCTCTAGAGCCGGTATTTGGTCTGTTCGTTCTGTGCTACTGTGGAAACATGGCGGAGCAACACGGCAGATCAGTGAAGAGGACCCGCTCCCTATGTGGATATGACGATTATACACTAATGAAAACATAGTTACGAATATTATATTCCATTTCTGCTAATAGATCCCCCTAAATGGTACACACTGGACCTTTAAGGTATGTGAATTTTGTATTTTATTACTTAAAAAGGTACAAATAAACCTGCACAACTGATTGTACTTTGCGAATTCAGAGAAGAGAGAAAAAAAAATCAACATTTCACAAAGCAGTTGTTAGAAAAGCGAGCCCAGAATGCCCATAAAGTTGTTTTTTTGTGCCTATGTTTCTCTGTATCGGCTTCATCATTATTCTGGTGAGCAGTCCCACGTTTGAAAGAGAAAAAAAAGAAAATCATTTGAATTCCTGGGACCCAGAGGAGAGTGAGCAAAACCCAGAGGTAAGATCCAAGCTCGCTCTCCGTGCCCTTCCGTCGGCTGCCTACCTGGTAAACATCTCCACAAGCTCCTTGCTTTCAAAACACGTCAACCGGTGCCTATGTACTTTCCACTGGCCGGCCAAGCAGGAATTGAGACTTTATTTTTATTTTTTTTTACTTTTTCCTGTCTCTCTTCTGAGCCACTGCACATAACCTGTCTGGCATTAATGATGTTGTTAATAAAATGCGGCTGGTCTGTGGGTGGATTTGCCTGGCAGGCCTGGTGCCTGTCCTTCTCAGAGATAAGCCCACTGCTGGCCTTATCTACCTCCCACAGCCCAAACCCAGCCGTGCCGTGCACCGGACACACAACCAGTCAACTCATCACCGACTAATTACCACCTCTGACTGCCTTACAAAGACTCACATCGCTGCTGCTGCTGCTGCTGCTAAGATTGGCTCTCTCCTACCTTGACTGTGTCTCTCTCCACTTCTTTGTCTTTTACCCACCCCCCCTTTCTATCTCTGTCCTTCCCATATATCAATACATTTCACTTGTCTCTCCTGGCTAGTTCTGTCCTCTTCTACTATTTGTCTCGGCCAACATGCTATTAGATTATAAGTGCTGAGTTTTATGCTGGTATTTTCCAACTGGAATATGCAACAGCCGCGTTGTGGGTGGTCCGGTACATCCTGTGCCTACCTTCCAGCGTATGTCTGTGCATTTTAGAAAACGGCATTTATGTTACAGTTTCTCAGCGAGGGCTTATGCCATTCGCGAGCCAGAGTCGGTTCAGTCTCATAGCTTCGGCAGGGCAGCCGAAAGTCACTTGTGCTACAGAGGGAGGGAGCGGTTTCTTTTATTCAATTGTTTTCCACTTCCACGAGCGTGTGCCAAGGGGGAGGAAAGCGCCGGCTTAACACGCTCTGCAATTCAACACGGCCAGACGCAGTCCTATTAAGATTTAATGTGCCATTCTTCTGCTTGTGCCGCTGAAAAAGACTTGCAGGCTGAGGAAGAGAGTGAACAAAGAGCAGGCAGAGCCAGGGCCAGGGAGAGATGAAGAGAGCGAGAGAAACCGAGACACCGCTCCGTGGCCGGGTCTTTGTCACTCCACTGAAGTCAGTAGTTTCAAAGGGATGCTACATAGTGGAGGGGGAAATAACAACGGTGTCGTTGATATAGTGTTTTTTCACTCGGTGCGTGTAGTTTTGGGTGAGTACGTGGGATTATGTCTGTTTTGTCCACATGCCACCGCTGCTATTGTGGCTACCTACTTAAGAAAGAGGTCAACTGGATGGAGTCACAGCATGTGTTTACCCTCTTGGGCGATGAATTATGTGTCGTCTAAAATGCAAAGTGCAAGTACGCAGGTGCTGTGAGGAGGGCGTGCGTGCGCGCGTGCGCGATAATACGCGTCTGTGTGTGTGTGTGTGTGTGTGTGTTTGCATGCCTAAGCAGATGACTGATTGAGCAAGCAAGTACATGAGAGTGTTTTAGATAGATGGGGGATGTGAATATGTGCCGGCCATCGTCATCTCTGCCACGAACACAAACACGAGCAGAAAACGCAGGCTCTTCTCTTCTTATTTTGATTGTTTTCCTGCAGAAAATGCAGTCCTCGTCTGACAAAGACCAATAAATACTTTATACAGTGCATAATGTGTGCGGTGTGAAGCACTGGGGAGAGAGAAAGAGGGCGTCCTCACGAGGGCATATGCTTTGAATTCCTAATGACATTCCTGTTAACGTTACTGGCACGGTCGCACAGAGAGGAAAACGCACGGGGATGCTGCGCCGCCGAGTCAAACATCTACTTTAATACTCCCTTTCTTTCTCAGCCTCTCTTTTCTCTCCCTACCTATTTCTCTTTCTCGCACAGAGCATGCCCCCCCCCCCCCCCACACAAACACATACACGCAGGAAAGACTCGAGCCCAATTCTGAGAGCTCACTCTAGCATGAGGTCTCTTTTCAGTGGCTGCGTTGTGCCAGAAGTAGCTATTCTCCCCTGACCGCCTCTCCTCCTTTCAAAGCCTTGTAATCAGTGTGCTGCTCTTTGTACCAGGATGTCGCAAGACGCCCCGGCGAAAACACAGCAGAATTTCTGATGAACGGCGGTGGCTCAGAGTTCGGCTAATCAGGTCTTGCTCGTGTCGCTTTCCTCTTATGTGAGCCCTTTTGAAGCAAATAAAGTCTTTGCAGTTTCTTCTTGGCAGCCGCAAAGCAGCTGTTGGATCAATACACAAAGTTAGTTGAAAAAAGAAAAGAACCCAGTACAACCAATAGGAGACTGTTGGAAACAGTTAGCAGAAAACACGGCCTGCCAGGAGCCTGTTCATAGTCGAGGGTATTACTGAATGTTTCCATGCTGCTGACCCAACGGCTTGATGTAAATGAATTCAAACACTTCAAACAAACAAGTCGTAGTCGGGAATGGAAAGGGGAAAACATACATCAGTGGGTTTAAGAAATTTGTCTGGTTCGCCGTCGCAAACAGAGACTTCATATTAGAAATGTGTCTAAACTATTTCTATCATATTACCATCCTCTTCATTGTGGGGGGAACTTATTGTTTTTCGCGGAGTATTAATATTTCATTTGTATTTTTCTCATAAATCTGAAACGTATTTTTATTGAAGCAGAGTGCATTTTGCAATGTCTACGGGGAAGAAGAAAGGGGAAATCTACATAATATAAATCCATATATGGCCCAGTTATCTCCCTCTCTTTCTCCGTTGCACCCTCTCTGATTGATTCCTTTATCTGAGGGAAGCAGAAGACATGCTCTGTTTGCTCGCGCAGTGGCCGGCAGGAAAACAGAGAAAGACACTTATTAAAAAGGTCATCTCACAGAGGGTTAAAATAGCAGGGCACGGATCTCTCTGGGGGGAGCAGCCATGCCCCCTCCTCTAGTGAAGGACACAAGAAAAGGTGTTGCTCAAGGGAGCTGGACCCGTAATGAAAGAATGGCCACCAGGCTGACAGCCCGTGTGTGTGCACTGGACTATTCAAATACCTTCAGAGGCGCCGAATTGGAGAGCTGACAGCGAAAGGCTTTGTGGAAACGCAATCTTTTGAATTAAACTCGGAGCTGGATGTGTTATTTTTATTTACAGTGTGGGCTAGCTAGTAAACACGAGTTGAAATGAGCGGAGGTATTTCTTTGGCGAGCGGGTCCGAGGGCATGTTTCCTTGCCTACTACTGCAATCTCATAACAGATGAACTCGTCTTGTGCCAACTGAGAACAAAAGTCAAACTGCAGACACTGTTTCTCTTTCTCCGTGAAGGATCGGTAACAATGCAAGGGTGCAGAGACAATACAGTGAGCCAGTGAGACAAAGCATTTGTGAAGTGTTTTTTGGAAAGGCCTATGGAATAGCAGTGCCTCCAGCCTCCTGTCTCCTCCCCAGAGCAGCCTAAAGCCCTGTCGGCAGGATGCTGATCCCCACACGGAAACCTGATCCGCAGCCATCCTGGAGCCGGAGGGGGGACGGGGGAGCGCTCTCCCCCCGCGGAGCCCCTCCACTCTCTGCTCCACAGTTAAAGGGGTGCTCTGGGGGAACATTCCTCCAGCCCTGCCCCAGCCAGCCTCCACTCTCAGCTCTCCAGAGGAGCATTCTTCCAGCCCTGCCCTAGCCTTCACTGGGATCTCCTGGGGAGCATTCCTGAAGCCCTGCCCCAGCCCAAGACGGGCTCCCTGGGGACGCATTCCTGCAGCACTCTCTCTCTCTCTCTCTCTCTCTCTCTCCCCATCTCCCTCCTTCTCCCTCGCTCCCTTCTCTCAGACTCTCGCCTTCCTCCGCAGTCCAGCATTAGCGCGATCAATAGCACCGATCGCATCAGGGACACGAGGCAATCCATACCCATGCGCTCCCTTAGCGCACTGCAGTGGTCACGGCTTAAGTGCACGGAAAGGTGTTATACCTCTGCCAGACGGGGGGGAGACAATGGCCGCCATTGATCGCAGTGACATGTAACATCTTTCTCTTTTCTCTCTCTGTCCATCGGGCGTGGTCGACATGCAGCTAGGATCCGTTCAGACTTTATTTAGTCTGTTTTGTCTCACTCCTGCGGCGAAACTTACTGTATAACACAAAGTATGAGGCCCAGAATAAACACGTGAGGTTGCGGGTTTGTACGGGCATGTCTGGTTCTGGTAATACACTGTATACGCTTATGGGATATCAGCTGGGGGAAAAGAGCTGTCAGGGAACAGCAAGCAAATCTCCATATGTGGATTGGTTCCAGTCAAGCTCTGCAATTTGTTTACCAAAAATAAAACATTTCAAATTGTAAAAATGGAGGGTTTAGCAGGTGCTGGTGGTTGATTAGAAAATGCTTCTAATAAAGGATCCATCTGTGAGTAGAGACTTGATGTAAGGCAGATTAATTGGTCATGGATGTCTACATAATGCCACATAGGAAATCTCCTCCCATATTCCAGAGAATACACAAACACACACACACATTCAAAGTACTTAGTATGCCATCTCGAAGTTTCTTTTCTCCCACTGTGTTTGAATACTAATAGAGTGTTTCTGCGCAATCACAATACCCTAATGGCAATTAGATTCTTTTGTTTGGTTTCCACGGGGGCTCTTATCCAAACTGGGTTTTTTTTCATCATTGAGCAATTAAGAGTTATTTGTCCGTAAGATTGACATTTATAAAAGCCGGGCTTAATTATTGAAAAAATATGGCTGAGTCAGTCATGACCACATTACGGCGCTGCTGAACATAAAAGACCTGCTCCTGAATCAAATACTCTTATAACATTACCGACTATCTCCAAATAAGCGTAATTTAAAGAGAGATTTTAATTCGGGCGCTGTTAGAGGACGTCCCCCTATGATTTTAAGTAATACCTTTTGTGTTTTTATTTCCTACGTTCCCCAAACAGACTGTCCGCACGTCTGTGCCGGCTTGATGGAATTAGGTGTTACATTGAAAAAAAAAAAAGGGTGACAGGAGGTTCTGCACTTAGTTTCCTTCAAACCCATGCCTGCTTTCGTTGGATGACAGTAATGTGAAAGTGAACAGCGCATTGATTTTCACACCTGTAGTCGACTGTGCGTCACTTTGAATTTGCACACACGAGCACACTCGAGGCACACGCACGTGTAAACGAGCGAGCCTGCACATACAATGAACATGACTGCATTTCTGCTCAAATTAACACCAATGGGGGCATGACAGAAAGCTTATATGCACACACAAACAACAAACACAGGACTCGGTTTGTGCGACTTGGATCTTACAGTTAATGGAAAATCTTTGTAAAACTCGTGGGATATCTACAGAACCCTATAATTTGTGGCTTGTTGATTGTGGGTTGTAAAATATGAAATCAAACTGCGCATGAATGTAAACAGAAAAGAGACTACACTAGTTTTCTCATGAGCAGGGCTTTGACTCTGCTTTGAAAAGATAGGCAGTAGCTTCTGTGCTACATCAGAAACAGGATTATTACATTTTAGCCTTCTGAACATGATATTAAGAGACAAGGGTTACGTCCAAAATCGCATACTATGCACTACATACTCAATATGTGTACATATCGTTGAACATGCTTTTGTGTGAATAAACAGTAGCATGTACTGTATCTTTTCGGACGCAGTGAAACTTCCTGAGAGCCTCCTTGCCAGTTGGAGATGCGTAACCATGGTGACCCGTACCAACCTCATGAGACCAAACAATGATTTGTTAGAATCATAAAGTCTGAACTAATTTTAAAAACATATTAAGCCTGTAGCAAAGTGGAATCTTATACTTACACTTAAAGAAACGGTGTGTAGGATCTGGTGTTATTTAGCGGTGACGTTGCAGATTACAACGAGTAACGGAAAAGTTAACAATGCTTGGTTTGTCCATTCTGGGCTACTGTAGAAACATGGCGGACCCCGTGAAGAGGACCCGCTCCCTATGTAGATATAAACGCCTCATTCTAAGGTAACGAAAACACAAAAAAATCTTTTTTTCAGGCGATTATACACTTAAGAAAACATACTTAATAATTTTATATTCATTTCTACCAATAGATCCCCCTAAATGTTACACACCGTTACTTTAAATTGAAGCGTTATTGACGTTACAGAGCTGTTCGCCATTGTCTGAAATGAATGTTGTCGTCACTACCGCACTGCATTGTGGAATATTTATGCCGCCATAGTGTCCGGTGTTTGCATACTCTAATATTTTAGTGGAAATAGTATTCAATTTGTGTACTATTGGTTTCATACTAAGGTTTCGGACATACTAACAAATCTCAGATACTATTTTAGCGTACTAAATAGCATGTTAGAGTGGAATTTCGGACGCAACCGACGTCTGCGCCCAAACGTTGGGAAATGTGTGTCAGGTGCTGGACGTGTAAAGGAGGACAGCAAGTCCAGGAGAAGCACATGGAAACCTTCAGTTCACATCATTAGTTCTGTCTGCCACCTTGTCAGAGTATTTATAGCTCTGTTCATCCATCAACAGGTCAATGACACAGTCTGCCAATGGCATCCTTCTCTCTCAGTCTCACTAGGTATTACTACTGCAGCTCGCACTGGGACCGGCCGAGGGACTTTCCTGGAGCGAGGATCTGTTTCCAGTTGGTGTTCTGGTTACTGTGTGAGGTGCACGTTACACTAGTGAAATAGTAGAATTAGTATAGTGCTGTATAAAATGTTACACTGAAACAAGGCAAGGACACAATGCACATACTATAAATACACATACTGTAGCCTACAGTGATCTATTGTAAGGACACATGGAGGCCTATCTGTATGTCAAGCCTGTAGATATTGATGCGCAGCACATATAAATAATGTGTGTGAGGCCTGTGTGTGTGTGTGTGTGTGTGTGTGTGTGTGTGTGTGTGTGTGTGTGTGTGTGTGTGTTGTTGGATATCTACCAAGGAGAGCTGGTAGTCTGGTGTTGTGCTCCCCTTGGTGCAGTGTTCTAACACACATAGTGTGGCATATTCTCTGGTGGAGGCGCAGAGCGTGAGTGGGAGAAGAGCTGAGTGGGAGAAGAGCTGAGTGGCAGAGCGGCGGCTCGGCGGGCTGAACGTTGTTTACCTGTCAGCTGGCATTGATTAATCTTGTGTTCGGTGAGATCGCTCAGCGACTCGAACACCTGCCGGCAGCTGTCGCAGCTGTGCAGCGCCGGCTCCTCGTCGTCCTCCTCTCCCTCCTCTCCTTCCTCCGGAGAGAGCCTCCTCTTCCTCAGACGGCCGGGCTCACCATCCTCCGCCGGCCTCTCGAGGACGCACTCTGGATCTGTCGACAGGAAATGACAGCACCACACAGTCAGAGGGGGTGACCCGCACGGCGAGGCACTACAGCTTCCTCTGGGTGACAATAAAATGGATTTCTAGACTCTGGATTTAATAAAAACAATAATAAAAGCTGTAATAAAAATGCAGGTTCAATTTGGGCCTCTGTAACTCAACCACTCATGCCATAACAGAAGTGTTGGGCAGGTGAGGGTGAGAGATATACAGACGCACACAAGACGAGGTGGCACGACGCTCACACACACACAATCTAACACACACATGCACACACACACACCCTCTGTTATTAGAAATGGTTTTACGTTGTGTTTGCCCTGCTTCACCCAAGCAAAACTTCAGTATATGAAACTAGACTGATGGGAATATGTGTAGTTAATAAATCCTGGATTGCAGTTTTTTGGCTCGACCAAAAAGAAATATGAAATTCCGCCAGTGAGTGCAGGCTGAATTGCATCAGTCAGCGTCTATCAAAGGAGAAAGACCTCGCCATATTACCCAGACATCTAGGCCAGGCCGTGGATGTATGGAGCGCAGCACAGTAAGACACACAGAAATGAGATTGGTGTGTGTTAGGCTGTCGTCACGACACACTTCCCTAAATTATTCAGCCTCGCTCGCAGGCAGCCGCGGGTCGCACACATCAATATTCTTCAATCCATCTGCAGTTTTGTCTCTCGTTGGCTTTGTGCTGCAGCAGTGCCAGCGGTGGGCGACTGACTCAACCAGGACCAGGAATCATCTTTCAAGGTGCCGGCCCTGATCTCCAGTTCTTCGCGTGACGCTTAAATATTCGGACAACAAATCAAACCCGGCGTCGTTCACTCGCAGCGCAGCGTAAACATCTTCTCCTCGGAAGCGGTAAATCTGGCCTGCGACAGCATCTTATAAATAGGCAGCGTGGCCTGCAGCCTTCTCTTCTCCCCTGCTGTGGCCATTACACTTCACAATAAGACTGATTAAAAAGCCATACTTACAATCAAACAATCATGTCACCCCGGTTAAGGCTTTGTGAGGGAGACGAGCCCTCGCACTTAGCTGGCAGCCATTTTAAGACGCGAGTGTTCCTCAGCTTGTCCTGAAACTCCGGAGGGGAACGTTTGGAGGAAGCCTGGGTTGTTTTTTTCGTCGCCTAGCAAACCGTTAACAGCGCTCGAGGACAAAGACGCGTGTGGCACCGACGCGCACAGGTGTGGGCGTCTATACACGCGGGCGGCCATTTTAAGTCCTCCTCCTGTAGGGTGCTCTTAAAACTGTGAAATTCCTTGAGGAAAGGCGTTCCAGAACTCATCAAGGCCACCCAGGATTTTTTCCTTTCCCCCCACTCGCGCCAAGTATTGATGTAACATCACACCCTCCATTGTCCTTCCCTCTTGGCGACTGAGGCTCTCGGAACATGCCCTCTAAAAATATCAGCACTGCGTCCCGGTGGGATCATGCAGAACAGAACAGAAGGTGTTTCAAGAAAATGAAAATCCCAACCCAATCCTCACAGATGCAGGCCTTTCTTGCTCTGGGGGGAAACACTTCTGACTGAGGCCAAAAGCCACACAATATGGACTAATGATTCATCCGCAGACACGGAATTCACAATATGCACTTTTTACAGGGAGGAGGTTGAGATGTTTCTTTTCCAACGGCCCTTTATGAATCATTAATTTGTCTAATATTACAGCTCAGTCCTGTCAGAGAACTGATGGCTGAGTTTAAGCATGCAATAACAATACATTTCTCATTGCAGAATGCAGATGTTCATATTAAGTTGGTATTCTCACATTGTTTCGGGGAAATGTGAGAAATTAAAGTGAGTTTCACTTGCTTGTTTTTCTATTGTTTCGAGTGACAAGTTTCAGCTGTAACTTCCAGTGAATCCAAGCCGGGTCAGCGCTCCGAGTGACCTCCGGTGCACCGCTGTGATGCAGCGCTGGAAGTGTAAACTACTACATGTTTGGGGTTGGGGAAGCGTGAGCATGGGGGGGGATGGGGGGGGCGATGGGGGCTTGACACGGCAAGGTCACGTCCAACCCTGGGATTAAAGAGCCACGTCAATACTGAGGTTCCTGTGCCTCTGGGCCTCATACAGTAATCCATCAGATCAGGACATCCTCTTCCAGCAGTCTCTACAGGCTGGACAGCAGATCAATACCAGCATGCCTGGAATGGCTGACAATCACATGTGGAATATATGGGGGGGAAGATGCGTGACATATTGAGAATTTTTCATCATATTAATTTTGTTAATCAGCTTGACAATGCAGGTAAAGGACGAGAGGGAAGCTACATTGACCGCTGATCCATATTCTGATAAGGTCAGCTCGAAGTAAGATGATCGCAGCTCGGGCCGAGAAATTATTCATCGGGGGAATATGACGAAGATCTGACTGAAAGGATGATTTTTTTTTTTTTAATCCTTATGGTACGAAAAGCGCATTAGTTTCGTACTAATAAAACATCTGAATGGTGATTGAGGTCTTTATAGCCGTGTAATATCAGTCTGAGCTGGAGTCCATCCATCACGAACTCTCCTGTCTCTCACGGTGCCGAGTGACATTTATCATGCACAACTTTCATCTTGTGAGTTGAAGAGTCCCTGGACCCCCCACCCTTATATTATTGAATATTTCTGCTCTTAAATATTTATAACCTTTTAATTGATATTCTCTTCTCTGCTCCCTCGGCCCCCCCGGGGACTCGGGGTCCCCCCCGAGCAGGGGGAGCCCGCACTCCTTCCCCCCCGCACTCCTTCCCCCCCGCTGTCCGGCCCACACACTGAGAGAGGTGGAGACGCTGACCACAGGGAGAGAGAAGGAAGGGCATGAACGTACAGGAATACTCAAAGAAAGAAGTCTGGGCCAAGCTGCAAAGAATTACGATCTAAAAAAAGTTAACTCTCACCATGAACCCTGCTTTTAACATTGCTGGAGATTTTATGTCTAACCCTAAGCTTAAAGATTAAATAAAATATCGAGCGCCTAGAACAAGGAAAAAAGAGAAACGGAGAAGTTGTTGTAGCCATTTTTTGAAATGCAACATGTGATGGATGTCAGTGTTTTAAAACCGAAATTCATTCAAATCCAGCCCCAAAACACTGAGCGGGAAAAGCGTGCGATCATCACCGAGGGCTCCGTTCTGCACTCGCCTGTAGATATACAGTGAGTCTGTCTCCATCAGGGTTCAGCCCGAGTCTTTCTTTGTGCAATGAAAGACCTTGGTGTTGAAAACATCATTACCAGCTCATATCCCCATCGTTTCCCAGAGATCCCGATGATTCTGTGATGCCCCCTCCCCGGCAACCCCCCCTACAACCACCCACCCCCGAGTTCGAATTAAGAATTTATTTTAACCAGCGAGCAGCTTCTGTCGACACATGTCGGCGAGCCTGATCAAAGGTGAGTACGCTCCTTTATCAGAGTGAGGGAGGCTGTCAGAAAGAGGAGGACATTAAGATTGAATAACCTTCACACGGTTGCCGGCACCTCATTATTTAAAAATCTAAAACTTTTTTTGCCGAGCGCCCGCCATATATAGGTCACACTACAGTCTAATGCCACGTGTGCCTCGGAGTGTATCCTCCTCTGTGTGGATGGGATTTGGGCTTCTCCACTTTAGACCGTCACATCCACTGATCCGTCATTAAAGAATGTCATGATCCGACGACGACGACGCGGCTGCGACACTTGCGGGATTGTTAACGATCCTCGAGAATTTGCATGTGGTCGACGCACCGCGATCTGAGTTATCTGCCTCGAGTCACCCAGATTCATATTAAGGACTAATTGCTGTTTAATATTTCGGTGCATTTGAAATGTGAAAGTAGATTAGCAAGAGGTGCTTGTCAAAAGCAGTTTCTCTTTAAAACGCTAAACACATTACAAGCAAAGTGATGCATTCACAGACAAATGTTTCTCAACTTGTATGTAAAAAAAAAAAAACATGCAGTATATTTATGAAAATGTCATGCCGAGATAAAGATAAGAGCAGCGCAGAGAGAGAAAAGGTGTTGAACAATTACAGGAGAACAAACAATGACGACAACACGGAGAGCGCTACTTGAAGGAAGCGGTACATTTAATCACAGGTATGCAGACGCCATCATCTACCGTTAAAATCTCTACACCAAAAAAAAAAAAAAAAAAGATACGAGCGCGTTAAGAAGAACTGAAATCAAAGCGGTTGAATGAGAAACAACATTTGAACATACCAAATGCTCCCTTTCTCTCTCTCTCTCTCTCTCTCTCTCGCTCTCTCTCTCTCACAGAGAGTGATAATATTGAACGGAGCGCCTTGCTATGCCATTAGTGCAGTAAAACATCAAAGGAAATGAATAATAGAGAATATGATTTTCTGAAGTGGTGGAGTGAAAGAGTCCTTTCCTCTTCCTGCTGTAGCTCGCCCTGCAGTACATTGATCTGCGGGCAGCCGGAGTCTCAGACACCGCCGCACCACTATACGCTACACTCCTCCACGCCGCGGCACCTCGCCACCCAGAAACCCCTTCAGATCTCCAGAACACTCCTCTTTGCCTCAGTCCACTCCACTCTGACACCCTCTTCCAAAAAAACAGCCTCCATCTGACATAGCCGTGAGCGAAGAAAGAAAGGGGAAAAGAAAGGGATGTATATATAAGAGAGAAGAAAAAGCACGGAGCATGTGGTTATAATTACACACAGGCAGCGCAGTGGTAAAGCCAAGCTGCAGATCTTAAGCCTGCTCGACACTCTCTGGGTAAAAAAAAAAAGTGCACCGCCTCATTAAATCTCCGATATCACACTGTTCCTGCCCCTCTATGCTATGCATAATACTGTCTATCTTTTTAGAGGGCCTCTTTTGTTAGCATTTCTCCTTTGCCTTTGCTACATATCAAACATGAATGAGAAACAGGATGCGGGGCCCGCGGAACGCTTGCAGAGTCACAGAAGAGCTCGACTGGGGGTCGACTCATGAGGCAGATCTCGACACCGTGTCTGATTAAGCCCTCGGCTTGTCGGGAGTCTAAAGGCTATTGCGTCCGTCAAAGTGGGCGAACGCATGAAAAGCAGGTGAGCTTTGCCACCGCTTTTCAGTTTGACGCTATGAAAGGGCTTGTTTAGGGCAGCGGTTTAGCCACAATGATGAATTACTGCTGTTGCGATTAAGACGCACAAGCGGCGGTGAAACATGTCAAAAGTTGGGAGGAGAAATTGGCGAGAGAGAAATTCTCGCAGCATCTTAAGAGTCGATCGCCACAAACAACACTTTTTCCTCATTGACCGTTCGTCAAGCTGCATCCTGAGAGGAGCGTTCAGAAAAAAATAAATCAGTCAGACGAAGTCAAATGAGGAAAGTGAGAAATTAATTTGTGCGCCCTCCTGATTTCTCCACAGGCAGACATCGATCATGTGGCGGCTGTCTCCCTCACTCTGGAGATCGAGGTGGTGGAGGGACGGGGAGAGAGAGAGAGATTCGTGTGTCTGAGGGGGTCGCTGTAATCAGGAACACTCATTAGCTCTACTTTGGCTCTGGATGACAGGAGGTCTCCGAGGCAAGTCTGCCTTTTATGCCCAGTCCTTCATCCCCCGAGCCGGGGGTTAGACGGGCTAAGGAGGCGCTTTCTGTCCACAGAACCACCCACCGACGCCTCATCAATACACATTAACTCAGCGGCAGGTAGATATCTGCTTTTTTTTTTCCGGAGATGAACAAAAATGTTACAAAAATGTTTACTGGCATATCTGATCAATTCCACGCTAAAAGGGTCAATCGGGAACCCGTGAGAGGGATGATGGATAGCGCCAAAGGTCAAAAACTGCAAGAAGTCTGAGTCACTTTTGACTGATGTCTACCTCTAAATATCTGCTAGACGCTAAAGCCAAGGTTTGCCGGGTTTGAACAAAACGCTGAAACAATAATACTGCAGTCATCAGTCGGGCTGTGTATTGGCAAGAATCTGGCGATACGATACGCATCATGACACAGAGGTTATGATTCAATATACTGCGATATGGTAAGCAAAGGGGATGTATTTAGGCAATTTTTTAAATCTAATTTTAGGAAAACTGTCATAGTACAAAGAACACACCACCATATGCATAAAAACAAAAAAAAGTTTACTTTTTTGTTAGGGCTGTCAATCAATTCAAATATTTAATTGCGATCAATCACATGGTTGTCCATGATTAATCGCGATTATTCACAAATTAATCGCACATCTTTTTATCTGTCAAAATGTACCTTAAAGGAAGCTTTGTGGAGTATTTAATACTCTTATCAACAGTGGAGTGGACAAATATGCTTTCTTTATGCAAATGTATGTTTATATTTATTATTAGAAATCAATAAACAACACATAACAATGACAGATATTGTCCAGAAACCCTCACAGGTTCTGCATTTAGCATAAAACAATATGCTCAGATCATAACATGGCAAACTGCAGCCCAACAGGCAACAACAGCTGTCAGTGTGTCAGTGTGCTGACTTCACTATGACTTGCTCCAAACTGCATGTGATTATCATAAAGTGGGCATGTCTGTAAAGGGGAGACTCGTGGGTACCCATAGAACCCATTTACATTCACATATTTGGAGGTCAGAGAGTTTCTTCTCTTTAGCTTTAAAACTGAGTCCGATACAACCTCCGGAAGATCGATTGTGTTAATGTGTTAAAGAAATTAGTGGTGTTAAAATGAATTTACGTTAACGCGTTATTATTGCTTTACTTTGACAGCCCTATTATTTACACAATCAGAACAGTGGGATCTCCATTTGCATTTATCATATTTACCCTGCAACATCATAGCACTACTTTTTCTGCAATCTGAGCCGCTGTCTGCCACGAATCTTTGCATGCAAACTATTGATTAAAAATCAATAGTGTTTTTGAGAATCTATACAGCATCGCAAAACATAATATCGCGATACTCAAGTGTGTCTATATTTTCTTACACCCTTAGTCTTAAGCGCGGATGAGAGAAGACCTATCGTAGTGCTGCATGCTCCTGTATTCTGCAGAGCAGCACTCAGAAAGCTGTGGGTAAATGCTGGACTAATGTGGCAGCCGAGGAGTACCCAGGGTCCCCAGCCTGCTGGGCAAAGCCATCCATATCGGGTTTAAAATAACCACGCCTGAGACTTAACCTTTACCAGAGACAAATGAAATGAAAATATACAGTGTGGCGCATCAGGAGCAGGCTTCATTCATAGGGGGCTTTCTGCTAGCCTGACCTGAATTACCGCTCTGTTCCTGGAGGGCCAGTGTGAATGGCACGCGTGGAGACAGGACACATTCATCTGGGTAGCTCTATTCTACATCATACAGAGAGGTTGGGAAACAAAGAGTCAGGCAGGAACACACAGAAACACAAGGACAGCTATAAGCACACCTGCATGTATGCATGCACACAAACAAAAGAAGAGGAGCGTACGCCGCTCTGCCCTTTCTCGTACGCAAAAACGCATGCGACCGTGCAGTTTACAGAAGGAAAAAACCTCAAAAACAGGAAACGCATATCATTCTCAACCCAACAAAGATTTTTACAGACAGACAGACACACAAGCAGACACATGATCCACTTTCCAGCCGAAAATGATGAAATATGAAATGGAGCATTACCGCTTGGAATGGCAGTCTGCCCAGGACTGAGCTGGTCCTCTGTCACATTGTCTTCTACTGCCAGAGAAAAGGAGAACGGGGAGAAAAAGAGGGAAAGAAACAGTTAACAGCGCAAAAACAAGTTAGACACATTGAGATTTCCTTCTTTTTTATTATTTACTATTGAGCTTTTTCTGTATGGAAACTCCAAGAGATTTCAACAGCTTTCGACAGCTCTCAACCTGTGGTTTGGGAATCCACACGAGCCTTTCATATGTATGAGGTTTGGCAACAAGGCAAACAGCCACCCACGTAAATAACATATTGGACTGGGTAATGACGTGATGAATTATGAACGTCTCCCATGAAACGTCCTCCCAACATCAACAGTGACCAAGTAAAAAACACCTTGATGACTGCATTAGTGAGAAGGTTGTACAGCGCCGGGCTCTGGGTGGTTCAATTAGACGGGTAGCAAAAACAACATTTGCCTTATAAAGCCGACCGTGATCCAAACTTCAATGCAAAGAAAAAAATTAAAAAACACATATTCACATTATGTGTCATAACAACCAAAGCGGCGGCAAAGTGCCTTTTTCTCTTTAACAGGAGGGCTGACTAAATAGTGACAGCGTGATCGGCGCTGAAACCCGCTCATTAGGCGCATGGCAACTAAACCACTTTTGACTTTTCGATAACAGCATGGCCTTGAAAAACACAACTTGTGTTTAGTAAAAAGGTAGGAACCTTTTACGTCGGAGCCTTTTTGGAAACTGGTGAGAGTTCCTTGTGGCATGTCAAGTACAAGAAATGAAATGGATTCTAACAGCGGGAAGAGAACAAAAGAGTCTCCCACCTGTTCCATGTAAAATGAGGGTCTCACTGAGGACTTCTTACGCCTCTGCGTTTTCCACCCTGCAGTTGAAATGCATTCTCCATTATGTCTTTTCTTTCTAGCCTTTCATTTTCCTGGGCAAAGAGGAAGGGGGGATTCTGACAGGACCTCCCAGTAGGGGAGTGTGGCAGTGACTGCCAAAGCAGAAACTGGCGCACTTTTAAAATCGCACAAAATATCCTGTACTTTGCATAATTAAGGCAGGATCCTATGGTGGCAGAAGCCCCCTCGGGGGAGCAAGAGTCAGTGTCAAGCAGGGTGTCAAACCTCGGTGAAAAATGAAGAGGAAAGTGTCGAGCTGTTTCTTGTGAAGATGGCAAACGACGGAACAAGTATGTTTCGCTGTCTGGCTTTGTCCGGCCAAAACTGAATTCCAAAAAGAGAAGCTTTGATTCAAAAATAACCACCGTTCACTCAATACACACGCAGAAGGAAAACATTTTCCTTAGTAACCGCTACAAGTGACGCACACAGAAAATATGCTAAACAAACGTGCATAGGTCTGGCAATTAATTAGCTAAATCAATTAAAAGTGATGGAATAGACATAGTTGGACACCATGGAGGTAAATCCCAAAGAGGACTGTATCAGCCAACACAGAAAGCTTGTCCTGTTAAAGGAGGCCGTAGTGACTGACGCCCTGAGAGTTTAATGAGTTTCTCCAGCGCTGTTGAGCGCCGTGCATCCAGGATCATTTAAATGGGCTGGGGATGGGGGTCCTAATAAATCCCCCATGGTTCTCTATCAGAGATTGGTGGTGGGGAGCTGGAGGTTCTGTTTTGATTACCGTCCCTGTAGGTGAGATGAGGGAGTTCAGGCAGAAAATTCTATTTCACAATGCCATAAGAACTTAAACATTACGGAGGTCTGCGATGATTTGTCACCACTGTGAACTTATTAAAAGTTTTTTGTCGTTTAAAAGTAAACAACTTCCATCACGGTGGCAAATGCTTTTTTTTTTTTTTTTTCCTCATTTGCACCTGTCTTCTGGATAATTAATATCTAGCTAGGAGTGATCAGAGAGGTTGAGCTGTCATGTTAAGGGCAGACTCGTACCGGCTGACGTTTGATCAACAATCATAACACGGTACAAATACAAATAGCCGGAGACTTTTAATTAATATGAAGCTCATGATGACAATAACTTCAACTGAATAGTCCACATTGTTCTTAATGCATCACCGCTATCAGTTAATTAATGTTTGACAAGGTACAGTGTATCACTCAGTCAGTGACAAACTGTAATCACGCTGCTAGGTTCTGTTGATACAATACTAAACACACATGGGACCATTTCAGCGCTGGCTCCTTTGATTTCCAAAACGCGGAGCAGGAAAGACATAATCCCACAACAAGTGGCGCAGCATTAAAGGCCACTAATTAACACACTGGCCACACAGAAAGCAACGAGAGCAACCGTCATTATATTATTGAGAGTGACAATCCCCAAGACGGGACATTTCCGCTTTAGGGGTGAGTTAATTTTCTACAAATAGGGGAGCAAAACAGGAGTAAAAAAACAAAACAATACACAATTAAAAAAAAGCAAACAGATTGATCGCCACATGCACGGCCCATGATGCATCACACCTGCGTAAAACTAATGATTTAATAGACATGAATAAGCAAAAACATGACAAACTCTCAGCAGCTTGGACCTTTCCTAATCCATCAAATGAATTCCTGCTGTGTAAGGGAACAGAGTGAGGAGCGCGTACAACACGTGTGTATAATTACTGTACATTTTTTTTATTTGTGGATTGCCACGTATGCTTGTGTGTGTGTGAGTGTGTGTGTGTGTGTGTGTGTGTGTGTGTGTGTGTGTGTGTGTGTGTGTGTGGGTATCTCGCAGCACTTCTCAGACATTAAAAAGCCCTGAGTGTGTTCCTGGATATGCGTGACTCATCTGCTTGGTTACAGCCAGCTTTGGACGATACAGTGGCGAACACAATGGCTGTGTAATCCGCCCCGACTGACCGGGAAGGAGACGCTCGCCACAGGGACTACAACTCAATTTAGCTCGGGTCAAGAGGTCAACCCTCCTCAATTAGGGCCGGGAAGGGAGGGAGGAGGACACACACTGCACATGAATAACTTTCTTAATGAGCATTATTTGAACTGGTGATTAGTGTCATAAATAATTTGCGATAGAGGAGCATGTTAATGACGTTGCATAATATTTGTAATCCTTCATATATTGCCATGTACTGTAAGCAAATCATATTAAGAGCAAAAAACTCCACTAGCAGCGATACAAAAAAATCAATAATCTCATTATGCAATTACTGCAAATTTAGCCTCCAAAAAAATATTACAGGAAAAAAACGAGACAGATGCAAATGCGCCTAGCAACGTATCATTTCATTTGCAGCAGCAGCAGCGGTGGGAATCAATCATTGTCTCTGAATCAGAACTCCTTCCTCCATGTGGCAGACAATCCATGACAACAAGAGAGACACATGCCATGGAGTAAGGAGAGATATCGGCCAGCTCCCGCGACACCCGGTCCAACACACTGAGCCGCATGTCAAGAGCACTGACAGCCGTGCTAATGGGATTTTTCCACGGCTCCATCATAATTTCCTTAATGATAATACTAACCATATTTTGGTGTCACATTAGAAAAGTGTTAATGGGTGTTATGCCACAGATCATTAATTGTGAACAGACTGGAATACTGCAGCTTCCCAATAAACTAAGAATGACGCAACTGTTAATAGACATTTTAACAGGGGAGGAAAAATGGAGCTGGATATTCTGCGGTTTTAATTGTTCAAATTAAGAAGAGGTCTTTATTGCATTTATCATTAAACACACTGAATACAGTGGGTATTTAATTAAAGAGTCAAATGAGTTTTGGAGTAGTTCTGCTGACAAAAATACTTGAGATTAAAGGTGCTGTCACACTTTTTAGTTACACAGGGCTTCGCTTATTAGGAGTGAAAGGGGGAGTGGTTATGCATCGCTGGGCATAACGGACACGTTTCTTTTCTCCAAAAAGAAAAGCTTTAAATTATGACAAATGTGTTTAAAAAAAAAAATACATATCTATTTTAGTTTTTCTGAATGTCAAAAGTCAAATTTTAATAGTTTTATTTCACCTGACACGAAAGGAAATAAAAATGTGCTTCGAGTCTAATGACGTAAAACAGACTATCCCTAACTTTATTTTCTATTGGCCCTTCGCAGATTTCATAACCTGCTCTATTAAAGTGTACAATAATATTTCCTTTCATGTATGGCCAAGCAAAACTCGCTCATGTGGCGACAAATTTCAGCCCCTCAAAAAAAACATCAAATATTTAAGGTGTACATGACACAGCGCTGATTTCATGACAACCTCCGTACTTAAAGTAAATGGCGCAGAAAATATATTTATATATGCGGAGTGACAGACATGGAAACTTCCTCCTCAGCCAATGAACACATCAGGCTGGAGACTGTCATTTGTGCTCCGAATGAAAATATCAACCCCAGCCTCACATTATTCAGGAAGTGCTGTAAGGACAGGCAACGTGGCAAGTCATCACACGCTACATGCAGGATTCTGGAGTGAGATCCTCCTTCCTCGCTGCTCGCCACTGAGTGACTGAGGCAATGTGCTGACCCGAAAGCCTCTGCACATCAAAACAAAATTACAATGTGCCTACAGTTGAGAAATGTAGAGGGCTCGGGATTGAGTAAATGTCAGTGGCTGGGGTGAAGTGTTTGCATATAAGCGAATGATGTATGGTCTTGTCCTGTGCCATTTATTCCCCCAAGCAATAACGTAGCCGGATCTGTCTCTCAGACTTAATTGAAACGGGACTTGTAATGTTGCCCTTTTCCTCGATGGGACCAAAAACATAACCTCTGACTCCCACAAGCAGCCAATACTGAGGAAGTGGGTGTGTTGGAGGTGCACAAGGGAGAGGAAAAAAAAAAAAAAGAGAGTGCCAACTGTCACAGCATTATTTTCTCATCTCCTCTACCATACGCTCCATACTATCCCTAAAACGCTGCACACGATGCCCGCTCTCTACTCTCCCTCCACGTTCCATCGGCACCTCTGTTTATTTTCCCTTTCCGCAGAACAAAGTGTTCTTTCTGCGCACAAAAAAAGCACCGTCCACATTGACCACTGCCTCAAGTCAGCAGAAGACAACCTATAAAAGTGAAACCTGAACTCCGCAGCCCGTGTTCTGTTGGTTAAAACACACAATGTACGTGCAGAGTGCAGACACAGGCTCACACGTGTGCATGCACGTATAAAACCCACTAATTTAGAGGTGCCACTTTTGTATTAACAAAATATATTAAAACAACTACAAATAAAACAGCAATTCCTGTTTTCTGCAAGCAATAGTGGAGAATACAGTGTCAAGCCACTATTTAAAAAAAAAAAAAATGACAAGGAAGGAAAGTTATTGTGGACATCTGTATAAGTGTATCTCTGTCCCCGAGGAAAGAGATAGACAAAGAACAATAAATAACATCTGCCTGGCCTTCCTTGGGTCTGATCCAAAACAGGGAAATATCTATGACGTATCTGCATTTCTGCTCCGCTTCAGCAGTCGGTACGAGGACATAAAAGTCGGGGATGTTTTGTGCACCACATTTTTCCAATTTAAATTTTACTGACAATAACAAAACAAACAATGTCATCACTCAGACTTCATTTGCATGCTGATTTGCTCACTCTCTCTCTCTCTATCTCTCTCTCTCTCGATGTACACAAATCTTGACAGATGTTGTCCTGAATTCTCACACACACACACACACACACACACTTGTAGCATGTAGGCATGCTCGCAGGAGACGATTATATCTAAGTGACGCGTCTTTTGAGAATAGCAATTGTCAAATCAACTAACAAAAAAAAAAAAGCAGTCAATGCCAGTCTGGTCTGAGAGAAAATAGGGAATCTATGTATAGAGCTGTTTACTGCGAAAAGAGCAGCGCAGGTCTGGAGACCGAATGTGACAATTTTTAAGATGTGCATGCACTCACATTTCCAGCCTCTCCTGGGTATTGATTTAAAATGGTGGCTGCACGAATGTACTACCGCAGACCATGTAATCTTCCTTTGAGATGAAGACTTCCGAGAACGAAAAGGGGGGAGAGAGAGAAAGGGGGTCCACAGACCACAAGCTGGGAATGTGAAATTGTGGACAATTATTTGCTGAGCAAAATACAATGCCTGCCAGATGAACTGGAGCTCAACCTCCAAAACCCAGCAGCTCCCCCCCCTGACCAAAATGCTACAGAGAAAAGTAGTGTGAATATGTGTGTGTTCATGCATGTTGCTGTCTCTATTTCCCTCTCCCTCCCATTCCCCCCTCTCACACACATGTACACTCAGACACAAACGCACGGTCGAGTTACCACCAGTCCAAGTGTTTCAAAAAAGACAGAAAAAGTAACAAAAAATTTTTAAAAAAAATTAAAAAAAACACACAGTGTCTGCTGTATATGCTGACATGCTGTGCTGATTTGATATGAAATAAAAACATAAAGTTCAGCTGTTTTTCCAGCTTTGAAATCCAGATGTTTACAACTTTTTTTTTAATGAACATGTCCAATTAGCACTACCTCTAATTTCTCTATTGTACACACACATGCACACACACACACACACACACACACATCACAGCCCTCCCTTTCCCCAACATATAAAATGTTTCCTCCTCAGTTTCTCAGACAGGAGGGGGGTCACGTGACTCTGCGCCCCATTCCATCAGACGGTCTTAAGTTCCGAACCAGGAGCGTCTTTTTAACACATCCAGATGTTTTGCCAGCGTCGCGCTGCACTGTTGCTCTCTAAATTACCCATTCCCCTGCCCTTGCACTTTAACTAGCATTTACAATACAGCCCGTTCAGCTGTAACCGACCAGCTCTTTACCCCCCCGATGCCAAGTGCGTAAAATGCAGCCGATTGCATGCGCAACATAACAGGGAAGAACACTCCGAAAATGCGTAAAAAAAAGGACAGTTTACATTTCAGTGAGCGATAAGTTCAGATCATCATGCTCGTCTACACTTGTCATCACCCTTCAAATAAAAAATAAGCTGAAAGCCACCAAAACATAGGCTTATTATCACTTACCTTTCAGTGATCTTGGTTTAGCTTGCTTGCGGCGCGACATCCTATAGAGAAACCGCTGAAGTTGCTCAGTTTCTGTCTGATAATCTGTCTAAAAGGTAGAGTCTCTCTAAATTCCACTGGCCGAAATCGCGGCTGCCTTTTTACCATTACAGAAAGATGCAACTTAGCCCCCCTTTTGCCGCGCGGTCTAAAACACGAGTTTTTTGTGCTGTTATTTTGTGATGAGTAGGTGGATGTTATAAAATCCAATTACCTCCCCGATCGGTAACGGGCGACTCTATTTAGTTGAGCTGGGTTATCTGGGAAAAAGTGTGAGAATATAGTAATCCCCCCGTCATGCGCTTCCATTCTCCGGGAAAACACACACGCGTGCAGGCATGATGCTTCGTTTAGGAAATAAAAGCGGAATATTTTTTGCTTTTCGCAATCTCATCTCAAAATGCATCCGCGTGAGAAAGACATCAGCCAAAACGCCTCCTGTGAGAGTGCACAAAAAAAAAATGCAACAAAACCAGAAAAAAAAAAAAAAGGAAGGAAAAATGATAATAACACTTTTCACTTCATATCCACCTAACAGCGTCAAAACTATTATAGAGTCCTTCCTTTTCCCCTCACTCCAGTCTTGCTAATCATGAATTAGAGGTTTCGGAATCTGATCTAAAGTCTACGTCTAAATTGCTCTTTAAAAGAGGGATGAAGAAGCAGAGAGAAGATGGAAGCTCCCTCCTCATCACAAACCTGCAAGGTCTTGGACTGCGCTGTCGCTCCGGTAGTCCACATAATAATGGAAAATGGAAGCAAGGCCCCCAAAGCCATCAGGATGGCTCCAGAGGGGGCCCCTACCCCGCAGGGACTCGCTCTGTACGTAATCACTGAGGAAATCATTGTCAGCCTGCCTGCACTCACACACAGACAGAGAGGCATGATTAAAATCCTAGGGATCACGGCAAGATGCGGAACGCTGGATCGGCTGGTTTCCCCGGATCCGGAGTCGAACTCTTAAACCCAAAGTCGGCTTGCTCACCCTGGCGTCTCCTCTCGCCTCAGCTCGCCGTCGGCCGCTCTCCGTGTTCGGCAGACGGACTGGTCCCCCTTCTGGTGGAAGTGGTTAAGCAGAAATACATTTCTCCTGTCTGACTGTTGTTGACATATATGACATGTAATGGCACACTGCATAGAATTTGGGGATTTATTTTTACAGATTTTTTTTTTTTTCATTATTATTGCTCACTATGAAGCAGATTATATTGCATCCCCCTTAATTATTTGAATATAAAAGACATATATATATATATTTTCTCAGATTTAAAATTTTAATTATTTGTGGTCGAGTCAAACAATGTAGCCTCCTCCCCCTTTAATATTTATTTTCTTGCTTTTATTTTATCATTTTAATCATTCCAGGTATAGTTTCAACTCATTTTACCCTGCAAACTTTGAATTTATTTAATTAGAAGGTCTATTATCGTGAAAAAAATCAAGCAACCTCTTTCTTCCTCTCTCGTACACCCTCACCTGCACCCCCCATAACTACCCCTGCTATGTGAGAATGAGATCCAGAGAGGAGCCCTGCAGTGGGCTTCTCACTCTGCTCTCTGCCCCTCCGCAGCTTGGAGGTAGCCTCTGCCAGGGGCCCCCCCCCATCTAAAACATCACAGTCACGCAACTGCTTCCCCCCCGACACTTTCAATGCATTTTTCTATTCTGACTGATTCACGGAGACCAAATGTAAGAGGAGACCTACAGGGACGGAGAGGAGCAGTCGATAGGGCAACTCCCGAACACGGGCCGGTGGAGGAGGAGAAAATTAACAACAACCTTTTGATAGCCTTTACTGTGGCTGAATTTAACTTTGTGGAAGAAAATTCTCCATAAAAGTTAACCAAAACCATAAAAGTTAATGATGTGAGTACATAATAAGGCTGCTCTTATTCTATAGGGTATTTTACTTTGGAGTTCATAATGAGGCCATATACTGTTATAGACATCTAAGGTAATCACCTACAGCAGTAATAAACGTAATAGGAAACCCAGAGCTACGGAAGAGACTTATCTGTTAGCTGACAGTCATTATTAGCCTCTCATTTTAAAGAGGCCTTGTTATTTTGCCTCTTTTGTCCCCGATCAGTGGCACAGGTGAGACTTCAACGTAATAATTGGGGACTTATGACCTACATATGATGTTCGTTCTGTTTGCTCAATTTGGATCTCGTAATTTCATCCGCACCCTTTGCTTCTCAAATAAATCCCCCACCCACGCGCTGCCATAAAATGTGTGCGGAAAGATCAATAAAAGCGAGTATGACACAGATTGACGTGATGTGCTTTGGTAAATTCAAAGCACTCGCAAACTACAGTAAAGTTGGTAAACACACACATATGAAACATCTATTTGTAGGTGCTTGGAGTCTGTCAGGAGATCCCAGCTGCCTTAAAACTTCAATCTTAACAATGCTCCAAAGTTCTCCCTCCCTGTCTCGGCGCTCTGTCAGGCGGCTCTCCCAAAGTTTTACCACCTTGCCTCCCCCCTCCGTACCTCTCGAATGCTCTCTCAAACACAAACAAACAGTG
Source organism: Sebastolobus alascanus (assembly GCA_916701645.2). Classification (NCBI taxonomy): domain Eukaryota; kingdom Metazoa; phylum Chordata; class Actinopteri; order Perciformes; family Sebastidae; genus Sebastolobus; species Sebastolobus alascanus. The sequence continues at coordinate 186,515 of CAKAOJ020000177.1, forward strand.
CTCTTCAGTCCTCCAGGGCTCTTTGCTACTTTCATTAGTGACAAAGTAACTGGGAAAAGGCTCGGCTTGACTCAGTGCTCGCACAGTTCAGTCTCTAAGTTACAGTACACACTCGCTCAGAAGTTGTTGTTTTTTTTTTTCTCCTTCAAGTGGAAGAAATCTCATGTGAGGAATGTTGCTCATACGATGCTCCGAAAACTGTCTGACACGGCTGGTCCCTCGGGGATAACTTTATAAATATGGAAAGGAGAATCAAATATAAATTTTTGGGGAGCAAATAGGCACAATGAAAATCAACAAAAATGCTTTTGTTTCAAGTCTCACCTCCGAGCGTGAGGGAAAAGGGAATCAAACGAAGATAAATAATAAAAAAAAAACATGACATGTTTGTCATAAAAACGATGCCAGCCAGGAAATTTCTATTCAGCATGTTCCTATGTGATACTGCAAAATTAAGCAATCGATTGGTGCATCTTCACATAAACAATTTAATCGACTCTCTAATTGTTCTGTCTTTCAAAAACGCTGCACGCAGACAACAAGCCTTTGAAATTCAAACGCACAAAGGCACAGTCTGTTTTCAGATCACCTCAGCTTCTTACCGCAGCATTTGTAGCAAAACTGAGCAGTTATGTGGGGATTTTTGTTCACCACCCGTAGCTTTTAGTTAGACATCGAGACGCCACAGCAAGTGTGCGTGCCGCAGCATTAGAGATTTCACTCTGCCTCTCAGCGGGGCGAGACGTTCCCCTGTGGAATCCGTGGCCCTCGGGTGGCGGGACCCTTCAGCAGCTCATCCTGACCTGTGGCCCGCTCAACCCCCGTCCATTTGGCTCCGACTGCACATTGTCCAAAAAAAAACAAACTGAACTGAACTTTAAAAACTCAGAAAGTTTTAATCCCAATGAAGTGTCTCCGGTAGAAATAATAATCACTGAAGGCTATTTAGCAGAATACTCTCGCAAATGGTGAAAAACGGCGGCTTAAAAGCACAGTCGGTCAATTACGCTTGTTAGAACAGGGCAGATACACAGACATGCATGTACATCAACCACACACACACACACATACACACTCTTGACTTGCCTCATTAAAACCCATCCAGCTACTAGAACTCAGAGATGTGAATGTTTCCCTTGAGGAGCGGGGCACGTTCATTTTCGAGAAAGGCAAGGAGATTCAACTTTTTTCTTACTTGCTTATAATTACAGAGATTGCTGGAATGCATGACCCTGAGAATAAGGCTGAGTCCTGGGAGAGTCCAGCAGAAGCATCACCATCTTCAGTCTTGCTCTCCATTGTGCGTCTCCCTCGTTGGATGCCACCCACACCAGGCATGAGTGAGGTCGAGGCATTGCCCCCATCACCAGAGGAGTTCTCCCCGGGGACTTTAACTCTGCTCCAACAAGCCAAGCTCCTGAGGCTTAGAAAATAAAAAAAAACAACTAGCGAGTGACTGAAAACATTGCCCTCTCTGAGCACCGAGACACATACTTCCACAGTAAACTGATTAAAAAAAGAACAAAAACAACACGGCGAGCTAACAATCAGATGGCTTCGGAGTTGGCAGGAAAGCGGTGAGTGCTGCTTTCCAACTTCACTCTTATCCAAATTGCCGGGCAATTAAACACTGGAGCAAAAATCGGATCATATGTATGCAGTTCACATCGACGTTGTGTCTTTCTCTACCAAGAACTAGTGCCTATAATTACAGAAACAGCATGGAAATCACATCAGAATATTGCCACTCAGTGAATAGCCACGCCTGTTTCAACAAAAGGTCAGCCTCCATGTCTCAACATCCTTGCAAACTGAAGGATGTCAACAAAGTATGTTGAGTGAGCGGTCCTCGTCAACAGTGACCTTCCAGCTGGATATATCCACAACTTCCATCTTCCCAAGCCAAGGAGCCCCGTGGAGCAACTCCCAAACCGGGTCATTAGCGCAGTGGTGTCACCAGACAGCAGATCACGGGCCAGAGAGGGAGCAAGAGGGGACTCCTGGCACCGCCGCGGCTGCTGTGCGGTTTGACATTCAGGGCTGGCTGATCTATGGGGCTGGGGAGACTGTGCCCTTGCTCTGGGTCTTCACGAGGAGAAGGTCCTGGCAGTTTTCCCCCTTACTTACTCCATCATAAAACTGAGGTCACAAGATGCGAGACGCAGGCCCGACTTGCAACATCACGACCCGAGCTGCAGGGTGTTATCACGGTGACAATATTATCGGATCCAAAGCCATTTCACATCATCAGCTACAGCTCATGGGTAGCATGATGAAATTCCAAGACAAACTGAAACATAATGCTCAGAATATACATAGACTGTCGATTTATGCTCCGAGACCAACTTCGAATTGCTTGCCACGACAATAACCTCCACAAAGACGTGTTATTGGCATGAAGAATACCATTTAACCACACTGGGACGGTTTCATAGTGTGATCAAAAATCATTCTAGGGGTTTTATGTCCTTCTCAAATGGCTTTGACCTCCACAGCCCGTCTCCAGCAAATGGTGACCACTATGGCCATGCCAAGAAAGAGGATTCCCCGAGGGCATTACCATGAGCCAAGACCAACATAAAAAAATCTCCCGGTGAAAGATGGACATTTTCCACTTGGCACCGTCCACGCATGATGAAAGGGAAAGATAGCAAACATTTCAACACTTTCTTTCTCTTTTTTACCGAAATGAGAGTGATTTTTTTTTCTTGCTCATTACCACTCTCTCATTAGGAGATCTTCACTGTAAGATGAGATCAAGCCTACTCACCCTTCTATATTCTGGTAGTTAGTTAAGCTGCAGCATGTAGGTGTGCTACAGAGCCCCTTATCATACAGAACATTTTACACAATCAGCCAGACTCACCTCGGAGTGCTACCAATGTCTGATTACCAGGTTCAACGCATCTCACACTGAATTTAGTCAAGCATATTTTTCAGAATTCAACACATATTGTGGCTAAAGCTAAGTGGCTATTACTTTGGGGTCTGCGATCTTGAGAAACTACCAAGAGTGCACTAGATTTTTAAAAATGATCCAACCGAAAAACCGAGCCCAGTGTTGCCAACTCTTTTCCAATGAAAGTAGCTGGCAGCACTAGCTCCAAAAGTCACTAAATCTAGCGAGAAAGTTGCCAAGTCAGCAACACTGACAGTCCGTCCCTTCAGGCCTCCCTCCAATGCCAATTATTGTAGAGCTGCAAGGATTAATCGATTAGTTGTCAACTATTAAATTAATCGTCAATTATTTTGATAATCAGTTCTTCGGTTTGAGTCATTTTTTAAGAAACAAAAAAAGTACAAATTCTCTGATTCCAGCTTCTTAAATGTGAATATTTTCTGGTTTCTTTACTCCTCTATGAAAGTAAACTGAATATATTTGAGTTGTGGATAAAACAAGACATTTGAGGACGTCATCTTGGGCTCTGGGAAACGCTGATTTTTCACCATTTTCTGAAATTTTATAGACCAAACAACTAATCGAGAAAATAATCAACAGATTAATCGACAATGAAAATAATCATTAGTTGCAGCAATAATTTATTGATTGCTGTCGGGATGTTATGAGAATTTCAACTAATATAACAAAAATGTTTCTAAAATCTTTACCAACCCTGCCTTTAAACCCCATGAAAATGGAAACTGGAGAGAAAACACAAAACTTGTATTGCTCTTAACTTCACCCAGTGAATTAGGCCTTTGTCAGTTGTTTTTTTTGCGTAGTCAATGACTAGAGCTCGAACGAAAGCTTTTTGACTCTCTCGCAGAGTAATGAGCTGTAGTGCAAATTAGGAGCAGCCATCTTCTCATCAGCATGTCCAATTTACTTCGGGATCGTCCCTGGAAAATAAGCGGCTGTGTGGAACGACTGGTGTGTTGTAGTTGTGTGAAGGCATCTGGATAAAGAAGGCTCTGAAGGATTAGAAGAACCCTCACTCCCAGGCCATGCAGACATTATTCATCCCACCTCCTCCTCCTCCTCCTCACCTCCTCTCACCTTCATCACTCCCACCCGCCCACCACCTCTCTCGCTCCCCGATGACTCTCCCACTTCCCTGACAGTTGCATAAGCCCCGAGAACCTCTCTCCGGACCGCGGCGGCGGGAGTTGGGAGTTGGGACGGTGTTAATTAAAAGAAAAGGTTAACACACACGGGGCTGGCAGAAGGCGCGTTCAGGAGGCTCCCTCGGTGGAGCAGCTGCTCGCTGTTTCCTCCCTCGGAGGCCCCCAGGAAGGGACCCGCGACCAGGGATGGAAGCCAGGTGATCGGGGACGCCAGGATGAAGGAGTGACTGGGCCGTAAAGGATGGAGCTGACTTGACCCTCACGCTAAGGAGCAGCCGGGGGGTGCAGCGAGTGGTTCCGCTCACCTGTCCAGTGCCTCTGCCCGGGCCTTGGTTTGGAGCTGATTAGTGTGTCCCAGAGAAGGTCTCCCCTCCCTAAGCACCGCCCACACACACACACACCTTCGTTAGACAGTGGGATGCATGCCAGGCCCATTTAGAGGAGTGTGTCACCGAGGTAAGGAGAAACAGACAAAGTGTGGGATGAAAGGAGACGAGGAGAGGCGCCGAAAGGGCCTTTCAGCGAGAAACAGTCGGGCTGGACATCAAACGAGGGGTCGAAGGGTTACGTGGGGCCGAACACGCAGAGAAGTTGAGTCTGAGAGAATTAGCCCGTCAAGATCCTGCACAGCTGTTGTCGCTGACTGCGCCATGTGTGATGTACTGTCTGTGGGAGATCATTAAATAATGATAAATTATCACTTCATATTGCTCAAATATGCTGCATTATTTCCGAAAAAAAAGAATATTCATTGGGGAAAATAGTTGGCCTAGTTTAGGAAAAGCTAACATTGAGATAGGTGTTTTGCATCAATTGGGAATAAATGATAAATGATAACACTTAGCAGCAATATTATAAAGATTAATTCATTAAAGTATATTAAGAACACTGAATTAGTTTAATATTCCTTAAAAAAGACTAAATGTTTTGTATTTTGGTTCTTTGTTTTCACCGTGAACACGACAAGGCACAATTACCCCCTCTTAGCAAATTCTCTCACAAACGGTTCACAATATTATCTGTCGTAGGTCAATACGTTGTGACAAATCAAACATAAAAGAACACTGATTGCCACTTAAATTAATTCTAATAAATGCTCATGAGCTTTTAAGCCAAACAAGAGGGAGTAAAACAGTTTTTCCTTCCTTTCCCCCCCAAACAAGCAGAGATAATTAAACATCTATCCTCAGAGAAGAAGTGTTCCCACTGGAAGGCTGTTTGGTTTAAGGATTTGCTCAGTGGTTTGACTCGCCAGGGACTCTCCATTTGAGTCTCAAGGTTTTATATCTCTAACAAGGCTTTAATTGCCAAGGTAACCGACCACCTGATTAAGCCTGACAATAAGTCTGCTTTATCTGTTGGGCAGGAGCGAGAGGAATAGACTGCGGGGATGAGGAGGAATATTCAAATTCAGCTATCAGCGAGTCATGTATTCACTCTCAATAAGGTTGTTATTTTTGTTATACAGCCAACAAGCACGGACACATATTGTATGGTCATGCACCTAAGCAGTGTGAACTCGCCTCAAAAATTCTATTTACTGCGCGTCAACTTTGGAAATGCACAGCACTTGCAGGAAAGATCCTTATTCTACTGAGAGTGTGGAGGAGGCGGCACTCAAAGCCTCCGGTCCCAAGCCATGTGCCCTCCTTATTGTAACGAGAGCATTTCTCTCCTCAAACTCTGACTGGTGAGCGTCGAGGAGGAGGAGGAGGGGTATTCTTCAGAGGAGACGGGGAGCGTCTGGTGGTGAAAAACTCTGTGTTAAAGTCCCATCTCTGCTGTCAGAAGGCTGACACGGGGCATCCAGGGACGCGGGGCCTTTGGTGCTCGGAGTCTGGACACTGGCCTAGTTTCCCCCCTCTACTCCCCTCCTACAACATCCCACCTACAAAACACTCCTCAGCCGCCCCATCTCATCTGTTCTTTACTGTCAACCTGACCTCAATGAACCGCCCTCCTCCTCCAACACCTCCTCTCCATCCCTTCACTTCGCCCTGTCTTGCTCTCTTTCTCGCTCTCACTTTTTCTTGTGCAATCCTGTTAATATGTGACATTTTAAAAGTCATCTTGAAAATAGAATTAAACATACTATGTCCTACTGTAAACAATAACAACAAAGTTGTGTCTAGCTTTGTACCAAGTCCATACTACTACCAGGTGGAAAGAGTACTACAATATTGTACTCAAGTAAAAGTAGCCTACTGTTACTTTAAAGAAATATTACTGAAGTAAAAGTTAAAAGTACTTGTGTAAAAATGTACTGTACTTAAATAAAAGTAAAATGTAGGTCAGTTCAAATGTATCCTACTGAGTTAGTACTGCGTTACATTTTTAAAAGGGACGTGGGGGGGTATGATGATATATGATACTACTGTTAAGTTAAAGAACATCTATAGGCTTCAAAATGAATTACATTAAATGTCAACATAGCCAATACGCATACGGGTACTTATGGGGTAAAAGTCAAGGCCGCTCCCCCTTTTGGGGGAAAGAAAACCGTAGATCCCATAGACTTCAATGCAATATGACGTATGTTTGGATCGTAATTTTGACAAATTCGGATGCATTCATCTCTTATTATACAAACGAAATACAAATTTGTTTTATACACATGTCTAATAAGTATTTTGCGACCTTTTCTGAACCTGAGCTTCACGATACCTTCATAAATGAAGGTTGATCGCCGTCATGTCCCTTCAGTCTATTGGATATTGCTATTCCAGACTTCGATACATATTTGATTGAATCATGTTCAGTTTCGTCTGTAAATAACCAACGTGTTAATATCATCTATAGGCTGAGATTTAGTTGGAGACGACAGTCTGATGCTGCTATAATGTTGATTTATGACCGTAGCAGCAGCCTCACACTCAAGCTAACGTTAGCTAGCCATGCTAGTCACTGTCACCAACATCATTTAGCGACTTACCACACTGACAGTGAATATTAATACTGACAGTATCGCATGTGCCTCAAATCTCAGTGTGAAAGCTTCGGTTAACCCGCTACACAACAGCTTTTTTTCCATTTCCCATTTTCACTCCTGTGACAGCGAGTTTCTTTCCCCAAACGGGAGCGCAGCCTCGGCAATGACACGATGCTGCTCTGGTCTATAGCTTGGAGCCATAAAGCCCCTCTATTATATCTTTTTGAGGACATGGCAGGGGAACAAATCGGAGATCAGCGTTTTTTTTATTTGTTGTTGGTACAACCAACTACACAGCAACTCTTCATCAGTGTTATTACTATTACTGGTTTGTTTAAAGTAGAAGTTTAGAGACATGTTTCAACTTCTTCTGTTTACTTTGCTGCCGTCTATGAGGGACACGGGATTGTTTTCCCCCAAAAGGAGGCGTGGTCATGCAAGCCGACTCTGGATGACGTATTGCCGGTCTGATGTCTACACTAGTGGAACAACATCACACCTCTGAGCCATTATGTCCAATGCAAACCAACCGTAAATTTGTTTTCTATAGACGCCACTTTGCAGCCTGTGCATACGATTATCAATTATAAACATAACTGCCGTCCTCAGTGCGGCCTTAATATAATGAACTAGAAAGAGGACAAAACTCAGACAATTAAACAAAAATGGCCGACAATAAATAAAAAGTCCAAGGACACCACGGCGGGTGCAACAAGCATTATTAAGCCACATAAATTACCTGACACTTGTTACAGAAACAACAGCAGAATAAAACAACACCAAGGCAGACAACACAGAGATGTAAACAACAGGCTATAAACCCAGCGTGGGATAGAGCACGCACAACTTACATCGCAAGGCAACGCAGTGGTTTAAGTTTGAACAATGAGTTTGTCTGTCTGAGAACGTCAGTCTGTAAGTCTTAAGCACAGCGAAGTCCTCCACAGTCTACTCCAGGTTCAACTTCTCTCAGAATATAACCAGTCCACTCAGCCTCTCTGTCCCAGTATAACCAGTCCACTCAGCCTGTCTGTCCCAGTATAACCAGTCCACTCAGCCTCTCTGTCCCAATATAACCAGTCCACTCAGCCTGTCTGTCCCAGTATAACCAGTCCACTCAGCCTGTCTGTCCCAGTATAACCAGTCCACTCAGCCTGTCTGTCCCAGTATAACCAGTCCACTCAGCCTCTCTGTCCCAGTATAACCAGTCCACTCAGCCTGTCTCTCCCAGTATAACCAGTCCACTCAGCCTCTCTGTCCCAGTATAACCAGTCCACTCAGCCTCTCTGTCCCAGTATAACCAGTCCACTCAGCCTGTCTGTCCCACTGCGCTCCTCCAATAAATTCAAAACAGTTTTAACTGAATGAGGCTCTGCAGTCACATCAGGGATTATTGTCCCAAACAGCAGAAAGGCCTCACACGCTTCACTGAAGGTGAAAGTTCCTCGGTGAACGCACAACTCACCGCTGGAGGATTCACCAGCATGCCATAACATAGAGTCACACACCCAGTCCCTGCTACTCAGAAACACCAGTGAAATACACTCTGGTTCATGGGAAAAAGCACACTTAAAGCTGCAGTATGCGATATTGGCGCAAATATGATTTAAAAAAGTTATTTTTAGAAAACGGCTGCTATATCGTGACATTAGTTCATAAAACAGGTAACCTGAGTTAAATCCTGTTCCTCTGTGTCCTCCGGTGCTTCTAACGGCATCTGAAGGATTTCACTTACCGGAGGAAAACAAGGTCCGCTGCCCAGCTGCAGTCTATGAGAGCCGGCTGTCAATCACTCGCGAACTCCGACCAAACGGTCAAACTAGGCAGCGCTGATCAGATATGAATCAATATTCTGTTACTGTAATGACTATTTCTCTCCTCAGATGTTCTCAGAATCATCTTGTAGTTACTGTTTAGCTGTAAAATGAGAAAGTTTGTGACGCGGCCGCCATTGTAAAATCTGTTGAAGGAAGCCAAGTTCTGGTCACATTACCGGAGCACAGCCAATAGGAACGCTCTCTCTCTCTGAAATGACCTGTGATTGGTCAAAATCTGCCGTCACAGGCTAGATTTTTCTAAAGCCTGAAAACAGAGACATGAGGAGGAGCAGAAGTCTAGTTTTCTCTCAGAACACTTGAATTACAATATGCTGAAAGGTTATTATGGAATTTTTGCCAAATTATGCCAAAAAATTGTTGCCTACTGCCACTTTAAGTCCAGCTACGTGCGGTCTGAAACACAAGTGAAATACACTCTGGTTCAAGGCCAGACTTTACCATTAGGCAAGGCAGGCCATACAAAAGGCCCCCAAAGCACTTAAAAATATTCAACTCAACTCTATAATAATAAAAAAAAAAAAAAATTGAATGCAGGACTTTGACTTTGCTATTGTTCTAAGTGCTATGTGTAAAAGTTTTACTATGAAATAAGCTATAAACAGAATTCAGAGCATATCTATGGTCTTGGCTAGTGTTGTGTTGAAAACTGTTTCCCATCAATATGTGTTTCCCCCAACCCAAACCTGAACCAACCCTCACCCTTACCCCTAACCCTACATACCAAGGGTAGAATATCATTTCAGCAGGAGGGAAACACTATTTGATGGGGGAACAGATGTCAACATAACACCGGCATTGATTGCTTCCACACACGGCTCTCAACATGGCTGCGGCTGAGCAGGCGGCTAGCAGCTAACGGTGCTAGCAGCTAACGGTGCTAACAGCTAACGGTGCTAACAGCACGAACAGTGCTAACAACACCGGCAACAGAGCTGAAGGAGCTGAAAGTGGGTCGGACTGTTATCACAGTGCAGAGCAAAGGCCTTTAGCTGACCAGCGGTACACACAGAGGGAATAACATGTAACTCACACACAGAGGGAATAACATGTAACTCACACACAGAGGGAATAACATGTAACATGTACAGCAGCCGGGCCTGACTTAGCAGAGTTAGCTCAGTTAGTGTTGAGAAAACTTACCAATTTGAGTTGTAATGTCAGAGTGTCGCTGTTCCTGTAGAGTCTCCGCTCGCTGTCTGCGGGGAAGAGAAGAAAAGCTCTGTTTAACGTCTTCTTTTTCTTCTTCTTCTTCTTTTTCTTTCTTTTTCTTCTTCTACTTCTACTTCTACGTCTTCTTCTTCTTCTTCTTCTTCTTCTACTTCTACTTCTACTTCTACGTCTTCTTCTTCTTCTTCTTCTTCTTCTACTTCTACTTCTACTTCTACTTCTACGTCTTCTTCTTCTTCTTCTTCTACTTCTACTTCTACTTCTTCTTCTTCTTCTTCTTCTTCTACTTCTACGTCTTCTTCTTCTCCTTCTCCTTCTTCTTCTTCTTCTTCTTCTTCTTCTACTTCTATGTCTTCTTCTTCTTCTTCTCCTTCTCCTTCTTTTTCTTCTTCTTCTTCTTCTTCTTTTTCTTTCTTTTTCTTCTACTTCTACATCTTCTCCTTCTTCTTCTTCTTCTTCTTCTTCTTCTACTTCTACTTCTTCTTCTACTTCTTCTTCTACTTCTTCTTCTTCTTCTTCTTCTCCTTCTTCTCCTTCTCCTCCTCCTCCTTCTCCTTCTTCTTCTCCTTCTTCTTCTTCTTCATTTTCTTTCTTCTTCTTTCTTCTTCTTCTTTCTTCTTCTTCTTGTGGTCACCTCTAGCTCTGCCCCTCTCCTTAAATTAAAAAGATTATTTTCTGAAACGTATTTTTTTCTTTATAATTATGAAGATGTAATCTTCCTCTTCTTCTTCTTCTTCTTCTGCCCTCCTCCTTAAATTAAGAAGGTTATTTTCTAAAACTTTTTTTTCCTTCATAATTATGAAGATGTAATTTGCCTCTTAAAAGCAGGTCTTTCAGTGTTAAAAGTGTTGTGAATGGATGTTTACTAATCAATGCTGTACAGTATGTCTGCTGTTACAGTAGACTATTATAGAGCAGACACAGTTTCCCACTGTGAGTCTCGTTATGCTGTAACATCACTCTTGGCACTGTTGGCATTTACTACCAAATGCGCTGAGAAAAGCTTGATAACATCTTGCACTATTGACTATTTTGTCAAATTGTTGATTTTTATGTCCCAGATCATAGTATTCTCCTTTCAAAGATTTGCCTGTGTGACATTATAAAACTGCTACTGTATACAAATGACTCATCTTATCAACCCTAAAACAACATTCAAAGCAGCTCTGTCATGTGAACATGTTGTACATGTCACTTCATGAAATTCAGTCTGACATGAAGCGTCAACTCTTGCACTTCACATCACGCTGTGCGTATGTGGCTATGGAAATTTTCTATGTAAGGATGGCGGTCTCTCTGTCTGTCTCTCTCTCGCTGGCAGGTGTAAATGGTGCAAGTTTCTGTCTTGTTCAACACCCATGCTATTTTGATGTGTTGGCAATCCCTTTGCCAGACCAATAACTCCCTCACACCAACACTACTCTTTCATGCTGCCTGCTTTATTCTCATTCTTGGGGGAATCCTCACGAGATACATAGTGTGCCTCTTAATTTCCCCAGGGATGCATGCAGGAGGCATACACTAGTGATTTTTCCAGGGATGAAACACCGGCAAAACATTAGAGCAGGATATATCATGACATCTACTGCTGCTGGGTCAGATAACAAGTTAAGTGGGTTCCATAACTTGTCACAAGTCCATGTTTTGCATTTCTCCTCTTTTGTTTGTCTCCCATTTTAGTTTGCTCTTTTGTTTTCCTGGCGGAGAGCGGGGAATTATTCTGAACGGCGTAGCATTGAGCAACCAGTCAGCGCGGCATAGTAAGGGAGAATCCCAGGGGGCGCCGTGGCCCGGTGGGTTTGGTTTGTACACCCGTCACACACTTCTGAGGGGTGACGTGCATCACTGCTCCACTGAGGGAGAGCCTCTGCCATGTTTACTGTCATGTTCCAAGGTATGCTACGTGGCTTCAAACACATCAAACACATCTACAGGAATACTGATATTGGGAATGCCATGGGGAGCCATACAGACACACTCCTGAAAACACACATGCCCACGACTACTGTGCCACGAGCACTCACAAACCACACAAAAATGTTTTTTATGTATTATCAAATTGATTGTACATACATTTACGTAGATGCGTGGTTGCAACGTCAGGTCAAATTACTATATCTGTAAAATACAGCAGTATACTGGATAGTCTCACTCATGCCTGCACTACTGTATCTATATTTGCCAATATGTCATTTTCTCTGTACAGTCGTTTCCATAGTAACAATGCCAACAGTAGCACCTATGATGTGAAAGGAGACGGTGCAGCCAGAGGCATTCTTTGTTCAGATTGTGAGAGCTGATTGGAAACGAAAAATGATTAAAATTGTCAGTGGTTGTGAAAAAAATCCCAATTTTTCATCATATGACGCAAAACATTCCAGCACGATGTCAACATAATGTCAATAACCTGTTGTCTTTCGTACACAAAAGGCTTTCGGAGCGTGCCGTCACACGGTTGCACTTGATTTATGACGAGTGGTCAAGACTGATTTGACTAGCAAAGCGTTCCCCTCCCGGCCCGCTGTGTGTGTAGTGTTGACGAGGGGCTGAGCTGTTTGCTGTGCCTCTAGGCGTGAGGATGGGGGGGGGGCAGCCTGGAGTTCCTGCCTGGCTCAGGGGGAGGTTGGACTGGATTAGACGGCTGACAGCTGGGCCACATCTCTGGAGGCGCGGGGCGGAGAGGCCCCCTGTCTGCCTGCCTCTGCACCAAGTGTCAATTTGAGCATGAAGGAAGGATGGAGTAAGCCAAAGAGTAAGTAAGTGAGCGAAGTGGGGGCCACTGGTAGTCCTGGGTGGATTGACATCAGCGGTGCATGGGCCGTGCACACCGTTAGGCATCAGGAAACACACTGTTTATTTAGCGGGTCTTGACTTCGGGGGGCATAAACGTGTGCACACTTGGACAGACACACCGACACGAGACAAAGCACTCTTACAAGGTGGGAGCTCTTGACCTCTCTGGTTTTGGGTAGTGATGTTCATAGTCAGCGCTACATGGTATCAGGGAAGCATATAAAACAGGCTCAGCTTTTCGACTCAAGTGTTGCTATTAATTGCATTTCTTTCATAATCAAAGCGCAATCTTTTCTTCGCAGAATCAAAGCTTTTCAATAATGCAGAAATGGCGGTGAAACTAGCTCGCCTCAGGTGGTATCCTGTACAATTATGTGCAATCAAGATTACAAATGCACTTCAAAATCAAACACACTCCTATTTTACTTCGATTTGCAGTGATGGGATGTGTAATTGAATCTGACTTCTCTAAGCAGTTGCATTATTTGATGGGCTGACTTTCAACATTTGCTCCAACTTCCATAGGAGATTTCTTGATAAATGATTTGATTGCATGCACAACAACTGGCATAATTTACTTCAGCAGCGCGGTGTTAATATGAAGAATGTTGCGGCGCCATATGAGAATTTTCTATAATAGGTTTTCTCTAATCCTGAGAGACGGCTTTGTGTATTTCCTGCACTGAGATTTGGCTATCACTGGGACGTGGGATGTGGGCCGGAGTCGACTTTATTAGCTGGTGATGTTCTAATGTGATTTATTTTTATAAATGAGAGAGGGGTGGGAATGCAAGTGGGGGTGGAGGCCAGTATGCAAATACGGACCCTCATTAAACAACCACCACCACCACACAACATTATCTGCTGCTCCTCAGATTGCTTGTGCGCATTAACGAGGTGCAACCAAGTCTGCTACCTAATGACAACGTAATGATCACAGCGTTCATGATAAAGTCATCAGAAGGCATGACATTTACACGTTCGATATATTAGGAGGATCTCTACCACCCATGCACAGCCCAGAATTTATCCATTTGAGGAACAGAAGTGATTAACGTTTTTAAATTAGAGTTTAGAACAGTGACCTTCAGTGACAACAAACGATTTATCAAATCTTCACTTCTTAGACAAAAACTTTCAGTTTTAGTGAGTCTTTTGTTCGGATTACAAGCTGCCCAAAAGGTGCTAAATAATTATCTGACATCTTGTGCATCTGAAACCCTTTGAAAACATACTAAGAAAAAAAATATATATACATTAAGCTCAATTACAAATACTTTTCATTGCTCTATTGTGATATAATGCAATTTCTACTATATTTTATTGTATTTAATAGACATGTCAGTATGTTAGAATGGTTTTACAAATATTTATCATTTTACATTTGTATTTTTTTATGTATTTGTTAATGGATGCTGTATTGCAAAGAATCTAAGATTCCAAATTATTATTTTTTTTTTATCAATGCATACGTTGCTTAGCTTTGTTTCAAGATTTTTGCAGAAATGACCATGCTAGTCTGCGCAGCAGTTTTATTTTTGGTCCTTCAAACTTTCTTATGAAGTTGGGATGCAGTCCTCTGGGGGATTTTTGTGAGCCCATTTCTGCGTAAAGATGTTTATCTTCATAGCTTTTTGCGAGAACGAGGAGATTAACCCCATAACAGGCAGACATCTTATAGTTGATCTGAGCATCATTAGTCCACATTAATAACCCATGGAATGGCAAATGGGCTTTTTTTTATCATCTTAATTACATGACATCTGAGCTCGCTATCTAAAGACGGCGCTCTTTAGAGATGAGACGGGCTCTGTGACTTCGAGGTACTTGTTTTTGTGTGTGCACATCTGACAAAAAAAAATCCTGGTGCTAAAGAATGTGCGTGTACAAACACACACACACACACACACACACACAGACGTACACACACACACAACAGCTATCCAAACTAAAAAGGATGCCATTGCCCATTAGAGAGATGGATTGACAGGAGTGCAGAATAAATCTTTGTGGCAGTGAGTCAGAAATATAAATAGAGCACCTAAGATAGATTTGTCTCTGGTGTTGATGAAGTTACCTTTGGGGGTAGAGCTCTATCTTTTTAGTAATGAGGACAACCGCAAACAGTTTGCTCTCCTAATGAGAAATGATAGTTTTAGAGGTGCCATACAAAACTGCCATAGAATAACACCTCATTTAAGCATTTTCTACTGATTCTCAACAAAAGTGGGATTCATTTGTGAAAGAATCAGCCCCACCTGGTGGCTTTGATGTACATTATACGCTCCAATGCATGAGCAGAAGAAATATCAGAAGACATTTAGTTTCAGCACCAAAACACCATCTCTAAACAGATTCAAGAAATACCTTTAAATGAAATGTCTTCTGAGTGCTCACACACGTCATCTTTTTTAAGTGTCTGTAATCAAAACTTCCTTTCCATGACAAAAAAGCACACCATTAACAGCAGAATTATTTTAATTAGATCAATAAGCGCTGCTAAAATCAGGTAGGCAGGGGTGGGAAGGAACGCTCTATTACCCATTTTATCATCAAAGTGAGTGCTGTGCTAATTATGCTAGCAGCACCCAGTCGGAGCAGCTCACCAGAGACCGATAACAGAGGACTGCCCAGGGTTACAGTGATTGCACTCCACAAACTCCCTCTACGCCGTCTCATTGGACAGGTTGGGTTGCTGATATTCATGCAAAAAAATAAGGATGCATAATGATATAGAACAGCTCTAAGAAGGTGTGGTATGCAATGCTTTTTTTTTCTTCTTCTTCTTTTTAACCTGAGAGCTGGCATCCCATTAGAGCTCTATTGCTAATCAATGTGAGACATTATAGGTTGTATAAATCACACTCTGACACCTGCTGTATGGGTCGTTAACAGAGAAGTCACCAGGGAGGGATAGACAGAGCAAACTTGCAGACACAGAACAGAAATGTCTGAAGCTCAGGCTGAGGTACCAAAACACTATTATGGTGATCAAGGAGCTGATCAATGGGAAGATCTGGTACAACTTAGTGAGGTCGTACACTAAAACGACTATAGGCGTTTCTCATTTAGTAAAGCAAATATTGCTTTTGCTTTTGCTACAAAGATGCACTCAACAGTCTCACTGCTTTCTAATAGTGCTATGTAATCTAGGGCTCAAATGATTATTTGCAATTTGCGGTTACCAAACAACCACAGACCACCGGAGGTGCTTCTCAAATATTAGGAGGCAGGGAAAAAAAAGAGGTTCCTGTGAAATTTTTTTTAATTGAGGATGTAGTTATTCTGCCCCGAAAAGGCATGCAGGAAAGTGCACACGCAGGCGTTTGTAACCTGACTGTGTTACAGAGGGGGGCCATCTGAAGACTCGCAGGCCCTTTGATGTCTTCTGAATACGGGCATAATGCATGTGTAATTAATAAGCCATTTGCATATGATGAACTAGGGCACTTAGTCAATGTTCTCGGGATACAAATACCTGAGGAAAACAATAACAACGGAGAACATTAAAAAAGGGAGTCTACGCAAAAAAAGACAAATCTATGGCCCGCTTCGGATTAGAAATACATTAGCAGCTAATTATGTCCTAATTGCCAATATTTTAGCAGGTGCTTGTACTTAACCAGTGGTAATGCCCTCCTGGAACGAGCTCATCAGGGTTATTCTCAGGTGGATTTCTGCAGTCCGGGATGATTAGGATGCGACAAGATGGACTCGTGGTCAAAAAACATGGATAATAATGAGGCTGCTGAATAGGACAACAACAACAAAACATCGATAATAATGATGATAATACAAACAGTAATGTTAGCAGAAGTAGAGGAAAAGGAAAAATAGTGATTCAGTGCATATACAATACAAATGTGACAATTATAAACTCTCACTGGTTCTGAGATATTAGTGCTGAGAGCACACAGTTCAAAGAGGAGTATTAATTTTTTTGGCCAAATATTTTCAAAGCAATCAAAGACTCTGGGAGGTGGAATTCTCTTACCTAATCAAACAGCAAATGTAACCCAGCGCTTGATTAAATATTGAGCTTAGGAGTTTCACATATCTTTTTTCATCGGCCTGCTGGCATTTTGGCAGCGAGGGAGCATCAAACTCCCATAAGTCCCCTGGAGTTGGTCCACTCTGGAAAAAGTGCTGAGCCAGCGGATCAAACTGTAGAAATGTCATGGAGTGGAGAGGAAACGAACCTCAAGCATGCATCAATGGAGAGACTCCTTCACATCTGACATTTTAGTTCTTGATGAGGTCCAGATGAGCGATGCTGTGGAAACTAAACTTAGTCTGTTGAATCACGCAAGTATGATGTGTTTAGTGTTTTAAGTTATCTGGCGAAGGACCATTTACCATTTCTACATGTCACAGAAAAGTACAGGTGTAAATAATAAAATGAATGATGGCTGAATTCCATTTAGCTGCTTCAGTTTCAGGATCCTGGTATTGTGCATTCCTGCTCAGTGTTAAGCTGGGGACACGCCAACCCGACACCAGAAAACTAGCGGTGACGAAGGCCGCCTGTTGCGTCGCCTCACGTCGCCTTTGTTTTGGCTGACAAGTTGCACTCGGACACACCGCAAAGACTACAGCCGACGGCCAGTTAGCACGGACGTTCTGCGCCTGTGTGAGATGAAATAACTCTCCACACCAGCAGGTAGCAGTAGTCTGTATTTGTCAGTCAAAAAGGAAAACCGGAAGACCGAGGACGGCGGATATACAAGCCGTTGTTATGATACATACATGAAATAAAGTGGCGTTTGCCGACATTTTCACATCACTCTCACTCACCACTTGGCTTCATTCCAGATGGCCATGTCGTTGTGAAAATATCCAACATGCTGAATCGGCTGAAAAACCTCCAACACAGGCAGACTGGAGCCGACGGTGCGGGACACACCGAAACGGAGACTGGAGCCGACGGACGCTCACCGACGGCCCCAAACTGTCCGACCAAGCGTTGGCTTGTTGTGTCGCTGTGGGCCTTTACAATGCAGGCTGTTCTCATACACTGTTCGTAGCTATATCTTAGAAAAGTAATTGCACTGTTATTTGTAAATATCCCAAAAAATCAATTTGTATGTAATTCACGTAATCGTGAACCAGGCAATATAAGGAGCAGCGAACGCTGCATAGAGAGGAGGTCAGGGTGGATGGGTGGGTCTAAAAATACCAGACTTTCGCCCAGGAGATTGGTGTTCGTTCTCCGTGTGAAACCAGAAGTCAACGTTGATGTATTTGTCATATAACTTACGTAGCCTACTGAAATAACGTCACTTCTGGAGTTATTTTAAGCCAAACAACAATCTTTTCCTAAACCAAACTAAGTAGTTTTGTTGCCTAATCCTAACCCAGTAGATCTTTTCCTAAGCCTAACTTGTTTTATTGCCTAAACCTAAGGAAGTTGTTTCCTGTGAAGACGGAAGTTTATTTTGAAAAGACTGTATGCATGCGACGAGCGGAAATTGTGACGTGTTGCTGGACTTTCGTAGGAAAAACAACAAAGGAGGAATAACTTTTTCATAAGATATCATACTAACCGTTGCCTGAGAATACATCAAACAGTGTCAATAGTGCAGAGCCATTGTTAAAGTTGTAAGATTTTCATGAAATCTTATTATGTTGATGATTCATTACACTCTTTATTTACATTCTGTAATTACCTCTCATTACTGTTTGCAGTTTTATCTCATTGATATCAGCCTCACCGTTACTGTTCACTTCCCACAGCTGCATCAGCTCTGTTAAGTTACTGCTAATACAAGTAGAACATTTCCTATTTCTGCTGCTTCACATTAAAAGCATTCCACATGCTGGTTTTATTGTGAAGCAGGAACAGGAAGCGCAATGTATTTGTCACTGATGTTGGTGCTGATTGAGTTTTTTGTCAAAAAATGTGTGTACAAAACAAGACAATGTTGTTTGGTTGCTCTGCAGCTACTTTTCTGTTGTATTTCTGACAAAGAAACTGCTCCAGGAGTGTTTGCTGTAGTATTAATCTGCTCTTGCTGTTACCACCAGTAACTACAGCTATCGCCAAATCGACCAGGACTGAAGTCTTATAGGTCTTATTGATAACATATTTATATAAATGAATATTTTTTTAAATATTACATCCACAGAGCTTTTAGAAAGGTGCAGAATAAAAGTATGGCTTCTCCTGGAAAAATGTTGGCGGGTCCAAAATGAATGTTTTGTTTATCTCTGTGGAAGATATCTGACGTTTGGTTCCTACTTCTTGTGAGACAATAGTAAAACAACGTTGGTATCATATGGTGTCTCTGGGTCGTCAGTTAGTGTGGGAATAGATGGATAAATGTTTGAAAGTGAGGGTAAGTGCCTGGCAACAACTTGTTGTGAAGTGAATGCCATGAAATTTGGGAGGGAGAATGCGACATCTGGCTGAATGTTATCAATAGCACCTTCAAGGATTATAACATTAATGTTATTAGTAATACGTGCTTTTCCTACTATGACAAGTCAAAACATCTGCTGTTGCACAGATTCATCATAGTTCAGTTTACTGTCCATAAAAATTCTGATTTATTTAGATTTGAGTTATAATGTCACATATCCTTGTGTGTTATTGAAACTACCCCCAAACAATCACACAGGTCCTTTGATATTTGCCTCTTCGAGTCTGAAGTACCATTTTTCCAGTTCCCGACTCAATATCCAGCACTACATCAAATATCTGCTCAACTTTTTCCTCCATCTTTTTTTTGTTCCACTTACCATTGTATTGTTCGACCTTGAGTGAGATGCTGTCAGGCGCTTTTTAGAACATAAGCGTTGCAGTTTCCCATAATCCACTGGGAGTGTTGAGGTGAGAGCGGCGGCCCACGAGCACTCTGAGTGGCTGGCAGCGGATCAAAAGCAAACGAGGTTCCTGAGCTCATTCCAATTATAACAGCACACACTATCAACTACAAATACAAACAGCACGTAAGTGATAGCGCTGGTGGCCTGGAGGACTGCTGCCAGAGAGCAGGCAGCATGCTAATCAGGATACCTCTTGCCATGGGCTATTTAGGGAATAGCCTCTTATCCCACCAATTCCCCAAGCCGTAGCCAGGGAACCGAAAGAGAAAAAGGGGAGTGAATTCCCCGAGTGCACAATCCAAGGACAAAATATAGAAAATGGATCTTTATCTTTGCTGTCGGCCAATATCCATATTAATTACAAAAAAACCCACATTCCATATGTACTGAATAAAATATAAAGAGATTTGTCAAACATATACAGCTACAAATTATGACCATCCTCTATAATTTCCTTTTCTTATGTTAATTTGATCATCAAACAAAAGTTAAATAATCTCTTTCAAATCTCATGTAGGCTTTTGTTGACTTCACTAAGCTGGCATCACACACTCTACCCTACTGTATGTTTAACCTTTGCAAAAGCAGGATGTGGAAAAGCACGATCCTCAGTCATTTGCACATCACTTCACACTGTTTATTGCAATTACTCTGATTATTCATAACAACATCTTCCCGAGCATCCCATTGTAGTCGGCCAATCTGGGAAAGTGATTTATATCCGGTCGACTGTCATGGGGGAAGGAAGTGAGATGTTTGGAGCGGTTCTGTGTGGTAACGTGCACACACACACAGCCGCCCCCCCCCCCCCCCCCCCCGCCTCCCACTCGCGCGGACAACCCCTCCGAGTTTGGCAACTCTCCAGAGCCATGCAGGGGCGGCGGAGTACAGCGGGAGCCTGAGCGAGAAGCACACATTGTGCACCGCGGGACCCCACCAGCCCCGGCCCGAAGGCACAACTCTCAAGGACATGGAGAACTGGGGCAGAGAACTTCCAGGCTTCCCACTGGTAGGGCAGGCTGAGAGGAAAAAAAGAGGGAAAGTTTCCAAAGTGTCTCTGTCTGTGTGAGCGTAGCCGGTGAAATGTGTTGTTAGGAGAGATACATGGATTCTCTTGATCAGCAAACACTAATCATGCAAATGTTTGTTGAGCGTTTAAATGTGGTCTACAGGTGAAATGAAGCTGGAAAATTCACACTAAGGTTATATTTTGTGTCAAAAGAAATGAGGTCAGGAAGGGGTCACGAGTCATATAGGTGGGTTTCAGTGAGATATGGTTAAAATAAAGGAATACCAATCAAGAAGGTCTTTACAAAAACTATGTCTGTGCACGTAGATGCACATAACTGTGTTTGTGTTTCTATCTCTGTGTATCCAGACTCTGATCTCCTAGTCAAATATAATTACTGACTTGTATGACACCCCAGCAGCTGATACAGTTGAATCAATGGCTCAGAAAGCCCGTGGTGTCCATGGAGGGAAGTGTAATTCTAGGTTTTGCAGACAAATAAAAATGTGATCTGAAAATGGAAATGACAGTTTACTGTTGCACTAAATCCACGACTTCTTTTAAAATATTTCAAACAAGGTGATAAATCAATGAATATTTATTGTTTTCAGTGTGCAGAGTCACCCTGTCAGACTGTTATCAGGCCATTAAAGGGACTGTATGTACGTTTTTTACACATTTTTAATAGTTTTTTATTGCCAATCTGTGAACAGGTTGTAACCTATCCTAAAAAATGAGACCTTCCGCGACTTTCTGGGTTTCCTCTATCAGCCTGTAGACTGCTTTTAATGTGAAGAATGTGGGACATTGTTTTCCGTGAAAATCCAACGGATGTGACGTCATGCTCGCGAGTGCCTTTACTCTCTTCAGCTCCACTACAGGGCTAACACTGTGCAACGATAGCTAATGTTTGGTTAGAAATGGAGTCCACTAACGCCAACAAATGACCAGCCCCCACCACAACTCAGACTCCAACACAAACTCCACAGAAGCACAAAAAAAAACACAGTTATATCTTGTGAAGCCCGTCTTCAAGAACAGGAATATGACCGATGTCGGGGGGGAATAGGACACATCGGCTGGGCCTTCGATTCATGGAGGGACCTGGTAAAAGTGAAAGTGAAACTTAAAAGCAACAAACAAAAAGACTTCTTTAGGTTTAGGCAACAAAACCACTTAGTTACTGTAAGTTTATGGGAAAACTTTGTGTTTTGGCTTAAAATAACTACGTTTCAAAAGTGAAAGAGAAAATTAACACTTGTGTACACAAAGACAACCACACATTGTTGGTTTCACGCTGTGTATACTACAGCTCCTGACTTCCACCTCTGCTCCACTCATAATTACTACAGTAGCAAGAGGTCGCTGCCGTGATCTTTTATACCTTTTTTCAGTGATTTACCATGTAAATAGATGATAACACCTACTAGTGGGTGTAGTAGGCCCCTATTGACCCACATCTATGGTGCTTATAGTGACATTTGCATGGAAAATGTTAATAGTTTGTCTGGATATTTCTGTGAAATGACAAAAAATGATGTATATTCTTTTTTATATATAAAATGGTAGAAAAGAGGCAAAGTCTTTGGCACTGCTGGAGCAGCAGCCCTTTCCCTCATTGTCCTTCCAGTCAGGAGCTTAGGTTTACTGTGGGTCAGCCCCCTCTCTCTCTACATCAGGGGGAAGGAACCACACTGATCTGAGATGGAGTACCCCCAACCAAACCTTGCCACATCGACCCATGCCACCATCCTGGGCCTCTAATGGAAGTCCTGGGCATCCAGACACCTCCCCCGCTCCGACACGGACGTCAAGTAGCGCTCTACTCATCATCGGAAGCAGCAGGCCTCGCAGCTCTCCTTTTTCTCTCCCTGGGACCGGCTTTGTGGGCACATTGCAGGCAGATGTGTCCAGATGAGCACGTTCTAATTTGTGGGCCCAGGTTAATGCTCCGCCAGAGGCCCCGGAGGATCAATAGCTTTATTTCCCTAAAACGCCAGCGTGGTGAGAAGCAGCTCACGGGGTGCTTTTAATACCGCCATAGTTCCAGTGACGACTGGGCCGTATTGATTGTGCCCGTGTGGAACTACGTGCGCCTTCTGGGGAAGGATCTATTTGTGTCACCCTGGGCTGGGATGGGGGCTTCACTGGAGGAGCGAAGAGCTCAGCCAATGGAGGATGCCAAAAACATCAAAACAGCCATGTTTACAGATTACCCAAAGGGAAAGCAAATTACAGCAATTATGCAGGCTGTGGGAATACTGATATCAGCATACCTGCTATTTCACTCAGAGACTACTTTTATGAGGCTAGAACACATACGAAACAGCACACTCAATTTGATTTGATGGCTAAACCCTCAACAAACGATGGGATTTAAACAAAGCACCGCGCATCAGATGCATGCAAAACAATGTCTTTCTAGGGGATCAACCCTGCTTGTGTGTCGGGTCCAAAAAATATTTTCACATGTTTTGAAGCTAGATACACACAAATATCTGTCTGAGGAAAGTATGTATCTGCCAGGCATAATGATGAACATGTACTATTGAACATTGTAGTTTTTTTCCCAAACAATGGCAATTAATCATTCTTTGTAAACACTGCAAATTGCTTTACAGAAAACTCATTTACCCTCGCGGCATTTATCCCATATATCAGCGCGGAGACAACATACAGAGGAGTCTTATCCAAATCACAGGCCTTTGTTTGCAGCTGTCGTGACATATTCATGACTGGGGCCATAATAGTCAGATTCCTGTTATATCCCCCGGGGAGAGCAGGGAGAATGGTGTCACATCCAATTACTGCGGCACACTGTAGAGGTAAATCAAAACTGGTGCCATGAACTCTGGAATCTAAGGTGCGCACACACACACACACACTGTATGAGCATGGCGAGACAACAGTTATATCAACATTGATAGGATATTGGAAAACACATTCTGCTGGTAACTTGGAGGTCACGTATGGATTACACAGGGAAATGGGATTGGCTGGAGGCTGTTGGCTGCTGCCGTCTTCTCAAAAACATAAATTGACATACATAAGATCTCGGAGCAAGTGAGGCAGACGGCGCTTGCTCGAGATTTTTACAATTATGGATTTGCTCGCCCAGTGTGCAGAAATTGAAATTGCAGATGAGGGCGATGATGTGCCCCCTTATTGGGAGGAGGAACAATCGGGTCATCCAGTTCACCCGCACCTTCTCCTCGGCACCAATAAGAAGCGTTTTTTTCCTGCGGAGTGAAATGAATGCCTTTGTCTTTTCCTCCACACACAGTAGTCTTTTGGAGGCTTGGTGGTTTGGTGGTTGGAGGGTATCTCAGCAGTGCATAGCCCCGTTTCACCCTGGAGCGCTGCAAAGCTCCTGCCCAATAAAACAGGCTGCCTCCCCAGGGCCCCTCCCTCAAGCCTCCAGTCAGCGCTTGTTTTTGCACCATTTATTTAGTGTGACACATCTCCAATTAAACTGTGGAGGCTGCTGCATTCCCCCCATAACTACCTCTTATACCTCCCCATAGACTTTCTGTCACACTGAGAGTGTGGGTATGAGAGAGTGAAAGGGAGAGTTAGTGGGAAAGAGAGAGAGAGGGACACAGGGAGAAAGAGAGAGAGAGAGAGATCACATCTTGCCTGCCAGCTATGATCACAATGTCATTTTCCCCTCAGTGGTTAGGAGCCTCCTCTGAAAGGTGCCCTGAATTATAATTATCAAAATATTGAACAAGATAATCATCCTCTTAAACGATGCTGCCACTTCACTATTTGCCTTTCCATCTTAGAACACGCTCTTCTGCAAGCTTTCTTAATTTAGAAGTGCACAGCCGTCTTTTGCGCAGGACTACACTGACTAAAGTTAGAAATTCATACTCAAGCAGAATTCCTCCACTGCTTCTCTTTTAGCTCTGCGTCCATCACTTTAAATTCATGAGCGTTTAAAAGGAGATCTTTCAGAGGAGGTAAGAGTCTCCTTGCCACCTCTTCATCCTCCCCCAACGGCCCCAGACTCAGTCACAGGAGGAGTGACTTTGTCCGACCCCAATACCGTCTGCGAGAGCGCAGCTGAGGGCAGCAGCTGCCAGGGAGGACTGGTGGGGGAGCGCCCAAAACGCCGGCTCTGCCAAGCCAAGGGGCCGGGGGGAGCCCAGTGGCAGCTGGGAAGGGTGGGGCGGCCAGCTGTGGAGCAGCAGGATGGGGGGGGGACTGGGAGATGCCACTAAACCTGAGCAGGGATACACAAACACACACTAATTTTTATACGTATGGCAAAAAGTTTCTTCTTTTCTTGAACCACTTATGAAGCACTCGCCCACATTCACACACAAACACTCGTTATCTGCACCAACCCGAGCAGTCCGTGGCCTTCTTAACACCAACACCACTCGCCCATCACGTGCTCCGGCCACACATCTGGTGCACCATCTGTATCTCTCCCCCCAATGTGACAGGTAGTCCCTCTCCCTCTCTGGGGGAGCAGGAGGGGAGAGAGGGACACGGAAGGTAATTTTGGGTGTAAATGTGCTCTGGACCTCTCTGGATGCATCTGGACAAAGCCGACATGCTGCTGAGCGGTGCAGGGTCATTATCAGCTGGAAACTGATTACCAGATAGCGGATGAAGACAAAACAATTATATCATACTGTCACATTATGACGGCACCAATAGCGCACATCTTGTTTATGTTGTCGTCGGGATGAATGATTTCTTGCACTTTGTATTAATTACCAGCATCTCAATTAAAAAGCTCAAATAACACACAAGTCAAAAATATATTAAAGATTCTTCCAATTTATTGTAATGTACAGTTATACATTGCCATGACACAAATGTGACCACTTGGATGGGGTGCAGAAATGGCCTCTATTTTTGAGGAAACATCTAGAAAAAGAAAAACAAAAGAAAAACAGCCATATAAACAATATCGGAGGACAATGAGTTCCTCTTCTTCACGCCGCTGTACATATGGGATCAATAAAATATCCACCATAAAACAAGATATCAAGCCAGTGATATAAAACTGCACAACCAGTCTTTACTGTGAACTTAAGGAATCCATTTGAGAACATTATTTTTCACATCTTATGTTACATATTTGACAGTAACAATCTTTATTATTCACACACAAACAACACTGTGAACATTTGAATGACATCAACTTAGACGTTTATTCAAAAAGGGGAAAAGGGGATTCCAGCATCGTCAAGACAAACAAAACAAAGTCAGAAATATCTTCTTATACCAAGTTTGATCTTTCCCATTCACCAATTTGCAGTCAACGGACAAGACTGAGGTGCTTGTATAGAGAGGAAAAAAAAAACAGGCTCCAGAGAGCATTGACTTACAATTTGCAGTGGCATCTGCTACATATCACCTCTAAGGACACATTTGTCTAATAAAGGCCAGTGGCCATTATTCTGTAAAAAAATGTATTCATGATCAAAATTTGATATAGATTTTTTTTCACAGACTTAAACAGAATACAGCAATTGTTTCATGTGTTTTCAGGCATTAAGCATTTTCTAATTCCAGGTGGGATATTCCTATTTGTCCTTCAAGGAATTTCTGTCAATTAATGTCATACAGTGCTCATCATACAGACGTAGCAGATCCAATTATACAATTCAACACAACAAAAATAAAAATACAAAAAAAAAAAAATGCGCTGGATGGGATCATCATAAAAAAAAAAACATTGACACATACACTTGAATGAAATAAACAACACAGCTTTAGTACTAGTTTCCAATGTCTTATACAAAGTTAGCTTGATCTAAAAAGCATAAAATATATTTTTACATCATCACATACATCAAGACACGTACCATGGCCTAGCGGGAAGTTTGTCTGGTGCATTATTTCATCTCCGAGCCCCCACACACATTTCCCCCACTGCTGGCATTATTGCTTCTTATGAACAAAGAGCTGAAGGATAGAGAAACAATGCACCACAGTAGGTTTGAAACTGTACATTTTAAATCATCTCTGATATCCCAAAAAATTTTGTTAGCCCGTTCCACAATCTGCAATGCTAAAAGGATAAGGCAGTTCCATTTTTTTAAGGCATTGCGCTGCTTTGAGACATACTGGACCAGAGGGTGAGTCATGGACTTTGACATTATCAAGTCAATGTACATGATGAACAGAATACATTTTATAGGCGAGGATAGGAGCCAGAAGAGAGGGGGGAAACAGATCTTGTATTTTTGAGCGTTGTGTGTTCTTGTCTGAGAGAATCTCAGTGAGCTACAACCATCGTTTATGTCTGCTTAGCAGTTGACCAGAGCGAGGTCAAAGCTCAGACAGAGATCAGAGCAGAGCTGTGTGGGATGCTGTGACCATCTCTCATTGCTGGTAATTTCCATACTGGCCCTGTGGAGAGAAATGTGAGAGACTCGTGTTACTGACCTTCTCAAAAAAAAGCTTATATTCACAAATCTCAACAAAGATGCAAACAAACATCTGTGGTTTCAACCATATCATAATGCAAACCATGATTTCTGGCTGCACTGGCTGGTGTTGACCAGCAGGTGGCAGCACGGCCTCACAACATGAGAGCTCTAAATGTCTAACTTTATACCTCAGGTTTCAGCAGCAACATGGCTGAGGACACAGGATATTTCCTTATCAAATAGCCGACACTTGTTTCAAGTGAGACAAATGCAGTGTGAGAACAGTAGTAGTTGATGCATATCTAAACAGGGGTCGAAGTATGTGTTTGGCACTGAAGGAAAATACACAAATTTGGAGAACAAACTATGACAGTATGATATACAATACATTTTAATTGAAATATATACAGTGTAACCATAAGCACAATAGACATTAAAACCAGTGTTGTAAATTGCAGAGATTAACACATCCAAAGCAATAAGCTATTGGCGGTCTCACTGCAGACTAAGCATGCTGTGTTTCTGGACCTCGTAACTTACAATTCGACCCCTGGTTAATAACGAAGTAAAGAAAAAAGAAATGAAAAAAAACTTAAGAAAGAAAAAAGAAAGATGGAAGAAAGATATAAGACAAAAAGAGAGACAGAAAAAACAAATGCAAATTAAAGGCTAGGTGGTCAAACGTCTAGATTGGACGTTGAGGTCTTCACAGCAACCATTACCTTTGCTTCTTACAGAGCTAGTCAGGGGTTCAAATCCCCGGGTCTTTATTTCCTGATGTGCCCCTGAATATTCAAAGATAAAGATATCAAAGTGTAGCTGTGGTCCCCACATAAGACCACAGGAAATACAGGGCAACAAATAGATCTCCCTTTAAACACTAGAGCAGTCTGCATCACGTTTAAGGAAGAATCCTCGAGAAGCCCTCATATTTCACTGAATTGGCAAACCTTATTGGCCAGGATATATATCTAAGACTCAAATAAACAGCAATAGTAACACATACACTCTTTTGGGGAGAACAGATTTAACCCCCAAATATGATGACGGCATGCAAAACATACTAATATTTACCTTCTAATTTCACTCACATTTGTCTCACTACACAAAATACACAACTAAGTCTGGCATTAAGCATAATAAGGGTCAAACTAGTCGCGATGTCTAAACTAGTCGCTGTGACTGTCCGGGGTTTTGGGCATACTCACCTGGTCATAGCCGTACGGGCGCTGCTGCTGGGCCTGGGGGGGTCCGGGCTGAGGAGGGCGGTAGGCCCCATACTGCTGTCCCTGACCCTGAGGGTAGTTGGGATACTGTCCGGGAGCACTTTGGGAAGGACCTACGACAAACATCGACAGCTCAATTTAAAACCATATATGTTTTACAGAGTAAACTTAAAAACATTTTGAAAATGCTGTGGGGCAGAGTCAACATGAACTCTCTCACACACTGTTTTTTTTTTTTAGAAAGAGATGTGCCAATCGAACTCAGGTTTGGACTCACAAAGAAAGGAACCCAGTGTGAAAACGGCCCAAGTTTTGCTCGTTAACTATTTCAGTTTCCTACTTGTTTCTCTGAGAACTCTAGGGAATCCCTGTTGGTTTGCTATCACTAATGGGCTGCTATAAAAAAAAAAAAAAAAGCTGATGGATGACAAAGAGAGGATGGTGGATGTGTGAGACCCATTTGTTTAGGCTGCCTCCGTGTCTGACTCAGTAATGAATGAGAATGAGTGAGTCGGGTTGGTGGTGGTTCCCTAATGCAAGGAGACATCAAGGAGATTCTGTTGGTCTTCATTAGAGGAGCAGGCTTCATTAAAAAAAAGGAGAAATACTAAAATAAAAAAAATCACTTCATCGGCCCCCGTACACTGTAGCTATCTATGCAGGTGCTGCGGAGGATCACGCAAAGCTCGACTGTGGCTGAAGTCAAACGAGGCCCACGCAGCATCGTTAGGAGCTCGTAATGCCTTCTGCTGTTGAGCATAACCTTGTGAGGGCCTGAGAGAGAGAGCATGTGTGTGTGCCAGATGGATCTCACCTCACAGCCTCTGCCTCTCCGCTAGCTCATTACTGACACCGGCTCCGGCTCAGACAGAGGCTGAGTGATGGAAAGCTCCAGTGAAAAATGGGATGACGAAGAAAAAGACCAAAGAGCTGCAGGAGCCTAAATACTTACATTCCACGTGAAACATTTTTTAATCATCTGTTTATTTTTGGTTTGAATCCAAAAGCCACACGCTCATTGCGGATACCCTTGGAGTTAGAAAATATAAATATGGATTGGAACAGGTATAAGTCAATTAAGTGCTCCGACTTAAATCTCAGACTTTTTTTAAATACAGGTTTATTTGTGTTTGCTTGCCTTTTCTTTCATGAGATCCAAAGCGTGGCGACTGCCGAATGTCATGAGATGTTTCGACAATAATTAAAGGGCGGGTCCATCTGCGTTCTGCTCAGTTTTTTTTTTCAAATGGAAACGCCCACTCAGCCGTTGCAAAAAGCAGTGATGGTTACCGAAGTAAGCTAATCGATAAGGTTATGAATAATGTGAACGCTAGCACTAGCGCAGTCAAAGTCAGCTGTGCTAAGTTTTGAAATAACTGAAAGGGTTAGTTCGGACTTTTTGAAGTGGAGTTGTATGAATGCTCCCGCCCTCTGCAAGGTAAAATTACCGTTTTTGTGAATGGAGTCTGGTGACATATAGCCAACGGCGAGGTAAAGCAGCTGCGGATGGGAGCAGCAGAAAAACATATTTTAAACACCTAAAGTTAAGCGTGTATTTAGAATATTTTCACCGCTTCACCTCGCCATCAGACAGCCCTTTTCCGACGGGGAACTGAAGCCGTTATATCGACGTCTTACATATCGCCAGACTCCGTTCACAAAAACTGTAATTTGACCTTGCAGAACACGGGAGTTGCCGATCTACCGCTGCATCGATCGGTTAGTTTGTTTGTGTTATTGTGTGACTTTTGTATCTGAACTAACGTGGCGTCCACACAGCAGAACACTGCTTAGCTTCCGTGCCGGTACTCCTGTCTGAAAACAAGGAGCATGCCGACCGCCATCTAAGTTACTGTATGTAACGTCAATACACTGAGTATAAGGATGTATTTATGCTGTACATGTAGCAGAGTCATCATGCAGAAACCTACGTCAGGTCACGTGGGAAAAAGTTTTCAGAAGGGCTTGGGAAAATAGCATGTTGATGCTAAAACATACATATTTTAACCAAAATTTTAATGTTCGGATTTGAATACATAAGGAACACTACTGGGAAGCTAAGGAATGATATAAAAACCTAAAAAAATAAATAAGAATTAACGGACCCGCCCTATAAGTGTTTGGCCATTTCCAGCAAAAAAAAAAATTTCTTCCATCACTTAACTTACAGCTATTCTTTAACCTATGTGTATGTATACAGTTAACACATTGCTTGACTATTTATCCGAAAAAGCAAGGAGTTCAAAATGTTTGGCTGGCAGTCAACACACACACACTTTGCCCAATGTCTGTACCCGTCAGCCAAATCTCCTCTCCGCTCCCTCAGAACACTTTGTCATATCAAACTGAAGCACCAGGAGAAATGCTAATGTGGTGCCAGCCACCACTATACTGATTAAATTTCTCTTCCACCAAGCTCCAATCCCCCAACCATTCATTAAGGTGCTTCTTTAATTCCTTGCTCTCGATGATGTCTTGACATGCATTTGGCACGGTTACATTTCCAAGGGGCAGAAACCACCGAGTCACTGAGGAGGATTATTATTCAGCAGTTAAAGAAGGGTAGACAAAGAGAGCGGATAGTGCCTCCTGCAGGACAGATACGAGAGACGGAGACTCACCGTAACCCTGCTGCTGGGGGGGGTATCCCTGCTGACCCGGGTACTGCTGCTGGGGAGGGTATCCCTGCTGCTGGGGGGGGCCTTGCTGGTATGCTTCCTGCTGTTGGCCATACTGGGCATTACCTTCAAGGGGCAACAGCAGCAAAGTGAGCAAGGTGTCGTCAACAACAGCAAAGCAGACAGAAGTTTTTGAGCCAGCCAGCCATGTTTTAAAAGAATTAGTGTTTTCTTTTGTGTATTTTTAGTTTCAAAATGGCTGGACTTTCTTTACTTCAAAAAAAGGAAAGCACTTGTGTTTGAAAAAAAGGTCAAAAGGAAAATAGTGTAGTCAGTAGAGAAAAAAAACAAAACAAACAACGAATTAGTAAATGTTAATTGGACAAAGAAAGAGACGGAGTTGTTTATTATGAATCTATAATCTTTCAGTGTGGCTGCTAACACACCTAGATGGAGAAAATTGGCAGTATATCAAGTGTTATATTTAGAGGATAATGCAGTGGTAGCATATATATCAAAAATATTTTTTTTCCACTAGCACTGCTCCTCTGCAAATCAGTGTGCACAAAATCTGTGTATCGCCAAAGAATGGCAGTCTGCTTCACGTATGTGCAAACTGTGCAATATGAATACTCCAAACATGCAAACAAGTAGCATGCCATGGAGTTATAAAAGTATCCTGTGGCATTTTTTTTTAATGAGAATCTGAAGGATTAACATTTTTACTTTAATACAACTTTAGGACCATTAGGACTCACACAAAACTCTGTCCCTGACTTTTCTATCCATGGACTGCAGCACCTTTTGGAATAAGGTGCACTCTGGCATGTGGATGTTTCCTCAAAAATTAGAGGCCATATTTTTTGTCTTTGATAGAGCCCAAAGTCACTTTGATTTCCCAGAAAATAATGAAGAAACTGAACTATTTGGTTTGGTCACAGTCTCTTTGCATCATTTGTGTTTTAACACAACTCCTGGGCTTATTTTCTGTTTGGGTTTTCTCCAAGTGACTGGAGGGTTCTCCTACCTTCTGAGGCTCCCTGTCCTGCGTGACTGTACTGGTCTCCATAGTAGTCTTCCTGCCCTGGGTACTGCTGAGGGGGTCCTACATACACATACACACAACATACACACAAGTAGATTCAAGGTGTTGTTGGGTCGCTTGTGTGAGGGGAAGAGTGGAGAGGATGGATTCCTTGCCGCTAGTTCTTGTTAGAAAGCTTTCTTTTGGGTCACTAACTTTTGTAATAATTGGAGGCTTTAGGTTACATGTTTAGTCATCAAGATGTCTGTGAGCTGCAGAAGTGGAAATAGAGGAAATTGAGAAGAACAAGAGTAAGAAATGCAGGAGGGCGGGTTAGGGAGGAGATAGACCAACGCTCACAACTTGCACACGTCACAGACACACTCTGAGGGGAATACCTTGCTGCGGGGGTCTGTAGGGCGGCATCGGCCTTTGCCCCATGACATGGTTCCCTTGGTTGACCTGGCCCATCATAGCCATTGGGGTCTGTTGCCCTTGGTAATGCTGTCCACCACCACCAGGAGGCATGTTATACTGCTGAGCAGGAGGCTGCTGGTGCATCATGGGGCCTGTGGTGCACCAAGAGTTAACTCTCAAACTGTACTAGGTAGAAAAGCAGTATATGGCTTATCAAGTGCAGGGGAATGATGTGCAGCAGGCACCGGTAAGACGGGTGATAAGGCACCGGAAATGAATACAACCAAGTAGAAAGTAACAAATGAGTTGCTTTACCTTGAGTGGGCTGCATGTTCATGTTTGGCCTCGGCCCATAGTTTCCCATGGGCTGGCCCTGGGTCATGTTCATCTGGCTCTGAGCTGGTATTCCCTGGGCTGAAGGGACGGTGTGGTTGTACCCTCCCATGGAGCCGTGGCTGCTGGGGGGGATGTTCATAGAGCCACTGGGCATGTTTGGGGGCTGGTTGGGGCCCGGACCGGGACCTTGCATGGGCATGTGATTAGGCCCTGGAAAAAACAACAGCAGAGACCATTCATGACTTGACTTGAAAAACCACATTAATATTTAGCACTGGTGTGTGTCATTTCCATCGCATTGTGATATATGTGCAACGCGTTGCCGTTTCTATAGAACAGGAATGGTGTGTGAAAAATAAAATCAATTACTTTGATGACATGTTGGAGGTTTTGGGTTCATCCAAACTGTAAGCAACGACAATTACTCACCCGCGCATCTGTCTAAACCGGTTCATTTGTGTCTGCATCTTCTTTTCATTCATTCCTCGTTTGCAATATCAAAAGCTGATCTATCCACAAAAAGCAACTGAATTAGGGCCGTCAACGCAAACTCGTTTTAACGCCACTAATTTCTTTAACGCAGTCGATCTTTCGGAGGTTGTAGTGGGCTCGGTTTTAAAGCTAGATTGGCAACACGTCATACTAGCTTGTCGCAAAGGAGGTTAAATAACGCTCCAAAGTTGCGCTAAATTTTGGCGAGGAATGAGCAAACTAACAGAGTAATATCAGAGGAAACATGGCTTCATGTATGGAAACCCAGTCTACTTCCACTAACTCCTTGTTTTGGAGAGATTTCTCTGTCATGGCCATTTTCAAAGAGGTCCCTTGAACTCTGACCTCCATATATGTGCATGTAAATGGGTTCTATGGGTACCCACGAGTCTCCCCTTTACAGACATGCCCACTTTATGATAATCACATGCAGTTTGGGGCAAGTCATAGTGAAGTCAGCACACTGACACACTGACAGCTGTTGTTGCCTGTTGGGCTGCAGTTTGCCATGTTATTATTTGAGCATATGTTTTTATGCTAAATGCAGAACCTGTGAGGGTTTCTGGACAATAGTTGTCATTGTTTTGTGTTGTTAATTGATTTCCAGTAATTAATATATACATACATTTGCATGAAACAAGCATATTTGCCCACTCCCATGTTGATAAGAGTATTAAATACTTGACAAATCTCCCTTTAAGGTATATTTTGAACTGATAGAAAATGTGTGATTAAATTGCAATTAATCGCAATTAACTATGGACAATAATGCGATTAAATATTTTAATTAATTGACAGCCCTAAACTAAATCTTTCAAATTTAAATGTAGACAGATTTCTATCAAGTAAGGATTAAACACTTTTCAACACTATATGTATATAATGTAACACATTATATTAACAATGCAACCGACTTCACTGCAGTTCCAATAATATGGCAAAATCAGAGAAGACCACGGTCCCCATCGGTTAAAGGAAGAATGGGAAGTTTCGAGGGAAAACGACCTCTAATGGAGGGCAACTCTTACGTGGTGCAGGAGCTACAAAGGTACTCCAAACTGACCGCAGTCTTAAAGATGGTGCCTACTTTCTAGTCACCTAAATGGACAGACGTGTTGGGTCTTTCAGATCTGAGCATCACGGTGATGCCCAGCTAACAAGTAATAACATAATATTGTGATAAATGTATGCGAGCTCTCAATGGAAATCTAAGAAACAGCATGGCACGGAAAGGTACAGCTCAAGTGAACACTACATAACCCTACAGCTGCAACATTTTCTTGTTTCTAATATGGTGTCCTAGACTTTTACCCTTTAGAGTTCACAATCATTGTGTGGTACAGCAATAAATATGTATGTTTTTTTAAGAAACATAATGAAATACATAAATTTGCACAAAAAAAAAACAACAAAGCACACACTGAAACAAACCATGATACTTAAGGAGGAGAGGATAACCATGATCAAATGAAGGACAAGTCCAAGACCACCAGCACTGGCAAATGGGTGACATCATCCTTCAGCAGAGCGACCTCCCTCACAGTTCTGTGGTGTTGCTAGGCAACCCAAGTGAGACAGGGACTAAGGGAGAAGAAGGGGAAAGAAAAAAGAGAGAAAGACGAGGGAGGGAAGGTGAGGGGGGGGGGGTCACTTACCAGGCATCTGTCCATTCATCTGGTTCTGCATGTGCGGGGCTGGAGGGCCGCCGCTGACCATCCCCTCCGAGGGCATGTTGTGACCGTGAGGAGGCTGCTGAGGCGGTCCACTCTGGTTCATCCCACCCGGGCCCATGGGCATGTTTTGAGTGGGCGGCTGCAGGCGCACAACAAAGACATAAAAATACACACACATCAGCTGGCTAGAAACACATCTGAGCCACTCAAAACTCAAGAAAAATAGCAGATAAAAGCAAGATCTTTGTTCAAAATATTATAATCAAGTATAGCTGATGTACCTTAATCAATCAAGGATGCCAGAAGTTAAAAAAAAAAGTACTGTATTCAAAAAAAAGGGACAATAAATAGGCATACAGTACAATACATAGTCACATAATCACTAAATAAACTGCTCTCAGTCACAAGTCACAACCAGGGATCATCAATGACAAAAAAAGGTATTGAACACATACCGTTATTATTTAATTAATAGTAAATCAATCTGATCTACTGCAGCTTTAAATATGATATATGATGACGCTATTTATACTTGATCCTGGACAATATTTTGCACATTTCTGCACAAAACTACTACCTCTAAAACTGATCATTTTAAAAACACATATTGTACATATTCTTTATAGTTTTTTTTTTCATTTTTTAGTGTAATGTTTTCTATTCTATATCTATGTTTCTTGACTTTTGTAGAACTTAATTCTTATTTTTTTCTTATTGTTTATTGTATGCACCAACACACCAAAGCAAATTCCTTGTATGTGAAAAGGTACTTGGCAATAAACCGGATTCTGATTCTGGTACTTCTAAAATGAATGGACTCTTAAGCGAACCCAAATGTGTACTTTTTACAAACTTACACAGAACAATCAACCCTGTCATCACTGGGGTTATTTTTTCAGACTTTGGAAAGCTCCCTTGAAAATCACAGACGACATTATACAACTGTTTTCACAGTCTGTGTAGAACTCCTTGTGACAAGCAAACTGATATCAATGTGTTAAACAGGTGGAGTTCCCTTTGATAGAAGAGTTGAAAAATCAGGACATTTTAAATGTGCATTTAAACTGATCAGACTTTATATATTTAGTGTGGGAAATTCTACATTTGAAATGACACGTCAGATGATCTATTAGTGTAACAAGACAGTTTCTTAGTAAATACAATATTGCACTGATCTCTTTGTTTAGAATCCTCACTTTAATCTGGTTTCTTGAGTATTGTTTAAGGTGATTTACCTAAACCATAAACCCACATGACTTGTATAGGACATGAGCTACAACCAAGAGCTCAACATTACCTTATGATGCAGAGAGGTCACACTGTTATACATACACAATTCACTCACTCAAAACAATCAACAAGGACCAATACTCACAGCAGGGAGGAGAGACTGCATGTTCTGATTGGAGTCTGCTATCGTGGCCAGGTACACTAAATTTCTATGCAGCATCTGTTGATACCTGGGCAGGTGGACAATCATCATCAGTACAGGTTTTGAGTTAATGTGCAGTATCGTGCAGGCAAAGAGGGGGATTTATAATAACTTACTGTGAACATTCTGCTGTTTTGCCTTTACTCTGGAAGTCCATTATACACTGGATCAGCTGGTTGTTTTCGTCAAGTAACTGCAACAGCAAACGCAGAGATTTAGGGCTAAATCGCGTGTTTACGTTATGTGTGATAACACAAAATGTACAATTATCAACGAATGAATCTCCCTTTGCTTTCTGAAGGTTACTGTGTCGTAATTTGGAAAACAACGCCGAGGATGGGGGTGGTTTTTTGTTAAATGCTAACAAAAGACGCGTCTGGCTAGCTAACGTTAGCTGTCCTCCGCTACAGGCCCCCATTCATTAGAAATACAATTATCACGTTAGTCCGGTAAATCGACCTAAGATTCGTCGTCTACACGTGGAGTCCCGACTCCAGAGAGGTTCATATTCACCGCGCTTTGACCCCTGCCAAATTGTTCCCGATCTATTCACAGTCGGACTCGGATGGGCAATGCTAACACAGGTTAGCTCGGGGGAGCTAACACCGTCCGCCTCCATTCTGAGAGACGCGCTGAGAAGAGATGAATTACCTTTTGTATCCCGGCTGGTGTTATATCACCCTTCCCGCGCTGCCTGTGAGGTGCAAACGCCACCGACATGGTGTTTTTACTCTATGAAATTAAAGCGAACGAGAGCATAAAAAGTCGAAAGAAAGCTAGCACACTTGACAAATCGGTAGAACTCAGATCAAACAGTTGAGAATAGGGATTCAATTTCGTAATGCAGTGGCCCGTTTCGGGGGGCGTTCGACTCGTTTGAAAAACATAATTGATGATTATTTTTTTAATTTCGATAACACGAAGATATGTTATGTTCAAACTTTCATCTGGTAAATTATGATATTTCAATACATTTATTTATAAAGTTGAAAGCACCAATAAATTGGGTGAATTGAATTATAATTTCACCTATTTTCATATAGTGGAACAGTCCAGCTCTAGACCAAAAGGCCACGGGAAATGGACTGTTCGACAAAAGGGGGAAACGCAGTCAGAGCTTTAATCTATTTCTATCAAATATTAATAATAATGCAGGCAGTTTTAGGCAATAATAACTGATAACAATGTGTATTAGTCCTAGTTGTATGTGTTTAAGTTGGTTCGCCCACATTGCACCGTCATTCCACGTTTCCTAACCATCACAAAATGAAATAAAACGAGTCAATGAAAAGAAAGATTTTTGTATTGTAACTTTAAAATATAAAAGTACTGATTCGCCGAGCAAATCCATTAGTTAGTATTGTTCTAATTAACAAAATGACTGTAACCTTCCTCTGGTGAACCCTGGTGTTGGTATCGCCCCGGTTCAGAGGTCATTGCGCATGCGCAGTTCTCAACACACGGCAGCTCAGCTACACAGATCGCTAACTAGCTGAATCATTTGGTGGAAGTCTCCTTTTTTCTTGTGATTGTACTTGTCTTGCAGTACAATGGCGGCGAGATACGACAGAGCTATTACTGTCTTTTCTCCCGACGGTCATCTCTTCCAAGTAGAGTATGCGCAGGAAGCTGTAAAGAAAGGCTCCACAGCGGTGAGTCCTGAAAGGAAACTAATGCTAAGCTAACGTTAGCACACGGCCGGCTAAGCTAGCGACTAGCCGTCACTCTTATCACTCATGTATTTAGCCCAATTCTGTAGTTAAACACAATCTGTTTCGCTCAAGTGTTGTGGTTTTTGACGAGCTTGTTTGGTTGATAATCTCTAACTTCCATATGTAATGCAATAAATGTTAACAGTTAGCGTTACTGGAGATGGAGAGAGAGTCACTAGCAAGCATTTTGTCGCTGTGTCACTCTCACAGTAGTTTCGCTTTCAGTGTGATGATGTTAACTAAAGCTAGTTCACGCAAACAATATCTTATTTTTACGTGGTCAACAAGAAAATGTTCTGTTGTAGTTAGTGTAAGTTAGTAGCTTTTCAAACTTGACAACATAAATAGTCTAACTGGGCCCATTATATTTCCTGTTGCAGTGTTTGTTAATGCAGTGGCGTTAGCTGACAGGAAGTAAACCTGGACCAAAGCTGTTGCCCTAGCAACAGAACGGTCTGTAGGAAGTTCAGGAAGTGTGCTGGATGGGCATCTAAACAACATCAAAGTGCCTTCTTTTTAACTTTAAGCCTAAAGTCATAAATTGAAAGGTATCTCTATGGTCATTGTTTAGATTGTTTGGGTTCCTGAAACCTGTTCCAAAAAGGCTTTTTTAGTTATGTTGGAAATTTGGCTGGGGAACCCAGAAGCCCCTCTGATACCAAAGATGAACTGCAATAAAAAGATGTGTACTGAGCTGTACTCTGCAAAGTTATCCAGCGACATCCTTATTGAAAGGCTGTTGGGTCGGTTGATTTGAAATTCTGTATATTTGCCCCTTACTACTCAATATGTCATACCAATATTGGGCAATAATTGGCCCCTGTGTGTGAAAATGTTCTGTTTTGCCAATGTTAAGAAATTAATTTAGTTATTTTCTTCCTCTGCAGGTGGGAATCCGAGGCAAAGACATCGTTGTCCTTGGTGTTGAGAAGAAATCTGTGGCAAAGTTGCAGGAGGAAAGGACCGTCCGTAAGATCTGTGCGCTGGACGAGCACGTCTGCATGGCATTTGCAGGTACCTCAAACAACAACAACCTTTTTCAATAACTGAGTGATACATTCATTATGTAACAAGACACAGTGGACTAATGGACTAAGATTAGTTGTCAAACACTACGTCATTACAGATATCTAAAAATACATATTAGGTTTTTGTCACTTAAATTTCCTGTTGTATTCTACCTGTATGATTGTACAG
Organism: Sebastolobus alascanus; assembly: GCA_916701645.2. Classification (NCBI taxonomy): domain Eukaryota; kingdom Metazoa; phylum Chordata; class Actinopteri; order Perciformes; family Sebastidae; genus Sebastolobus; species Sebastolobus alascanus. The sequence goes on from CAKAOJ020000177.1 coordinate 225,660, forward strand.
CCATTTAACATCTTTCACTGTTTTTAAGGTCTGACAGCAGATGCCCGTATTGTGATAAACAGAGCTCGGGTTGAGTGCCAGAGCCACAGGCTAACTGTTGAGGACCCAGTCACAGTGGAATACATCACACGCTACATAGCTACACTGAAACAGGTACCTAACCTTCTATTGTTTACTATTAATTTACTAAAAGTATGTGCAAGATTTCATATTCTGTGGGAAAGAACATCAAATAGCATATAGTTTCAGTTGTTGTGCAGAATAAGAATAGTTCACAAAAACTGAAGCCATACGCTATTTTATTTTTTATAAAGGTTTTGTAAGAATTACTTCTCACATCTGTCTGTACATCGGTCATATTCTAGCGCTACACTCAAAGCAATGGGCGCAGGCCATTTGGCATCTCTGCGTTAATTGTCGGCTTTGACGACGATGGAACTCCCCGGCTGTACCAGACCGACCCGTCAGGAACCTACCACGCCTGGAAGGTCAGCGAGTTTGCTCTTTATACATTACTTTCTTGTTACACTTGTACAACAAGTACCCTGTCTGTATGAAATTGATTAATAATACGTTTTTGTCTCATTCTTGGGGGGAAAAAATCAGGCAAATGCAATCGGCCGCAGCGCAAAAACTGTGAGGGAGTTCCTGGAGAAGAATTACACAGAGGAAGCCATTGCTGGAGACAATGAAGCCATCAAGTTGGCAATCAAAGCTTTGCTTGAGGTAAGGTTGGATTTAGTCTTTCAATTTGCACACTTTGTATGGCAGTGGGGTAAACCTAGTGTGAAGCATTCTAGTAAGTTTTCAATTTCAGTATACGATATATCGCTAATGACAAATGTCTCCTTTAAAGTTCTTTATAGACCGAGCATGTCACAAGTAGTGTGAAATGCCAAAGTAGAGAAATTGTCACGTCAAAAGTATTTCCATCTACTATGGCATGAATTTAATACAGTCCTGACATTATCGAAGAGCACCAACTGCTGCCAGATGTAAAGGCCCAGACACGCCAACCCGACATCAAAGAACTATCGGCGATGAAGGCCGACTGTTGTGTCGCCTTTGTCTCGGACGACAAGTTGCACTTGAACTCACCGCAAAGACTACAGCCGACGGCCAGTTAGAACGTATGTTCTGCGCCTGCGTGAGATGAAATAACTCCCAGGACCAGCAGGTGACGGTAGTCTGTATTCGTTATTCAAAAAGGGAAACCGGAAGACCGAGGACTGCGGATATACAAGCCGTTGTTATGATACGTACATGAATTTTCACACCACTCTCACTCACTTCGATTCATTCCAGATGGCCATGTCGTTATGAAAATATCCGTGTATTGGAATGATCAGATGAGATGACGATGAAAAATGAGAAGAGCCTTCTGTGTTCGCCCTCTTGACTTTACTCGATGCTTGCTTTCCTCACTTCCGTTTCTCTTCTTGTGCACTGATTCGCTTAATCAAAACAGCCAATTGGAGCATTTTCTCTCACCAACGAGATCCGCCACCAATTCAACATGCTGAATTGGCTAAAAAACCTCCAACACGGGCAGACTAGAGCCGACAGTATAGGGCACACCGCAAAAACTAGGCCGACAGACGCTCACCAACAGCCCAAACTGTCCGACGGCCGACCGTCGGCTTGGTGTGTCAGGGCCTCAAACCAGGAAGTGATCTGCCATAATTGTGAGGTTTTCATGCATGACGTTGCTTGTTGTGCTCGGCTGATCCTGCAGCCAAAAAAAAGAGAAAATTAAGCAAATAAATGCTGCGTTAACAGACCAACGTTTGGCCTTGTATGTGTATCGTTACATTCAGTGTTTTTTTTTTTTTTTTTCTAAATGATCCTTAAACTGTTAATCAACTGTTAAATCAAATTATTACTGAATTAGTTTTTTTGTATTTATTTGCATTTAAATACCCTCAAAGCGTTGTAGTCAGAGGCTACAGTATTTGATATATGCTGATTCGCTGGGATTTGTTTCATCACAGGTTGTCCAGTCAGGAGGGAAAAATATTGAACTCGCCGTTATCAGACGGAATCAGCCACTGAAGGTGAGTTGCTGCAAATTATATTTGGCTATTGTGTTGTTGTTGTTGTTTTAACCTTTTTTAATATTAATGGATAATAATTGCTTTTCTTCGCCATTTGCAGATTTTGGAATCCAAGGAAATTGAGACCCTTGTGGCTGAGATTGAGAAGGAAAAAGAGGAAGAGGCAGAGAAGAAGAAGCAGAAAAAATCCACTTGAAGCAGTTAACTAAGGGTTTTTCTTTACTGCACTTGGATGACAATAGCATATTTGGGTTGCAAATATTAGTACGTTTCAGAGGGTTTACTTCTCTCATTCATTTCATTGTGAAGAGCTAAATCATAAGTTGAGATCTGTTGATGTTCAAATGTTTTGCAGTTGTTTCTGAGTGATACTGCGCCATCTGCAAAGAATATCAAGTTCCTATACTTCCAGCTGTTGAGTTTACTGATGTTTAAAAGCACATACATAGATCTCAATTTAGGGTTTAGATCTTAAACTACGCATACAGGATGTTTTTATATCATACACCAAAACAGCTCTGATGGTGATGAATCTCAAATGCTGAAATTAACCCGTTTGTAACATTCAGAAACCTCTAATGAAACTAAATGCTCAATAAAAGCTGACTTATTTGTAACATGTTTTTATGTCATTTATAAAAAAAACTAGTTTCAACAGTCTGTTATGCCAAATGGCTTCACTAGATCAGACTGAGTAATATTGTGTTAACTAGTGGTTCACTGACTGGTTTCTTTAAGAGGAGAGTTGAGGGACTTTTAAAAAAAAACAGCAGAAGGATGAGTCCCTCCTCTTTATTGATTATCCTACTGCAAAGCAAGTGCTGCGATAAAGATAACTACAGTTTAAAACAGCACTAGCGGCAGGATACTGTGTGGCTGTAAAGTGCAATGGTTTTCATTTATCAGCATCCTGTCACACAGACCTGGAAATGGGGAGAAAAAAGAGAGCTCAGATTGCTTTATAAAGTGCTCACCTCTCCCTCAGTCATTTAAAACAAATTAGTGATGAGCGAATGAAGTGTCTAATGGTGGCCCAACGAGACCCCCTTTTTTGCCTCTCCTTTTTTTATTTCACCCTAAATTCGCTTATCAAGCAACCGCTGCTCTGAATTCTCAACGACACAATTATGGCCGGCGGTGTGGTAGGGCTGCTTAATGGGATCCTGGCCTCAGACCCCAGTGGGAACTTTCAGTGACTTTAATCTGGAGCCCTTTGAAAAGTTGTACCGTGCTGTGCTGAAGAGCCCCGGGGGTTCCCTCTGACTCTCACCAAAGACATAATGGTGAATGGTAAAGTCCTTCATTTAGAGTCATCTCCCCGAGCCAGGATTTCCTGAGTGGGTGCCTTGACTAGAGCAATTGCACTTTGTCTGCAATTTGTCTTGTTTGTGAGTCTTATAGGTTGGTGTTTGGGGTGATGTCAGTGGATCAATTAAGCCTCTGATATTACTTCCCATACGTAATGTCATTAAATCCTAGGAGGGCAATAAAAATGGGGTTTGCATGAGTCACTCAGCCATTTCTTCCATACGCTAATTGCCCACACACTCAAGTCAGAATTTGATAAGAGAACTGTGCTGTCACAGCCACTGGTTTTGTTGGTGCTGGTTGACAAAACAAGCTATAGGTAAACTTTAATAAAGTTTATTCGGGGTAATCCTCTAGCTACAGAGGTTATCTGATCCATCTTGTCAATAGAGCAAGAGCAGCTTATTTTGTGCTGCTGCTTGCTAAGACTCCCAGTCTTTTGAACTGCTTCTGGGAAGAGTTTTCTTTCTCTTTCTTTCTCTTTTTTTTTTGCCAGCATTGTTGTTGCCCATAATCAGCGCTGCTGTGCCTCAGGACAAAGTCCATCTCTCTCATCGCTGGCTGCAGCTCATCATTAATGCAGAAAATAATGGCTTCACCAGAGGTCATCGACGGAGGAACGAGGCCCGAGGACATGTACTCTCCGAGCAAGAATGCACAGTGCTGCGGGCTGTCGACTGAGTGCATTGTTTGTATGCACACACACACACACACACACACACACACACACACTCACACACGCACGGCTTACAGGCCAATTGCACATACACATACTATTAATGTGAACACACAACAGAATTTTTTTTTTTTTTGTGCCCACATCTCCTTTTCTCTTGATCTGTCATGCACATGCACTTTAGGCAAAGTGTGTTCTCATGTTGTAGTTAATATAGAGCATCCACTGGGGGAAAAAACATTGCATCTGATTTGAGTATTAGGATGTATCTAACACCAATAGTCTGACTTCTCTTCTAACAATATCCATTACTCTCCTCTCTAGCTGATTTCCAAGTCACAGGCAGAGGATCTACATTTTTTGTCATTCTAATGTGCCGCCCCGTGGCCATGTTTCAAAGTGAGCCCCTCCTGGGATGTTTAAATTTTGTCAGTGCCGAATGTCCTTAGGTCCAAATAAGGCAACTGCTTCAAGGGTAGAAGCACACAGACATTTTGCATCCCTGTGGAACTGAGGTTACATTAGTCTTCTGTTAAGACTGCTGAGTGACTCGAGGTGTTATCGCCTTCTACCAGCAGAGCGCAGTGTTGCACAGAAGCAGCAGTTCCTATCATATCGCTTACACTTTCATCTCACTTTTCGTCCTACAGATTGACAGCGTGACTCCTCTAGCTAACAGGGAGCAGAATCTGCAGGCTGCTGACATGTTTTTTTGTCTCTGCGCTTTAACACACAGCCACAAAGGCCTCTCTGAACAATTGAATCCATCGAGGGAGACTTGTTTTGCTTAAAAATTGTCAGATGAAAAAGCAACATTGCTCGTGCCCTCCAGCGATGGCCAAGCTGTCAAAGTGTGTTGGGTCATAAAAGGCTACGCTCTCAACACTGTCCCTTTTCTGCTTGTCACATGTCGACAGTTACACACACATACACTATTTGTGTATAGCGGATTGGCCCGCCTCCGCTCGTGCCCTTTGGGGCTCTGCAGCAGTATAAAGTTTGGGCATATTGGTGTGCTGGCTTACATATCCATAAGCGATCAAAATATGTTCTCTTTTAATGTTCTCTTTTTAACTTCTAGCTGCAGGGATGCATTTTGAATATCATTCTATTATCTCATATCACACATCTCATCTCCTCTGTCCTTAAATCTCTCTCCTCTCTCGCTCCCTCACACACATGCACAACACACAGCACATTTTGATTTTTTTCTTCTTCAACACACACCCTCCACTCTTATCATCATCACACACGGCAACGTATACGGTTGAGTAACAGATACCACCGACAGCTTTGGTTGTTTTTTGTGTCCCGTGAAAGGTGCTGGAATACTAACAGTTTGTGCAAAGAGACTAAAGGCATGGTTTCCAGTTACCCCTCAAGAGTCACCTGTCAGGGGGTTTTGTCTCACAGAAGAATACAAGTGCATCCTCCTCTAATTGAAAGTAGACACCACCGGGCCAGAAACCGAGAGAAACAGGAGAGACGAGGAAGGAGAAATGAGACGGAGAGGCAAAAAGGAGCAGACAGAGCTAAAATAAACAATTCCCAGGATGCTGCGGGCCAAAAGCAGACGGCCCCGGGGCTCCGTGGCCTCTCAGGGCCGTGGCAGAAGCCAGTCACACACATCACATAGCATTACACGGGATGGGGTTACAGGAAAATGTCAGCCGACGCATAAGGAGGAACCATCAGCCCATAGGATAATTCGATTGCCTGAGGGAGGTGCAATCTTGCATTCCCACGATTCCTCTCTTTCCACCCACACCCTTCTTTTCATTGTATTTTTGAATCCATTTTTCTTTCTCAGTTATTTAATGTTTTCAATTCTGCTGTTTGCTCTGGTAGCCACGTATGTTTACGAATGTACTGTGTTATTGTAAATGGAGGCTACTAGGTTTCATGCAACAGTAAAATGTCTGTGCAGCCTCCTCTTCTTCTCTCCCCATGGGAATGTTATGGGCCATTGGTTTGTAGCGTGGCCTCTGATATCTTCATTTACAACCTGATCTTTGTCTAAAGATTTCCCCTCCACTCTCACACTGTTTGTGGTTACATGTTGTATCACGAGTGGTCATGGAACAAATCACGTCCCTCCCAGTCTTGGCTCTTGTGGCAGATCAAGATGCAATAATTTAGAAATATGAAGTCACCGCGTATGCCGTGTATCTAAAGCAGATGTTTATGGTTTTAAAATGTACTGCTTTACATTATCTCTATTATGCAAATGTTGTTCTACCTTGGTACTGCGTGCTACTTGGAGTTGTTGCGTGTTCGTGCACGAACATGCATATATGCGCGTGCATTAGATAAAGACAGAGAGAAGGATGGAGAGAGCAAAAGAAAAAGAGACAGCGCAGATATGTGAGTGCGTCTGACAGAGAGGACAGCCCGGAGGCAGGTCCCAGCCCTTCAGCACCCAAAATGACACATGACTGCTTTGACTTTTGTCATCCCCCCTGTCTCCCTCCGCCCCCAAACCCGAAGCCTCCAACAAACACTGAGGCTAGCATGGATACACACACACACACACACTCAAAGACACACAGTCACACACTGTATACTGCTTAGATTACATTATCTTTATCCCCGGGACATGAGCCCTCCTTGTTGGATGACATTTGGGCTTGTGCAGCACTAAGGTTACCTTTCTTTGCCCCTGAGTTAAAGATGCCTGTCTGCAGCATGCATTTGAAATGAAGGACGGGGGGGGGGAGAAAAAAAAAATCAGATGAGAAAGATTTCCAAAAGCACTTTGATCAGAGGCATCAACAGTCACGCACAAACTTGTTAAGCAGTATGTAAATTTGGGCTGATACTGAATAAAGTTGCCAGAATGGCATGAATCCATTGTGCTGCGATGATCAAAATAAAAGAGGGCTTCATATGCTGGAGGGCAAGAAAGTCACAGACATGAAGGTTTTTTTTTCCTTCCTCTTTTTTTTTCTACAAAGGGGCTGATGGGATGCAGAGAGGAGAGAAGGAGGGGAGGGAAATGAAAGATAGGGGGAAAGCCTGGAAGGATCTCAATCTAAATTAGCCGAGTAGAAGGAAGACTGTGCTGAGTGAGACATATAATTAAAACCAAAGTGATGAAAACATCAGCACTCATTCAGTCACTCGCCAGATGAATTTCTGAAATTGCTACCACCGATGATCTGAAGATGTTTCAAAGCTAAAGGTAGCCTATTGTTAAAGCACACCAATCTCCCATTTACTGGGCTTTCTCTCTCAATCTCTCTTCATCCGCCGCCTCCTCTCTCTCTGTTTCTTTATCCCTCCCTCGTTCCCTCTTTTTTCCCTCGGTCTGACACCCTGAGATGAATAGACGCTGTCACCGAGACTCTTGTAGCCTGTCAGCTTTTAAACAAACAGTTAGCAAAAGGATCACTTTCACAAGAAACCTCCCAGTCTGAGGTGAGGTTATCAGCATTAGCTAATGCCCCGTCCGTACGAGAAGACACACCCTGATCGACGTGAGGAACGTGACCTCATCGCACCGTACTATACATTCAAACTGCTTTGAATCATTATATTCATAAGATAGTTTTGGTAGCAGTCCTGCATTTTGTCCTCAAATGCTGGAAGTGTTATTTATTCTGGTAGCCTGCATCTGTAACCAAATGTCTCTGGCAGATAGAGGAGAAGCATTCTAACTAACTGAGGGCCGTCTCCCTCTCCCTCCAGTGTGGTGTACCTCCAGTAAATCTGTCCTCCACGACAACAAATGTCCCTGCACCTAAAAGGCCCCTCAAAAAACAAGCCTGACTTTTGTGAGAAAAAAAAAAGAAGAAATCCGCCCCCCCTCAGGTGTGTTCCCTCTCACTCTTCCTCTCTTGCACCTGCACTGAGTCGCTCAAGTCCTCCATGTGTCTCTCCACACAATGGAGACAGTGCATAGCCTCTGGCGCTCTCTCCAGCTGAGAGCCACCTCTCTCCAGAGGACAGGAGAGGAAAACTGCCAGCACTAACAACTGATCTTGGCAGATAAAGGAGCAGATAGCGCGAGGAGAAAGAGTGCCTCGGACAAACCCCCTCTCTGGTCTTCGGCGCTGCTTCCTTTAGCTCCGAGACAATGACGATAACAACTGTTAGGGAAAAATGCTGCTGATGATGAGGAGGTTGAGGATACAGGACGAAAGTTGAAAACGACCAATCATATTGTAGTCGGATTTGTTTTTGTATCTTTTTCTTATTTTTAGAGGACCAGTATGTAACAATGGTATATGCTAAAATAAATTGATATAATATTAATAAGTATGTTTTCGAGTCGATAACGTTACTCGCTCCGGAGTTAACCCCCCGGCACTCTACTCAGCCGCCGGGAAACAAGACACGACAAACCTCTGTTTGTCTTGAGGAGCTGCAGCATTTATTTCTGCACAAACTGCAACTTCCACTGTACATTCACTTGATATTCTCAAAGCTAAACTAGCTCTGTCTTCTGCTCCACTCGCTCACTTGTTCACTCACACACATTCGCCGCCGCTCTCTCTCTCTCTCTTGCTTCACCACTCACTTCCCACGTACAAACACACTCTACACACAGACTCTACTATAGAGAGCCGAAGTCCCGCCCCTTCCGGGACCTTATTTCGGAAAAAATATGAACGGTAGTCAACGGTGAGAGACTAATTATTTTTTGATCCCGTTTGAATTGCGTCATGAATCACACATATGATGTTTGTCAATTTAAAAGATAATTTTGCAAATCAAGAAAGTCACAGTTTGTTGTAAAACTGTTGAAGTATAAGACTGTGAAAATACATAATTAGAAAGACTACACACCCAAAAGTAGTGTAAGTGACGTCTCTCTCGCTGAAGCTACGATGCCTGTGTGGGTTTCGTACTGGGATGGACTCACACCAGCAACGGGTCTCGCTTGTTCTTTCACTTCCTGGCTGATAAAAATACTAGGAGTCGTTGAATAAAACACATCAGGTAAGATAACGTTACATTTGTCCATGGTCATAGCCAAGTTAGCTAGCTAGCTATAGTGTTGGAGACGTACATTGTGCATTGAGCGGTTTGACACAAAACTAAATGATACTACGACAAACCTACAACATACTGCGACTTTCTTGACTTGAAAAATTATCTTTTAAAATGACAAACATCATATGTGTGATTCATGGTGCAATTCAAACGGGATCAAAAAAATATTTGTCTCCCACCGTTGACTAACGTACATATTTTTTCCGAAATAAGGTCCCACGGTGGTCCAACGGAAGGGGAGGGACTGCGATCTGCAACCTCTCCACTAGATGTCACCAAATCCTACACATTGCTCCTTTAAATCTACATATTGAATACAATTTGTCCACAATGTGCTTTCACTTCACATACACATGTTTTGCATAGTGCACAGTATTTGGAAAACACCCTCACATTGATTCAATTTGTGATCCAAACTGTATCCGTCACCATCAATCGTGTCGGCTCGACCACAAAGCTGTTTAGGCCTTTTCTTTTGTAATGTGCTGTAATGTTGTATTGCGCGGCAGGATGACCTAGCACCAGATCACTGTACCGCTCACGCTCCCGAGGGGAGCTGACTGCAGCAGCAGCTAGGCCAGACGACGGTCGCGGGTCGCCCGGGCCGCAGCTGGGAAGCCCCGGGCCCGAGTGTTGACCTGATGTGATTAAGTGTACATCCAGCTGCATGTGAGTGGGAAATAGTGTTACACCTGGAGAATGATTTTCTTTTTTTTTTACTAATGCAAACCATGTTTTGTGTCGGAATCCACAAAGAAAATTAGCTATTTTACTCTTTTATTAGAGCTGGCTTGGATGGATTTGCATAGTCTCCTAATTTCTCCTACTGATCGAGTCCAGTGTGTGTGTGTGTGTGTGTGTGTGTGTGTGTGTGTGTGTGTGTGTGTGTGTGTGGTCTATAAGAGCCAAGCTCCCGGTATTTGTCCTGAGAAAGACCTTGATAGGAATGGGGTCTGAGTGAGAGTGCTTATTTTATTCTCTCCCATGCCGCTGCAGGCTATGGCTGTATTAATGCAATGGCAGGGATCTTTGAAGTTGTGACTTTATGAGACAAAAGCTAATTTCCTTTCCTTTGTTCATTATCGAGAGAGACTTCCAGCCGGGCGGAAAGCATGCTGTGCTAATTATTCCGTTCATGAGTCGTCTCTAAAGTATGTAATGGATTTCACCGGGCTTTTCGCAGGTAAGCGGGGTGATGTGGCATACACACTCCTGTCAACACGCTGGTTTACAGCAAATTATGCGTTTTAAATCCTCACGGGATAAATACGAACAAACTGTCATATCTTCAAATACATCTACTGTAAGTAAAATAGAATAGTAACTTAAGGTTTGCAGCTTGATAGGTTACAAAGTTAACTCAAAATCAGGACTAATTCACCCATGTCTCAACAAACATATCCTCTGCAGGCTTATAAGACCAGAAACCACTTTGCAACTCATTAAGACTTGAACCCAATTTCACAAATGAGTTTCAGAGTTTGTAGGGCCAAGTTAGGCATGTGACATAATGGGATTTCCATGTTTCCCTGAACCACAACTTGGCAGAGCATGAAGGGAAATTTCACATTCCATCTTCGCAGCGTTACCAGGATGCCACCCACAACACCTGAGCACTCCCAATCGGAGAGAAATGTGTGTGTGTGTGTGTGTGTGTGTGTGTGTGTGTGTGTGTGTGTGTGTGTGTGTGTGTGTGTGTGTGTGTGTGTGTGTGTGTGTGTGTGTGTGTGTGTGTGTGTGTGTGTGTATCCTGCCACTCAGAGTCAGATCACACAGCGACGAAAAGGGGTGTAGCGGTTATACAAGTAAAGCCATATACCTCCTCCACATGCTGCCTGACACCCCTCCTCTTCCTCCACCTCCTCCTCCTCTTCCTCCTCTTCCTCCACCTCCTCCTCCTCCTCCTCCTCTTCCTCCTCCTCCTCCTCCTCTTCCTCCTCTTCCTCCTCCTCCTCCTCCTCTTCCTCCTCTTCCTCCACCTCCTCCTCCTCTTCCTCCACCTCCTCCTCCTCCTCCTCCTCCTCCTCCTCTTCCTCCACCTCCTCCTCCTCCTCGTCCTCTCTCCCCTGCTTTGTTTGTGCTCATTTCATTCCGTGTGCAGCCTCCTGGCAGGCAGGTCAAGGTTTACCCTCGCACCACACACCATTTCCCTCGCACGCCGCCCGGGGGAGGAACACTAGAGGCCCGAGGCAAGGGCAAGCCCAAACAGCTCACACAACATTGCCGCCATCACCACCTCTAACCATACTGATAGGAGGACAGAAATACCGAGCTCACAATCACACAGTTGGATCTTTTCTTTTTCCCTTTCTTTCGCCAATTATGCCTTTGTTTTTCTCCTCTCTTTCTTTCTTCCATGCCCTTTATCTTATTGTACATTATTGATTTCTGTCAGCAGTAAGGTATATGTCTATTAACCGACAGATTTAATAGAGCGACAATATAAAGCTACTCGTTTGTTCCCCCCGTAGTGTAAGTGTTCATTTTGAGAGTCTGATACTAACCCTGGCTAGGAGCTAGTGCTGGATTTTTAGCTGTAAATGGAAAACGCCTGTGGGCTTTTCATTTTCTGGGCCCAGACGTTCCCTTCATGGTGTCGGAGCCCTTGTGTTCACAGAGTTCATGTTTTGCTGCGGGGCTTTTTTTTATTTTGTTTTATCTCATAGCTTAGACTAGCAGGGCTTTAACTCCCAGAGGACTCCTGCGTAGCAACAGCAGAGATCAACAAAGTAAGTTTGTTTATGTTGGCTGTGTCCGCATGTTGTCGACTTATACATTTCTCAGTCTCCATTTCCTGCCTCTCCTTGCCCCAGGGGAAAGGAGCCCTCTAATTGGATCTTGTTCTAATTGAGCCTAATACTGGAGCTAACCGGAGTTGGGCCCTGTGGCTAATGAAGAGCTGAATCAAAACTAAGCACTAAAACTTTGGCTGTGTGTGTGTGTGTGTGTGTGTGTGTGTGTGTGTGTGTGTGTGTGTGTGTGTGTGTGTGTGTGTGTGTGTGTGTGTGTGTGTGTGTGTGTGTGTGTATGCCTGCGTTTTTTTTTGCTCTACATTCTATCATGAATGCATCATTACTCCTTTCGGTCTTTGCTTTTTACCTTATATTGTGTAGCCTACAGCCAATACGTATTCTTAGCCGGGGAACAAGTGTTTGTGAGTACCACAGACAGAGCAACAATAGTTTGTCAAGTCATAATTGTTTGTTTTTTTTGCTAATCACACAATTAAAATTGCACGTAACTCTCTCTCAAACTCACATTTAGCACGCTGCAGATTCTCCACAAGAGAGAGCTGTTCAGTCAGGCCAGTTTTAAACATGACATCCTGTGACACCAGCCGCAAGTTAGGCCTACATGTAGACACTATAGACTGTATATAAAGATGGACGACATGACAGCTCCCTAAAAGTGAAGCCAAAACATCTGGATCGCCCCCTGGTGGCTGGCTGCAGTATAGGTCATAAGCCCCGCCCCCTCCATGTTAGCGGATGGGACATGGCCCAAACTAAAAAATCAAAGTACACGTCAAACAAATTTTTCCCAAAGATGTTTTCTGTCAGTTTAGGTAGTTCTTATCACGCTGATGTACAAGTGTTCATTGTTCTGATAAGTTTGATTTTAATTAGTTATTTGATGCTATAAAAAGGGGTGAGACGTCATGATTGACAGCTGCTCTGAGTGAAGTATTCGTGCAGCCAGAGGCTCGGGAATTGTACGAGAGAGGAGATGTAACTTTAACTTTCCGTAACCGTCACAAGTCTGTGTAATAGTACATTTGTCAATTTGATCATAAATGTACTTATAGAGATATTATGGTTAGTTGTTGTGTCTTTCTAGCCAAACAGCTACCGTGGTGCTAACGTAGCAGCTAGGTGGCTCACGCTAACAAGCTGCGGCCGTGCTCGGCTTGCCCTTACCAAAAAGAAGTTTATTCAAGTGTGCTATTAGTATACTTCTTTTAAACTTAAAAGAAGTTTACTTTCAGTTTACTTTTCATGTACTCATCAGAGATATACTTAATCCCTTGCTGACATAGCTGTTGTTTTTTTTGCTTTAGACATTTTCACACATCCACACATGCTTACATTACGGATTACTGACTTTCCACATTTGTTCTGCTCTTTTTGGTTACTTTTTAAATGCAGACTTATTACTTTTATACTCATCTGGTCTCCCACTTGTGTTGCAGCCTTTTCCTCACATTCCCTCTTGCTCAGAGACCGTTCAGCCATTTTCCTTCCCTCTTTGCATCATTACCTGAGTTGCCACACCCATCGACACACCTGGCTCCACTTCCCTCACCTGCTCTGCAATTACCTGGCCTTCCTCGCCCACCTCCTCACCTGCATCTCATTGTTTAACCAGTCACTCACTACATACAGTATACAGGTTCACTTCCATTGTTCCTTTGTCGGTTCTTATTTCCTGCCTTCGCCGACTCCCTCCTGACCGGTTTCACCTGTCTGTCCTGCCTCCGGGCCGTCAGCCTGAGAGGTCCTGCTCATCAGCTCTCCGTCCTCCGGGCCGTCCTCCGGGCCGTCCTCCTGATGGGTCCGGCTCATCAGCTCTCCGTCCTCCGGGCCGTCCTCCGGGCCGTCCTCCGGGCCATCCTCCGGGCCGTCCTCCGGAGAGGTCCTGCCCGTCTCCAGGCTGTCCGCCTGAGGTTCCCTGCTTCACCTCTGCCCTTCCCCCAAGGCCTGTTGAAAGAGGCTGGGACACGGTCTCGGGGTTTGGGGTATAACACATGCGCAGTGTAACTGGAGCTGCGGTCGTGCGTTGCGATTGGCTCAATTTCGGCGAGTGCAGACCAGATTTTACTGCGCGTGTGTTTTACCGCAAAGATATGAGGCGTTGATGACGCATGACCTCTCCTCTTTACTCCCTCCTTGCCTTCCCCGAGGCCGTCCACCTGGAGTCTCTGCCTATATACTCCAGCAGTGACTTAGCACATTAGCAAACAAAGATGGTTGAATATTAATTATTATTAATTTGAGAGATCCAGTGTATGGATCAAGCCACATGTGCAAGCAATATCCCGGCGCACTTCAAACAAATGGAAAAGCAAGATAATTTAAATTTAGTTTTATATGAGATAATGAAAGCTATAGGGAGTCATAACTAAACATTAACTTAGCTTAAAACAAACACTATATCGACTTACCCTGCTCTGCAGGAACATTGTTGTTCTTGTATGTGTTTGTCCTTCACGTGAGTTGTCAAGATGTGGAGTGTCTGACACTTGCATTGGGATTAGTAAGCTTTTCTTCTTATTTAAATGGCCTCTTCATTCACAATACTCCGCCGACGATACTGTGAATGTAGCTCTCAAATGCATATTGTAATCCTTTCTGTCTACCTCTGAGATTTTAGAACGATTATTCAAGGAATCTGCCAGTTTTTCCTTTGGAATAAATCTTGTTTATATCATTAAAAACGTCATATTGACATGGCAGGTGTGAAAGCTTGACAGGCTTAGCAACAGTAACCAAGAGGGGAGGGGCTTAGCAACAGTAACCAAGGGGGGCGGGGCTTAGCACTGCCTCACACTGTCCTGAGTTTCTGAGGCACTTGAATACAACAGAGCCATATTTAATATTATTTATAACACCTGTGCTGTTCCTATTATGACAAGTCAAAATGTCTGCTGGAAAAAAAAAAACGTCCATGTGCACATCATCTACATGCAGGTCAAAAATGGCAGTTAGTTTTCTTGCTAATAGGTGTCACAGGTTGGACTGTCACTGCAGCTCTGTGTGCCCTCGTTCGTAGACTTACCACAACATCAGACACTGTAGCGCTGATGAAAAACCCATTTTCCAAGGATTGATTTTTTCACTTATTCTCTTTTCCTCTGTCACACTAAATGCCAATCCATTGGATATAAAATGGAACAAGCCAAGCACATGCTGCAGTTTCAACAGTCGCATATAGACAACAGAGAAATGGAAATGAACTACGTCAAGGTTTGCTGCTAGAGGGCTAGAAAAGAAATGACTTCTCTCTTGCCTCCAGCTAAGCAACTGTCTTTTTTTTTAAAAATATTTTTACCTATCTGCAAATCATCTTCCCTCTTAACACAAGAACAAACGTGTGTACAATGTGAGTAAATATAGCAAATAGTCATCCTTCATCTGTGTCCACATGTGTTATTTAATCACATTCTTCAACATTGGAACATTCATATCCATCCATCCATTATCTGTAACCGCTTATCCTGTTCAGGGTCGCGGGGGGGGGGGGGGGGGGGGGGGGGGGGTTCACTCTGGACAGGTCGCCAGACTATCACAGGCTGACACATAGAGACAGATAACTATTCACACTCACATTCACACCTACGGGACATTTAGAGTCAACAATTAACCTGCATGTCTTTGAGCTGTGGGAGGAAACTAGAGAACCCGGAGAAAACCGGAACATTCATAAATATAAATTAATTCATAACTGATTTTTAAAGTTTAAAGAGTGTATCTTAGCAGTAGTTAAGAAACTTTTAATTTGACTGTTTTTCTGCTATAACATAAATAGTTTTTAGCCTGCGCAGATTTTGGCACTTCTAGGCAGCCTAACCACATATGGCTCAATTTAAGTCTTACTTTTTATATAGCAATCTACTTAGCTGTCTTAGTTATTATGATTACGAGTCCATTTTACACCTCCTTTGCATGGATCTTGAAAGTTATTTTAAGGAATATTAGCTGGCAAGAGGTGCTAGCTCCGGGTGTTGCTGCTGTGGAGCAAACTGTTAGCCAGTTGGTACCAGAAATAAACATGGGAATAGTACAGTGTGCACTTGGAGCACACGGTTCAACTTTCTTTTTCTACCCAGCATCTCATCTCTGCTTTTAAAAAATATAACTTGTTTATGGTAACGGGCGCTGCCATAACATAGCTGTGGTCAAGCTTTCTATTGGCCACATATGCTTCAAATCCATTCTCTCAGCTTTGTACCGTACAAAGTGGTGTTTGGAAGCTGGCATTATTCAATCTTGATCTCCAGATCGTGATGTCTTTCCAAGCAGTTTGCTGTAGTTGGAGGCCTGCGAGGCACAAAAAGCAATGCTGCACAGTGTCGGTGATACCACCAGAGGGGGGTTGGGTAGAGACGCAGCACTCCAGGTGGGCCGAGCTGCACCCCCCCTCCGGCGCTCTCTGCCATGTCTCGAGAAGGAGGGAGGGCACGGTAAATGGTTCCAGAGCAAATATAGCCTTCCAAACCGCCTGCCTCGAGGATTTAGCCTAAAGGCCAATAGGGAGATTGGAAGCAGATGAAAGAAACAAACTTTGGTGGCTCTTATGAAACCCTGCTGGATGAAAGCTTTTTCTGTTTCATTTTCTTCTATATTTTCCTTTTTTGGGTATGAACATTTGGACATGTATAGACCTGAGAGTACACATGGGTGTGTGTGTGATTCATACTCATTCAAGAATGGGATTGAATTGCCTGAGTAGCCCTCCAGCTCTTGTCTTTGTTTGTTGACAGTATTAAACAAATGGTCAGAAAGCCCATTACTCAAGGGGGAAGGAAGTGAAACCGTATGTGCATGTTGTGTGTGGATACGTGTGTGTGTGTGTGTGTGTGTGTGTGTGTGCACGGCCCCTCCCTGGCCCTGCAGCTTTCTCTGGGGTTTCTTGTCACCCTGTGTCTTGGAGGTGAGAGGGCGGGTGATAATTGAACACTCCCTGGCACTTTTAACAAATGTATTGAAAGGGGGAATCGAAAAACCTGTTAATGAGATTTCCCTCCCCGGGCGGCGCTCTGGGTTATTATTCTTATAATTTTCTTAATCTAATGAGTTACTCAAAGTTTATTTTCAAATGTATTTCTCTCATTCGCCCTATAGGGCTCCTGTTTTATTAGCCTCCGTTCCTCGGCAGCACACAAACTTTATTAATAAATCAATTTACAATACTTTGGAGGAGGAGGAGGAGGACCCTTCAGAGACTTGAGCAATCAGGATCTTTCAAACCAAAACAAATGCTATGACAAGGACTCATAGAGCACAGTGCGAATGATGGAGCAGCACTGGCTCCGAACCGAGGTGCACATCTTTGTACTTGGTTTTTTTTTTATTTACCTCGCAAGATGGCTCCTGGCTTAGGGAATGGACCATGAAAATGGCTGCTCCCTTGTGCCTGCAGCGCTCTATATAGATTGGAGTTTTTTTCATGTGGCAGTTAGGCTGCTGGGATATCCACCCCGGGGGATCTGCTCTCATTAAGGACAGTAGCTCCGGGCACTTCTGCACTGCTTCCTGTGGCCACTGACCTCCTTTTCACCCGTTGGGCTCGCAGCTACACACCACAGCTCTGCTTCTTGGTCTCCCTGTCACTCCCAACAACGCCCTGGGGTTGTCACATGACTCGAGTGACTCCTGACCCGCTCGCCCTCCTCGAAGCCCCTCCCTTCCTGTTGGCGTGTCTGTTAGAACGATCGCAGACAGCGTACGGGTCACATTTGCCCCGACCAAAATGGCGGTTATGTCCTTGGGCTTTTGAAGGAAGAATTTTCCCGAGTTGACAGTGTCAAAACATCATGTCAGAAATGGGCAGCCTTAATGTGTCATCTTAAAGCAGCACAGCTGCAATATTATTCATGTGGGAAGAAAAGTTTGAGCACTACAGTAAAACTAAGCACGCCATCTGTCATTTCTACAATAGTCACTGAGAGCAAATTAGTGATAAAAGGCACCTGTCTTACCTTGAGTTCAAGCAAATACTTTGTCGCTTGAACGGACACAAGCGGGATAATAACATTGCTTCGTCACCGTCCTCCCTGAGCCATTTCTGCAGCCATTTCCTCCACGTTGTGGTTCATTTTAGCCACAAGACAAACTAGCTTTGCGAGGAGCACCTAAAGGTGATCTACGACCCCGACTAAGGTAGTTAATCATTGATCAAAAAAACATTACTGTGGACTCGGGGCGTTATAGTCCTGTGCCTGAAGTGTGCAGAGAAATATCAATAAAAATCCCCCTGATCTTTTTTTAATTAAAGGCTAAAAGCCTGATGCTCTCTGTTGCTGTCGTTCTTGAACACAGACTTTAAAGCATCCTCATTTTCATTGTCCATTTTAAGAAAAAAAGAACACATTTTATAAGCAAAACACATGTTATGCTCACATACGCAGTATTAGCACATGTGATTTGAAGAGGTAGGCTGTTGGGTGGCCCTGCGTAGCTGATTGGTGGATTGAGATATCAGACCAGTTCTCATCAGCACCATCCATACTTATACCTGCAGGCTAAACAATTTTGTCCTCCACTAGTAAGCAATTAGATTATATTCAAACACGCATACACACACACAGCCTCCACGAAACTGTGTTCCCCCTATGCAGCAGTCTTCCTCAGTATGACACTTGCTTCCTCCATATGTGTGAGTTTTTGTTAACACAAGGATGCAAGCAGACACACACACACACACACCCTGTAGGTATAAGGTTCCAGTTGGTATATCTCTGTCTCTAAGCCCCAGTTTGATGCCCTAGTCTCATGGTATCCAACCCCCACTCTTTTCTGCATCCCCTCAGGCTCCTGTGTGTGTGTGTGTGTGTGTGTGTGTGTGTAATATGGCTACTGAACCAAGAGGGCATTGTTTCTCTCCAGCGGGGTTTCATAATTGAACGTTCACATTTATGCACTCATTCGAATGGATACTAAATGTAGAAGTGAAGCACGTAACCACGTTCTACACTCGAATTATCCACGGCCAAATTGAAACTCAAGATGGAACTCGGAGATTATTGTCGCGAGGTATCATCATGCGCGACTCCTACATGCCGAAAACATTTTTTTCGGTGGATGGATGCACATGCAGCAGATGATAAGACATGCACTGATTGGGAGGGTTTCCACAGGAGGTGCAAACTCCAGTCAGCCTGCATCAGGTTGTGTGTTTCTTTTAGGCATGTGTGTGTGTGTGTGTGAGTGAAACAGGGAAGAGAAAAGACAGCGGGCAGCAGGGACAAACCCGTCAGCCACTCAGATCACATCAGGTCTGTCGGGACACATCGGA
Source organism: Sebastolobus alascanus (assembly GCA_916701645.2). Taxonomy (NCBI): domain Eukaryota; kingdom Metazoa; phylum Chordata; class Actinopteri; order Perciformes; family Sebastidae; genus Sebastolobus; species Sebastolobus alascanus. Next base: position 244,707 of record CAKAOJ020000177.1, read on the forward strand.
GCACAGCGAGCCTGATGGGAAACCCCCCCGGGGGTGCGAAGCAGGCCAGATGACATACAGACGCAGGGGCAGGCGAAGAAGGAAGGAAGAATAGAGGATGGCACATCCTGCCTTTAACGCACAATATGTTCCAATAACATGCATGCACTTATGAATGGTAACCGTGACTACATTATGTACTAATTATACAGTAACACCATAGCATCACTGGCGTACACAATCACGCATAACTCCCACCCCCAGCACACGCACATGCATGCATGATATCGCCATAAACATGTAGCCTGGATCTCACACCAGATAACCTACATCTTAAACAACATGGCACATATGCTAATGTGAAAGGCATGATGTTTACGAGCTGCACACGATGCATATGCTCCTGCGTGTGGGTAAATGCGCAGACACGCTTGGGTACATATGTCCGCGGGGGGGACAAAATGGGAAATAGACACTTCTCTTCATGCCTGTTTTTTAATTGGGGCATTTATTGTTTTGTGGTGGTGTTTACTTCATTAAATTAAGGCACATATTTTTTTTTTTTTTTTTAAATGCAGCATGTTTCAAGGTTTATATAAGCAAAATGATGCTTTCAGCCATTAAGTTGCAAATTAACATATCTTTATGACTGTGGGATATGCCAGTTGAAGACGCTTTTACATTTTCACACTAATCAACTTGACTTTAACATGTTGGATTTCAGTTTGATTTGCTTTCATCACAAATATTGTTTCCCCCCTCGGCTGTGTGTGTGCGTCTGCACGTGTACTTGAGCGGAGCCGCGTTAGTGTGTGTGTGCATGTGGGTGTGTGTGCGCTCGTGTTAGTTGTCCATGGCACCGTCATGTCACCCCAACTGTTCTCTCTCTTAGTAAATCACAAAGTGTGTGTGTGTGTGTGAGAGAGAGAGAGAGTGTGTGAGGAGGGGGGGTGGTACAAGGACAAAATGAACTAATGTTGAATATTCCGTATTGGTTTTACTGTAATTCTTTTCTAATTCTTAGTTTATTCAATTTCATCTCCTTGAGGCTGGTAGGTATGGAAATGAGGTCTGTTCTTTTTCTTTTTTCTTTTTTTTGCCTGTGTAAATTGCAGCTATCACCTCGAGCCTTTTGAACAAGATTACCCAGATGGCCTTGCGTGGTGCGCCTGAAGTTTTATTTTCCTCCTTTGCCTGCTTTTCCTTCTTGGCTGCGGGGGAAAGGAGAGGGAGCTGGGAAGCCTCCTGAAGACTCTGGGCGAGGCCAGGAGGCAGCAGCTGTGGCAAAGAGAGATCTGGGGGAAGAAGGAGAAGAAGAAGAAGAAGAAGAAGAAGAAGAAGAAGAAGAGTGAGTTGGGGAGGGAGCGCTGGGGGGGGGATGAGACTGGTGCAGGGGGCGTTGTTGTGTGCATGTGTGTGTGTGTGTGTGTGAAAGGAGCGGGCACTAAAATCTAAAGCTGAGAACACCAGCTATTATGAACATTACCCCCTACCTGGCTTGGCTGTCAAGGGGACCGGAATAACCCTTGGAGTACTCAAAGAGGGGGGGGTGGAGTGGGTACGGTCTGGATGGGAACAGGAAGAACTTCGGGGGGGGGATACGTGAACTTGTTACTGGAGTAAGGAGTTGTTTGCAGATACAGCGAAGTGTGTCCCAATGTAAACATAGCATTACCACATCACCAGTCACATTAGCAATACTTACATTTCAAAGAATCGCACCCCTTAAGTGTCAGGATTTGGTGAAAAGCATGATAAATAGCAGCCTCCTGCCCAGGTGATCATTGTTGTGTGCGAGTGGTGGGATTTGTCATTGGGTTTCCACTCACCGTGCCCTGGACATAATCTGCTGCTGGTTTTCTGCCCCGAGGAAGAATATGATTTTAATACATTAAAGGTGGCGCAGAGATAGAGAATTATGCAGAGTTAACGTGTTCACCTGTTTATTATTCTAACATGCAACAGCCTCCATCCACACTAATCTCCAAAAGAACACACCCAACACCCAGATTGCTGATCTTGGCTCGAGGGCGACAGTGAAAGGAGATTCTCACCTGAGATAAGGTGAGCAGAGGAGCAGGAGGAGCTGCATATATCACTTAAAAATATACTTACAAAAGCATATTGGAGGAAAAGCTGCTGGGAGACAGTGATCTTCCACTTCTAATGGTGCCATCAAATGAACCTCGTGAGCTCGTGCAACAACGTGGGAAGTCGTGTACACGATATGCTTGGCATTCAAGTGGTTAACTCGTGAGAACACCGCTGCTAAGCAACGGCAATATTAACGTTACTGTCGGCGTCTAGAAGCCACGGAGGCTAACAATTTAGCAAGCCAGCAAGCTGGTAACATAATGCAGGAACTGCAAAGGCGTAATGACAGAGGAAAAAGATGAGGCTGTTGGAAATATCAACATTTTCCTCAGACCTATTATGAAATTAAGAAGAAAAACAATAGAGTGCTCCAGGGATGACGTATTTTTGTAGGCCAGCCAGGGAGTTAGCATCGCTTTGGTTTCCCTCGACAAAAAGCCAATGGGATTTTTCCATTGGGTTTTGGAATATTGCAGAAAATAAGCTCTGTGGCAAACAGACGTTTGTGATGCTTACACGACTTCCAGATGAGGGAACCGGAAGTGCTAAAATGCTAACTCATTTCCGGGTTTTAGGACTCATTCCTGTAGCACTCTATATATGACTAAAATTACAATATATTCACTTATTATGTACCGGATAATGAACTTCCATGGCCTCCACCATTTCTGACATCAACACGTCACAACTTGTGAACTCAGAGCTTTCAGAAACTTTCCACTTACGAGGTCGTGAATACAACAAGAGGGTGGCGTTCATACGGACTCGTGAACACGATGAGCACTACCCCATTTGAAGCCACCATAACTCTAAACAAGATCCAGAAGACATGCCTTCTATTCAGTGCACACACTTGCAGGTGTGGTGTTGCTTGATTCAGTGATATAACAAAACAAATGTCTCAGCATGTAGCCCGTATGCTCAGCCCTTTCCTAACATTGAAGTGTGTTGTTGGAACAAAATCCCTGCGTGTTATTTCAGCAACAGCTTTTCAGATGCCGCTGCCAATAGTAGGCTATCACTGTTTGTTTTCACTCCCCTCCATTTGTTTGTTTTGTTAAGGTTTTGCTCTCCATCATAATGAATCACTTTTTTTTCATCTTGGTCTTATTTATTCTCATGGCTGGAGGTAGAATGTGGTGGTTGATGAGGGGCTGAAATGAACTGAGCCTTAGCCTTAGCCCCGGGGCCGGCGCATATCTTAGCATAAGTGATGGCCGACCGGAGGGCTAGAGCCGAGCTGAGAGCGCCCCCAGGACAGCAACTCTGACAGATCATGTATTTATAGGTCTGTTGAAAGACCTCTATTGTGTCCCACATAGCCTCAGAGCATGTCTGTCCTCTGTATTATAATAAAGCCGCTGGCCTTACCGCTATGATGGATGGGTGGCCCTCGAATGGCAAGCTCCAGAATCATTAGAGCACTCCTAACATGCAGGTCTGCCCATGTGAAAGGCTGGTGCAGGGGGGGGGCGCTACCGGTGAGCAATACAGTACAGTTGAGACCTTTTAATCAAGGATAGGTAGCCCTTATTAATTCTCAAGCAAGAGAGGGAGGGAGTGAGAGAAAGGAGGAATGTGAGGGAGGGAGGGGGCAAGTTTGCTGATGTTTTTGCCAAAGGATACATTTGCAATTATCTCAATGGCTTAAAACGCCCTCCAGGCTTTTTCAATACAGGTTAGAATGGGGCACCTATAGCATTTACAGGCAGCTTCACCGGTCAGATCTCATTGCTGCTGAAAATTTCACCAAAGCCTGCATTCCATCACACGTCCACCGAGCCGTATACAGCGTCAGTTTACCGCGAAGGTAGAACTGAGCACAGCATATATATTAGGAGATTATTTTGGAGAAACTGTTAAAAAAAAAAAAAAAACAGAAAAGAAAAACAGAAACTTGCTTGAATATGCTCTGCAGCCCAAAAAAAAAAAAAAAAAACAGCTTGACTTTTTTCTGCGCCTTAAGCCTCACAAGCAGAGTGGTGTTTGAGCTGTTTCCCAATCTCATGTTCTTCTGTTACCTCTGGAGTAGAATATAAATGATTCCCTCTCAGTGTACAGTGTATGCCAAGGGGCCTGCAGCCACCATAGTCCGGTCTAAAATTCCTCACTGCAAGTGCACCATAACTCAAGGCCTGACTGATAAATAAACAATGGAAAGTGTAGCATGCTTGCACTACCGCAAATCCACCACTTGGTGCACTGTCACACATTACAGCCCAATCACTATGAGGTGAGTAGAGGGTCTGATGAAGGTTGGTGTAAAACAAATCTGCTATTTCTACAAAGCCAAGTGTAGTCCTTGTGCACCATGGTGCAGGATACATGTATATGTAAATATATATATACATGTATATAACACTGTACAAAATTGGTGAAACACTGATTTATTAATTACTCATAATTAAGAGTACAGATTTACATTTGATAATAAAGAGCATGCATTATTTTAAGCAGCTATAGGGTGATTCCTTTTCAAGTTCTTTGTTATTCAAGGGGCACTCCATTGATTTTACATGTCCAAGTCAATTTAGTAGTCATGGAGAGCACTACCTAGCCTAACAGAGCAGATGTATAATAACTACTGTGGCTTTGCAGAAGCTTTGTCAAGTCTGGCAAAATTACTTGAGTGACATCACTTGAGTAATCGCATCTTGGGCTTGGGGACAACAACATTTTAGCCCCGGCAGCGCGGCTCTGACGGTGGCAATGTCGGTCAGTCGGTCGGTTCACCAATTTGGCACAGACTGAAATAGCTCAACAACATTAAGGTGGATTGCAATAAAGTTTTGTACAGACATGCATGGTCCCCCTACTGACTTTTGTGAACCCCTGACTTTTCCTCTAATGCCACCAGCAGGTCGACACTTTTTAGTGAAATATCTCAACAAGATTGCCATGACATCTGGTACAGATATCAGATGGATTGCCATGAAATTCCATACAGACATTCATGTCCCTCTTATAGGATGAAATGGAATAACTTTGGTGATCCTGACTTTTCCAATACTTTGGTTTATGACCAGCTCCTGCAAAACGAATGACATCAGCGTACTGTGTTTTGTGCTAATTAGCAAATGTTAGCATGCTGATGTGCTTAACTGAAATGGTGAGATCTTCTTTATCCACGGCTGATGCAGAGATCTTAATTCAAGCCTTTGTATCATCCAGACTGGATTATTTTAATGTTTTGCTATCAGGCCTGCCTCGTTCTAGAAGTCTTCAAATGGTTCAGAACGCTGCAGCAAGAATCTTAACTAAAACTAGAAAATTTTACCATATTACACCAGTTTTATCTTCATTGCATTGTTTCCCGATCGATGTCAGATCAGACTTTAAGGTTCTTCTGATGACCTATAAAACTGTAAATGGGCACACTCCTTCCTACTTGTCTGATCTCCTTATACTCCAATCAGGACTCTCCTCTCTCCTGTCTGTCCCCAGAGTGAAAAAGAAGTCAGTAGGCCAAAGGGCCTTTTCTTATCGAGCCCCCTTCCTCTGGAATAACCTCCCTATGGACACAAGACAGTCTGATTCTATGGAGGCCTTTAAATCCAAACTCAAAATCCATGTTTTTGCCTTAACTTTCAATTAGTTAGCATTAGTTATCACTTCTTTCCTTTGCTGTCGAACGTGGTTTCTTGCCGGGAGCGGGTGGTCGGGATGGTGATAAAGGTCGCTAACCAAGAGCTTCAGCCATCTTTGTGTTTACTGCGCCACTAACTGGAGGCTGAACCTTCAACGTTCAATGTGGTTGACAAACCCTCAGGGCAGCTCTACTTCTTCGTCCTCTCATGTTGGACTGACGGCAGACTGGACGCTACAGTGACTCACTATCGCCTCTCGAGGTATAAGTGGTATTACAAGACAGGACGGACTAGCTGGTTAGCATGCTCATTTCAGTAGATATCTCTGCAACACAACACATAGACATCTTTGACATATCGTCAACACTGTATACTTCTTCACATTCTGTTGATAATGTTAATTCATTTTTTGAATGTTTTAAACTAAACTTCTGGCCATATCTTACACATTGAATCTTTAACATTATGGGAGGTGTGTGGGATCCAGTGTTTTGGGACTAAAAGTCAGAATACTTCAGGTTCTGCTGCATCGATTTCTCGCAATTGCAACACTAAATCTCTGGAGTACTCTTTTAAAATGTACGTTATTGAAAGTGATGTGGTACTATTTTTCAGGAGTCACAGAATCTTTAATAGAAAACTAGAAAATACATGCTCTTGTGAATGAAAAAAGGTTATTGTTGGCTTTTGTCACTAGCCATCCACTTCCATTGTTGCTTCACTATCCAAGAATCTGTGCTGCTGCCAGAATATCTTGTATGGCCGAGCTGACAAAACCACAACGGACGTCATCAAAGCTTACTGGGTTACAATCTGTTATACATTAAAAGTGGATTATTACAAGTTGCCTTGGGCTCCTACAAAATAAAAAACTTTGAGGACATTAAGGATTATGTGTTAATGTGGTACTACAGAAACAAAAGGAACAGGGATTTCTCTTTTGCATGCAGCTTTCTTCTCAAGCAAGTTCAAGCCCAAGAATCCATCAGTACAAGGTGCTGAGCTCCACTTTTTTGTATTTAGACTGGCTCACATTAAGACTTGAATTTTCTATAACTCAAGCAAAGCCACTGTGACATATTATTCTACTAGCGAGTGTCCATTTGAGATATTATCCTACCAGCGATTGTCCATCTAAGAACATTTAAAGCCCCAAAGACTGTGCAGGCATTCATCACACAGATGAACTAATTTCTCCACTAGAAATAATGGCTAGAAATATGTGGCCATTATATTATAATAAAGGTATTTATGAGCCTTCAATCTCACAGCCTCACTATGAGATATCTTTGAAAATTTGAAATCAGCTCCCGAGGCTTAGGGAGGAGGAAGGGAAAGAGAGAGAGAGAGAGAGAGAGAGAGAAAGAGAGAGGGAGAGAGGGAGAGAGAAATGGCAAGGGAGAGATGTGGGAGTTGTGTTTTGCTTTTTTGCCATGGGTTACATTTATAATTATCTTGCTGGCATAAAATGGCCAAGGGGCTTTTTCAATAAAGGTAGGAGGCACCTACAGTACAGAGTATTACCTACAGATCAACACAGAACAAGAGAGAGGACTGCAGATAGAATAAGACTAAACCCAGAGTACAAAGTATATCATCTAATAAGTGTATTTAGTTAGGACATTCATTAGCCACTGCTTGCACGGCGCTATAGAAGTGAGCACTGTGAGGGCCGATGATTTGAAGACGAGGTGAATGAGTCCATCCACTGACCTTCACTAGTGGTGAGTAAGCAGAGCCCGGGGAGCGAGGGAAAGATGGCCACGGCCACTTTCTCCAGGCCCGACTCTGCCTTTTGATGACGGGAAATAATCACTAGAGAGAAAGCGAGTGAGAGAGACATGATCACAGACGCACTACAGAAGAGGGGAGGATCTCAAATTACTTTATTCTCCTCGAAACCCCCGTCCTCTAAAGGACTGGAAGTCAACTTCTTAATGCCATTCATCTTTTCTCCAACAAGCTGTGTCCGGAGAGGAAGATATCTCTAATTCCTTTTCAAGTTGAGTCTGAATCCAGGAAGTGAGAGGAGATAGGCTGGACGGGATCTCATTATACTCAGGCTGCCCCACAGGTAACACACTTAAAAATCACATATGGGTGCACAAAAAGTACAGCTGGATTTTAAACCAAACACATGTTCATTCTCTCTCTTTCGCCACCCTTGACAATGTTTTATTTTAGGGAAACAATTACTATTTTTTATGGCCGTCCATTAGGGTTCATGTAGCTAAACAAACTTTGCTACCCAGATACTGTATATGTCAATTAAAAAATCATTACCGATATGTATTATAATAGTTGTTCGAATTGTTCTTCCCGAGAGTTGAAGAGATGAGAGGATTGTTATAATGTCTTTACAATAAATATACACCCAGCAGCCGGTTAGCTTAGCTTAGTTTAGCTTAGCACAAAGACTGGAAACAGATAGCCTGTCTCTGTCCAAAGGAAATGAAACTTGCCTACCATTACCTATAAAGCTCACTATTTATCATGTTATGTCTTTGTATAATATGTACAAAAAACAAAGAGCAAAAATGACAGACTGGTTGGAGGTTTTTTGTGCTAAGCTAAGCTAAGCTAAGCGGCAGCTTGCGGTAGCTATTTATTGTAGGCTACAGAAATTAGAGTGATATCTATCAAATCACTTAAATCTCGGCCAGAAAACAAATAAGTGTTTTTCCAAATGTCAAACTATTCTGGTAAAATATTTGCAAGTTAATGACAATAACCAACACGTTCTCCTGTCGTCACATACTGACGCTTTGTCAGAACCCTCTGCGTCACTTTTCAGTCGCAGTAAACACGTGCTGAATGTTGTGAATTAAACAAAAACACTTGCTGAGGTTTAGGCAACACAACCACTTAGTTAGGTTTAGGAAAAAAACAACATGGTTGGTCTTGCAATTAATACGTTTTTACAGTGCAAATGTGACTTGACGTGAACACGGGACACGAACGAACAGCTGATTGTAAAGTGAGAGTGAAACGTAACGCACAGGACACGAACAGCGATCTCCTGGATGAAGCCTTGTGTTTGTTGGACCCATCCACTTCCCCTCCCGCCCACTCTGTGTGTCTCTTCCACTCTTTAAACTACGTCACCACAGCACTTTCCCTGTGCGTTTACTGGTGCTGCGGATGGGTTTATATTGTGGTTATTGGAAAGCCTGTTGTGTCTCCTGCCGTCGTGAAAGATTGCCTCGTGCAACGGTATCGAACGCCGACATCCGTGACAAAGCGTCGGTATTTGCCGCCCTGAGAATGAGGACGGGCTGAAATACCTTTTTTTTTTGAGCATTTATCAGGTAGTTTTTTTATATTTCAATTTGTTAAAAAATATGATCCATCAGTGATATATCGCCTCTAACACTTGAACGCTGAGTTGAACTTATTCTAAGTCTGCAAACTCTAATAGCTTTATCTGAGTGTTGATGTGCTTGATGCCTGCTGCTGTGAATACTTTGATTTTTTATGATTGAGAGCAAAGCATCGCTGTGTACCACTCACAGTTGCACCTCTAGCCTATGAGAATAACAGTCAGTCAAAAGGGAATCTAGGGCAAAGAGGCCTGAAAGGGAGACATATAGCATAAACCGTAGATAGCCAAAGAAAGTGGAGATTCTGCCAAAAGGGATGAAGACAAGACGACAGGGCTCCGTGTGGGATTTCACTTTGGATTTTGGCCCTGCAGGGATATGTGGAAGCACAACTGACAGGACTTGCGTGGAGAAGTCGGCTCCATTCAATATAACTAAGTAAAGAATGCCCCATGTAGTCACTGAAGCACCAGCATAAATCCTCCAAGGTACAATATCGCCTTAGCGAAGTTAGCTTTACCTCTCTGGTTGTAGAGAGCTGAAACACTACATAATGTAAAAGATTTTGCTTCCACTGAACACATTCAGGATGCTAAAAAGAGCTAGGATGGATGCCGTAAATTCAAATTTAAGGAATTACCATCTACAGACACGTGAAAGCAGTCCCTACAGCGTTGTGAAAACAGCGAAAAGACACCATGACAACTTTAGTTGAGATTTATTTCACTTTTTTTTTGCTACATTCCTCTTTTACTCAAATCTAGGGAGCGTAGGTGGGTCAGTCATCTTAGAAATACTTTATATCCAACTTCATATCAATATGTGCTACAAGTAAAAGTGATCTTGGAGTGGGTAGTACAATAAGCTTTAATCTGTTCAGTCATGTCTGAGGCTTTAAAAAGATTCAATGTAAAAAAACACAAACACATGTACAATGATCAAAATTTACAGGTCATGACTCGGAGGAATATTATGATCCAATTAAATAATCCAAAAAGAAGCGCATGGGGGTTAGTGGTTCAAACTCCCCAGTGAGGCAAATGGTGTGACATAATAATTTACTAAATTATTTTCTTTATAGAATGGTCTTTGATGTTTAATTTTGATAATGTCAACTATTTCATGGCGTAATCCAATAAAATAACTTCAATTAAAGTAAAAAGAAAACACTTCGTTGGTATCACAATATTCAACATGATGTTAATTGTGAAAAAAATGCTTTGTTGAAACTAACTGTTTATGACAACTGAGACATTCTGTACTGTAAGCAACACATTAGTGACCTTTTTACAGCGGGGGATAAAAAAGCCAATTTGCCAGTGAGACGTCAAAATCAAGTCACCGGTGACAAGCTATGCAACATACTACAGAAGCAATAACAGCCTTTCTTAAAATTTATATGGGTATAATAGAAATCATATTCAACCTAATGTAGGCTCCAAGTTTTAAAACAAACTTTGTTTGGGGATCCAGCGTATATAAATCCTTTTTAAATTGGTTTATGGGGGGCTAGACATTCACAAATGTCCTTGCAATCTCAAACTTATCAAATGTCTTGTATCTTCTTATGGCAAAAAAAAAACCTCCTGTTGCACCTCATTATTTATTCTCTAGATGGTTCTCAAGATTAAGAAAACAAAAACATCAACAAGGAAACAAAGAGAAAACAGAGTCCATAGAGCTCTGCAGCGTCGAGCGGTTCTGGCTGCCACAGAAAAGTCTAGCACCTCCTGCTGCCCGGGAGGTTTCTAGTCCAGCTGCTCCTGCTTTATCCTGTTTGAATTGGATCCTCGCTGACTCGTCCTCCTCAGCTCCCTCCTCAGGACGTACTCGCTGAACTGGGACGAGTCCACGCCTCCGCCGCAGGAGCCGGCGATCTCGAAGCCGCGTTGTTGGAGACGCTCTAGAACCTGGGATAGGAGGAGGAAGAGGTCAGGAGCAATACAGGACATCGATCACAGAGGGGAAAGCATCATTAGCATTCTTTATTAGCACTCTGGCAGTGCTTATATACTCATACATCTTTGATAGTCAGGCCCGACCCGGCCAAGATGCCCAATAGAATCATTCGTGGAGGTCATAAATTGTGATGCTGAAACATTAAAGTGGCAGTAGGCAGTATATTTTTGGCATCATCGGGCAAAAGTTCCATAATAACCTTTCAGCATATTGTAATTCAAGTGCTCTGAGAGGAAACTAAACTTCTGCACCTCCTCTTGGCTCTATTTTCAGGCTTTAAAAAAAAAGTTCATTTCAGAGAGAGAGCGTTCCTATTGGCTGTGCTCCAGCTGGTGGGCAGTGCTTGGTTTTTCCTCAACTGATCTTAACATTGCTGCCGGGTCACAAACTTTCTCATTTTACAGCTTAACAGTAAACTACAAGATGTTTCTGAAAACATTTGAGGGGAGAAATAGGCATTACAGTGACAGAATATTGATTATTTTTGATCAGAGTTCGCGAGTGATTGACAGCTGCTCAGAGACGGCAGGCTCCAGCTCGGCTCTGATTGGTTGTTTTCCTCCAGTCTGTGAAATCTTGCAGATGCCATTAGGAGCACCGGAGGACACAGAGGTGCATGATTTTTTTCAGATTACCTGTCTCATGCACTACTGTCAGGATATAGTGTCTGTTTTATAAAAATAACTTTTTTTTTAAATCATATTTGCTCCATTTCTACCCACTGCAGCTTTAATGTAACCTCTAACCTTTTGTTTACTACTGCAAAAACTGGAAAGCACAGAATCATCCGAAACTCTTCTAGTTACAAGTCTAGCACTGGAAGCAGCTCTGGGAGTAAGCTGCAACATACGGCCTGTGACGGGAATTTGGATGAGACTTTCACAAGACTTTCGCAAAACCAAGAGCCTCTCGTTTTGCCTCATGCCTCATTTTCATTGTTTTCTGGCGTACATGCGTGTGTTTGTCTGTGTGTGTGTGTGTAGCCGCTCCTGATCTCGCAGCCTTGCAGACATCTACAGACGTGTCCGGGGGGGCTTCAGGATCACATTCCATCGAAGAGGCCCCAGGGAGCGCTGAGGCTTTCTCTCTGCCACTTGGCTCAATGTGGGCTGCTCAGCAAACCCCCCCCCCCCCTCACTCCCATTTCTCCCCCAGCCCCGAGGCCCAAGCCTCCGCCAAAACTACAAAGGTCCCCCTACTGCTGGCAGCTCTCTCTGGCCCCCCCTCCCTTCCTTCTCTCAAAACCCCCGCCCTGCCTCCATTAGCCGCAGATACAGCATCCACCGCCGGCGTGCTTTAATAACCAAACAGGATTATGGGCCCCGCCCGGGGACAACCTGCTGGGGAGCATGCTCACTCTCTTGCTCGCTCTCCACGACTCACACACACTTCAGAGACGGGTTTGTTTGTGTGTGTGTGTGTGTTTTTTGGGAGGGAGATGGAGATTCGACTTCCTCAGATGGAGACGCAGTCCAAATCATTGTGAAATCTTTTCAAATGTGCCTCTCCTCCATCGTTTATTGATGCGTATCTGAGGATTTTACCATGAATGAATTAGCAGAATATCAATTTATAAGCAGGGAAATACAATAATTGCCAAAGACATGCTGAATATAAAAGATGAATTTAACACATTTTACTGAATGTAGAAGTTTTCTTTGAAAAGTCTTGTTTTTAGTCTGGTTTTACCTAGAACCCATTATGCTAAGAAGGGGTAATATTATACGGTATTTAGAAGGATATCTTTGGATAATTAAAAGACTTTGAGTCATAGTTTTGCTCCCCAAATCACAACTTTCCCAACACCTTAAAAGTCTTAGTCAAGACAACAGTATTTGATTTACAAAAATAACCTCATATGGCACGACTGTTTTTCTAACTTTGCTTTATTTTGTTGTAGAACCACTCGCCTGCAGAGCTTGTAATAATTGCTGGTATTCAACTACGTATGCATTAGGAGTCTTGTGGATCTGCAGAACTACTATTTGGTAAGAAATCTCACTAAAAATGTCTACCTAAGTGTTTCACTGCATCCCTAATTGCCCACTTCCTCTTTCTGTCTGCCAGTTTCCCCTCAGTTTGCACTCTCCGCCATGATTCAAGGTGGTTCAAAGCCGTTCCTTCACTTAATGGGCTGGAATCCACCATCAACCCATTTACTGCCCGTCTGTGCAGGTTGGCACTGACGCCCACATCAAAAAGGTAAAGTTTAAAATTACTTATGGATTTAATTGAATATGTTTTTCATCCACGTGGATTGCAGAGGGCAAGAACTGGGTGAGATGTGAGGACCATATTATGAGTGCTGCGTGATATTAAAGCTGACCGTCCAAGCTGAGCTCCAAAAGTCCAAATCATTATTCCGGTCAGATCAGAGAAAAGTAAAGATAGTGGTAGACTTGTGTAATGATGGCTTGCCAAATTGATGCTTTGATGAACTCATCAAAGAACACATTTTTCCGCGAGGCTCTTCTTGTGACTCGATTAGATTAAAAAAGATAAGATTTTGCAATCAGTGAAATTCTAAAAGTCTACAGTATAACAGCAGATGAGAAAAGTTGAACGAACAGATCATCACCTCAGTCAATTCCTCGGGCACACAAGGGCATGGAAAAAAATATAGAAAAACATACTTTATCTAACCTCTGAGTGTTTATGCTGAATAAAATGCTCCGTATAAACGGCAGCGCGGTGTTCACATTACCTGGACAGAGTTGAGGTGGCAGTACCCGTTGAGCGGGAAGCGGATGACGTGCGTGGAGTCGTGGTTCCAGCCAGCGTTGACCGAGTTGCACATGACGTCGCCGATTTCCGGAAACACGTCTTCAATCAGGGCCTTGTCGCCGCTGAGCGTGATCCTCTCGCCCAGGTCCGGCGCCACGCGCACCACCAGGCACTCGCACGGGCGCGACACCCGGCTCAGCTCCTGGTCCTGACGCCAGCTCTCCAGCTCGGAGAGCATCGGCTGCAGCTGGAAGTACCGCGCCTCCTCGAACAGCAGACTGTAGTCCTGCAGGAGACAGGGACATTTTAACATGTTATGTATATTATCTTTCACGTGCCGCTTGATATGGAAGTTTGGTTTATGTCAACTTTTACTCTATCAGGCTAAGTACCAATTATTTTTAAAGAGCAGGCTCGGGGCTTTCTGGTGGCCAACAGATTTAAGAAACTGACCTCCTCATCCCTCATTTCCTGTCAGTTTACATTTAAATGTAATTTCAATGCAGTTTAATATTAATCCAGTGATCTTTTTTATACTTTAAAGTTAGTTTAAGTGTTGTATACTGTATAAAATTACAAAATAACAGTGAGAACAGTATGTGACTCATGCTGGGTCATGAGGGTCAACACTGGAAGGATTGTGATCAGCAAACATACTTTGAGTTGTTTCAGTATCATTAATATAATGTGTAGGAAAGGCATTCTAGTTTGATTGTTTTTGATTACAGATACTTAATATCCCAATAGCCCATAATCTCTCTTGTTTATTTTTATTTTTTTGACATAAAGATCAGTAATTCCCTCAAGCAATCCAACAAAAAACATTGTATACACGTAGTATGAAGATACTTCCCCTGTATTTTAAGGAACACTAAACTGAATTGGATACTAGAGAGCAAAATAACCCAAAACACTGCATATGATGTAGATCCAAACCAAAAAAGAAGCTGCAAAGGAGTTTGAAAACCGCTGTTCTACATGAACGAGCAATAAACCCTCACGAAGACACCATTCAGCAAAAATTACAAAAGCTCCAGAGTAGAGGAGATGTAGTGCGACATGTAGCACAGGGTTGCGTGGGGAAGAGGAGCAGATCCTTTACCCGCAGGACTGCGGGGCCTAAAATCTCACCACATCCAAGTTTTCTCATGCTCCTCTCCAAATCTGCTCAATGTGAACGTGGCCTCAGCTTGAACTTGAGCCTGTCTTTTGTCTCTGCTTATTTTAGCTGACATACTTTCCACTGTGATTGAGTCACACTGTGGACAGTCCATCAGATAATGTGGTTATTTGTTTTCTCCCGGGGCAAGTTGAGTAATTACCGACTAAATGACACATAAGAGTAAAAAAAAGAAGAAGAGGGAATGCTAATGTGTCACATACAGTGAGACTCACCCAGGACGGACACTTGGCTCGAGAACGCTGATGAAATCTAGCACATGCAATGTGGTCGTGGGCACCAGTGCGTTTATTTATTTGTCTTGATGCGAGCTTATTGTTTTGCTAACATATCTCTAAAGAGTCTAAGAGCTGGAGGGGACCAGATCGCATCTCGTGATGAGTAAACGCATTATGATCGAGCTTTGTTTGCCCTCATATTTCGTCTCCAGCATGGGAACCGTTTCAAGAGAGGACCAGCAGCGACCAAAGGCATTCCACGGCCTTAGCATTCATTGTGTGTTGTAGGACTGCTGACTGGCTGATGGGACTTTACAGTTTCTAGGATGGACATGCACTCACTTTGAAGTCGTCTGGGATGAGGAGCTTGGACGTCCTGAGGAAGTTGAGGATGTAGCGGAACATGTGTCCATCCCTGTCAATGAAGTAGTGCTGCTTCAGGCTGTCCAGGACTATGGGCTCTGTGCCATCAAAGAGACGACCAATTCTACCCACAGAGAAGGGCCGGGTGGTGGGTGAGGCAGAGAGGGAGGGAGGGAGGGAGGGAGGGAGGGAGGGAGGGAGGGAGGGCGGACAACATGTCAACATTAGCAATCTTATATTTCTTGATTTTTGCATGCAAAAGTTGATCACTATTGAGCTTCTTTTTTTTTGCACAAGGAAAAAGAAAGAGAGAGAGAGAGGCAAAAATGTTACTGTGAAGCAAGAGCATGAGCAAAAGAGATGTGACTCACTCATTTTCTCAAGCTCTGAAATGTTTTCACACCTTCGCACAGACATGAACACATTACCGAGCTTGATACACGCATCGACCGTGAAGAAAGGAAGAGAGGAAAAAAAGGACGAAAGAAGGAAAGAAAGAAGGGACGAAAGAAGGACAGAAAGAAAGAACGACAGAAAGGGCAAAATAAGGAAAGAAGGGACGAAATAAGGAAAGTAGGAAGGAAGGGACAAAGAAGGAAAGAAAGAAAGAAGGGACGAAAGAGGGAAAGAAAGGACAAAATAAGGAAAGAAGGGATGAAAGAAGGAAAGAGGACAAAAGGGATGAAAGAAAAGACGAAAGAAAGAAGGAGATTAAAAGCAGAGGTGGTCTGAAAAGGTCAGGGCCAGCTGGTAGGTGTTTGCCTGAGGCCGGGTGCCCGTCACCCTGGGGTGCCCGTCACCCCGAGGCCGGGCTGGGAGCGACAGTGCGGCCTCCCGGCCTCCAGATGGCCTCGTGCCCTTTGGCCCTTTACTGCTGCTGTGACATCTGTCAGAATAACCAAATTGCTTTTGTCTGTGCGCTGCATTCTGACTGCTCCTACAAACTGTTTACCGCCCAAAATAACTGTGGGCTTTACTCACACAACGATAAATACGGATAAATCCAAAAGCAACTGATGCTGATAAGAAGGAGTAAAAACATTTCTCAGTTTCTCCACCGAGTGCATCCACGAGATATTTCTGTGATTTGACGAGATGTGACATTTGACTGTTTAATGTCACGGGATGACATTAAACGTTAAACAGGATGACATTCTGACGCTGATAAATCTGGCTTGAAAAGAAAGACGCTCAATCTCCCACAATCTCCTTCCCTGTTTCGAGCAGTCACACACTTATACAGATGTGTAGAGTGGAAGAGCAGACTCACCGGGATTCTGGGAATTTTGTTAAAGTGGCCAGACTGCTGGTGTACATGTGCCCGCCCACGTCAATGTGCACGGGGGCGTTGGACTTGGTGAGCTGTGCAGGTGTTGGGATGCCCTGGGTGCTCAAAGGAGACACCGGTGATCGTGTGATCATGGGCCTGGACATGCTGGAGCGATGATCCTGGGAGAAAATATAAGAACACAAGATGTTTAAATTCAGTTTTCTTCTAAAAAAAAAATAATACAACCACAGGGGATTTGATCATTAAGATTTAGACAATTTTAATTTGGAAAAAGCAACAATTTCAATATTTCTGTAACACAACACAGTGAAATGAGTGAAATGTGAGATTTTTCGTCTCTGCAAGTTCAGAGCAGCCTGACCTTGACCTGAATGTTGCCAAAAATCCACAAGCACCCACTCCTGTGGGCCATAATCTCCAAAACCAAATTAATTTGGAGCATCAATCTCGTGGCAAATGAGCAATAATGACTCTCGATTTGAACACTGTAATAGGATTTGGAGAAATTGCCGCCTGTTAACCTACAAACACCATTAGGAGACAATTTCTGGTGAGGAGCAAATTACTTCACCACCCCCAAAAGTTTCACACCCCGAGTTCAGATGGGAGCAAAAATACCAGCCTGTGACGTGATTATTAAAGAGTTCAAATATATTTCTTAAAAAATGATGCTTTAATAGAAAAAAAAAAGAAAGAAAGCAGGAAACAAGGGTACTGTGCGTGCGTGATGTTCAAATAACGTGCGCACTGCATGTAAGGACAAGCAGGAAATCTATTCACACACCGCATCCAATAAAAACCTAAGTGTCTGTCACTTCTTCTCCTACTTCCAGCTCAGTCTCACAGTCATTTTTTCTTTCCCCGCACAATAACATCGGACTTTTACGCGTTTTACCTGCGCGGGCATCACTGTGTTTGGAGAGGAAGTCACCGAGTGGTGGTGGTGGTCATTTTGCTTGAGAGCCGCTGCGGGGACCGGCTCTCCTCTGACTGAGAACATGAGTGAGGACGGATCCCGGCACTCCGCCGCCCGGATCGGCAGCCGTTTGAGGGAAGCGTGCACCGGCTCGTCCGCGGAACTGATTGGACGCGGTCGCTTCCTCGCTTTCTGATGCGTTAAGTCCATGATGTCCGTTTCGTCCATTGTGGCGAGGTTAACAGATAGGAAGGCTGCTTTTTTTTTTTTTTTTCTCCTCCAACGCACCTTGCTTTGCCAAATGTAGGAGAGGCGTGAGAGCGAGCACCGGGTGGAGGAGAGAGGAGCGGCGGCGCGGCGTGGCTGTCACACCGAGCAGCTTCTGTTGCAATGGCTGGGAGAAGTCAAAGCCCCCCGACAACATTAGCATCGGAGCGCCTGCGGCTCTTTCGGGGCTGTCGCTGTTTCAGGCGCAGGTACTGTATGTGTGGCGCATTGTTCCAGAATAAAACAAATCCTGCCTGACAAAATAAATAATAATAAAATAAAAGATTGGTCGCCCTGGTGATGCGACCTGTCCCCGGCTGGCCTTTGCCCTTTTGGAGCAGTGTTTCTCTCGCTCTTCCCTCCTCCTCCTCCTCATGTGGCTCATTCATGGTTCAGCAGCAGTTTAGATGTCCTTCAACACAACAGACCCACAAAGTTCAGTGGGAAAAAAAACAAAAAATATCCACCTCAACCACCTGGACATAAATGCCCCCCCTATGTGACACCCTCCACCCACAAATATCACTCATACACGCCTGACTGATCAAAATCTTCAGTCACACAAAAGCAGCCAGTGATAACATTATCACTTGATGCATAAACACTCTTTTCATCGGTTGTACAGAATATTAGCCTACTAATAAAAAATAAAAGTGACCTTTAAAGCTGCAGTGGGTAGAAATGGAGCAAATATGATTAAAAAAAATGTATAAAACATGCTTGAGACAGGTAATCTGAAAAAAAAAATCATGTGTCTCTGTGTCCTCTGGTGTCCTCCTAATGGCATCTGCAAGATTTCCCAGACCGGAAGAAAACAACCAATCAGAGCCGAGCTGGAGTCGGCCGTCTCTGAGCAGCTGTCAATCACTCACGAACTCCGATCAAACGGTCAAACTAGGCAGCGCTGATCAAATATGAATCAATATTCTGTTACTGTAATGCCTATTTCTCAGCTCAAATGTTTTCAGAAACATCTTGTAGTTACTGTTTAGCTGTAAAATGAGAAAGTTTGTGACCCGGCAGCCATGTTGAGATCAGTTGAAGAAATAACAAGCACCGCCCACCAGCCGGAGCACAGCCAATAAGAACGCTCTCTCTCTCTGAAATGACCTGTGATTGGCCAAAGTCTCCCGTTGCGGGCTAGATTTTCTAAAGTCTGAAAACAGAGCCACGAGGAGGTGCAGTAGTCTAGTTTTCTCTCAGAACACTTGAATTACAATATGCTGAAAGGTTATTATGGATTTTTTGCCCAATGATGGCAAAAACTTTCTGCGTACTGCAGGTTTAAGTGCACAATAACATCATAGCTCACAGAGCAGATCATTTCCGTCTATAAAACAGCAGACTGTCCCCAACAGAACCATCTTGATCAGTTTCTCATTACGCCTGACAAGCATCAATGTTACTATATGATGTGTAAATACCGCCTCCGCTGACCACATCAGCATTGCAAAAACCACCACTCTAATGACATCATGGAGTATAAAACCAGAGCACAACATGCTGTTAAAGTACTGCCACAGCACTCTCCTGGGCTGTTTTTTTTCCCTTCACAGAAAATACAGGGAATCCACAAATTTTAATAACATTCAGATTCAAATTAATTAGTTCAACCACTGGCCTTAAAACATCCACATCCCTGCTCCTCATTGGCAGTGCGAGTTTCACACCTAGATACCCAATTAGCAATTAAGCTTGCCTTTGAGTGTAGGCCTCCAATGCGCTGTGTGATCCTGGCCTGATTTGCATGCCGCTTGTGCACGCGCTGATAAGCGCAGGCAGCAGCCATACATAGTTTTAAAATTCAACTCCAGAATCCCTCGCAGAAGGCAAAGGGGCCTGCGGGGCGAAAGAGAGAGAAATCACATGGCTGCTCTTCAAAAGGGGACCTGTGTAAGGCAGCCGGCAAAGTGCGTGGGATCACACTCAGAATGCAGGTAATTTGTTCCCTGACTAATTTGTGGAGATGGTGGTGTGTGTGTGCGAGTGTGTGTGAGAGCGAGTGTGTGTGTGTGTGTGTGCCTGTGGAGAGTAAGTTCTGAAAACAGCTTGGTGGAATTGGATTTCCTCAAAGCCTTGTCATCGCAAAGGTGGATTGAGTGTAAAATCTGTAAGGCATTATGGAAAATTGCAGGGGAGAGAGAAGAGAGAGTGAAAGAGAGCGGGTGGTTGGGTGGTTGGGTGGGTGGGAGGTGGAGGGGGGGGCAGCGGGGTTGTGGGAATGAGCTCTTATATCACAAAATCACTGGGAGTTGTTGGAAGTGAAGATACGTGCGTGCATGGCTGATGCCCACATGACATTTCTGTCTTTTACACTTGTATCCCAAGGACAGTTCAAAGGTCACCGCATCCTCACACTCCATCAGTGAAAGCATCAGCCGTCAGCTCTGAGATCTTCCACGCCAGCATGTTTCCTACCTGTTGCCATTTTGAATTTGGCGCACAGCGCTACAAAAGTCTCCCATGTGTGGATGTGTTTGTAGACGTGTTCCCAAAGTTTCCAGCCTTATGTGAAACGAGTCGTTTACCAAGCTCGTGTCAGCTTTGTTGCACCACAGTATGCACAAACAAATCTAAAACAGGCATCAAAAAGCCTGCAATATTTAGGGCTGCTCCAGTTACTCCTGTTGTTTTTTTCCCCATCATAAGCCTTTTATGCACGATCATCATCTTTACATCTCAAAAAACAGACACTATAAGCTCTGTTTGCATCATCAGTAAGCAAATGCACCCGCAAAGTGTGCGTCTTCTATCGCAATAATCAAAAGGGCCTATTGGGATCAAAATCAGCAACAAACTAGCTTTCCAATTCTCCATCCCACAATGCAGCTCTTCGGTGTTTCGACATATCGCACAAGACACAATTAGCATTTCAGATCAGAGCATTAACATTCAGTTGGAGGCAGGCAGACTGGTATTTACATAATCTGGATGGGTTGTTTCTGCTTTGTTCGCCCGTGGCCATTTGTTTCAAATGTCCACACAGACAACTGCAGACTGTGAGTTCACTTCAGTCACTGCCGGCTGGAAACGCAAAAAAAAAACAGGTAGCGAGGCAGTCGTAGCTGAATGCTCGGGGTAAATATTGTAGGCTGGTTGTTGTCTGGTCAGGTGTGGATTTTATAAATGGTCATTAGGCATTATAAGGCTCCCAAGCAACAGTAGATTGCTATAAAACATCAGATATTGTCATCAATGCAGGTATTTTAACAGTATTGAGATGATTACAGAGATATTGTCAACACTGTCTGTGGTTTTTAACCTCACAAGTCACAACTTAAAGCTAACTGCATTTCTTAAAAGCGTATTTCTCAGTAACAGCAGCAGCTCTGTAAGGAAGTTTGTGGCAACTAATGCAGAAATGTGTTCAGTGTGAAAACTATTTCAGTGAAAGGATGAAGAGGTTGCCTTTAGCAGAAAGAAAAAGTTACCAGAGGAGAGCGACCTTGCTGACCTGCTCCTGAGCTAGAAGAGAAATGTGATTTTCTGGATAAACTACTTTTTAACCCAAATAAGGGGAATAATCATCCATAGTGCCTCTGGATCGTGGTTATCCAAACTGTGTATGAGTATCCAGCTGAATCAACAATGTCACAGAACCGGAGCCACTCCGTTAACAATGACCAAAAGGCAATCTGAACTGATGCAAAGTTTCAGATTTTTACATCCAAGCCAGTTACATTACACTGCTCCAGAAAGACAACATTATCCGCTGAGTTTCATTACAAGCGGGGCGACTTGTCTGCATCAACCTCACTCTTTGTGGAGTTGCTGTAGCAGTGCATCAGCATGACATCACGGATAAGGAAGTGTGATCAGTGCGCGGTTGCTGCAGGCTGTTGGAGACAGTGCATGTTCACTGGCACAGACACAAACTGTCCCAGGGCGCAGGAGTGGCACAGCCTGAATGGGGAATAGAATAGCAGCGTTTCTTTCCAAGGGGGGGGTTACGATTTAGCAAGTAAAGCACCTCCAATTTGAAACTGGAATGTGGGCTTGCTTTTTAAATATTTATATTCTACCACATCAGTGTGTTTGTTAAGTGTAATTGTACTGGGAAACAGATGTACAGATGCTGTAGATACAGTAAAAAAAAAAAAAGTGTGGTTTTGTTATTACAGCGCCATCAAGTGATCAGTCCCGACAACCCAACATCTCAATCTCATTCTGGTTATTCATGCGCCCTCTGAAACTGCTGAAACCGAGTGTTGACTTTCATTGCAGGTGACCTAAACTTAGAGGGTTTTGTTTCTAATGTCACATTTATAAAAATTCTCCTCCTCCCCTGCAGTGCAGTCAGAAATATTTAAGTAACCAAATTAAATAAATTTTTTTGGTCAGGATGTAATGTATCATTTTATAGTATGAACTTTATGAACCTCAGTAGATGTTTATTTACACAATACATGCTCCCGCAGGTTCAGATTATGACTTGGTAAACTATATTTGCCGATTCGCAGTCGGACCTTGGAGTTGTTACGCACGGCGCGGTCAGAGAGCCAGGAGAGAGAAGAGAGGGATTGAGGACAAAACTCGCTCCCTTTTTTCCTCTTCGTTTACATAAATACCATTCTTTCAAAACACTGTCACGGCTTGCGTTAAAGCATGATTCACAGCATCTGCATTGACGTATGTTAAAAGGTACATCCTGTTTTATGGAATAAGAAAAAAACGCCCGCGGCGAAATTACTCCACAATGGCGTCTTTCATTAGAAGATCTGGGGCAGCCAGGAAATAGACAATGTTTCACGACGAAACTGACTTCCCAAAAACATAAGCTACTTCACGGCAAACGACAAAAGCACGGTTTGAGTAAGTTAGGAGCAAGTTGAACAGCAACAGCGACGCGGAGACGAGGCGATGTTGTTCGGAGCTGAAACGCGCCAGGAGCGAATTCACACGGTGGACAAGTGGAGAGTGTTTGCTCGACAAGATCGCAGTCAAACCCGCTGTTCTTTCACACCAGATGTACCCAAACCGAGTAAATTGTAGCCACGCGCATACATTTGTACAGCAACTAATGAACAATAGCCAGGAAGTGGTTAAATATTTTTTTTTTAAAGAACTGTACCGCTCGAATCGCTTGGCACATGCGTAAAAGCTGCTGCGCCTCAATGTCCCAGTCCACCCAGCCTCGGAAATAACAGCAAACCAAATAAATCTCCGCTTACCTGATACATGGAGCGGCATAAAGTAGCTTTTTGGGCACCTTTTCTCCTCCGATTTGGCCCACGATCTGCTTCTCTTCCCACACCAGTGAGAAATGCAATAGCTTGGCTAAGGTAGACAGAGCAAAATACAGAGAATACTTGCTCCAGGGCTCCGAAACCCCTCAAGGCAAAGATCAGGATACAATTAGCTCATGTCTCTGCCCCAGTCTAAACCAATCTGCAGCATAAAAACTCCCAGCAAAGCAAGAGAGATCACAGCAGCAGAAGCAGCAGCACTACCTCAGTCTTTTTGTTGAGTTTATGTTTTTATAAAATCAAATAAAGATTTTTTTTTTTTTCTGCATTTACAACACCCTCACTCCTCCTGCCTCCAACTTGCCTCCCTCTCGCAGAGAAGCTGATTTTAATCGTTATGATTAGTTTTGATGTAACGTTCCCCCGGGCGATTGCTACAAATGGATGGAGTGTTTCTTTGCCAGGGAGGAAAAGCAGCAGATGATGATAATTATATAGATTGTTGGTGGAGTCCTTTGATTTTTTTTCTCTTTCCCCCCCTCACCTCTCAAACATCTAATCTATCTGGTGTGCTTCTTTAACACATGTGCATCAGGCAACTTGTTGATTATCAACTTATTAATTTAAAGGAATGTGCTTAATGAAATTCTCACTCCTTTTGTAATCTTTTCTGTCCCCTTTTCCTCCCTTTTGGACAAGCTCCAAATGACGTAGTTGTATAAATAAGCACTTGCAGCTTGCCTTGCCCCAATCAAGTCTGAATCAGTGCCCGAGGGTGATGTGCGAGCTCATTTCAAATGTTCAACCATGCATGATTTCAGGAAGATTGAGGCACTTCTGAGGCTTTTAGATTTACTTGGGGATGGAAGGCAGCAAAAAGGAAGTACACGTTTAAAGTCAAATCCCTTCATGTGAACGTGCATAATTATTCTGTCTGAGTCAAGAGTGCTGTTTTGTGAAAATCTGGACTTAGAATTGACAGTTATTTTTCTTCACATTCTCAACAGTTCTCCATACACAGTGGAATAAGGCTGCTCCTGCGCCCCCTACTGTTGAGAGCATCAACTTGTTTTTAACAGCAGCCATGAAAGCAAATCCATTTTGCCATGTTATTGTAACATTACCCAACTTTAAACGCAGAGAAAAGCATAACAAAAGTACAGAGCAAACATCCTTTTGAAACAAATATTTGCAAACAGTATGTGTATTTTACTCCAAGTTTGTTCAAGCAACAGTGGAATAAGAAACGCATACAGGCACACAAACAAAAGCATTTTCCAATTCTCCTCATCAAAAGAGTTTCCCCTCTCACAGCATCTTTTGTAGACGATAAACAGAAACGCGTTTGAGGAAAGGCCAGTTATCCCTTTGCCCATCCGATCCAAGGACCATTAAACTTTCCACTTTTTTGACCGGCACGTCCCATGGGAAAACAAACACAGGATTAAAGTGTTACAATGAAGTTATTTTCCCCCAGAGGTTACTGGCTGGCACATGACACACCAAGCCTCAACTATCATCCCACACACACGCACGCACACATTTTTATACCATTAGTCTGACAAACTATAGTGAACGGAGGAACACCCCAGGCCTTAAAATCCCATGCGTTATCCATTTTCCACACAAATGGAGCCCATTCATAATGGGATCCTCTCACTTCAGTATTCAAAATATGCATCAGATGTTGTTGAAGCTAACCAGTGAAGATCTTTGAGCACATGTGGTGTTTGATGCCAAAAAAACAAAGCCATTGTTCTGATGCCGCTGTGGAAGGGTAGTATTTTCCGTGGATCTAGACCTGACTGCTACAGCAGCAACAGCAGACGAGGGTTGGCGGAGCTGCACCATATTTTGGTGGACAAATTATCCAGATTGGTTGCAGATGTGAGTTCGCTCCAAACAGAAACCGCCTTGCCCGAATGACATCATAAGGATATTAAAGCATGAGAGGAGCCCTGGAAAACTTATTCTGCTTGCTGGAATTTATTTTCTCTGTCACAATTTAAACACTTTAGCAGGACTATGTAACACATTCTTCCTCTGACAAATGAAAAGTTACCAATTCACAACACTATTTCCAGCTACAGCCTAACTTTTTCATTTATTAATTTCATTCAATTTTATTCATTTCATTTCTTTTATGTTTTTTTTGTTATTATATATATTTTTTTAATTTAATTGTTTAGTTTTTTTTATTTTATTGATATTTTTATTATCTTTTATTATATTTTTTATTTAAATTTTTTATGTTGGTTTGGTATGACCAGTAGCTTAATGGTGGCTAATGTTAGCAAACATTAAATATATATTGATGTATTATGGACATCACTGAGTCCATTTGCATACTTTTTGAATTTTTAAAATGATTTCTTTTATTTTAAAAATATTTTTGTTATTTTCTTTATTGTATTATTTGTTTATTTTTTTATTTTTTATTTTATATATTGGTGTATAACAGACATCACACATCATCAGTTCAATTGATGACTTTTTGACTCTTCTTTACTTGTGCTACGGTTAGACAGCATTTTAGCATTATCCTGTTCATGTTACCACAGTGGCTGCAGTTTAGCAAAACTTACATAATTTCACTTTAAATCTTAATTTTGACACAATTTAAACACTGAAAGGAAGGCTCTGTTTTATTATTAATTTAACAATAACATAGTCTAGCCTTTAGGGCTTCTG
Organism: Sebastolobus alascanus; assembly: GCA_916701645.2. Lineage (NCBI taxonomy): Eukaryota > Metazoa > Chordata > Actinopteri > Perciformes > Sebastidae > Sebastolobus > Sebastolobus alascanus. The sequence continues at coordinate 270,482 of CAKAOJ020000177.1, forward strand.
AACGTGTATTTTGATGTATTTTATGACCTTCATTTCTCGTGTCAGATCAGGTTAAACCCTGTGTGGAACCTACTGATTGACAACGTCTTTCCCGGTAACCTCGCAAACCAGTCAGCGTGACCTAAGAGAGATGTTGGTTTCGCCTCACACCATGTTAATAACTGCTGCTGTACTCGCCGCACCCCTCTAATGGCCTGTGGTTATGTAAGGGAGTGGGATGGATAAGGCAAAGCTGCTCCAAAGCCTGACATCAGCCCTGCGGGGTTGCACAGTTTCAGGCCAGAACTGTTCATCAAATATTATCTTTGGCACAATGACATTTAGCTCTGGAGGATGACTACAACGTAGTCCAAGTCATGCCATCGAGTATGGCGAAATATTAACAATGGTAATTATATGACAGAGGAGTTCCTTTGTTCAGTTAGTTATAGCAAACAGTATACTGTGCCCTATAGTTGTGTCTTTGTTCATGCTCTACTCCAGAAACTTCTGTGGAGCTGTGCATGTACATGTCTCTGACTCACTGTTACTATTACAGCTTACAAAGCAAGCACACGTCAGTCTTTTCTGCGCATGAAGTAGTTTTCTATTTGACAAAAGTGATCAGAAATCAAGTTTTAACATGATCTTTTTCTGTAAATAAGAAAAGATGAGGATCCCTGTTGTATGGGATCACCTTGGTTGCCCCAAATCCACCCTAACCCCCCCCTCGGTGGACGGAGGAGTCAGTGACTCTACTGTGAGAGAGACAAGAGGAGGGGGCTGCTTGGGTAATGCTGGGAGGCTCTAATAAAATGTAATCCTATTATATGGTTCCCACTAGAGGGCAACAATAATAAAGGTTTCCCTAATAACACGAGCAGACCAAACCCAAATGGAAAACAGCTCCTCCGGTCAAGTCCCACACTTGTACATATATCCTCTCATTAACCCAATTGCTGTTGGGGCCACATTACACCGACAGGCCTCCGAGATTTAGCCGTGATGGCGAGGCAAGAGTTAAGTCAAACAAATGTGTTTCATCAAACTGCAGTTTGGGCTTCTCTGCATAAAGGAATTGAAGGGGGGAGGAGGAGGAGTGAGGGAATGTGTGCGGGTGGGAAGTTGGAAGCGAAGCCCCGAGGAAACCAATCAGAACTTCTCCTCCCGCCCTTCCTGTGTCAAAGCCACCGGGGTCTCAGGTGTGCGTTACATGAGCTAATACCAACCAAACTTGATTGTTTGTGTTCGAGTAATCAGAGTTTGCCATTTTGGAAATAATAGTGGTAAACAAAATCACAGTACAGTAGACAATACATACTAGAAATCAAGAGATAAGACTCGATAGAAATGAGGATGAAGTTTAAATCTTCCTCGTGGGCCAAACCAAATGAAATATTTCTTAGTAGTAAAGTTACAAAAAAAAACATCTTTACAAACAAACTCTTCGCACAGGAACAGTGACTTTCTTTGACTAATATTAACAAGAAATGGCAATCTCCCTGCTGGAAAAAGACGTAAACACAAACTCTCATATTTATGTGATTTGATAATGTAATGAATGAGTTATTCCTCTTCTTAGCCATCTCGCATAAACGCAGCGAAGTATTTATCATAAGTGACAAGGTGAGTGAGAATATCAATCATATTCTCAAGACAGCTTGAGTTATTAAGTGAGCCAATGTAACAGTATTACAAAACCCAGAATAACAAAGTTATTTATCTCCCTCTCTGCATGTGTGTGTGTGTGTGTGTGTGTGTGTGTGTGTGTGTGTGTGTGAGTGTGTGTGTTTACGTGTCTGACAGCATCAGACAGAGAGAGAGAGAGTGTCGCATGCCTTCCTGTTCCTGTACCACCCTCCAACCCCAGAGCCGCAGACTCAAGGCAGTTTCCAGAATCAAACAATTTCACGCAGCTACTGGAGGAGGAAATGAACTGAGCCCAGAGCAATAATAAAATTATACAAATGTTATTACAGACTCGCCTGCTACTGTCCTACTTTAATTCAAATTTGGGCACTCCAGGCGGCGCTGGTGGCAGAGACCTTCCTGAATAAATCAACATTAGCTTACGTCTAAATTATTAAGGAAGTGGGAGACTTTCTTGTTTATAGTATGAATTATTAAACAAGTGTTTAACGCTGTTTTTCTCCACGAATCCCCAAATATTAATTGCTAATGATCTTTAAGGTGTGTGTTTTATCTTTTTCCCCCTTCTGTTGTATGCTGGGAATTCAAAATCTGAATTTTCAAGTCGCAAAAAATCTGCCTGCTCTCAGTTAGATAAGATGCACTTGGAGATATACTTTGCTGGCATGTGTATGATGTGCAAATGAAGCCCCAGCTATAACAACAGTCCCCTCGTATAGCCATTGTTGGTATTTGCAACGACTGTGAATGTAAATTAATGAATTACGGAGGCAGCCGCTGTGAAGGCCACCCATGCATTATCAGTTTTCTGCTCAACATCTTTGCTGATAAGCCGCGATGTTAACAAACAGACAGCTGCAAAAGTGTTCCTCTATCACTCGCTGTCACTTTTTATTTGCCTTTTCCTAATTGAGGTGTCTGCAGCGAGCCTTTGGAAGTTTGTCAACACACAGAGAGGACATTTTTCTAATGACATTTTAGGATTTGATTGGCACTTTACAGCATCTGCTCATTTGAGCAAAGACTATGAAATTGTATCACACGGAATATCAACAATATCTTGCTCTGTGTGCGCAACGAATATTCTAAATACGAAAATATAAATTAGACTAGTAAAAAAACAGATATTCGAATAGGAAAATTAATATTCGATTGTTGAAAAAAAAGCAGCACTACCGTGGCTGTCTGCCTCAAGTGCAATCACACAGCGCGACTTTCATTAACTGAAAATGAAATGTAACATTAGGTCAAACTGAACGAGGAATAATTCAACAACTGTAATGATGGCAGGAAACTCGGCCGTAGAGAGACCGCGTTACGTCACGTCATGTAAGCAAACCACGTACCTATCAGCTGTGCGCTCCAGATCAGACTGGAGACGTGACCACTTAAAAGATGGGTGAGTAGTATTTGCTATCTTCCGATGTTTGTACTATTTAAACAGAAAGCACACGTTTTATATTGTGATATTTACTGGAAATGACATACAATATAGCCAACAGCTAGTAGGAAACTTTCAGGCGATATCCTGGTGTAGTGGCCATTTGTCGCAAAAATCCACCTTAAATCAAAGGGCCACTGATGCATCATGGGTATGTGGATTACGCAGGCAAAAGAGTAGATTGTCCATGCAACATGTATGTGTTTCTGATGATTTTAGCCAAAAAGCAAGCAAGCAAAAGGAACACAAAGAAAACATGGATGTCGCTGCCTCTCTGGTTCTGGTAAAAAAAAATAATATCAAAGCCACCCAGGTGCATGCTGGTCCTACCTACCTATATAACCGCGGATGCCCACAGTTCTACCCAATTCATGAACAAAAGAAAACAAAAAATACTAATTTCGCAAAAAGTAATAGTTAAACTAAACAAATAACTAGGAAAAGAAAACACTATCAAAAATCAAATCTAAATAAAGGTAACATCTAGAATAATAAATCAAACAACCTCCTTATTATTAGTAAAACAACAACTAAATACTAACAACAAATAAATAGCTCCTACACCTTATTTAAGTGTTGGGATGAATATATCGCAATAGGCGATTGGCTGAGTACATCGCCGGTTGTTTTTTTTGGACGATGTTTGTCATTTAATTTAGCTGAGGAGTGGGGGGAGAATAGATGTTCGAATAGTTCGAACCTATGTGTTTTTTCAGAACAAATATTCAAACATCAATTTTGACACCCCTAGTGTGCTCACAGAAGCCACACTTTTTGCCCTCCATCACCAATATGAAATTCAAAACAAAACCAAATTGCAAATCCAAAAGGGACTGCTCTCCTCACCTGTCTCCCCCTATCTAATCTTCAGATGAGCAAAGGCCAACAAATCAAAACCTAGTGAGCCCGTTTCCCCCCCATCGTCTGTCCAAAGAGGAAATGCATGAAACATCAGATTTATGTACTCATTTATTTGGGCTATAAAGATGATTAAGAGGAGCTGAAAAGGTGCTGGCCTTGAGCCACTGAAGCCTTCAGGGATGCAGGTAGTGTTCCTGCAGGAAGAGGAAAGAGCTGCTGAGAAAATCCAAGTAGTGATGTCCATTTTCAACTTCAGTAGGCCTTGAAGAGCAGCATTCGGTAACATCTACAAACTCACACTACTTTAATCTGAAGAGTTAAATCTGTGACACCGTGTGCAACCTTGTTATACAGAAAGTACTGGGAAATGCAGCTTGGGTGAAAATAAGAAACCTCTCATAAAATTGTAAAAATGCTAAGAATACCAAGGTTAAAAGCTCATGTTGGAGTACCGGGTTCCTGTTATAGGGCAATGCAACACTTAATCCTGCTGTGTAGTTCTGAATTAATGACCTGGACCAATTTCAAATGAAATGTGGCTCAGACTTCTGAATAAAAGTGACTTGTTTCTACCTCCGTCTGCAGTGTAAGCTGTCCATCCGAGGCTCGTGGGTGCCCTCCCCTGGAGAAATACAAATGGGAGCATTATTGCACGGTAGATGATTCACACCGTGGCCAGTAGGTGATGCTGTTGTCACACATAAAGACTACATGGGCTGGGAGGTGAAATGGGGGGGGAGTTGATCCATGTAGGAGTAAAAACAATTTTGATTTAGTATCTGAATTAAACTGGCGTTCTAGCCTTGCAAACGCAATATAGCTGCACCATGTAGACAACCTCAGTTGATGCAGCGGGATCAGTGAGGCTGATCATTTCCTCCACAGTACAGAAACAGATTGAATTGCACCTGTTCTCTTAGAAAAGGAAATAAAGTGCAGACATAACAGATCGCCTCTATCTCGTGGCACAAAGTGGTATCATTTCCTGTGCTCTCTGCTGATGGACTGAGATTGCATGAAGCTATTCTCAGAGACTTAACTCACAAGGAACACACATCCTGGACATTTATCTGGCCATAGGGAGACATAATCTAAAGGTAGATGAGCCAATCCATCATTGATCTGAACCTTTCCTCTCCCCAGTGCCCGGCTTCTAGCACCAGAAACAAGAGACTCAAGTGAAAAGCCTTATGGGTATTCTTACCACATTTCTTATGACTGTGAGGAAGATAGGTTTGTGCATCTATTCTTAACATATTAATAATCCAAAAGTAAATAATTAATAATGACTTAAAAATTAAAAAAAAACTTTATTATTACAACTTTATATCTTCCAGTGTGTGAGCGTGAAACAAGAACTGAGCAAAAATCATAAAGACAGATCAGCCAAATATCTTATCAATAAGTTAAAAACTGAAGTATGAAATACAGCAAATCATACAGAGAAATACAAAATGTGTTACAAGAACTAAATCTATATCTATAAAATAAAAACAGCCAAGTATCACAATTGTTACCAAATAGAAAAAATAAATTCATTATAATAGACATAAAACAACAGTGGAGATAGTCTTTAACAGAATACGGGGCTGCGGTCGAATAGTCCAAAAATTACGTTCTGATGTCTTTTCCTGACCACTTTTACTTGACCTCGATGGATACGGTTTAAGTTTAAGTTTAAGTTTAAGTTTAAGTTTAAGAGAATCTGACTGCACCTATGCTATTTTTAAGCAACTTTATTTATAACACACAGAAAATGAGTACAGTAACAAACTCGATGCAGTACAATTCAAGTAAGCATTTCTGTCTAAAATAGAATCACACCTCCCAGAGGGATGTATTCAATTTATCCATAATGTACAATTAAACAGCGACGGCGGATGTTATTGATGGCCGAATGCTGCGTCGCTTTAAAGGTGCAGTGTGTCGGATCTGGCGACATCTAGTGGCGAGGTTGCAGATTGCAACCAACTGAAACTTCTCCCGTGTGCCAAGCGTGTAGGAGAACTACGGTGGCTGACAAGAAAACGTGAAAACAGGAATAACCCTCTCTAGAACCAACGTTTGGTTTCTCTGTTCTGGGCTACTGTAGAAACATGGCAGCCGGCTCCGTGAAGAGGATCCTCTCCCTATGTAGATATAAACGGCTCATTCTAAGCCAACAAAAACGCAACGATTCTTAGTTTCAGGTGATCATACACTAAAGAAAACATGCTTATTCATATTTTATTCTATTTCTGCCAAAAGATCCCCCTAAATCCTACATACTGTTCCTTTAAATATTGCTGCCACAAGGAATTGTGGGATGGCACTATCTCCTTTCCTTTCCTAAAGGATGGTCCAGTGTATCCTTTGCTAAAGGAGATAAGAAAGGAAGCATTGAAGCACCTTTCCTTAGCATTTAGAGCATTCGACCAGCTCTTCTCATGTCGGCCACTTAGATAATCAGTTAGGAACCTTTCTAGGCAAAAAAGACTATTAGACTGCAGCCACAGTGACTCCATTTCCGTGAACTGGTTGTTTCCCTGACTAGTGCACTGAAAATAGAGAGCGCTGTAATACAACTCTGGTGATAAGCTTGTCAGAGCTGCCTTACATTTCCTGGGACCTTAATGATTACAAGGAAAGTCTCTCCTGTTATTACATATACAGTACATGGACCAAATGTGACACTAATCCAAAAATAACAAGCCCGCATTTTCTTCCTCATTTCTCCAATTCGGCGTGATGACCCCCCATAATTGGCTGACCCCGCACATATTTCCCTAACACAGTGTATTGCAGGCTGTCATTACGCGGCGTGCAATGCGCGCCGCATGCCAACACTGCTGCAAAATCGTTAAGGGAGGGCCTCAGGAGGAGTATCGAACAGGTTACGGGATTGAGCCATAACATCATATTATCTTTATGACAATGAGAGTGATTCAGCCTGGCTGTGAAGCCTCGTGGACAGAAATCATATTCTGCTTTGGAGGAGGGGGGGACAAGCTCAAGATGGATACTCCAAAGTTTGATTGTCATTCTGCTCTACAGATTGGTCTCCATTTCCAGTGCACGTGATAGTCATACTGAGGACAGCACTTCTCCAGTCGAGTCCGGGTAAGGATCCTTTTTCTCAGCTTTCTCCAGGTCGATGGTGCGGATGGATCCCGTCTTGACGGCGATGTCCTCTGTCTCCACCTCCCTGTATTTCCCCGACGGGTCCTTCTGGAAGACCTGCGTCAGCCCCTTCTTCACCTCGGGGTCGGGGCAGTACAGGTACTCATACAGACCAGCAGCCAGGATGCCCCCCAGAATGGGCCCCACCCAGTACACCTACCATAAACAGCAAAACAAACACCTTAATTACTCAGCTGGTTTATCTGTGCCCGTGGGAGATGTTTCGTTACTGTCGACAACATGCAGCATCGCCACCAAAACTGTCAAGCTGTCCCGCTCGGTTTGGCTACAGATCGGGAGAAGGGGGTCAACCTTAATCAGAGGCAGGTAGATCAGTGTCAGCGGCATCGAGCCTCCAAGAGAGGACGCTTCTGAATATGATACCAGCCACAGTGACAGTTACTGACAGTGTTATACCCCAGCACATCACCCAACACACACAACATTGACACCATGCTGTCTGCAAATAGCTCGGTGGAAATAATTGCCAGGATACGAGAATTCAGCGCTAATGCTATTTTACACCTCTTTCAGTGACATCTCGTTATGCAGCCGGAGGATAAAATGCTGTAAATTTGTAATTCCTTGGCACTGTTTTTGTTGGGTGAAGTCATAAATTCAAGGGCCGTATGTAAGATTTTAAACCACCTCACCAGATTTACTGATATAAGTGAAAGACCATTCTTTGATTTTATTTTTAGGTGACAGCTGTTTTTACCGTTCTGGCAATGGTGCTGCAAATGCGACCTTACCGGGTTTCAACACGGCATACAATTACTTGTCCTCTTCAGGTCATCATCATTAGCTACTGCAAATGATTTCAGAGCATTTGGACACGGTACAATATCATTTGAACCAGTACCAGAGAACTAAATAACTTAGTCATACAGCCAAACTGACCCAGACACGATCAGGAGTAACTGGGTTATATTTTGGTCAGGCAAACACCTAGAAGAAACATTATCCTCTCAGACAAGTATCTCTTACCCAGTGGTTCTCGAAGTTAAGTGTGACCAGCGCAGGCGCAAAAGATCGAGCAGGGTTCATGCTGGCTCCTGTATAAGGGATCTGGAAAACACATTACAGCATTTTTTTCAGTTTAAATGATAAAACATCACAGTTTTGTACATTATCATCAGACATAATATTTTTAGGTATAATTCTGTCTTACTTTGACTTACAGATTCATGTTTTATACTGCAAAATATTTCTAACGCAAGTCATGATATATGTACATATTTGCTAAACAGACTCAGGGATAAATCCGTTGAGCAGTGCGAGAGATAACATCTATTTCCCTGTGCATTCATTTGCTCTGCAGGGTTCAGGGGAGCCCCCAGAGATTGGTTGCTATGCGATGGCAGCCTCCAATAAAGATGTGCACGTGGGTGTGAATCAGTGAGAAGCGCACAATATCACACACAGAAGAATAGATGCTTTGATGCACCTGCTCTGTTCTCGAGATGCATCAGCGCTCCAGCTTTCAGTGCACGCTAAAGGGGCTCGCACTTGGAACTAGTCTTGTTCTACAATTCTTTAATGTGGTGTGTTGAATTTGATAAAATATTGAGATGAGTCTTTAAATCAGTGTTTCAGGGGTTGGGAGCAGCTGATAGGTAGATGGTTGCAGGAGATTTCTAAGGCTGGTGTATTGTAGTTAGATTTCTATGTAACTGTTTGAATATAAAGTTACTGTAAATACTTCTATATAGTCCAGTTGGCCCTCCCTTGCTGGAAACATGGACGAGAGGCGAAAATGATTTGAGAATCGCTGCTGTAAATATTCTACCAGCCTTCGCACCCTAACTGTCATTTCATATCTATCTCTCGTCTCACTTACTGGAAGGTACTCACTGCAAATAAGTGACCAATAACTACAGCAAAGCCGATGGAAAGGCTAGCAGAGCCTCCTAGGTCCGTGCGTTTGGGGTCACAGGTGGCGAAGATGGTGAAGACCAGTTGGAATGTGATCAGGAGCTCAACAAGAAGGGCGTGTCCCAATGAGATGTTGGAGTTCACCTTGGAAGCAGAAGATTGTCCTTTAACTTTAAGTAAACTTCTATCATACACTCGAGTAGAACTGGTCAGATTCTTACCGTGGTCAGATTCTTACCGTGGTCACACCGAAGGATCCTCTGACAGCAGCAGGTGTGACGAGGTAGAGGATCCCAGCTCCCGTAATAGCTCCGAGGACCTGAGCCACCACATAGAACAATGCCTTTGCCAGGCTCAGCTTTCTAGTCACAACCATAGCTGCAGTGACCGCCGGGTTAATGTGTCCACCACTGATGTGGCCAAAACACTGCACCATGGTGGCGATGCTCAGGCCGAAGCACAGGGAGATAAGGACGAGGTCGGCCGGGGGAGGCTTCTCCTCCCCGGCGGCCCAATTGATGGTGGAGCCGACACCGAGAAGGACAAAGATGAGAGTGGCCAGGTATTCTCCAGACACAGCCCTCCAGAAGTCCTTGGTCCAGATCCCTTTAAATGCCACCATTATGCTCTGACAGTTACACCAGGATAGGAACCTCCTGGCAAAAAGAATAATGAGCAAAATGATTAGCCTACTTATGTATTCCTGGTGTGTGCATGTGGCTGGAAATGTACTGAACCCTATCAGCATGGCTGCCTCCGGGCACAACATTTATAACTCCACTTGGGATTTAAGCCAGTGACTTTCCATCACAAAATGCCATACAGAGCATTCTTTAAACATTGTGTACAGGGGCAAATTATCACACTTACTGTCAAAGCATACAATGTTTAATTGCTGTCACTCAATGAACTTTGACCAGGACGGACGAAAAATGTCCATTTATAGACTGTTATTGCTAAAGAGAACATGATCTACATTAACCGAAGCATCAAGTTACTGTGCATAAAGAACATTTAAATGACATATCAGCAAACCTCCAAGGCAACAAAGTTGCATTGATAACTTCAGTCATTTCTTTTCCTAAAGGTCAAAAGGCTAAAACTTACCAAATGCAATAACGTGCTCTCCCTCTCTCTGTCCCCGTTGATGTGTTTTCATTCATAAGTCCTGGTGAGTTAGTCAACCAGCAGAGACATCTCTCCCCTCATCACAGCTGAAAGTTGAAATGGCTGTGTGACCCTGCAGTACTTACAGCAAAGCAGCAGGTTGTGTGAGAGCAGGAGAGCAGCAGAGAGCCAGTCTGTCAGACGAACATGATCCACACATTGTGCCCCGGGATTGCATCCAGCAGCTTTATTAAGTTACTAGCCGGGCATCACCTCACGGGAACTAAACAGCCTGCACAGGGGGAGGAGTCGGGAGATTTGCTTGCTGTGCAAGCAGTTGCACTGTTGCACAAAGAGCGACCGCACCGTGACTCAGTCAGCCTCAGCATCTTAGTCATATCAGAGCTTTGAAAACACGCTGGAGTGAGCACAATATTTACAAATAGATCTCCACATTAAATGACCATTTTGTCACTTTAAAAATGTATTGACCATTTGCTAAAAATAGCAAAAAACAAACTATGTTCACCCTAAAGTAATTTTAGAACGACATTGTACAGATATTATATAGATATTATATATAAGTATAGATATTATATCACTGTTATTGTGATAGGAGATGCAACGTACCATGTGATAAAAATCAGTTGCTGAAAATACATAAACTATTCAAGTAAAATGTTTATTTGAGCATTTCCATTTAATGCTACTTCAAACTTCTACTGCACTACATTTCAGAGGCAAATATAGTACTTTTTTACTTCATTACATTTCTTTTACAGCTATAATTACTTTACAAATAAGTAGTTTTCATACAAAACATAACATCGTCTTATAAATTGTGATGCATTGTTATAGTAGTGAAAAGTTGCTCCATGAAGCTCAACCAGATGCAACAAAAAAATGCTATAACTATGCAACAATATATCATATATTACAACATAAACGTCTGAAAGGGACCATGCTAAAAGATAAGTACTTTTATTTTTAACACTTTAAGTACATTTCGTTGCTAATACTTTTGTACGTTTATGAATGCTGGACTTCTACTTGCAGTTGTTTTTGTTTTTAATTGTGGTTTTGGTATTTTTACCTAAGTAAAGGATCTTCTTCCACCGCTGGTAAAAATATACTCAGAGCATAACTTATACACACACACACACCTAAAGTCACCTAATCGTTGAAAGAAAAGCCAACGGTCTTGTTATTGTGTAACAGGTAGGATCTGAGGATTAATGCCAACAAAGTCCTGGTTCACCATCCAGGTTTGGAAGATGTGTAACTGAAAACCGTAAACCACAAGTTTACGTCTGTGTTGAGAAATAAGTAAATAAAATTCCACATTTCTATTTTATCTGGATCAAGTGGTTAAGTGTTTGCACATTAGCAAACACACGCACACACATTGTTTTTCTTCAGCATTTGTTCCATGATAAGCGTGCAGGAAGAAACGTGGCCTACCGGTATTTGGTATGAACGGAAAGATAAACATGTTATCTTTATGGTGATCAAACAGTGTCTTTATAGGATGAATACAGAGATCGCTGTAAGAAAAGACCCTCTCTCCTTTTTTTACATTCACCTGTTTTCATCAAGGACATTCCTTCTCGGGGTTACTGTGATCTCTACATAAGTAAATAAACAAATATAAAGAAAACACCATAACTTTATATACTAAGAATGTTTTGAGACCTTTTACAATAATTGCTAAAATGTTGAAACTACTTACAGTATGCATAAATTATTCACACATTTCCTATTATTACTCAAGGTGCAGTCAAGGCTCTTACAAGAAGGAACTCAAACTACTTCAGATGACTAAAAATAAAGTGCAGTACTGTAGCTTTAGCTGTTACAGTACTGTAGCTGTAACACTACTGTAACTGTAACAGTACTGTAACTGTAGCTGTTGCAGTACTGTAACTGTAGCTGTTGCAGTACTGTAACTGTAACAGTACTGTAACTGTAACAGTACTGTAACTGTAGCTGTAACACTACTGTAACTGTAACAGTACTGTAACTGTAACAGTACTGTAACTGTAGCTGTAACAGTAATGTAACTGTAGCTGTTGCAGTACTGTAACTGTAGCTGTACTGTAACTGTAGCTGTAACAGTAATGTAACTGTAGCTGTTGCAGTACTGTAACTGTAGCTGTAATGTAACTGTAGCTGTAACAGTAATGTAACTGTAGCTGTTGCAGTACTGTAGCTGTAACAGTACTGTAACTGTAACTGTAACAGTACTGTAACTGTAGCTGTAACAGTAATGTAACTGTAGCTGTTGCAGTACTGTAACTGTAGCTGTACTGTAACTGTAGCTGTAACAGTAATGTAACTGTAGCTGTTGCAGTACTGTAACTGTAGCTGTACTGTAACTGTAGCTGTAACAGTAATGTAACTGTAGCTGTTGCAGTACTGTAACTGTAGCTGTTGCAGTACTGTAACTGTAGCTGTTGCAGTACTGTAGCTGTAACAGTACTGTAGCTGCAGCTGTAACACTACTGTAGCTGTTACACTACTGTAACTGTAACTGTAACACTACTGTAGCTGTAACAGTACTGTAGCTGCCTATTTGCCCTTCTGATATTGTTATTCAGGAAATAGGGAGTGTAAACATGTTAAAAGCTATACGACTTATAATGTAAGAAACGCCCGATCTCTTCATTGGTCGGCAGTGAGCATTTGAGGCCGAGCTCCCACAAAATCCTGACACACTTCTCTCCTTCTTGTGTCTGAGGGGGAAAATGTGTTCAGCACCTTCAGAAATAAAAATGTCAAAAATGTGAGAGCTGCCAAACTGGAACTATTTTGGGTGGAAGCACCTTTTTTTTTTTCTTTCTTCTTTTACACTTGCATCTATTTCACATCACTAACTGGATCACGACTTTTACTCTGACATCTGGTTCAGTTTCACATGGAACTCTAATATCCAAACCTCCAGAAGAGTTGTGCATTGACTATAAATAATAATACAATGAACCAAACTGGACAAGGGACTCAAAGTGACACAATCTAAAGATACTAATGTTTGAAATAAATGTACCCCTGTAGCTTTTTCCATTTTTAGAGGGTATACATGCTTTATTAGACATAGTAAAACAGCCAAGGCCAATTTCTAACCAAAAATATTTATGGTGACTCATAAAGTTTTTCAGATAATTGTCTTTGTCCCTTTGATAGTCTGCCATTGCTGTTTCATTCTTGTTATGCTGCTTTAAAGGTACTAGATTCAGTGTTTTTATATCAGATGGTCTGACATGTATTCTTTGAAAGTTTATTTCAGTCTAAACAATACTAGAACATTCTGAACACTCGGTGGACACGCTGAGTGTTTATGTTGTGGTTGCTTGTTCTGATAAACATCGTGACACACTAAGGTTACAATCAGCTTGTTATGGCTGTCAATCAGTGGCATTAATGTGACATACAGTACATTACATAATATTTTTATGACTTGGTTATGTTATGCTAGACATCTTGTCAGAGCCCCCCCGTCGTTAAGGCACCACATTAAACTAAAAATAGTGCCAAGCAGCCAACACAGCACCATCTTCCTCATACAGTATAATGTGCTTGTGATGAGAGGATGGATTTAGTCTTCCAGCTCTTATTAATGGTTACTTACTGTGGTTCGAACTGGTTAAACTATGACATTATGTAGTGAAACAATTAAATGGGAATTATCAATTGAATTGACATTCAGAGAGAAAAATATAATAATAGTAAAATCTAAAATCCTACCCTAAATGTTCGGATAATCTTGGTCCCATTTGTAAACTAGATGCTAGCAGGACTGAGAGAATAAATAATAGTCAGTGACCCCGGCAGCACAAACTCAATACATACTTATTTTGTGTGACCAAAATTAATGATGCATTCAATGACCATGTAGGTGACCTTGCTCTGAGAGGGCATTCCCTTGAGTTTTCATGCGTTAATATGTTTCATGTGTTAATATTTGTCTTAGAAATCCGTCACGCTCCTTCAGGCCAATACAATAGTTACGCTCGCCATCAACAGGAAGGTCAAGAGGAAAGTGACGTAGATTTTAGATTCTGAGATAACAGGAGGCCCACTGGATTGAACAATTACTGAAAAATATACTTTTCATCTTATCTGACAAAGTAACATAAATGGGTTTTTCCTTAAGTAAATTTTCTTAAAATAGAAAATAATTTATAAAATATTTTAATTTTTCACTCTTCCTTTCTTTTTTTTCCATCTCTCTTATCTGTATTACTCATGACGTAAATACCTACGTTTTCCCTCCACGTGAGTGCAGAAATATTCCACACACACACTCACACATCACACACGTATGCAATAACATGTGTAAAATCCTAATTGCATCTTTTTAAATATACGGATTTGTTGTTCTGCCGATACTTAACCTTTGCTCTGGATACTTCACATGCTCTGCTTGGGACGGGCATGAAGGTGGTAGACGTTCACTTCTAGAATTTCAACACGTAGCGTAGAAGTGCTGCGAGGATAACATGAATGCTGCATACCGCAAACAACTGTGCATCCGTGTTAGAGTTACATGATCCATCCGGTGATAGGAGTGGAATATTTTTACATTTAAAGAGGAGGTTTTGCAGTCTCAATTTGGATGTAAAGACATGCTACTCAGGAAGAGGAGGAAGATATATTGTCGTCACTCGTCACTCTTCACCAGTGACAACTTGTATCCTCTTGTACCTCCAGTCAAAAACAAGAGCATAGAGGGGCACAGCTTTCATGGAATGAGGATCTCCTTGTGCAAGTCTAATAGTGTAATGTTCAAAAAAACCATTACTTTTCTCATACTCTCTTTCTGAATATACCTGTATTCACCCTCTGTAAAACGCTCCGTTTTTGTGCCTGTCTCTTTAAGACCCCTCCGAAAAAGCCCAGTCTGCTCTGATTGGCTTATGAGAAAAATATTGTGCACCTTTGCAAAGGTAGTTCTCAAGCTGTGGGCGATATAAGGCTCATTCGAGATGAACTGCGCCTCACCTGAAAAGTAGACGAGATCAGGCGGCAGCAGCAGGGGGCGGTGACAAAAAGCTGCGGACAAGTTGAAAAGTTTCCAGCCGCCTTCAAAGAATTTACGGGAAATCACTAGAAAAGTTACATCCTGTTTGATCCGATCTGTAGGCTACTTGTAGTTTGCAGACCACGTTCAGATTTATTTATATATGTTTGTCAATATACGTGGAAATGTGCGTGTATCTGGCATTTGATTCTATCCTTTATTCTTTTTATGTCTGCCGTAAAGCTCATTGTAAAGAGCACTTGTGTTGATAAGTGCAATATAAATAACATTCATCATCATTATTATTATTATTATTATTATTATTATCAACCACACAAGATGTGTTTGTTAACAGATGAAACCTTCATTGCACAACATGAGACTAAAAGCCTACAATCTAGTGTTAGATATTACAATTACACAGAAAGTTCGGACTTTCTACAACACGTGGTGTTTGTTGTCAAAACTAAGAGCCAATCAGTTCTTTGATCAGGCGACAGCCAGGCGTTTCCCATAATGCTCTGGGTCTTTCTGTCGGTGGAGAGCAACTGCGGCGCCTCGCTCTAAAAACTGCAGCCGCTTCGATCGGGATCAAGTCGGACACAGATCTTACTGGCATGCATTGTGCCAGTGATCGATCCTGCGCAGGCTCATCTCGAACGAGCCTTTTCTAATGAGCCTACATGTGACAGAGGAAGGAGCCAAATCTGAATGACTTGTTGAATCACTTGTCTGCTCTAGGCAGTCCACAAAAAACTGACTGAGTTGTCTTTTTTCAAAGTTACCAAAGATACCCAAAACAAGGGGACATATGAAAAAGTGAATATTTATTTTAATTTTTCCCCTTTAAGGAAATCAAAACAAAAAGTCAACTGCATTGATAAGACAGCAAACAGTAGCAGCACCTTGTATTCACCATACAATTAGATACAACCTGCACCATATGCATAATTGTCAAATTATGCATGTGATACAGTTTTATTTACAATGGTAAATATGGCCACTAGGCTTGCTCATTCTACATTGAAATTTAAATCTGCACACTATACAAACATGAATATTAATGAGCTACATAAATCGTTATAAAACAGTTTCTCAGTAGTATCATGCCGAGTTCTTTTTCCTTTATCCTGTTTCTATAGCTGCTCCAGGCGTCACACACATCAGAGGAGTCCCTTCTTTACTAATTAAAAGCTCGCCTTAATTCCTCACATTTGCATGCGTTTAAATTACAGTTGAGTCAATTAATGTTTGTTGATACAGTGCGAGTTCTGTTTGATTAGAAGGCTGTCCCCCAGATCAGGTTGCTTGGTAATATGTTAAAACAGAATTCTTAATGTGCGTAAGAGTAATTTGTTAATATGGCGCTGCTCACCTTTTCTGTTGTGCTTTACAACAAATACAATACAAGTAAAGTGGAGAACAACATCAACTTGCTGCTGTCCAAATACATCAGTGCATTTGTGCTTTTCACACATGTATACAAATGCAGACACATACTGTAGCTATCATACAATTACACCTGAGAAATACAAACAAATTTAACAAGACAAATTGTCAAACAATGCAATCTTAATCCATACCTAGACTATTTTTTTTCAATAATCAATTCAGGCTGTAACCCTGGGGATTTATCAAAGGCAGCATAAGCAGCACTGTCTCTGGTAACAAACATGTTTTCCTTGCTGAGTATTACCGCCATGCTTCGTTAGACACAAGCTACCGCCTTTGTTAGCGCTGCACCATGCCAAGTTTTCTACATGCCACAGTGAAGAGAATTCCAACTTTGTTATATAATCTATAGGCCGGACAGGGAGCCAAATCAGTGACCTCGTCTTGAAAGACAGGACATGTTAAAGGGTTGATTATTATTGAAGTAAATGAACCAAATGGGAACAATCTGCCCGTGAAAGCTCGTTTAACCTTTGACACGGAGAGAAAAAAACAAGCGGCCAACTGTAAGATCTGGTGGTCATGCAATCATGCATGAGGATGGCACAGCTAGCATATGCATAGCTAGCACGTGTATGCATACAGCAACCAGAATGATTTTCTAGCAATGTTTTTTTTCCCTACAAGGCACACAGAGAAAGCTTCTAGTGATAAACTAATTAAAGCTGCAGTATGTAGAATATATGATTTAAAAAGTTATTTCTATAAAACGGTCACTATATCCTGACAGTAGTGCATAAGACAGGTAATCTGAAAAAAATCATGTGCCTCTGTGTCCTCCGGTGTCCTCCTAATAGCATCTGCAAGATTTCACAGACCGGAGGAAAACAATCAATCAGAGCTGAGCTGGAGCCTGCCATCTCTGAGCAGCTGTCAATCACTCACGAACTCCGATCATACGGTCAAACTAGGCAGCGCTGATCAAATATGAATCAATATTCTGTTACTGTAATGCCTATTTCTCGCCTCAAATATTTTCAGAAAGTTTGCTCCAGCTGGTGATCAGAGCTGCCTAGTTTGAACGTTTGATCGGAGTTCATGAGTGATTTACAGCTGCGGCCGTTGAAGGAACTGCCAAGAGGAACGCTCTCTCTCTCTCTGAAATGACCTGTGATAGGCAAAAGACTCCCATCACGGGCTAGATTTTTTAAAACCTGAAAACAGAGCCATGAGGAGGAGCAGAAGTCTAGTTATCTCTCAGAACACTTGAATTACAATATGCTGAAAGGTTATTATGGAAGTTTTGCACAATGATGCCAAAAACTGCCTACTGCCGCTTTAAGAGTGACTGTATCTTCTCTTACCTCTCCTAGATCATGTAAAACTGATCCAAATGCAAAAAAAAACATATGAACTCTCCATATCTTCATGTAGATCAATTTCTTTTCTTTTGTTTTTTACATTATGGTATCATTTGAAAGCAATGGTAGCAAATCCCTTTTGAGAGATCAGTCCCAGGTTTGTAATGGCACAACAGACATGTAGATGAATGCAGTAGTTACATGTTGTACCTCTATGATCACCAGTAGAGCCTTTTATTGAGATTTAATAGATGTGAAGCAGGGTTATGCTGCCCTTTTATAGTTTCAGAACCATTGGGCTGAATGGAATCATGATACATGCACATGCAACGTCTCAGTACACAGATTCATAGCCCACAGAGCCCCATTACCGGCCTTCAACTTTGATCATACAGTAAAACTAGAGTTAGAGTATTTATCATTCTGTTTGTGCACTGATCTGATCTGATCTGAAAGTTTCTTTTGGACTTCTGATTTTGGACTTCTGACTGCAGCTGAAAGTGTGTTAATGTTGTGATTTTTAGGTTGTATCGAACTCAGTTTTAAAGCCAGAGTGAAGATACTGGTATCATATGAAACTAGAAAACCTAACGAATCCATTGGTACCAACCATGTCATACAACTTGTCACGAAGGAGGCCAAATAACGCTCCAAACTTACGCAAAATTTTGGCAAGGAAAGAAAGAGTTCCCTTGACCTCTGACCTCAAGATATGTGAATGAAAATGGGTTCTCTGGGTACCCACGATTCTCCCCTTTACAGACATGCCCACTTTATGATAATCACATGCAGTTTTGGGGCAAGTCATAGTCAAGTCAGCACACTGACACACTGACAGCTGTTGTTGCCTGTTGGGCTGCAGTTTGACATGTTATGATTTGAGTATATTTTTTATGCTAAATACAGTACCTGTGAGGGTTTCTGGACAATATTGTCATTGTTTTGTGTTGTTCATTGATTTCCAGTAACAAATATTTCCATACAGTTGCATAAAGCAGCATATTTGTCCACTCCCATGTTGATAAGAGTATTAAATACTTGACAAATTGAATTGAATTCAAACTATGAATTAGTTACATTCCTTCAATCACGTCTATCATTACAACACACGATAATAAATCAAGACATATCATCAGGGAGAGGCAGCGGATCATTAGTAGATCTTGCATGTTTTATTATATGTTTATATTAATCATATGTCCAGTGGATTTTCTGAAAAACTGTAATGCTGTCGTGACCTTTAGTGTGAGTGTGATTGACTCAACTTACTGCAACGTGCATTCAATGTAATCTTTAAAATAGAGTAAGCTGTCAATGCTCTGCTCACTTCACACTGCAAGCCTCACTGCACCATGTCGCTGCTGCTCCTGCAGTATTTAATCAGCCTCACCTTCAGGCCCTGTTATAGTCATTCCCGATCTCCCCTCAAGTGTAACTGTAGGGCGTGATGACACAGAGCCTAAATGCTAAACATTAACTGCATACACTCAGTTCTCACATAAAACTTTCTCCCTGTGAGTCGGCCGACCAAAATGTAATTAGTTCCAGTAGCTGGCAGTCTGAGCAAATCCTTTGGTCCGATAAACACACGCACACTTTCTCTTTCTTTCACTCTCCCTTTCGCTATGTGTTTCTCCCCGTCTGTCTCTCAGAAGCACTCAAAAGACCTTGAGATTATAGTGCTGTTGGACAAAAACAACTCGACAAGATCCCAATGTTTTCTGTCTCTGTGGGGAGAGGGCACATTCCATGTAAGCTTCATTACTCCTATTCAATCATCCAGAGAGTATACTCTGATTTTCTACTTGGGCTAACTTGAGCAAAAGGTGTACGTCATTGCTGTGGTTCAAATATGGGTCTGAAAAAAAAACAGCAAAGTTTTTTAAATGTTTATTGTTTTTTGAACATACCTAAACATATCATACCTAAAAAAAGGTTGCTTCAAGGGTCAGCAACATAACAAGCAGTGTGATTAGCACATTAATAACAACGATTTGATTAAAAAAATGCTACTGTGGTTATGTTTGACGTGGCGGTGTGAGGTGGCCGCTCCTTTGAGTTAGGGCACCCAGCTTTCCTCGACTTCACCACAGTGCCAGGGAATCCCCCCTACTTTCACCGCCACTTCTTTCTTAGCAGATGAGGGACAGACAGTGTGACCATTGTGCCCTTCGATAGAGGCGGCAGCCATCGTAGGCTCAACCTAATTTACAGAGCATTAACATGCAAACTGTATGTGCACAGATGCAACCATTGATGGCTGAGGGGGCTCAGCCTGTAATCCCATACATACTGTTGAACAGATAACTATTGTCTGTCCAGCATCGTTGTAGTCTTGCAGTCTCCACCATGTTCCTGACATGCAGGACAGGAAATGTGTTTAGCTTGATACAGAATTACAGAAAATGTCCCTGCTGGAATGTAACTGAAGTTGCACCATAAAACCAAAACCAAATGGTATTCATTTATTCATTAAAGAAGACTGAAATCATCACAAAAAAAAATATTAAATATTCTCAGTTTTTTCCCAACTTTGTTTATTGGATTTTCAACATAATCTGCATTTACACAGTAATTGCACTTGTAAATTATTAAGTAGAGGTATAGAACAACACATCAAAAACAACAATACAACAAAACAGGGTAAGTGATTATAAAAAAAAATGAAAAAAAGAATGAAGAAAAAAAAAAAAAAAAATAGAAAATACACACACACACACACACACACACACACATATATATATATATATATATATATATATATATATGTATAATTTGTTCATAGTCCCTTTAATAGTCTGTCTGATTTTTTCCAACCTTATGCAATTTAAAACAGTTTTAATCCATAGAACATGAGAAATAAATAATTCAATATTCTCAGTTATGATATTCACCTAATAGATCAGTCATTCCCAAAGTTGTATTATGGTCGCCAAATAAATTTGCAGAATTTCTTCCAAAGTCTTTTAACATTTATATTTGCAGTACATATTTGAGCCACATGAGGGAGCCTGAATGTTCGTATTGTTCTGATAATTGTAGCCTGCTTATAACATTGAATCTAATCTGAAAGGCAAGCGCACATTCTGTTTGATTTACTGATGAGAGGACACGAACACGAGAGACTGTCAGTCCAAATGCATTTATTTGGTCTCATATAAAGTCTTTGACATGTGCATATGTTTTCAATAACACGCATAAAACGCAGTTTTTTCAAAATGGCTGGTTTACCTATTCAAGATAATATGAGGTGATGCAGAAATGGCAGTAAAAATTGTCAGGAACGTTCATTTATGCACAAATTTGCTCTTCTCACGATTTACAGATAAGGTCTAGTGAGAATTGGGTTGCGATGGTCATTTTTATAAAGTGGGTACCCAGAAAAAAGTTTGGGAAACACTGTAATAGATGGTGTGGCCTGGATAACACTCCACAGTCATGCCATGTGGCAATACGTCATGTCATGAGAGGCCTTTATGGGAAAATCGCATCATCTTCAGCACAAGTCATCACCTGCAGAGGATTTAGTTTTAAGACCCCATTTCTCTCTTTCTCTCTCTCTGCGTCTCAGTGTCTGTCTCGCTCATTCATTTTGACTTCAAAGAGATTCAGCGGCTTGATAAGAATTTTCCATTGCTAATACTGTTATAGAGCTGCAGCAAGAAAATATATGTAAACATTAAGACAACAAATGGAGGGCTCCAGATACACAAAAACGATCAGCACTCAGAACACAGCAACATTTCAGCGTGATCACTCAGCTGGAAAATGGCAAACAAGCAACCGGACTCTCTCTCTCTCTCTCTCTCTCTCTCTAACACATTTTCCCCCCTGTGTTGCATATTTTACAAGATGTGACAAACTTGCTCAGTGGCATTCTACGTTTTTAACACCCTGTCAGACAGACCTGCATTGCAGGGTCATGTTAAACTGAAGGATGACCTGTCCACCTCAGTATGCCGTGTCTTCATTTCAGTCCACTTGTGACCTGAGAGTGACCCTGCTCTTCCTGGAACAAACAGCCTCGCCAAGCCTGTCCCTGTTCTCTCGAGATGAGTTTGTGATCCACAGCTCAGTGAGCAAAGATCATAAATATCTTGCTTTCACAGCAACTAAGCACTGTTGAGTGATTTTGCCTGCATCTTTCTCCTTTTTTGATTTCAGCAGAGGGCAGGCGCATTAGAGGGGAACAAATTGTTCTGTGTTGTGGGAGGGCCGGTGTGAGTAAATACTGATACTGTAGTTTCCAGGGCTTTCAGCACAGTGTCCACAGACAGCCTCTCATAGACCGTATCATAGAACATCCGGCCTCTTGTAACATCTCACCAAGGAATTTGAGCTTCTAACTTTTCGAGTTTGACACTTTCTGTGATTGATGTTTATTCCTAAATTAGTACAAGGTACATCTGGTGACTGTAAGTCCATGTTTTTCCTAAGCAACGAATACCCATTTGGAGCAGCAGAGTGGGGAGGAACCGGCCATCTATAACATACTGGCTTTCTATAATAACCTGTCTGAAGAGCAGTGGTGGAAGAAGTATTCAGATCTTTTACCTAAAGGTACAGTGTGTAGGCTTTGGCGACATCTAGTGGTGTGGTAGCAGATTGCAACCAGCTGAGTATCCCTCCGCTCACTCCTCCCTTTCCAAGACTGCAGTAACGTGAGCCATCAAGTGCAAAACTGTGGTAACGCACTTCGCCTCGCTCAGAGGCAATCCATACCATAATAACACTACTTTAGGAGCAATGGAAGTCAGACGGCGGCTGGCGGTACCACGGTTTGCACTCTGTGGCTCACGTTACCGCAGTTTCACAAGAGTGCCGGAGAACTACGGTGGTAACGTAAAAACGTGAAAGGCTCTCTCTAGAGCATGTTCTAGAGTGTTTTATTTGTCCGTTCTGGGCTACTGTAGAAACATGGCAGAGCAACATGGCGGACTCCTTGAAGCGGACCCGTTCCCTATGTAGGTATGAAGGCCTCATTCTAAGCCAATGAAAAGGCAACAATTTTTTACTTTCAGGTGATTATACACTAATGAAAACATAGTTATCAACATTATATTCCATTTCTGTTAACAGATCTCCCAAAATGTTACATACTGTTCATTTAAGTAAAAGTACCACAATGTAAAAATACTCCATAACAGGAAAAGGTTCTGCCTTATATACAGTTGAGTAGTTTGTCCAGTGGTTACCAGCCTAGAGGTCAAGGCCCCTCGGAGTCGGGGGGTTGTGAGATGATTATGGGGTTGGAAAGAAGATAAAACAAAGTTATGCTGATACAATTGGATTCACTTTTCTGTAATCTTTGTATTTCTGTGAAATATTGAAGATTTTTACCTCTTTGGGCCTTTTGTTGTTGTTGTTTTCAGCTGGTGGTATCGTTATTCTGTTCCTGCATGCGTATGTTTATCCTTTTGTCCTTGTGTAATGAAAAACAAAAAGTTAGCAACGACCTGTTCTCTTTGAGAGTGCTGACTAATTAAAAGGCTTTCTGCCTGTTAGGCCAACTTAGGACACGGAGCAGTCACTGAGTGAACGCTGATACACAATCTCAGCCTTTAGTGCAAAGCAGCCTCAAGGCCATGCACATTTTGAAATCCATCTTGAAGCACAGAGAAAATAAAAACTTAGCTTTTTGTGTCAGGTTTTAAATGATGCATTATAATGGTTAGATGGGGGTTGACGTCAAATAAAAAACATGAAAAACACATGAGGGAGGGTTTTCAATGTCTTCTGCTCAGTGCCTTAGATTGGGTTGGATTTTCACCCGCCTCTAGTAAACTGCACTGCCGGATTCACATTGATATTCATCATGAGGTTCACAATTCGTAGGTGTCATTACACCACTTAAATATAGTAAATCATATGAGGATGATAAGACTTCCCCTGATATATTGACACCCTGCTGTTCAGCAGTTTAGCTCACAAATGATTTTCCTTATGACATCGTTACAGATGGTAGACACAATAAAAAAATAAAGCTTTTTAAACATAGTCAAGCACAATAAAGCAAAGTGACTATTGTTCTGAGTGACTGATAGACTCAACCAATAAAACCTGTTGATGCCTTCTTGACAAGACCTGTAAAGACAATTCAGCACCAAGACAGACAAAGTTAGTGGCTGGTGAACATCACATTTAGCAGCTAAAGAGTCAGTAAATGTTGTTTGCTAAGACAGTGGTTCCAAACCTTTTCCTTAAGGGACCCCTTTTCTATCATTGAGTAAACTGACGACCCCTGACTAAGCGACATATTTTATGGATATTTCATATTATATTTAATGCATAACAACAACAGTACAGATCAACTGATAAACTGTACAATTAACCCAAACAGTGAACACAATAACTGCAGGAAGTTTGTGTAA
This sequence comes from Sebastolobus alascanus, assembly GCA_916701645.2. Taxonomy (NCBI): domain Eukaryota; kingdom Metazoa; phylum Chordata; class Actinopteri; order Perciformes; family Sebastidae; genus Sebastolobus; species Sebastolobus alascanus. The sequence continues at coordinate 294,695 of CAKAOJ020000177.1, forward strand.
AACTAGCGATTTTGATGATTTTTGAGCAGATTATTTCCTTTGAATATTGCATCAGAGATGAGTTTTCCTGTTATTTTTAATACAATTCTCTGTCTGTATTATTATTTTTTATTTCAACAATCATACATACTTAATAGGCTTATTATTATTTTTTTTGACACATTCAGTGTTTTCTTCTCCCTGACGCTCGGCCATTGTTCTATCAGCTCTTTGGTTGTTTTAACTGTGTACTTTTCTAATGTAGGACGAGGCTGTTTAGCAGAGAGGGAAGGCTCTGTGAATATAGCTTGTGTTCAGGTCTTCGCCGTGCCCTTATCCTGTTTATATCTTAAATAATAATCCAGACTTTAACAACTTCATTTAGATTTCTTCACAGAAATGAATGAAATGCTGAGATATAGGCCAACTGTATATTTTAAAAAAAAGTTGTCTTCCACCCCTTAAAATCAAGAAGGCCGACCCCTGCGAAGCTTTGGCGACCCCTAGTGGGGATCAGGACCTCCAGGTTGGGAACTCGTGTGCTAAGCTGCTTTCCATTTCAGCTTTATAAGGTGATAATACCGTAAGTCAATATTGTGTTTACAGCTTGTTTTACTGCCCCCAAGTGGCCAAAAAAATCAATTAATGCCAGTATAGATTAACAAAATTGGCCTTTAAAATGTCTTGTTTCTCCATAGCTCTGAAACTTCTACATTCAACATCACTTTCATTGCTTCCATTACCTTTAACCTGGAACCGCAGCACAGCACCTAAAGGAGTTGTTGCGTGGCATTTGTACTACATTTGTCACATGAAGACGGAATTTCATGCCATAAGTCTCCACCAGAAACACCTAAAAAGCTGCCGATCATAACTTCAAACTATAGATGTTGTAGATAAATGGCTGAATGTTGTTACTGGTGTTTGGTAGCTACACTTGTCAAGCAATGCTTAAGGAAAACCACAGTGTACACAAGCTCCAAAAAACACTTGTGTATGTGTCATTCTGACACGTGTAGACAGAATGAACACAGCCTTTCTCATTACCAAGACTTCGTGGAGACAAGCTGTCAGGCTGAAACCCACAGGAGCCTACTGCAGATGCTGCAAACCATCAGCCTCAACTCTCAAAGCGAAGGAAATGGGATGTCTGCTAGCATCAGCATTAGAGGGAAAAGAAAATATTTACGGGGGAAAGCGTTCAAACTGAATTCTTGATTATGAAACCAACTCTTCTGCCACTCTCCTCTTCAGTTTGAGTTAACAATCTGCTGTCAGTGCTGCCAGTGGAGAGAGTTAACACTAATACGGCTGAAGATATCTGGATGTCTCAATAGCAAAACCATCAGTTTGCATCGCCATGCACTATTCTTCACTGATGAGGAAAAAAATCAACACCGGTGCTACACTTATTGTAGAAGGGAGGGAGAGAGAGAGAGAAATCCACCAAGACGTCCACTGACAGCTCCTGTATTGACCAATATTCTCAATATGTTGTTATTATGAGTTATAGCTCTTGCCTCACTATGGATATTGATCCAGATGTCAAGATGCTCTTGTTTAGGCCAAGGTCAGCCAATTAAAATTCAAATCCCTGTGAATAATGTCGAAATGTGACAATACAGAAACAAAAGTTGCATTGTCGAACCAAGATAATGATCATTTAGAAGCAATAATCACAAGAAATCAGCCCAAAATGTCAACTGACTAGATATAAACAAAATGTATTATTTTACACTAATATTCATGCCACATATCACAGATAATAAATGTTTTACTTCACAAAACGTTGCCCTTATCAGTGCTCTTTAGAACAGAAAACTTTGTAGGCCTACTTTTCAAAAACAAGTGTAACAAAGTCCTTTTTTGTGTACTTGTATTTTTTGTGTTCTTGTTATTTGTTTTATCTTTGAAGAATATTTGAATAGTTTATTGTGATTATCGAATAGTACTTTTTGCTTGAAATGCCCATCCCTGACCTATAACACTACAGCATCCAGAGGCGGAACTAATGACTGCTGGTCCATTGTTCCCGCACGTCATAATTAATCAACACCTTGCAAACGAATTGGCGCCAAAGAAGCGCAGCTCTCAAGCTAAATATGTATATAAACATACTATAACCCAGAAGGAAGAAGACGAGGACAAAGACGACTTAGCCCCTCTTAAGTAACCGCAAGCAGCTTACAAGGTATGTTTGAGTTCCAGTTCATTTCTATAAAGTAACGTTACGCACGTTACCAGTACGTTCTTTGACGTTGCGTTACCTGACGTTAGCTTAGCCATAGCCACATTAATGCTAGTTTGTAATTTACAACTACAATTATTGTGTAATAAGCATATGAGTAGCATATGTTACTCTCATGTTTTCTATGAGATATTTCAAGTTCATCATTCACATATGCTGTGTGAGTGTATGTTGTAAAGCTACGCTTATATAAGTGAACGAACTATTTGTGGTTAAGCTGTGACTTGTGTGTGTTAGCTTATGCGATGTGCTGTATGCTATAAATGTGTTAGCTCGATATAGCTACAGACCGTTTAAACGGAATAGCATTGCTAGGCAACAGCTTGTGTCCCACTGAGCAATGTCTTTTCAACATGCCTCTATGCTTTAGCTCTGATGTAGACCATAGGATGTATTGGCTACCAAATGCCGGATTTTAGACCATTATTTTAAAAATGATATATTAAAAAAATGCATAAAAACCTGTAAATATTTAAAATAAACACTGCACTTCCTGGCTTTTATAGTATAACTTTATTTTTTACATATACACAGATTCACAGATTGAAACAAGGCCTAGAGGTCTACTAAACTTTCACTTTTCAACCTTGAACAACCTTAATCCAAACTAAACGTCTACAGACAAATAAACATATAATATACATCTATTAAACATATTTTCAATGTCAAATTGCTTAGTGGGGTCATTCACATACACTGCAACAGGAAATAAACTGGGACACATTTGGACTGTTTGGCTTCGTCCGAAATCACATACTATGCACTACATACTCAACAAGTGTACTATCGTTCAACATACTTTTGTGTGAATAAACACTAGTATGTATCTTTTCGGACGCACTGACCTGTAATTTACGTTGTCACTTCCTGAGAGCCTCCTTGCCGGTTTGACACGTGTAACCATGGTAACCTGTGCCAACCTCATGTGACCAAAACGACGGTTTGTGAGAATCAAAGTCTGAATTAATTTAAAAGCTATATTACGCCTAGCTAAGTGAAATCATACACTGTACTTACAGTTAAATTGAAGCATTATTGATGTAACAGAGCTGTCCGTCAACATCTGTTATGAACGTTGTCGTCCCTACTGCATTGCATTTTGGGATATTTATGCCGCTGTAGTGTCCAGCGTTGCATAATGTAATATTTCACCCGGAAATAGTGTGCAATTTGCGTACTATTGGTTTCATACTAAGGTTTTGGACATACTAAAATATCTCACATACTGTTTTAGCGTACTAAATAGCATGTTAGTGTGGAATTTTGGACGCACCCTTTATGTGTACAACTGTGAAATGGTCTATAGGGGCATGAATTGTAAATACACACATACATGCATTTCATTTTACTGAATCTTTATTTTTTCCTCTTTCAACACAGTTCTCACGGGATAGTCTGATCTAGGATTAAACCCCGTTTTTTGACCATGACCTCGTGTCTTTTACAGGAGGGAGCTACAGGCAATATTCAACATTGAGATTGGACGACTATAGAAGTTGAACCTGGAGCAGCAGATTGAGGAGGACTCCGCGGTGCACAAGACTCACAGAATGACATACAGACAGGTGAGTGCAACAACACACACTCTTATTGTTGTAGGTCCGCGGCTATGTGGTGTGCAAAAGCTGTGCAGCTCTCTTTTTGCTTTAATATGTGTGTTTGTGGCTGCAGCTGCTTTTTTATGCATCTCTGCGTTGCCTGACTTGGTGATGTTTTATTCTGTTACTTCTATACGAAGCATCAGGCTATATAATTTATGTAGTTTAATAATGTGTGTTGCACCAGCCTCGGTGTTATTGTTGGTCATTTTTGTTTAAATCCTCTTTTCTGGTTAATTCTAATAAGGCTACATTGAGGAAGGTGGTTTTATATATTTATAATTGATAATCAGTTGTATGCACAGGCTTGGTTTGATGATGAACCATACTTTTACTTGAGTATAATATTCTAGTAATATTTCCATCTTTAAGGGCATCAAAGCTAAGAGGGACTAGAATCACTTATTTACCCCAGTAGAATTGCGAGGTATACTGCGCCAAAGCCCCAAACACTCTCTTTATTCCTCTGCCTTCATTCACTTTGAGTCTGAAATGTCACACTAGTTCTCAAATGACCAAAGCCAGCCGATAGAGGAAACGCCAAACACCCTTTAGTGTCATCCACACACTCGCTGCTCCATCCTGCTGGTCCGGTCACTGGGGTAAAGGGAACCCCATTAAGAAAACATCAACTTTTTGTTTTAGAGCAGAATCACAAATCTCAGACACACCACCTAATGATGCTGTCAATTGGTTTTTGTTATGTCTTGTATGAGGGGTTTCCAAGAAGGCAAATCCTAAGGGCGGTGCAATAAAATGGGGGAAAACCGAAGGACTTGTTGCAAAGAACAAGGACCATTCAAGCTGATTGGAAAGATTACAATCAGCAGAGGCTGTGGGACAATAAATAAGGCCATGCACTTTAGACAATGAGTTTTTAGTGATAGAGGCTTTTGTCTGCATTTTATTACTTTTGCGTGAAAAGTTCTTCCATTTCTTGTATTTAATATCTCCCACTGAATTCCCTAACAAGACACAAATAAAGCTCCTCTGGTAGCTCCTGTTCCCACCAATTAAATGAAATATTTCGATTCACTATGCATAGTATTTATCAATGCAGCCCTTTGTTAGTGTCCTTCCGCTAATAAATTAGTCTCTTGTGAAGAGCCATTGGACATCGCTTCTTTAGCCTCAGTGCCAAGCACGTCCTTTTCATTGCACTCTGTGCACCCATCCACTCTGAGATGGACACTCACTCAAAGGCTCAGTGCTGCAAACATTTTATTCCTCTTCATATTCCAAAAATAGACTGACGTTGGAGTTGGGCCCACAAAAAGAAACATACCACTTGCTCGTTTCATCTGTCACCTTGCTGACAGAATGTAAAGCCACCTGGCGGCCTAAAAGACAGACTGAAGGCTTTGCATGAACTGCCCACGGGGCAACAGATGTCCTGAGCTCCAGACTATCAAACCTGTGATTAAACAGCAGAAAACACCAAAGGCAAACTGACTAGAAAGAGTAAGAAAGTTGACCACACAACATCTGTTTGTAAAACGGGCATTCTAACAATTTTACACGCAAAGATCAAGGCACTCATCATGGGATGTACTACTCAGTCAAGTAACGTAAATGCAATGAATTTTGACCATTCGTCTGTCTCAAGAAAAGTACCCCAACTTTATGCAAGTGCAGTACTAAATCACTGAAATAATTAAGATAAAGTCTAACTAAGTAGGTGTATGAAGTGCAAAAATATATCAACAATATTGGCGGCATTGTATGCACTGATCTAAAATAATAATATAGCATATCAGAATCTGTCTCTCACCTTATTTTTTATTAAAAGATAATACTTGGCACATTCTAGGACAGTCTTTCCCAAAGACTGTCGGCAAATAAATTTGCAAAATTTCTTCCATAGTCTTTTATTTAAGATCTATATCTGCAGTACATCTTTGAGCCACATGAGGGAGCTTGAATGTTCGTATTGTTCTGATAATTGTACTTATACCTTTGCATGTTGTTCATTCTGTTTGTTTTACCTATGAGAGGAAAAAAACAAGAGCCTGTTAACTGCGCCTGAATGTATTTATTTGATTTATCAAACGTATCTCTTCGGCATGGCTGGTTTACCTGTTCAAGATAATATATGGTGATGCCAAAATAGCGGTAAAACTGTATTTACATATTGTGAACGGGGTTGCGATGGTTTGTCATTTTTAAAAAAGTGGTTCCCCAGAAAAGCAGGGAAACACTGTTTTAGGAGACCGTACACATGGTCTGCAGTATCTGTGAAGTGAAGTGCATATATTCGTACTGCATGTTGTCTTTTCTACAAATACCAATTTATGTGTAGTAAATGGAGTATGCAGGATTTCTGTGTGCATGCATTGTTTACAGTATATATTTATCGCCCCATGTCAGAATACAGAAGCCCAACTTCTTGAAAAATACAAGCCCTGCAACACATCTACTGTAATATAGTTATAGCTTATTATCCAATATGTATTTGCCTGGATGATAAGGTGTCAGAAGCTTTGATTAAACCAGTGTTAAAGAGTTAATCATCACGAGAGAGAAACATAATTCTTCTCTCTCAGTTTTGAAATTATTTACAGTATATATTATGAATACCTTGGCGTAGGCTGCAGAATATTTTTGTTGATAAAAAGAGAGCGGTTAGAAATCCCACATACATTGTCAATATAAATGGAATAACAGTGGACTATGTTCACATAACAATATGATATAAACATAACCAATGAGAGTAACACAAATGAGGTCTTTTAATTAGTTTCCTTTTACATATTTGAGTACCCCCCCCCCTCTCTCAACACTGCTGATCTGTCTGAAAAGGATGCAGGTGCTGTGCGGTGCCTCAGGATGGCGCCAGTGTGCTTTGAAACTCATAGACCTCCGCCACCTACTGATTCCACACAGACCCAAGGCTTTAGCTTCTGAGTGACAACTCCAGTGGCATTATATAATATTAACTTAATGGTGGATGTACTGTCACAGTACGAGCTGCCTGCCAGCTTTCTGAAGCTATTCATATTTCTATCACTCTTATCCCTCTATTAACAGGATGATGGCTTTGCAGTTGTGTCAAAATCTCAGCTTGTGATATTTCAGACAATCACTGTCTGTACACAAATGCTGTAAAGGCTTAATGCATAAGATAATGGCTTGAGAGTGGTAATAGTATAGCGCAGTAAAACTAGCATAAAAAGGTTTGGTTTTTTACCCTACTGTAAATTCAACTCCAAATCCTGTAGCTTTAAAAAGTCAGTTCGGTATTACTTTAACAAGCTGTTGGTTTGGGACATTGTAAGGCAGCTAACTGGGGCGCATAAAAGGCATACAAGACATAGTCTGGCACATAACAGGCCCATAACACATTTTTACACTTCTGTTTTTGTACATATTAAACAAACAACATATAATGTGTGTTCATTACTGAGCTTTAGAGCTGCTGCTAGGCAAATTTTGTTAGCTTTGGACGGAGACAGGATAGCTGTTTCCCCCTGTTTCCAGTCTTTGTGCTAAGCTAACCGGCTGCTTGCTGTAGCTTCATATTCACTGTACCGTACAGACATGAGAGTGGTATCAATCTGGCATAGGCTGTTATCAATTTTCTAACAGGGCTCCAGACTAACTTTTTACATTGGTTTTACTGGTGCGCATAACTTTTTCATTTAGGTGCACCAGCACATAATTTAGGTGCACCCACAATTTTTTCATCAAGCCTTTTGGCGCCGCAATAATACATTTTAAGTATTTTGTCAGATTCCATAGGCCTACACCAGGGATGTCACGATACCAGATTTAGTAGTCGATACCAATACCAGTGAAATTCCATGATTCTCGATACTAATTTGATACCACAGTACAAAACAAAGGTAAAACAATCAATCCCATGTACTTCAACATGCACTCCTTATTACCGTTTGAATACTGCTTTTTGTTATGAAGTTAAACAGGTCAACACACGGGGAAAAATTTACACAACAAAATTTTAGATTTTTATTAAAAGATAAATATGTAAGGGATGATGTACAGTGAACCGGTCATTGTTGTGAAATAAACCTCAACAGGACGATGCAATACCTTGAGTGGTCTTGCGTCGCCTGCTTATTACACGGCTACTTACTGAAGAAATCAATAATTTGACACAAAAATGGTCCGCCATCAGAACTGCGTCCATAGCAACGGTCTGTTACACATAGCAATGGTCTGCTATAAAGAAATAACAGACCGTAGAATGCCATAATTGACCAATCAGAATCTAATTGTCAATAAAACGTGTAATAAAACAAGGCTATAACATGACAACGGCAACTTTTCTTTTCTTGGCTAGTAGCAGATAAAAGCAGAATGACTGTAGTAATCATTAACAATAATTTAAACTTTTTTACATAAATGAAAATGAACAGCGGTGTGTGTGTGTGTGTCAACTCGCTGTCGGAGAGAAGAGAGAGCGCAGCTGGCACCGGTGTATCGATAGTACGGGAAATGACTATTGAAAATCTGAAACGATATGTATCAAAAGAATCGATCATTTTGACAACACTAAAGCGTTAGAATCACAATTTAATCAGCTGTATAATCCCCAGTGTCATTGCACATGATCCCTAACCTTCAATATTGCCAGTAATCAGAAGAGATACTACCTCACCAGAAATGTCTGTATTTCAATAAAATATTTTTCTTGTGCTTAATCGTGTAACATGCTACAGGGCTGCTGCAGTAACTCATAAATTCAGATGTCTCTTTTCTCCTTTATGCCTGAGTTCAAACTGCATAATTGGTAGCCTACAGTGAATGTTTTGGAGAGCATGCATAGGAGGAATATTTCCCTGTGGTGACATATAGTTGATGCAGAACAAAAATGACATTTTCTTCCCCACATGGTTCAACTGCCAAGTATAAAGCACAGAAAAGAACTTTTCTCTGCTGAGACAGCTCTCGCAGCATAGACCATAACACAAAAAGGTCTTCACACTGCTTTCTCCAACATAGACACACATATTGTAGGCTACTCAGTGTGTGTGTATACATGGTCAAAAAGTGAAAGCCAAAATATCCTCCAGACACCAGCATGGAGACATGCATCTGTGCCAGTTATATTTCAGCGAATTTCAATACTCTCCAGTAGCAGACTCCCCAATGAACTTTACAGGGTATTGATATTTTGTTGGGGGTATTTGTGTACACAGTAGGCTCTGCCGTATGTGCTTGCACGCTGCTGAGAGACGGGGGAGGTTGAATTGTGAATTTTGAAATGGTGAAAGAGTAAAAGTGGTTTGTTTTTGGTAGAAGGTGGAAGGTAGTTGTGTTTAAAGAAAGGGGGACTGAGGAATTGTTCCCTTGTGTAAGTGGATGTGACAGCTTCTCACCCAGGAGAGCACTTGTACTGAGCACACACTAGAGGCCAGCAGGGCCACCTGTCACACAGATCTGTGACTAAAGAACTCTATTAGCGAACAAGCACCCCGGGGTAACACACACACACACACACACACACACACACACACGCACGTACGCGCAGGCATGCACACACTCACAAACACACGCACACAAAATCAATATGCGAATGAATGAAAGGAGCTATAAATGTAGAGTGATTAGGTAAGAATACAATAAATATGGTGAAGGATAAGACAGGAGTAGATTGACAGTCCCATTCAATATTAATGCTCATTTTAATGATCCCATTCTCTAGATTATATCTTCACTGTCACTACCATCTGCAATACAATTGCTCAAAAGAGCACATTTTCACTTAACGTTATTTAAAGTACACGAAGGGTGTGAATGCCGATGAATGTTCTTCTCAGGACATGTTAGCTGTTGCATGACCATGTTTCACTCTGTCCACACTCCGCTCGGCATATGACAATTATCAAGATGGATTTGCACTAAACCGTGTATACTGCCACGAATGCGCAGTGTATTTGAAAAGATAAGTGGGGCTCGGTGTTGGAATAAAAATGATTTATATTTCAAATGAGCATCAAGTGGGGGGTGAAAGGCACACACTGCAGGCTCGACTTGGCCTTTGCGCTCGCATGCGCGCAACTTTTCCTTTTCCCTTTTATTGTCTGAAATAATTACCTGTCAAACACTGTTTATACATAATATAGGTTACTTAATGTGCAGAGATACCCTTCTGGAATAGAATAGCCAGAGGAGTTTTCCACACTGTCACTCTGTTGGGTCAAAAAAATAATAATCATATTTGACACTGCCGCATCCTCTGGAAAACCACGACAAGTTGGGCTGTCAGGGCTCTTTTGCTTGGTTCTTGTCCTTGAAGCCTTTTGTCGTTTTTTTCAACTTCTTGCTTCCTTCCCCTTCGGAGAGAGTAGTGGCGATGTGTGATTTTTAAATGGCTGCTGGAATAATATCCATGAAATCAGGGATGATCGTTGCTGTCTCTCAAACCACTACCTCCCCATTACCTCCCAATTGCAGGCTCCCACGTGACGCTGTCTAGCTGATCCATGGAGAGAAATTCATTGGAACAGGTGGAGCTGTGGACCATATCCCATTAGTGAGCCTGCCAAAGGCCGGTCCCTGTAGGAGTAAACCCTCCTCTTCATGCACCATAGGCACAAGCTACTGTATATAGACTTAAATTTATGGGCTAAAACCTGCTTCTCAGGCAAAAAGAGGGAGGGAGTGATGAGCATATAGATCACAGATTTCATTACCTTTAATAAATCTGTAAAAAAAAATGATATAAAACCCCTTTTCTGTGAGGAATGTACTTAGCCTGGAAACATTCAGAGAGCAGTCATTTGCAATGAAAGTCAGTGGCTGAAAACGTACTGTAGGCTTGTTGATGTGTGTATTGGGGAGTGCATGTGAAGGGCGGACATGGCTCTGACTTTGGCTTTGACTGGCTCGGCTGTTAGCCCCTGGCTTCATGACTGTTCCCACATGGCAACACATTATGGCAACACTCTCGATTCTATACATAGCACAAGGAATAATGTCAAAACAAATGAAAGTAATTGTGCGCAGTGATCTGTTTTCTATTTTGTTTTTTTTTATTTTACAAGAACATGAAATCCACACTTCACACAATAACAAAACATGGAAATGTTCTTTTAAATAATCAGGTTGGCATGTGTGTGTATGATGAGATGTGACTTCTATAAGACACGTGACTTGCTGCTCAGATGAGTAAATGCAAGCTGAAGGAAAATCTTCTGTGTGAAGACTACATTTTTTATGTACACTACAAAGTGTGTAAGGACGATTAATGTGCAAATTCTTTTTTTTTTTACCCTCAGTGTATTTGTTAAAGTTGCTATTATCCAATGTGAATTCAGTCCATAAACCCTGACCAATAGCAAGTACTTATTATCGTGCCTGTGACCCAGTGGGGAACTCTGGGGTCTGAAAAGTGAAGCCAATGTGGAAGTGGCTTGAACTTGCATTCTTTCTAATAGCCAGCAGCGGGCGACTCCTCTGGTTGCAAAAATGAAATTCGAAGTCTATGAGAAAATGACCCTACTTCTCACTTGATTTATTACCTCAGTAAACATTGTAAACATGAGTTTATGGTCTCAATCGCTAGTTTCAAGTCTTCTTCAATACAGCATGATGTTCATTTAGTAAATTATGGTCCCATTTAGAGTCAAATAGACGATAAAGCAGGGTATGCTAAAGTGGCGCTTTTGTGTGATTCTTTGTGGAGAAACTCAGTTTTACAGATCTGTCAATTAAATTAACTAATCGATTAGTTGACAAAGAATTTCTTTGGTCTAGGACAGCCCTAATAGTTACTGTCACTTAGCCACTTTCATTAGGTGGAAAAAAACAACACAATATGTCAATTTGAAATTATTAAATTATTAGGCTTTGATTGACAAGTCTTTGTATTAGTACAGCTGACCATACAACAGCATTTTGGCATTTTTCCAGTCTTGAAAATCCAGTGACTGCTAAATGCAGCACAATGGATGGTGTCTCCCACTATGGGGATTGACCTGTGTGCACCGTCTGGGGATGTGGTGGTTCATAATGTCGGCCTCTATTATGATGGATTGTTGTTGAATGTTGAAGCATGTCCTCTGTGGTACTGATGCCAATTCTTGACTTTTACTGGTGCATTTTCCCTCACAATGGTAGTTCACCTGCAAATATCTTGTAACTTTACCTAGTTTACATGTGGTGTTTGGGGAGATGCATTTATGGCAGTGCCGGAGAGAGTTGGAGTATTTTAAAGTGGATTTTTGCTCTTCTCCTGTTTGGCTGTAGTAGCATCTAGTAGCTGAACTCACTCTTTCCGGAGGTAATTTGACAACTTGTAGAGAGAGACAGCAGCAGAGTGAGGGTAGAGGCAAAAGGATCACGGATGAAGCAAACAGACGCGTTGCCATGGCACATAATGGTTAGAGTAGAAGATCCTGTCTCTTCAGGAAAACAATATCAGAGAGCTGCAACACATTCGGTGCCGTGTCCTCCTGTTGAGTTGCACAGACACTGATGCTGTTTATTTGGGTTAGCTAAGTATCCTGTTCCTCTTATGTCAGTTTCCTCCTGGCTGGAGCTGAACGCTGTTGAAAGGCTATGAAAAATTTATCCAAGTTAGACTCCTGGGTCCCATGCTGAGCTGGAAAGCTGATTGAAGAAAAAGCAGTATAATTATCCTCATCAAGGGAAGAGCCTGTTCTGTATTTATATTCCAAAAAGCAGTCTCACTAAGCAGGCACCAATAATCCTTCTTTTCCCTTTATGCTGTCTTCTTCTGCCTTTAGAAACTTTACATATAAAGAAGATCCAGAGTTTTCCACCGACACATTGTAGTATATCATAATTGTAACGATAATAACTACCTCCATTCGCAAGTAAGTGGGATAGAGTGTCCTTGAAGCACTTATGAACTGAAAGTGCTGCATTAGTCTCTAGGGTGTAGTGGTGACTAAGGATTCAGTTCATGACTCTGAACCAAATGGGGAATGTCAGTATTATAATAAGAAAGTTCCATCTCATTTTTCTTGACCTTTTGTTTGAATACTCCCTCTGAGTGTGTACTTTACAGCAAAATCAATATGTGCATCATGGTGCTCTTTGTTCTTCGTGCACAACAACGGCCACTGGCTACAAATTGTGCTTAGCATATTATGTCCTATAATTCACTGATTTGTTTACGTCTGCAGCGACCAGGTGAAATTATAGGATTATGTGGTATTTAAATCACATAAAACTGAGCTTTTCCCCAGGCTGGGAAGTGAATCAATAAAGCTGGCAATTGTTCAGCAACAACACCAGAACAGCTTGAACCTACATATATTATCTTAAATAGACACAAGCCGACTGTGCTCCGAGTGAAATGTTTTAAGGTACAAACTGTAACTCCTTGTTGGCCTTTTACTAATCAGAACCAGAGGGGAGAAAGCTGCTTTTGTTAATAGTTAATTAATTGCAGTAATTCTGTGTGAAAAAGAACACTTTCTTTAGCCTGTAGTGCATGTGGGTGTTTACTCTGGCTATTACTAACAAATAGAAAGGTGTGTGGTTAACACATTTGGATTATGATGTTTTGCACTGTTGTATAATTATAACAATGTTGTATAATTGAATGTCCGTTTTTGAAAATAGTAGTAGTAAGTGGACCTGTAGTTGCTCATGACTCGGAGGTTGTTTGAACATGGCTTTCACAGAAAAAATTGAAATCAAATTTTGAAAGTACACAGTCTTGGTAATTTCAAGTAGTGTCTATCTACAGTAAATACCTTAGTGAAACAGAAGTTGGAGCGTCTTTAGCGTCTGTACTGTGACGTAGAGTGCTACGGGAATGAGTCCTAAAACATGGAAATGAGTTAGCATTTTAGCACTTCCGGTTCCCTCGTCTGGAAGTCAATGGATTTTTTGAATAGGTTTTTAGTTAGATGCCTGAATTAAGGTCTGTGGATAACACAAGCTGAAGAGATTTTGACGTTTTATTCTACGATATAAAATATGTCAGTAAATACCCCACTCGTGAATTTTGAAGCCTTATATGTCTTAAAAAAGGCGGTTGCTAACAAGTGGCTAAATGAGACTACTAAACGTCATCACGCCGACTCGCCTGCCTTTACAGTCTCATTGTATATACTCACGCTCAAGTGACCGTGGTGTAGTTAATTTATAGCCTAACGTTAGCTTTTTACTTCTGTCGATTGCATTCACGCTGTTCATTTGTGAAGATCGTCTTACGGAACAAAACGAGTAAGTATCATTAACGTTTATTTGCCACAGAGCTTATTTTCTGCAATAATCCAAAAGCCAATGGAAAAATCCCATTGGCTTTTTGTCAAGGGAACCCAGGGCGATGCTAACTTCCTGGTTGGCCTACAAAACTACGTCATCCCTGGAGCACTCTATTTCACAGTGAAATAGAATATCTGAGCAGTGTATAGTTGCAAGAGGGATTTAAATCAAATTCTTCGCATTTGATTGGACCGCTAAAAAGTGGGCGGGCTTAGAGTTTAGCGCGATACGGAGCTACAGAGGACTGTTGGCTCCACACACACTCCTCCCTCACCTGTTGTTAGATCAGGAGGGGGACGAGGGAGAGGTGAAAGGGAAACATTGCAGATTTTCAACCGGCTCTGTGTCACTGCAGCGCGGGCAGTACATGCAGATCAACGGCGCCAAGGCTCCCTCCATGCCGCCAGTGCCCGAGCTCCCCGCTCACTCGCCGGCAAAACTCTGCTGGTTGTTTTGCGTCATCCAGCGGACGTTCATATCATCTGCATGTACCGCCCGCGCTGCAGTGACACAGAGCCGGCTGAAAATCGGTAAAGTTTTCCTTGGATGAATTAGACCTCAGCCACAACAAGGTTTTTGCCCACTGATATCCAAACACACATCTCTTCCTATCTCTCCATATTACTCTGTTAGCTACTACGACCCACATACGGTGAAGTGCGGTTTTATATGACCAGTTCCATATACCACCATATGGTATTGGCTAGCTAATCGCCCAAAGTCTCATTTGATTGGATGATTTTTTGTAAACTTTTTGAGCTGTGTATTCCTCAGTATATTCGAACTGTTCGGTAAAGAATTAATTTGAGAGTTCACCTATGAACTAATTCATGGACTGTGGTAGTGCTGCATCCCACTGCCTCTTTCCAGCACTTTAAAGATTTTGCTGACTGGCCCAAAAGCAACGCTACAATTGCACTTCAAAACAAAGTATAGCTCAGACAGTGTCAGTGGCCCCTTCTCATCCCATCCCAAGCCTTAACATGCTGCTCTCCTGAGACTCCCTCCCTCCTCAGCCCTGACATACTGTACGATGGACGGTTTTGAAGCTGCAAATAAGGCTTCAGGGTGGCTGAGTTCCAACGTGCATCCTCAGCCCTCTCCAGACCATGACTGGCCTGTTACAAAGCAGCATATCTACTCATGAAACTGGAGTCATTGCATGTCATTTAAAAAAAAACAGAAAAAAATGTCCGCATGTGATGGAATGTTTTTCTGTAGCTTTTTTTCTTCCCCACACTCCTACGCACCCACAAGAAATCCAGCTACATTCCTCGTAGATTTACATGTTTTGGAAAACCAGCCTAATTTCGTTCTCATAAAAGTTTAACATACCCCTCTCTTAGAAGTGCATTATTAGCTCATGTCTCTCATGCTCATGTTTCACTTTTAAGCAACCCACGCACATTTTGTCCCGCACTGCAATGACTTGAGCGTCATTAGCTTGAATTTTGCACAACCAGCTCTATGTAGACTCACTGGCATTTTGATCATAAAGCCATTTCTCACATAAATGGACATTGAGAGATCAGTCGTGCTAACATAGACCAAAGTACTCGTGCTGCAGGCAGTAGTGTGAGTTACAAACATTTTGTGCTTTAGAGAATACAGTCCCGGGATACAGTAGCCTATATGAGCTGAGACGCAGAAAGAACATTAGCAAAATCCATATTAATATTACAAGAAACCAAACCCGCTGGGGAAAGATAGAGACAGTAAATCAAATGGCTTTGAAGCATACAGACAAGTAATGAGTTCATTAAGACAGCACTTAGCACTATATATGTCCAGTGTGCTGCATGGTAAAGAAGAAAAATGGGTTATTTGTGTGAATACATTTTTCAGTAATAAGTTGCACAGGGGAAAGATTCCATTAACAACTGAAGTTTTTTTTTCTTTGGTTTTATATATATATATATATATATATATATATATATATATATCCTCCTCCATTTGCCCGGTTATAGCCTATTCTGCACCACTCCGGGATGAAAAGCTCAATACGTTTTCAGACATTGTCCGTGCAGTGTTGGTAGATCCATAAGATCCCACCCCATTTGTGAGAGGAGTGAAATCAAAGCAATTTTCTTGGCTGCACTTAAGAGGACTTCATCTGCTGTAGCTGACCTATCTCTTGATTTAAAACACTGGAAGGAGAAAGTTGGAGAACGGCAACTTTTTTTTTTACTGCCAGTTATATAACTGCAATACAAGTGTTAGTAAGGCCAGCATTTTAGAGTGTTGCACAAATTAAATAAAAAAAATAGAAAATGCACACTCGAAACTGCGCACATCTCGTCCCTTAATGTTACTGTACCTCCTGCATAGTAATTTAATAAAATAGAAGAAAACTTCACTAGCCTGAAAAGAAGACTACCCTGAAATACGACCCAGCCCTTTTTTTAAAAAAAAAGAGAAAAGGAAATACTCAACAAGCAAACTAACTAGCTTATTTAAATAAATATACAGTAAATCAGTGAAAACCTAAAATATGCCTTGCTATGCATAAACAAAATGCAAAAAGAGAAGAGAGAAAAGAGAAGAGAGAAGTTATGATGCAGACTCATCAAAAGGCAAACTCTACAGCCAGCATGGTCCGAGGCTGGAACAGATCTTGGCTGAGCGCTCTGCAGGAGGCCAGTAGAGCCTGCCTGCCACAGTGGCTTGAAGTATGTGGTGGAAGGTGGAGCTGCGGGTGGTGGCGGGTTTCAAGACGAGCAACACAGAGGATAGGAAAAAGGGCTTGTTTGTAAATGGGAAAACAATGGTGAGCATTGCACCTAACTGGTAGAGATGTGGAAATGATTCTAAGATGCATCGCGATGCGGACGTGAACGATTCTGCATTGATGCGGTGACAAAACATAATCGGGAGTTTGGTTTCATTTCAGCTCAGTGTGAGTCTTTACTGCGTTTTGCTGCCATTTACTGTCACGCTTTTTTTCTCTCCTCTCTCCTCTTTCTCTCTCCTCTGATTGCTGTGAGTCACCGAGGGCGGAGCTATGTACACTAGGGCTGACCAATAAATCATATTTTCATTGCCATCGCAATATGAACATACGCGATAAACACATAACAGTATGAGTAAGGAAAAGTAAGTAAGTAAGTAAGTAACTAACTAACTAACTAACTAAAGTCCACTGGCTGCTAAGCTAAATCATGCAGTGTAAAACGCCATACTCATTCAGGAAGTGTCCTGGCTTAGAGCTGCTATGTGAAACCTTATTTTTTGTAGATTAATGCACACTTTTAATGCACTGTTAATGTTTGTTATGTTTTGTTTATGTACTGAGGTGGGTCACAGAGATACTGGTATTGAAACGATGCAGCTTTTTATATTATAGACTGTTATAGTCTGATTTTTGAAAGCACTTTCTAAATAAAGAGGAAGTTCAGATTTATCTGACTGCTTGTATTAATTGATAAAAAAAGTAGCCATGTGCAGTCATACAGAAAATTGAGGATGCAATACATTGAGAAGCATCTGAGAATCATTGTGCATTCAAATTATTGACAGTGTAGATTCACAAATCTACTGATGGGATGGATGAGATGATGTGGAAAGTATGAGGATAGAGAACAGGCTGGAGAGCAGATATAGCCATGGCTCACACTCACAGTGATGGACCAGTGAACACCCAAAATTTAAAAAAAGTATACGAATGACATAGAGAAAATCGTTTAAAAGGCTACAGCATAATATAACAACATTGCTGGCATAAAGATCTGCCTTGACAATGAGACCCGGACAGGATGGACAGCGTTGCATCTCAGTAGAGGAACAGAGGAGGAAATCCAGGAAGTCTTACCCCGTGTCTACACTGCAAGCTTATTAGACGTGTATCAGCGACGTTTTTCACTCGCGCGTCTGACGCAACAGATACGCTCTCATGTTAATCTACGCAGCTGTCTACACCGGCTCCGTGCAGGCTCGTGTCTCAGCTGCGTCTCATGGGCGTAACCGCGACCTGAAGCGATTTTTTTAGGCTTCAAGTCTATTTGTACGATATTAATGCGTAAACGCAACGCAACGCAGGTTGATGGCCAATAAACACTACTACTTTACTACATTACTACAATTTACTACATATTTTAGGGTTTTATCGTTATTTTCTCATTTGAAATATTAAACTTTTATCATATCTTTTATTTTCTCATTATTTTTACCCGGTTCTTTGATAGTATTGTTTCTGATGGAATGTTTTCTCATTTATTGCTGTTTGTTTATTGATTCCGTTTTGAAATGTTGTATACAAATAGAGTTTTCTTTAAAAAAATGTTCAAACTTCATCGGCAGCGGGAAAACATAATTCATTGTTTAGTGTGAGATTGTCATCTATAGCGAGCGCAGGCCTTGCTTGGGCTCAGAGAAAGCTGTAACCTGTTCCAAGTTAAAGCTGAAGTAGGCGAGATTGGAGCAAATATGATTAAGAAAAGGTATTTTTATAAAACGGTCGCTATATCCTGACAGTAGTACATGAAACAGGTAACCTGAAAAAAATCATGTGCCTCTGTGTCCTCCGGTGTCCTCCGGTGCTCCTAATGGCATCTGTCTAGACAAGTTCTTTGTCATCTTGTTTCTCTTTCAGTCTCTCAAAGAAGTGGATTACAAATTGGACTAGAGAGTAGTTGATATGGCGTTGTAAAATGGGCATTTACACAGCCACAAACCAGTACAAACAACTCTTAGTGGTGTGTTTATTTGCAGTGGTGAATGGTTAAATTCTTAGATTGTAATCATATAGTTTGATTGTGTTCCTCATGATACAGCACTATGCAGAAAAGAACCCGAAACAAGTCCGATCATCCACTCTAATATAACGCTTTAAATCAAATTATGTAGCTGAAGTCATTTGCAGCCTGAGGGTTTGTTGCTCTGCTACAATCACATGTGACTTCTTCCTTTGCATGGTGAAATCCGTGAAATAATAGACAGCATTAACAACCCAGCATTAAAGGAGTGCAAACACTACATCTCCACCACATGATAGATTGAATGCTCCTCTGAATGCAGTGGACGTCAGTCACAATGAATCTGATGTGCAGCTAGTCAGGGGGTGGCTCTACTTTTCATCCAGCATGAAGAACACAGGCCTCAACGTGCAAGATGGACTAGCTGTGCTCATTGGGGAAGACAAGTCGGGTTCACTTTAATTTTCCCCTGCCTTTGTCAAGATGCTAGGGTGCGTTCAAAAGATTCAATTTATTTTTTCTTTTCTTTTATTCCCCGCAATATAGAGAATAATTTATTCGGGCCTATTCAGGAAATCTGTTTGTCAACAAAAGACATTCATAACAGAGATTGATGGCAGTACCGTGTAATGAAGGAATGTCAGTTATGCAGTATTCTAAATCTGTAAAAATAAGCCTCAACCTGTCACACCTGTCATTATCATATTCATAGAATAGCCTTCAGTGAGCTGTGAATAGCAGCTTGAAATCCAAGTATAACCAGCACTGTTTCTGAAGAGAACGTGAGTGAATACAAGACATGTTTTCATGGAGCAATAGCTCCAATTTTCAAACAGTCATCACACAAACCGCAGCTATTAATTAAAGCCCTTGGTGTTGATGGAACCCAAAACAAACTGGCCAGCAACCATAAATGTTAGTACAAATATGTCCAATTAACGGCCTTAAAATACAGAACGAATCGCTTTCATATTATGGCAATTCATTTCTTTAAAAGCAAACATTTCAGCTCGCTTGTATGCAATATGTGCAGTACATGCTGTAAAATGTATAGCATTTGTGAGGCAGCTTTGTACTGGACTTTTTTTTTGGACAGCAGGATTGAATCATTATACTGAGGCTTGACAGTCCTTTATGGTCTTAAAACGGGATGGGTTTTCGGTCCTGTCTGAATACACAAACAATTTTGTGGAATATTCATGCTCTAAACATTCAGTTTTTACCTCAAGCCAAAGGTGGTTTATTGGGTTGAGATCTGGGGAGCGAGCTGAGCTGGCAACACTGTGATGTTTCTGGAACTGTCTGAATATGATGTTACGCTTTGTGCTGCTGGAAGAAAAAAAGGGTGGGCTGTGGACATGAAAAGATGTATTTTGTCAGAAATGTTTAGGTACGCTGTGTCATTAAAATGATACTAAGTTGGCACCAAAGGGACCAATGTGCATCGAGAAACAGGCTGTGCAGCCTCCATACAGGACGGACCCACGGACTCATGCAGTTTATGCTAAACTGTCACTCTGCCATGACCGTGTTGCAACACAAACCTTTATCCCTTTGGACCAGGAAACGCTTCCCGCAGTGCAGTGGTGATGACATCCCCACCATGGCTTCCTCTCATTCGTTTTGAGTTGACAGAGTGGAACCTGGCATGGTGTTTTGCTCCTGTGGTCCATCCATTTTAAGATTTGACTAGTTGTCTGATTTTTGATGCCCTCCTGCACATCACTGCGGTACTCAGCTGTTACTTACATTTTGGTGGGCCATCTGTCAGCTTGAACAAATCTTGTCGTTCGACTGTGACCTCTCCTGGCAACAAGGCCTTTTTGTCCACAAACCTGTCACTGACTGGAAGCTTCCTTGTTTGTTTTGTTCACAATTTTTTTGCTCACGGCACCATTCTGATTAAACTGAAGTCACTGTGGTGAGCGAACTGCCCAGAATGTGTTTGTGTTGGAATTAGCACATCTGGGATCAGACATCACACCACATTTAAAGTTGCTTAGATCACATGCTGCCCACTCTACCATTTAGTTAGTAACCAAGAGTTTCTGAACCTCTCAACCCTGTTTGCATGATTTACACTCATGCATTATTCATATACAGTATGACTCGCTGTCTGGAGGAGCAAGCTGTTTGTGTAAATGAGAATGTGTACTTAATAAAGTGGGTAGCAAGTGTAGTGTAGATCCCTTTCCGAGAACAACAGTCATAAAAAAATCTAGTCACATGCAGTTTGAAATATTACCGTGGGCCTCCACCTTCTTAAATGTTTAAAATATCTGGTAGCTCTGTTAGTCCTTGATGTCAGAGATGACTTATAAAATTAAATGCTGAATTTAACAGAATGAAAAAAGTGAGAGTGGGGGAAAAAAAAACTATGCTTAATGTCCACAGTAAGCAAAGAGAGCAAGTAAGCAACCTGTCACTGCAAAGGGCAAAATGATTCATATTATCTTACATACAGGCCTGGAATTGCATCATTTTAGGGACAAGGCCACTTGGCCTTTGGTGTTGTCAATTTTTTTGAGGGCACAAAGGCCAAATGCCAGGGCAGCAAGGCCATCAAATAAATAATAATAAATAAATGATTTTAACGGGAAAATAATTAATTTAACTTTAGGGTTAAGGATGATTTTTTTTCAGTGAAATAAATAAATAAATAAAAAAAAATGTTTATTTCACACAAAAAAATTATTGGTATTTACAAATGACAAATATTTCTAAGTTGTTTATTGTTGTTATTTCCTACTTTGTTGTGCTGTAGCCTACAGACAAAGTTAATACCGTTAAAAGTCCAGTTATGAATGACATGGTGTTGACAGTGTTTTAGTTGTTAAAAATATATTCATCCTCATCATTATTTCATATCTATATTTCACATACAGTGCCTGCTAGCAGGATGAGAACACTTGCATTTCTTCTCGTACTTGAAAGACTACTGAGGGGGGTGGGGGGGGGGGGTAGAAGGAGAAGGAGCCGGTTTTGGGTGCATCCCCTCAACCAGCGAAGGAGACACTCTGTGGTTTGCGCTGCGGCTCTGTCAAGAGCAGAGCAGAGAGCCGCCTCTGGGACGCTTGTGGGACGCGCTGCGGTGCGTCTGGTGGAATCACAAGCATTGTGGCCGCATCACAGCTGGAACACGGCGCAGAGCGGGCTCAGTCTTAAAGCTAGAGTTAAGATCCTGGTATCATATGAAAGTAGAAAACCGAAGATTGGTACCAACCCATGTCATGTTAGCTTGTCGGGAAGAACGCTAAATAACGCTCCAAAGTATCGCTAAATTTTGGGGAGGAAAATCTGGCGTGGCCATTTTGAAAGGGGGTCCCCTTGACCTCTGACCTCAAGATATGTGAATGAAAGCTCTGAGATGAACAGAGTGAAAACGGTATACTATTTGGTATAACGGCATATCATTATTTAAAACAGATGTTGACAAACTGCATAATTTGCAGTTGAAAGAAGGAAATAAATCGCAATGAATCGCAATATATCTTATCTCAAAATGTTGCGTTGTGGCTGCTGGTGAAATTCCTGCCCTGATTAAATATCTTTTGAATCAAAACAACCAGCATGAAAGAAGCTGCTTTTAACCAACACTTTGGTCCAGACTCAAATGCTTCAACAACTGTTGGATGGATTGCCATGACATTTTGGACATTAGTGGTCTCAAGAGGATGAATCTTAATAACGGGTTGGCACAAGATACAGATATTCATAGTTACCCGACTATGAATCCTAATGACATTAATGATCCCCTGACCTTTCCTCTAAAGCCACCAGCAGGTTGACATTTTTGGATGTGAGTGAAATGTTTCGACAACAGCTATTCAAGGGATCGCCATGAAATTTGTGACGGACATTGATGCCCCCCTCAGGATGAATAGTAATAACTTTGGTAAGCCCCTGACGTCTAGCACCATCATAGCTCAAAATTTAATTTGCTAATGACATTCCCATAAGCCTCAACTTTTTTTCGTATTTAGCACTAATTAGCTTATGTTAGCATTCTAACTCAAATGGTGAATATGACAAACATTACACCTACTAAACATTAACAAGTTAGCATTGTCATGGTGAGCACGTTAGCATGCTGATGTTAGCATCATAGAGCTCAATACAGTTTGCTAGTTTTGTTTCCTCAAGAACACTCGACAGACATTTGGCAATATATGAACTGTATCAGTGTGTTGCCACATACACAGGCTTTTAGATGCTTAGCAAATCCTTTTAGCACTATTTAGCTGTTTTAACATGCACGTTAGGAGTGATTTTGATCACCCCGATGATAAACTCAGTGAGGCAGGTGTACTCAAATTGGTCAGACATGGCGTGAAAAGACCAACTACTTTGTGGTGTCTGTGTCCTGATGTCAGGAGTTGGGCCTTGAAACAGAGGCACGTTCACTCACCCACTGATCCCGCTGAATGCTGACATCAAAACAAACAGACAGAGGAAATAAGCTGTGGCATTGAATGAACAAGCAGCTGTCAACCATCCCGGCGTTACATGACGGGCTGAGCCGCGGTGAGAACAACAGAGCGTAAATGGGAAGGGACAGATGGACACGCTCCGTTTGGGTGACAGACTGCACAGCCCTGGGAAAGGTGTGGGACAGACAGCTTTTAATAAAGAAATATGTTTGACACAGTAGACGCTTGCTGCAAAATCACATCAGGTAGCCCGAAGAGAGTTTATGACTCTGGTGTCGGTGATAAAATATGAAAGCGTTCGGAACACTTCCAAGCTGTGGAAATAGCCACAAGTAATCTCTTTCATGCCACGGGGAATTTGATGATCTAATTAGGCTTAATAATCAAAGCCGCAATCAACCAACGTTGTTCGTAGTTTAAACTCTTTATCATCTTCAATGTTATCGTTATAGATGCATTTCACTACGAGTTTTGAATGGGCTCAATTAGATCGTGAATAGAAAGTAATCGAATTGGATTGCACTGGTGAGGCTGTCACACAAAGATGCATGCCAGCAGTCCCCTGATAATGTAGCCACAATGATTGCATGTTATCTCCGTAATGATAACGATACATAAGCAATCTCCAGGCGTCCCCCGGTGCACTCTGCACCACTTGCATATCTGGTAATTCAGATACGGTCGCATAACAACACTCCTATGAGTCATGCGTTTTGTTTTAAATTTTAATGCAAAGTTTTGCTCAAATCTCTCCGGTGTCTCTTGTTATTGATTATAGAGGAAGATATCGAAAATCAGGTAATATTAAGTGTACTTTTTGCGTTATCACCAAGACTGTTAAAATGATATCTTGCCAATAGCGTCACCGTCAAACTGTAGAGGCAAAGCGGGACACAGATTACCTCCTCCCTTACGTCTGTTGGGAATAGCACTGTGCATTCTCTGTACCCATCAACACCATAGATCTTCTTGAATTTGACAACACTCAATTGCCCTCATCTAATGGCTTGTATTCTTATTTTGAAATGCGGAACAATATGCAGGCACTTCTGGGAAAAACAGATGCAGACTGTCTAGCCTGGGAAATAATTTTATTTGAAATTATATATTTTCTTAATAGCAATGCCACTCACATATATCTCTGATATGACTGATCTGGGATGAAGTTTGATTTCGGAGCTGTCAGGAGCCACCAGAGACGTTTGCGTTGCAGTCGAGTTCTTCCCTCAGCGAGTTGTGCAAACAAATGTGGGCCATAGATTCTCAAAGAAGTATTTGATGTTTTGTGTAATGTTGGAGGAGCAATAGACAAACAGAACAGGGAAAATCAGAAAAAACTACAAAGATACTACCTACAAAAGTATACAGTAAATTCTAGGTGTCTTTGTTGTCGCTGTTATATGAGATTAAAGGAAGGGTTATGGCGGAGAATGTGTAAATTCCATGTTGGCAAGTACAAAGGAAGAAACTGCAAAGATCACACAGCTGTTCAGGCGAGACTGAAGAATGATATTGTGTATGAAAATTAGGGCTGGGCGATGTGGCTCAAATCATCTGTCCTGATCATATGTCATTTCATGTTGAGATAACAATATATATCACGATATAGCATGTTTGCTGGTAAATCAATAAATAAATAGTCTGTATGAAATGGTAAAGCCTATTTGTATACTACACCGTATTTGTATACTGTGTACTAAATAGGGATGCTAATTTTGAAAAAAATTCTTCACCGATAACCGACCCTTGTTAACCGATTGTTAACCGCTAACGACAAGATTAGTGCCTAGCATGCAGCGGTGCGTCAGCTGCAGTGTACAGTACGAGCACAACAGACAACGGAGTCCCCACTTCACCATCAGGAGAGCTGCTAGCACCCACGGTGCTGCGTGTAGTGTCGCGGACATGCGTCCACGTTCCCAGTAGAAGTCTCCACCACACATTTAGTTTAGTTTAGCAGATTGTCCGCTGTGTCTGGCCGGCTTAACGATACTCTGTCTGCCCGGATTAACGATAGCGATTGTCCGACAAACGGAGTGTGTTTTTGTGCTACGTTAGCAGCTGTAGCTCTGCTGGTAGCTTTGTGCGTACGTAGACCGTATGTGTGTGGTGGTGGGGAGTGTGGGTTTTAAATGCTACGAGGCTACAACTCGCTCCGCTCAAGCGAGCCATAGACCGGAGCCAACTTCCTGCATCTTGCAACTCCGGCTCCGCCTCTTAAGGTGGACCGGCTTTTCTCCTTAAAGAAACGAGCCGCTCCTCTGAGGTTTTCTCAGCTTTTTAATTCATTATTAATATTTCTTTTAACCGTTTTAACTGATGGCGTTAATCGGTTAAAGTTCTTAACGTCGGTTAACGGTTAAACAGTTAATTATTAACATCCCTAGTACTGAATGAAAAGTACTGAGCATTTTCTCATTCTATTAAGAACCCTAATGCAAAATGAACATTTTTGCAGTGAAATTATAGAGAAAATTAAATATAGGCCTAGACCGCTTCGACCCTTCAAACATGCATGAAAACATTGTTGAATCATTCTGTAACGTGACCCCGATGAGCAAAAGTGTTGCTTTCTGATGTAATCAGACTGGTAAATGGGTCTGACATATTTTGTTTCTAAGAAAACCAAATTGTACGAGACATTCAATTTTCTATAGATAGTCTGGAGATTGGATATGGATATCTACATTATATAAAAATGTGTTTCTAAAGTTTTGTTTTCCCTCCCTGAAATGTATGCAGAATATCATTTGTTTTTTTGTGACAGATGCAGACGAGTGTGACTGTAAAAAGAGTCAAACATCGGAACTTAATGTAACTTGACATAGATTGTGATCAATGACTGCTTTTCAGAAAGCAGATTTCATCCCGTGATGCTCAACAGCACTAATTAATGTGCCACTCTCCTGGCAGCCACAGTGTTGACCTAATCCTGCTTATAGCGCCACATTTTACTTGTCAGTGACCACAGAAGTAAAACATTTGCTTCATATTTTTTTTGCCTACATGGAGGACTGGCAGGCTGGATGGTTTTGAATACCGAGTATTATTCACTCCACATCAAAATAGAAGTCCGTTTCATTATTTATTCAAAGCTGCCGTAGAACATTTTCTTTTCAAAAAGAAAAGCAGAATCTTTAAGGAAACAACAATTCCAAGGATCCGTGGTTCCTGGCTTATTAAACTTGTAATTTGTGTGATCAAAGCATGCACATGAATATCTTTTGTGAAACATCCTTTTTGTGCTGTGTGACATATTTCCAAATACTGCCGTGGCTCAGTCAGAACACCATTATTTTGGTAGCTGCTAATGGCCCAGGAGACCTGTCAAACCCTCCTCGATTCCTGAATAAAGATGAGAAATTACAAGCTAAGAATGAGGATAATTTAAAAAAAAAACAGCATAACCAAATTTCCAGCACGCTTACATTTTCAAGCAGGTTTCTCTTGTGTGTACTATATTGCGTTTCAGGGTATCTAGTTAATTGAATGTAAAGCCATAGGATGATTTTGCCCTCTCATACTTATGCTACACCAGTTTAGATTATTGTGGGATAAGCTTTCTCATTTTTTAGTGTCCACAAGATTATCTGATTTGGGTCTATTCTTGCTTATCTGGAGGATGGACTTTCTTTTACCAAAACTTTCCAGGACTTTACTTTGGATACTTTCAAAGTTTTGTGAATCTATTAAATTTTTTCCTCCAAACATCATGATATACGGTATCTCAGATGAATACTCTAAAGCTGAAAATTACCAAACATCTATTCCTAAAAGGTAAAAATAACAAGAATGAGCACACAGTATCTGCCCTGTGTCTTATATTTTGTGAGTGCATGTATGAATGTGTGTGGTTAGGTTTTTCTCTCCTTTTGCTCTCCTTTGAAAAGCAGCGACTATTTTGGTTTATTCTCCCTTTGAGTAACAAAATATTCACTGTTTAGTCTCAAGATTTATCAGTATCTGTAAGAGCCCTTTTCCACTGCAACTTCACACGCATCTGTTATCAATTTCCCACAGTCATGCAGTCATGATGCTTGACTTTTCTTTTTTTTTTTACACCGCATTGATCCCCTAAGAATTCAATTATGGCTTGCCCCATTCCAGTGGGAGGTCAGAAAGCAGTGTCAACAACTGTCTCTCGGGTAGAGAATCGGTGTCCTGCTCAAGACACTTCCACTGGTGGATGTTTTCTGTCAGTGGAGCTTGAAACTGTGTTTATAACTAAAGGATGGTCTAACTGTTCTCTTAGCCACCCTGCGTCCTGGTCCTGATGGATGAAAGGTACATTTTAAAGCTATCAAATCTTTAAAATATATCCAAATCACAAAACAATTAAAACATAAAAGTATATTATCTTACCTCAAAGCTAGATTTTACCATCTGGTCTTCTCTACATTATACTGTATATAATTGTGTGTATGGGCAGAAATATGTGTCACTAGGAACTGAATTTGAATCATTTAGTTTTGAATTTGTATAGTTTAATTTGACCAATTACATTAAAAAACTGAATTTAAATATAAATTAATTAAATATAGTAATTTGAAATTGAATTCATTAGTTTGGAAATGAATTCCAATAAACTTGACACTGAATCTAATATTATGAAATTGAATTCAGTTGCTCTGAAACTGAATTTGATCCTCACTGAAAATTCAACTCTCTTTATACTTTCACATTCAGTTCTCGCAATTCAAATTCAGTTCTTGCAGTTGTTTTACAGTTTACTGAGACACACATCCAGTCGTCGAGGAAGAGCAATCAAGCGCGGATTCACAGAACTCCGGTCCGTGTACGTTTTGAGAGTTAATTTTATGGATTAAATCCAAAGTGGCAGAAACAAGAAAACCATTCGTATCTTTGTTTTGTCCTGAGAGCGGGCGGCAGCCCTGAGACAGACCGTAAGTTAGCAGCTGTAGCAAATCAAATTCAGCCAGCGCAAACCAGAGTTTGCTGATCCCGGACCGCCCCGACTCCCTGCCAGATCAGCAAACGTTGTGTTGCTGCTGTTACACAGGTTAGACCCGGTGCTGCTGCTGGCCACCGGCCCGCTCTGACCCCCGCTGCTAGGGGTTCGAGCTGGCTGAATTCAAGTTGCTAAAGTCACTAAATGAAGGTCCGTCTCTGGTATGCCGCCCGCTCTGCTCCCGACGAAGTTTTCCCTGGGGAGGAAGAAACGAAAATACAAGTGGTTTTCTTTTTTCTGCCTCTTTGGATTTAATCCAATAGAGAGTTCTATAAATCTGCACTTAATTGCTCTTCCTCAACGATCGCATGTGTGTCTCAGTAAACTGAGATATAATTACAAGAACTGAAATTGAATTGTGAGAACTGAATGTGGAAGTATACAGTATAGAGCAGTGGTTCTCAACCAGGGGTCCGGGGGGGGTCCCCAGAAAGATGAGAAGTATTTTCAATATTTAGTACACCATAGAAGTGAGCCTAATGAGAGTAAGAGTCATAAGAGTGACTATTCTGATCCTAGTTTTCACTTCCTCCATGGTTATCTCCTCAACGGTAGTTGACAACTATAGTATTATGGTCTCAGTCATATCTAACAACCAAAATCTTCTCGGATGGAGGTTCCTGAAGTGAAATCTTATCAAATGGGGGTCTTTGACCTAATGTTTATCAATTTAGGGGTCCTTGACACGATAAAGGCTGAGAACCACTGATGTAGAGAGTTGAATTTTCTGTGAGGATCAAATACAGTTTCCGAGCATCTGAATTCAATTTCATCATATTACATTTTACAGTTTCAAGTTTATTGGATTTCAATTCCAAACTAGTAAATTCTTAAATTTATTCTTTAACATTTTTAAATTATGCTATTCAGATTTAGTTTGTTTCAATGCAATTATTCAAGTTAAACAATACAAATTCAAATGATGTGATTCAAATTGATTTTTTTAATGCAATTATCCAGTTGAGAAATTCAAATATATGTGATTGAAATTCAGTTTCTAGTGGCACATGTTTCTGTCTGTATGAATGTGTGTGTTAGGGTTAGGTGATATGACGGCATATACCGTGTGACGATAGAAATGTGTCCACCAGTAGAGATTTGGCAATACCGTTTCCACCGCGGTAGCAATTCTCCGGTGATTTTGTGATTTGCGTGCGATTTCGCGAATCCAGCCGCCTTGCAAGGTAACGTGATTTGGGCAGACATGGAGGAGGAGAGTTACATGATTACCAGACATTTGCAAACTGTAGTTTATTTTCAGCTCTTTGAATTGAAAGATGAGCAAATCCTGCAGGAAAAGTCAAGTCTTTTTTGCTTTCGGTGTAACCTTAAGTAAAAATTTGTGTGATTTTTATATTGCACTGACAGGCTGGTATTTATTTGCACTTGTTAACCTTGAAACTTATAACGCTGAAATAATTGTTCTCAGGAACCTTAAAGCTTCCATTTTGAAAGTCTGAGTCTTTTGTTTTTAGTGTTGTCTTATGTGAAGCTTTTGTTTTTGTTTTGTATGGGATTTCAAATGTGATGAAGTACGCAATGGTTATTTCTTAACTGAATCTACAGAACAATTACTGTATTTTAATGTATATAAAATTATATATACCGTGATAGAAGATTTTGGTCATATCGCCCACCCCTAGTGTGTGTCTATGCTCTGAGTGCAATGATTGAATTTTTGATGGCTTCTTACATAATGCCTGCACTAGACTCATTTAAGCCTCATTGGGTGGTTGCTTATCTGATATTTGTCTGACGGAAAAAATAGGTTTCTATTTTTACCACACCTGGAAATTACCAGTGATTCCAATGATTATGTGTTTTTCAAATCTAAGAATTATATTCATATGCAGCTATTCAGAATTATTGATTTACTTTCAGTGCAAATATAAATTGTATAGACAACATCGACATTTATATTATCTATCCATCATCGTGACCTTTTTGTAACCTTAAACCAAATGATTGATGACATTAATCTTTCCTTAGCTTTAACGGAGATATCTGTCTAATAACCATACTTTGGTTACAATGAGTGGAGACATTAATATTGAAAAAAACCCTATCAGTGAATTTCATGCAGATATGTTCTACATGATGCTCTATGTAGGTAGTAAAAAAAAAACTCCAGGTGGCTTCACATGGCCCTTCAAAATGTATTCTGTTAGAAATATAAAATGTGGGAGATAAGGTTGGTGTTTTCAACAGTCATACACTTGTGAATGCCTCTCTTGCTTCTCGTCTCCTCAACATCACAGTAGTGTCAAAACCAACTGCTTCAAATAGCCACATTAACGGCAATTTAATGAGGGCTCGGACTGCCTAACACTATTACTGCTCTAATTATTCTCAAAGTGCTTGGTGTGTGAATATGATCTGATCTTCCACAGAAACACGCAGAGGTTCTGGAAGTGCATAAAATGTTAAAGGAACTCAGCCTCTTCAGGGGATAGAGACTTAACGAGCTCAACAGCCTTTGAGTTGCCTGGAGACAGTGGCAGGGTTATAAAGCATTAAGGAAGGAAATCATGTCCCCCTGAACACAGGAAAAAAAGAAAGAAGCTGCAGAGGTTCAGACTAAGCTGTGGGCGGTGGCTGCAGAGGCTACGGGGCTGAAGAGAGAAGAGGTAAGATTCAGGATCAATACAGCAACATCATCGACAATCACTAAGGCAGTGACATTTAAATAAAGCCCATTTAATGCCATATCCAGACTTAAATCTTTAGGAAACAATTCCCCATAAGATGGTACTGTTCAGCGAGTTGGAGGCTTAGAAGTGACATTTCAAAGTGCCATGCTACTGTGCGGACCATTTCCTCTCTTAATTATAGAGTGAATCACAGCAGTGTTTAATAATATGCGGTGTCAAGCACTGTCAAGAGGTATATTTCTATTGCTAATCTCTTTTCCTTTTTTTTTTATCCGGCTTCTCTCTGTCTTCCACCTTTGCTTCTCTTAACAAAAACTCCCAAATGTGACAGTTGTGTTGATGGGATTGAAGGATTCTGTACTGCCCTACAGGCAAATCTTCTGTAGTTTGGCACCCTTCTGTATTTCTCCCTCCCTCTCTGATGATAAACTGGAAAGCCTTTGGTTGAAAAGTCAAATCCTCCTCCTCCTCCTCCTCCTCCTCCTCCTCCCCCTAATTTTCTGTACGTGTTACTGGAAAAGCCAGGAGCACGAGGAACTTTCACATTTCACATCACTTTTAGCCATGCCAGCGGCTCGGCTCTAGGCATGGCAACGTCGGTCAACATGTCCACCACTTTTGGTCCGACTATCTGATGGATTGCCATGAAATTTTGGACAGACATTCATGGTCCTCAGAAGATGAGTCGGAATTAGTTTGGTGATCCCGGACTTTTCCTATAGCGCCACCATGAGGTTGACATTTATGGTTTTCAGTGAAATGTCTTGAACGATTAGAGTATTTAAGAAGCAGTGTGTAGGATCTGACGGTATCTAGTGGTGAGGTTGCAGATTCCAATATGTCTGTAAAGGGGAGACTCGTGGGTACCCACAGAACCCATTTTCATTCACATATCTTGAGGTCAGAGGTCAAGGGACCCCTTTGAAAATGACATGGTTGGTATCGATGGATTCATTAGGTTTTCTAGTTTCATATGATGCCAGTATCTTCACTCTAGCTTCAAAACCTGCTACAACCTAAAAATCTCAAATTGCGTTAATGGGTTAAAGAAATTAGTGGCGTTAAAATGAATTTGCGTTAACGCGTTATTATCACGTTAACTTTGAAAGCCCTAATTATTTTTATTCAAAAGAATAGATTGTTTTTCATTTAAATGTCTGGAAGAGCTCAGTAATAAAATTGTCAAATCATATTTTAGTAGAGTTAAATGTCGCTGATTGTGTTAAATGGGCGTATGATATCATGTCATATCGATCGCAGGCCCCTGAATTGAATCAAATCGAAGCTGTATTGTGGCAGACTTTGTGATTTCAGCAAATATCGTATTGTTGTCCAAAGAATCGATATAATATCGTATCATGATGAAACTTGTGATTTACACCCCCTAGCCAGCATTTGAATTTAGCTCAAAGCTTGCTATGCAAACATTTCCTCACAGAGCTGCTAGCACGTCTGCAGACTTCTAGTCTTGTTCTGTTATGTTTTCATTTATTTTTAAGGTTCATGGAAAAGGCTAACTGCTGATACAAATCCTGGGGGCATTTTCTTCATTAAATTTCTCAGAGGCTGTCAGTCTTTGCTGCCGTTGAGCTCGTGCTCTCCTAGAAATGCCTCGTCATTCTGTATTATATCTACGAGCACTGTTGTTTTAAAGGTTTATTTATTATTTCTAAAAATAGTTGATCTAGATTTTAATATTTTATGGGGTCAGCTTTGATGACCGTATATTGTCTGAAGAAAATGAAACCAATAAATCAGAGGGTGAAGAAACCTTCAGGGGATGATTGTGTAGTCTTGTCTTTAGGGAGAGAAACAAGGGAGAAACACAGACCTTAGCTAATTTGATTGGCATCTATTTTGATGGCTGCTGAAGTGTCCAGGTGCCCTCTTATCTAATTCTCTGTTCGGCTGGGAGGCTGGAGTCTATAATAGCCTCGTTATGGAAGCCTGTTAAATTCATTATGAAAGAGGGAAGCAGGAGCGACAATGGGGGCAAGAGCTCAGTAGTTCTGACATTCTTCTGGCAGAGACTCTGCAGGGGGAATTGTGTTTCTCATTTTCATTAGATTTCATTAGATAACACCTCGCTTTTCACAAGCAGTTAAAAAGATGAAATGCTATTTTGCACTTTTGCTTTGTCCCCTGCCCACACAGAGCTGCTTTTCAAGGCTGTGTCATTTTAGAAATGGAAAAAAAAACATATATATTTAAGAATTAAACTCAACTCGTGTCTCGGTTTGAACGTTGGGGAGATGATTTGAATGTCTCTTTATTTTCGGCATGTAACAAACTAACAAGCAGCACAACTTTAACAGATTTATTAAGCTTAATACATCATCCGGACAGAGCAAATGTAAAAATGCAGTTGATACAGCCGCCCACATTGTATCACTGAATACATGCCACAGTCTGCAGCACCTCCTCAGTCACTGCATAAATTATCATGCTTCCTGCCAGATGAAGATGGCACGCTGTCTTTCTTTTGGAAGAAAATATGTTGGATTAAGTTTGACAAGGAAAAATCACATTCCTGTTTTATGAGCACTCTGGTCCTGTCAAACACACTGTTACAGTTCTCAGTACTGAAATGTTGTGTTTTCAGTAGGGCTGTGAATCGATTAAAATATTTGATCGCGATTAATCGCATGATTGTCCACGATTAATCGTGATTAATCGCAAATTAATCGCCATTTACCCTCGCCAAAGTGTAGCGCAAGTTCGGAGCATTATTTAACCTCCTTCGTGACAAGCCAGTATGACCTGGTTGGTACTAATGGATTCCTTAGGTTTTCTTGTTTCATATGATACCAGTATCTTCACTCTAGCTTTAAACGCGTTATTATCGCATTAACTTTGGCAGCCCTAATTTGCAGTGAAGCAGAAATCATTATTTCAGTTAGCCTGTATATTACTTGTTCTTGGGGAGTACAGTTATAAACTTAACATGCAGGTATCAACAGGCAGCACATCCAGCTGGTCCTAGTCAGAGCAAACATTGATTCACATTTCCCCTGAAAAAAAAAAAAAAAAAACTCCTTTGAGAAACTGCGTTAAGTTTTGCATCTTTAACCCACATTGAATGCAAATGTTGAATTTAGTGAAAAGTGAAAAAGAGGAGCTTTGTGTACAGTATGTACTGCGGGGCAGCAATGGCTGCTAGACGAACATCAGTGTAGTCATGAAATAAGCCATGAAAGAGTGGCAGTAATTGCAGCCCATAAAAATACATACGATCATGGATCTTCAATTATCACTGACATGAGCAAAACCTTTTGCTAAGGGCTTGATCAGACTCGAGAAGAGATGAAACAAAGGAAGGACATAAATAAGAGAGCACATCAGCCCAGACACTAATTAGTGACAGGACCCACATGAGCACGAACAGGCATAATTACACGACATATGCAATAAATACAAATACAGATATGGCATGTCACCAATTAGTACCCTTATGAGGAGAAGAGATGGCAGGCACTCTGTGGAGCAATCACTAGCAAAACACATAATTATTCCTCCTTTTTACTTCCATGAAATTAAAGTTTATAGAAGGAAGTTCTATATTTGTATTCATGCGTTACATGTTAAACACATAAGACTGGCAATATTTAATTTGTAAAAAGTGGCCATACAGTAGTTGAATATGTGTTAGTGTTGTTTGTGCTAAGTAACTTTTGCTGTCTGTATAAGTCCCGGTCAGCTGAGAGGTTGTGTCCTGCCGAGTAGAGAGAGTTGTCTTCGGTGTTTGACAAATATTAGACTGTCGTTAGGGTCCGCCGGTGACCGGGGGAGCGCTGAGAGCTTGCTGCACTCTCACTCAAACAAATCCCAAAATAAAAGTGCTACAGGTTATTGGACAAATAAAAATCCAACTGAATATAAATTGCGGTATGTTCCACTTTTTGCGAGCTTTACGCTTTCTTCACTCACACTGAAGAACTTCCACACCGACGACATGATGTGTGTGCATGTTGTGTATGTGTGTGTGTGGCTGTGATTTTACGGTCTGTGCCGCCGTATGTGCAATGTAAAACCACGATGCGGCACGTGTGTAAATTTGAACGGCAAAAAATGGATATATGAGACCGATCGGCCGGTCACCTGTCGTGGCCGATCAGCTTACAACTGTTCGGTTTCGACCGGTGGCCGATCGATCAGTGCATCTCTAATTACATTCGCTTTGGCATTGGCCATTTACACATGTTATATTATCAGATTTACAAGATTTGAGGGTCAGCTAGCGAGGTCTACTTTCAAAACAGAAGCTACCTTCACCAGCAATCAATCTTTAAACTTTCTATTCAGGGTGCCCCAGTGGTGTAATCGTTAAGGTGTATACCACAAAACAACAACATCACTGGTTTGACTCCTGACCAGGGGGATCTCTGTTGCATGTCAAACCCGTCTATTGAGCTGGTAGAAAGCTGAAATCTATTCTGTTTAGCTTTTAACTATCAGAAAAGGGTTCATGTTATTGCTATAACAGTCAGGAATAAAGTTTTTTTGTTTTTACTTAAGGTTCCTTTCAGCAATGTAACTTTCAAAACAAACTCAAGTGTTGCCCATTGAACCATAAATAACAAACCCTCTCAAACATTTCTGAGAAAATATCAACAGAATTATTTTTAAAGGGGGGGCACAAGTGCTGATACAAATACCGCCTCAGCTCTTTGTCGTGCTGCAAACCTCTTAACCTTCAAACACCAACCCCTCCTGGTTCACTCCCCCGATCTCTCTTTCCTGGTGTTTCCTCTTTCCTGGTGACCACCTAACCTCTGCAGAATATCAATCAATCGGGCTGTAGCACGCTTCATCACTTGGCCCTCCTCTACTTTTGCTCAAGCAATCAAACTGATTGTTCTCTGGCCTCCTAAACCGTTCCTGAGTCACCCCACAGACTCCTGCTGAAATGTCAACCAAATTAGCAGCCAGACTCCCTGCGAGCATCACTACGTAGCACGCAGGAAGTGATTCTCGGCCGCGGTACCGCTACCACATGGAGCTAACAACCGTGCAAGACAAAACAACTACACAGCTACATCACTTGCCATGAAAAAGTTCCTGAC
Source organism: Sebastolobus alascanus (assembly GCA_916701645.2). Lineage (NCBI taxonomy): Eukaryota > Metazoa > Chordata > Actinopteri > Perciformes > Sebastidae > Sebastolobus > Sebastolobus alascanus. The sequence continues at coordinate 330,530 of CAKAOJ020000177.1, forward strand.
AAGTTGCTAATGTCAAAGGTGCGCCTGTTTGAAAGTCCAAACAACTCCGCTGCTGCTATTGGCAGGAGCCTCCTCCATCCCAGCCTTATATGAACCCTGGTGTCTCTTTATTTCTTAAGTTTATTCCCATTTGGGGATTGTTTGCAGTGACCCCCCTGCATATTATTTATTATGTTATTGTTTTTCTATGTTGCTTTGCTGCGTTGACACAGCAGGGAGCATCCCAAAATGTAGAACCATACTGACATGTCAAAGTGAGTCGACATCGATATTTGCAGCCTGGCATGAGTGTTCCTGACAACTAAAAATGCTGTGGTCATACATAAAGATCAAAAAGGTTATCTTTCTAAAATTAGAAATTATTTCTGAGAATGAATGTAATTTTTTTTTTGCTATTTAGCTTTTTTGGGCTAAATAAGCTCATGGGCAAAGCTAGAACTCTGTATAAATATTTCTTAAAAATGATTTCGTCATTCTCTTAACTTTAATTTGAGGTGTGTTTCGGGCTGTAAGGAATGAATCCTATTTTTTTGTCTCCTTATATAATATTCCTGTTGCAATTTACTTACTACCCATATTAATAATAATTAATAGTAATTATACCAAATTTGCACACTATGAATGATTCAGCTGAATAAAGAAATGCAGCAGCATTGTATTTTAATTGATTCTAGCCAGCAGGGACACATTTTCTTACTTGTTTATGCTTGTGCCATAATTCTCAAAGGCCCTGTTCAACCCCCTCAATATGTCATGTTTAATCAGCAGTTTATGCCATGAAAAAGATGTAGGCTGGTGCTTACCTAAGACAAATGGCGCCTCTTTACATCCTTAACTTACATCTTCTAAGTTTGGCACACGTGGCTGCCGTTCCATGTTATTCCACGGCATTTGTTCCCTGCCATAAAATGTCTGACAATCTGTCCGATATCATGTTTCACACAAACAGCAATGTTCTTGACAGGACTTGCTCACAATGACAGCCGTATTTCATAAAGATCGAAGCTGCTATCGAGATTTCAGTTCACAGTAACGCTGTTTATGCTCCTGCACAGCAGGGAAACAAGAGCTTTTCATGTTGTGTGTTTCATCGAGGGCTGTTTATATTTTGATGGTAGGGGGGGAAAAATAGGTGCTTTACTACAACAACCAACCTATCTCAGCTATTGAAAACACAGAACCACTGAAGTGTAAAAATGCTAGCTTCAAATGACACACCAGCAGGATTCTAAGCAATAGCCCGATGGCCCGATGGCCCGGGGCCAGTAAAAAAGTAAGTTGGGCCAATGACAGTGTTTCCGCCAAACATTCGCGAGTCAGTTCACCTGTTCATCTGTAAATGCGTTCATAGATCTGTAAATGTGTAGACAAATCTGTAAATGCATACAAAGTAGTGATGCACAGGTCGACCCACAACCCGCGGTTTGAGTGGTTTCAGGTGAGCTAACTAGAAAATATTGTTGGTTCTGGCGGACGGGTCAAAAAGTGACAAAGCAGCGTTCCGAGTAAGTTATTAATAACTTACAGAAACATTGCATGCAATGCAATAATGCGCTGTCAAGAGGTCGTGGTCATTTCACGTATTTCTTTCTCACACAACTCGTGCAGTATAATCAAAGTCTCATTAATCCAGTTGTATTCTCATTACTTCCCAAACACATGCATTTTGCCAAAATCGTACTATTAAAATACTTACACCACTACCGTGTCATGCTTGCGCAGGCGCACTGCGAGTCCGGATGAGTAGTGCGTCTGCGCAAGCATGAGACTGTTAAACAATTCAATTACATTAAATTAAATTAAAATTAAATTAAACAATACTGTATGTCTATGAAGTAATGAATTATTCTGAAGTGATAGAAAAACTGTATCTGTAAAATATAGCACAGACTCACTATAACAAGTGGTCATTGAGTTGTCAGCACAATTTTGTGCTTGGGGCAAATGGAGTTCACAATGAAATGATGCAATAAAGTGCAACAATGTTTTCATTATCGGTAAGATACCTAATCTACTGTATGAAGATCCTGTGATTTCCTACTAATAGTTCCCACACAAAAGTGCCTAATTAGTAATCAGTACAAGTGTTCAGCGCTGATAAAATACAAAAAGATGATCTGCAAAATACCTTTCATTCTTTCTGCTTTTTTTTTTTTCACTGAATGAAGCCGGGGCTTTCAACAAAGAGCTGCTATTTAAATCAATACATCCCTCATTACAGAATGATGAATATTTCATCAGCAAGACTATTACTTCAAATGAATAATTTAACTGTGTTATATCAGTCAGGGTTGGGGGTTCAGCTGGTACCCCGGTCCCTCAGCTTTTAAACCCAACCACTCATTATGAAGCTCTTTAAAACACTGCGTAACCCAACCAATAAGGTCCAGGATTAGGTTCAGAGATTGTTCTCTCTGTAAATGCCAGGGTAGCAGTTCAAACTACTGACAGTAAAGGTATCCTCAGCTCCAATTAGTCATGATATATACATTGTATTGAGAGCATTTCTCTTTATTATAATGAGCTCCATGCATGCGTAAATCCTATATGGGTGTATGGCTTTTGTGCTCATTATAAATACAAAAAGCCCCTCATGACCTAAAGCAGTAATCTATCAAATATTAAAAGGACTAAAAGTAATAACTGCAGCTGGCAGTGGAACAGTTTCTGTGCATTCTGGTTTGTAATGAAGACTGTATCATTTTTTCAACTTGAAGATTTTTGTTGTTAATTTCTTTGTTGTTTCAGACACACAAACAACATTTTGTCGGGACTTGTGTCTTTTGTGCCTACGGATGACAAAAATGATCAAATTCAGTTATTTTTTTTGACATGCTTAATGGAACATAGCGCAGCTGTAACAATCAATTATTTTGATATGAGATCATCCAGATTACTCTGACAATGATTCATCTAATCAGATAATAATATTTTAACGTGTCTTCCCACGTCACTTTCAATGAAAGTTATTGGTTTTATTTAGCGCGATGGCCTCTTCCATAATTCCTACCCCCCCCCGTACTTCCAGTGTCCTTGCTCGGACCACACCCATCTTCGAACTCTGCCTTCAGTTGATCTCAATTACACAGCTGTAAAGTTTCCTGACTGCATCTTTCACGGTGATAAAATCTGTCCACTGAAATATAAAAACACCTGGCGAAATACTCAAAAACCGCCTCTGTTGTGGTTCCCGATACAGTAGGTAGATAGATAGATAGATAGATAGATAGATAGATAGTAGGTGTCCCCAGGAACACATTTTGCCATGATGACTCACACACTGACTCACAAGGTGAAAACAATACCAGCGTCGTTGTCGCTGCTGGTAAAAATACAAGAAACCTACAGGCCATGAATGAACTTTGAAGCTCTACTGTTTGAGTGTAGTTTCAGTGGCATATACAGTACTATACTGCACCACTGCATCACTGCCCTTACCAGAAAAAGCACAGCATTGTTCGATTGTTCATGTGTCTAAAGCAGCCCGTGTTTACGACCTCTTGTGTCCGTGCGAATAATGACTGTTTCTGTCAGAAGAAAAAAGGCAAAAGTAGCGTGATGTTGCTGTAGTGCTGCAAAAAGCTTTTAGAGAGGAGGGGGGGGGGGGGGTTTCGGAAATTGGACGGTTGTGTGACTCTGTCGTGAGAGTCAGCTTTTGGCTTTTGGCATCCTGTTTCCTACCAACAGTCAACATTTTTCTTTTACCCATTACCACAATGATTCCCTAACCATAACCAAGTAGTGTGTGTGTCGAACCCTAACCAAAACCTGAACTATAACTGTGGCAGATCAGAAAGGAGCCACATCAAACATGATTGTTTTTTTCTTTTTACTTCCTGTCTCTTATTTCCGTCCTCGCCCCTATCTACCCTTTCTCGATTTTCAGCTTACAGAGTCAATGTAGTGTCAGCTCATGTGCTGCAGAACCGCTCCATGATGAAATGAAGGTTTTAAAGCAGAGAATTTAAATAGAAGATTTGAAATGAAAATCTCTCGGAGTAATCGTTTAAGCCCTGAAATACAGTACCGATGCAGTACCGAAGCAAATTCTGGAACCCCAAACATGGACTGAGCACGGTAATGCTACAAAAATGATACCTTTATTATCGGTGACATCAAATTCACTATCATACATTAAATATCGAGCGAGTAGATTTTAACCTTCGGGAGTTCCACAGGGGAAAGGGATGAATCCACTTACCCCCTCTGAACTTCATCAAAATGGAGATAAGAGTTCTTTCAAGTGTTGAGCTGTGCTGGGTATTAAGTAACACAAGGTCAAATTCAGTGTTCATGTAAGATTATGGAAATGTCAGTCTTTTTCCCTTCCCCTCCACTCTGTAGCTAGGAGCACTGACACACAGAGAGCACACTGGTTAAGCATGTCATACACAGATAGCGTGTGTTGATTGTATGAGAAGCACCTATTTCAGTCACATGCCAGCTCGTTTGTAGTCTTTCACTCAGACAGGTTATAATTTCTGTGTAATTGCTTCCATTAGCGTGAATTGCTCTTCTGAAGCTCGAGTATGTAATGACATATTGTGAATGCAGATAGTGGAGCATGGGCATCACAAGCACTGCAATCTTTTCCCTTCAAAAGGCTGCACTGCCTCTCTTCAAATAAGGCATTTATCGAGTTAATTCCTCAGTATCGAAGCACAAAAATCGGATACAGTATATCTGCAGATACGCAGGAACTTCATCCTTTCAGAGGGAAAATATGAAAATGTAGGCTGAGGTTGATGAAATAGCTGCCTTCTTGTACAAACATGAAAAGACACTCACATTCATGCCACATTTAAATCACAGATCTACAGTAGTGGCCAAGATGTCGTGCTACCAAAGCTGATCCCTTCATCCTAGGATTTTCACAAGAAGAATTAAATGTGTCATAATGCTTTCTTCTTCTTATTATCATAATTATCTTGAAATGATCATGAATTTTAACTATGACATTCCTTCTTTTTGTTTTAACGTGAAATAAATGTTTCTTTTTTTTAGCATCAAGTAATGGCTTGCGGCTGTAAAAAGTCAGTTGTTTCCGCCTTTGTAAAGAACAGCAACTGTGATGAGCTTCTAGGTTTTTACAGTGGGAAAAAAAAAGTATCAAAAGGTCATTGAAACATCTCAAACCTCCCCTGCGGCATTATAAACTTCTTGTCCATCTGTAAGCTCAGTATGTCATCATGATTTCATCAAAACATGGCCTTTATTGGCTGGTATAAAACCAAAGTGTTTCCCATCAAAACAATATTCTAGTATCTTTTCACAAAGCCGTTGTAGCATACCTTTTAATATTTATGGCTAACTAATCCTTTTATGAAAAAAAAACATTAGGTCAGCAAGTGTGTAGAGAAGACTTTTAAAGGGACAGTGGATTTGGTGACATCTAGTGGTGTGGTTGCAGATTGCAACCAACTGAGAACCCCTCGGATCACTCCTCTCTTTACAAGACTGCGGTAACGTGAGCCGCCAAGTGCAAAACTGTGGTAACGCCGTTCGCCTCGCTCAGAGGCCATCCTTACCATAATAACACTACTTTAGGAGCAACGGAAGTCAGACGGCGGCTGGCAGTACCACGGTTTTTCACTCACGTTACCGCAGTCTCACAAGTGTGTCGGAGAACTACTTCAGGTAATTTAAAAACGTGAAAAGCTCCTGCTAGAGCCCGTGTTTAGTTTGTCTGTTCTGGGCTAATAATAATAATAATACATTTTATTCATATAGCGCTTTTCATGAAGGTACATATTACATTTATTTATTGACGGTCTGTACATACTATGTTCACCCATTCACTTTGTATCTTTTATACCTCTATTTATTGTTTTTATCATTTTGTATACCTGCACCTCTGCTGTGTTTCATTCTGTTTGCTGCTGTTGCTGCTGCTTTGACACCCGTATTTCCCTCCGGGGATTAATAAAGGTTTATCTTATCTTATCTTATGAAACTCAAAGAACTTTACACAGTTAAAATGATCATAAATAAATAAGAACATCATAATGTACATTAATCACACATTAAAAGCAGTTCTAAAAAGGTGACTTTTGATTTGTGATTTGAACGTGGACAGGTCGGTTACGGTCTCTGATGTGTTTGGGGAGTTAGTTCCAGAGGGAGAGGGCAGCTTTGGCGAATGCTCTGTCGCCCCGGCTCCGGTGCTTTATTCTGAGTGGTGGGGACAGGAGGATGACATCAGAGGAGCGGAGGGAGCGGGAAGGAGTGTGATGGTGGAGCAGGTCGGTGAGGTAGGGGGGGGGCCTGGTTATGGAGGGCTTTGTAAGTGAGAAGAAGGACTTTGAATTGGATATGTTGTGGGACAGGGAGCCAGTGGAGGTTCTGGAGGACGGGGTGATGTGATCACGGGAGCGGGAATGGGTGAGCAGACTGGCTGCAGAGTTGTGGATGTAGAAACATGGCAGTGCAACACTACGATTCTTAATTTCAGGTGTTTATTAATGAAAACATTACGTTAAGGCAACATCATGAATATTATATTCCATTTTTGTTAATAGCCCTTTTAATGGCTTCAAGTAAATAACTTCAAAAGATTTTCAGACACATTTTCTCGATGCAAAATTGCTTCATAACTTCTGATTCTGGACTTCAAGTCTACTTCATGCATGTAAAAAAATATCAGCCCTAAATCTAAACAAATAACTGACAAAAAAACAAATAATAAATGTCTTAAATTATAAAAAAAAAAAAGCCATTTCATTGTCTGCCAAATAGTCCAGACTCTGACCTTTGAGCATCTAAACCAATGTATTTAGCATTGCTGGCAAATCTCTTTAGCAGCGAGTCATTCATATCCTCTCTAACAGTATGTCCTCCTAGACTGCTCTGATAGCGATGGCGGAAGTAACTTATCTGGATCTATCTCTCCCCGGATTCCCCCCTATCTCTCCATCCTCTGTCCGAGAGACCTACTGAATGACAAACTGTACTGTTCTCTGTGGATCAATGGCTCATAAGTATAAACCAATTTCCTTTACAAACGGCACTCTGGGAAATAAACAGACACACTGCCTCAGGAGCCTGACACTGTGTGAGCTGCAACAGCCCATTATTCATTTTAATGTTGTGGAACTTTGGCAGATACGCCAAACTTCTCAGATTAGGTTAAAAAGTAAATCTTGCAAAAGTACAACTCAAGTAAAAATTATGTTTTCTATAAGAGGCATCAAGAGAAATAACTATTGTACATAAACTCACAGTTTTTTGCAGATTATCTCTCAAGACAATGGCTGTGGTTTTACATGTTAACGATATTTTTTTGATTTTCTTCCAGGAATCCATTTGTCTCCATTTATTTCACTATAGCATGAGAATATAGTTTCAGAGATTTTAAATGTGCTTTAGATTAGGGATGCAGCGATCCGACTTTTTCAGTCCCGATACCGATAGCGATACCTGGGCTTTGGGTATCGGCCGATACTGAGTACCGATCCGACACCAGTCTTTAATTAATAAGCTGTATGCCTCACTGTGTGGAAGTTTCTGGGATCATTCTTTTGTGTGTAAGGCAACATCAGGCTTGACTTAAATAATGCTTTCCTAACTTTGTAAAACAAAATGTAACAAATAAATACACAGATCTACATTTAGTGAATTGTTATTTATTATTAAAATAATACATCGTACACCAGCAACTTGGTAAAAAATCGTAAAAATTTTCAGGAAGTACAATTTAAGTGTAAACCCTTTTATTGCAGTAACACATTGCTCAAACATGACTTAAAATGTCAGTATATAATGTATATGATATATGAACATAGAATTGAATTTAATAGATCGGCCCCACTGTTACTGATACCCGATCCAGCTATTTGAGTCAGTATCGCCCTGATATCCGGTCTAGCATCGGTATCGGTGCATCCCTACTTTAGATGGGCACAAAGTTTTTGTGATAAGGGAGCAGAAACTGTTCTGAAAATGTGTTGATGTGTTCAAGGATGCTCTGACATTTGAGACTCGTAAGTCAGTTGCTGAACATAAATCTTTTAATACAATAAAACAATAAATTCATGTCATCCTCTTCACAGCAGTTTTGTTGTTTAGCCTGTTGAGTTGGACGTTCTGACAACATAGCTCATCAGTGCAATGCTCTCCGGCTGTCAACAGCCTGTTATGGAGAATTGAAGAGTCCTTGAATGCACCACCGAAGAGAGACTTTTTGCAGCTGCATTACAGAACCACACAATACGTCTCTGTAGATTAATCTCATTTATACCAGTAGCACAATATTGGATCAAAATGAAGCTATCCACTTGACTAGACTGTTGTTGCAGAATTGGATGTTTTGCTGTTCTTTGTCAGTTCTACTAGAATGGAGCTTGATGTGGTTTGTTTTTTTTCCTATTCTTTCATTTAATAGAAAGAGGGGGTTTTCCTTTGGCTCTGTACGAGTATCTTCTCCCCAATTGTTTCTTCCTATGTCATCAGAATAGACAGCTGGTGGATGTAATTGGTGTTTGTGTTTTTTTAGGAGGCCTTTTTTATGGCCAGGTTTTGCATTCCCAAGAAATGTTGCTGTTGGGCGGACATTAAAAGAATGTCCGTATTTTTCCAATAAGACTGATCTGTCTTTTACACGGTTGTCTTGGGACTAGTACACAACATATGTCCCAATATTGCTAAACAACCGCTTCTGATGATGCAATAATGATGAGAGAACTATGCAGGGATATTTTTGACTACACAAAGAGTGTTTGAAACATACTGACATTCGGTTTATTTTACCTTATTTAACTTGTATTTAGCCCGGATAATCCCATTGAGATTTTGAAACTCATTTCCAAGGGGGGTCCTGGGCAAGATGGCAGCGTAAAAGTTTCACAAAAGCACAACATAAAAACACAAATAACAGACTAAAACAACAAAATGGCAAAAAGTTAAAGACAACATAAAAACATTTATAAAAAAAAAAAAAAAAAAAAAAACATAAAAGAGACAACAGACTTAAAACAAGCAGCAAATTGCATCAACCAAAAAATTGTCATTCAGTGCTCAAATCATCCTTGATCCTGTTTTTAAAATCTTGCATCCATATAAAATAATCTATAGTTTAAAAAGTATCTGTAGCTCACACCAAGATAAGGGTCCAACAACTTTAAAAGCGCTTTCACCATCAGTGAAATCAGTCATCAGTAGAGAACATAGTGTAGATAGCGAAGAAGTGAATTATGCGTAGGGATGGTTTTTATAGATATTTTGAGTTTGCACTGTCTGTTTAAAAAGTAAATGGTAAATGAACTTTAAATGATGGCTGATATAAAGAAAAAAAAACTATTTAACACCTTTTGTTGGGTATGTCATTGTTCTTTTTTCAGCTTCAATTACCTCCATACTTATTAGCAGGAGCTCTGTGGTCTTCAACTTCCACCTACACATCATCTCTCTCCTTATAGATTCAGTGTTTTACAACTATCATCATACTCATACTTGATGCTTCATTTATTTTTTCGCCAATAATAATGTCGAAGCCAACTTTCGATTATTAAACACAAGTCTGTGTCAAATAAATCTCTTTTATCAAGACTTCGTTATCACCTTCAAGTTCACTATTGATTTCTGATAATTGAATTGTGGCTGAGTGACGGAGGATCGACTGAAGTTACTCTTACTCATACCTTCACTATCTAGGCTATTTGTTCATGTGGATGGATGGATTTCAGATGGTTTCCCTTTGTGCTCATTTTAAACTTCTCATTTGAGTAATTTGACTTATTGAATAATGACTGAATCCCTCTGTTCTGGACCCCTGAACTAAGAGCCAGATCATTCTTGATAGTCTCATATTTTCAACATTTATATTTATTGACTTTTTCAATGGTTTTGCGCTTTCTGCGTTTTTTTATTTTGCTGACAGTCGTATTAAAGACCATATCGTCATCGTTTAAAAGCGAAGATCTTTGACAGTAATGCCATTTGGACTCACCTCAAGTTAATATTGAACTCAAAGACATATGTGTAGCTGACCATGTGGTTATTGTTTTTAATGTGCGCTTGCCCAGCCTCTCCCTTTACCTGCCTAGTCCTAAAGTTTTAACTCTGCGTCTGCCAGCATATTTACTGAAGCTTTGTTGAGCCCTTTTTCTCTTCCAACACTACTTCAGTGCTTCCACTCAGTTCTGAAGTGTTTGTTGATTGCTTTAACAGCATTTGCTTGAGTTCTCTTGATGCTGTTGCTCCTTTTAAAAAAAAAAAAATTATCGACAGCAAAAATCGCTGCCTTGACTAAATGAAACCACTTCAGCCGTGTAGAGAGGATGGCTAAATGTTATATCATGGATTGACATAGTGTTTTCAATTACTCATGAATGCTCTTCTGAAACGGACATTATTGTCGGGGTCCCTTGGGTTCAAAATACTTACTGGCGTATTTTAAAGCATAAAGTACAAACATTTTTTACTGTTATGCACAGTTATCGGCTTTTTTCCCTCAGCGCCATTTACATAAATCAGAAAAACTCATCCTTCTCATTTACCTACTGCTGCTACTACAAAATGATAGGTGTCTTTCTGACAATGTAAACCCAGCAGCGAAAACATCCACATCCACACTACCTGCTTCAGAATGGGTGTTTACCGATTCATAGCTTTGTATCATAACTCTATGATCACAAGTTGACCCCCGTGGTGGGAATCTCCTCCGGAGCCCATAAAAGAAAGAAGGACCGAGACGACTCCGGGAACTTTAGCTGCTCATCCCTGCATCTCTGTGCACAGCAAGATGGCAGTCTGTGAAGATTCTCTGTCTTACAGATCACAGGATATTGAGAATATCAAAAGGTCTGGGGAACTGGACTTGGAAGTTTGGTTTTGAAGTTTCCTCATTAAAAAGGATTCAATAGCTCTACACCACCGGTCCTTAGAACTGACTGTCCAAATTGGGCCTGTCAACATCGTTTTCATGAAGATGTCATCACAGGGACATTGAAAACATAAGAAGCGATGTTGATGTCCTCCTCACTGTGTGCTGTACCTGATCCTTTACTGCAAATAGAACATATTCTTGATAGGGAGTCGACACAATCAATTGCAGAACTCAATATGCTCATATTATTTACAAATGAGCATTAAGTTGAAAATAAATCGGCGAGGTCTGATAAAGACCATAAAGTAGTCGTAGTGATGAACCATAGACTGTTTATTACAAGTGGACGTAGTCACCGTAACGTCACCCACTGGTTTGTGGACTGCCGCTTTGAAGCTTCGAGTCGCCATCTTGGTTTTTGGCTGTCACCATCTTGGTTTTTTGCAACTTGAAGTGAAAGTAATGTGTGAAAATGTGCTGTGAAAGCGCATTGGCTTCACTTTTCAGACCGGGAGGTTGCCCACTGTGATGAACCCACTGAGAATTACCACCCGACTCTTGCAGTTCCTCTCAGCTCTATAGGAGCTTAATAAGCATCTTCCAGCGCATTGTTTTGTTTTTTTTGCCCTCACCTTTAATATTTTGGTTCACTGTCATCGCTCTTGTACAGTTGTTTTTAGAGAAAAAGCTCTGAAATCTGACTACTGCTACCTGCTCAGCATCAACCAGCAGACAGACAAAGTTAGCAAGTAGCTGGTGAACATAGTGAAATATTTAGCTGCTGATAAGCCAGATCATTTTGTCAGGGGTTGGTTGAGACCAAAACCTGAGCTAAAGAGAGTGAATTTTGGACTTGTATTCATCAAGTGGCATGAAACATGACTCCAAATGGATGATAATGTTGGTCTGAAGACAACAGTTTAGGCAGACGTCACTGTTGTGTTCACAGCTTGAGGCAAAAAATTAGTTATTGGAGGTTTAAAGATTTGATCAAATTTGCTGTATTTCGTTTTTACTGTGATACACTTTATCATTTCAATCTTCACAAAGCTACCCTTGTAGTTGTACTGGCCTGTTACAAATGGCAGTGTAATTTTTCAATTACATTTATTGTAGTGTAGGGTTGGGCGATATGACCGTATATACCCAAGATGTGGAAGAACTCTGGTTACATGATTACCAGACATTTGCATGCTGTAGTTTATTTTGTTTTGTCAGTTGTTTTTTTTTTAAATAAAAGATAAGCAAATCCTGAAGAAAAAAGTCTTTTTTTTCTTTTGCTATACTCTAAAATACAAATTTTTGTGATTTTTATATTGCACTGACTGAAGTCAGGCTGGTATTTATTTGCACCTGTTAGACCTGCAGTAGGCAGTATATTTTTGGCATCATTGGGCAAAAATTCCATAATAACCTTTCAGCATATTGTAATTCAAGTGTTCTGAGAGAAAACTAGACTTCTGCACCTCTTCATGTCTCTGTTTTCAGGCTTTAGAAAATCTAGCCTGTGACGGCAGACTTTGACCAATCACAGGTAATTTCAGAGAGAGAGAGCGTTCCTATTGGCTGTGCTCCGGTCATGTGAGCGGAACTTGGCTTTCCTTCACCAGATTTCACAATGGCGGCGGCATCACAAACTTTCTCATTTTACAGCTAAACCGTACTCTACAAGATGATTCTGAAAACATTTGAGGCGAGAAATAGTCATTACAGTAACAGAATATTGATTCATATCTGATCAGCGCTGCCTAGTTTGACCGTTTGGTCGGAGTTCAGAGTGATTGACAGCCGGCTCTCATAGACTGCAGCTGGGCAGCGGAACTTGTTTTCCTCCGGTAAGTGAAATCTTTCAGATGCCGTTAGGAGCACCGGAGGACACAGTAGGACACAGAGGAACAGGATTTAACTCAGGTTACCTGTTTCATGTACTACTGTCACCATAAAGCGACCGTTTTATAAAAATAACTTTTTTTATCATATTTGCTCCAATCTCGCATACTTCAGCTTTAACCTTAAAACCTGTAACACTTGAAATTCTTGTTCTTGGGAACATTAAAGCTTCCATTTTGAAAGAATTTTAGTTTTACTGTTTTGAGTCTTTCATTTTTAATGCAAGCGTTTTCTCATGTGAGGCAGTTGTATTTTTTGTTCCAGATAAAAGAAGAAAGTTAATGTGATGAAATACGGTATGGTTGTTTCAAACCATTTCTCAATTGAATTTACAGAACAATTACTTTGTCGTCTCTTATAGCGCAAAATCACGTTGTATTGTTTATATTTTACTACCTTGTTGTTGTCGGCTGTGGATGTTTGTTTCTTGAAGTTGTTTGTGTATGTGGTGTATTTTTCCTGGGTCTATTAACTGCACTGATCAGGAGCAGCGCTCCTAATTTAGTTGTATTCTGTACAATGTACAGGCTTTCTATACATTTCTATAACTCCTGCACGTTGCATATCAATTTAATAGTTTGTCGATGTCTGTCGCAAATGACTCACCCAAAGTAATTGGATGGAGAAGGGAAAGAGAAAGTAAGATAAACTTCAAAACCCTGATATAAACATTGCATTTTTTATGAGCATATCTAGGTTACACAATGCATTTCTAGACTGCAACAGAGACTTAGGGGGAGACCAGTTCACACAGAACACTGAGAGGTTTTGATATCCTGCAAGAGCCATTTTCTCTGAACCTCCTACTTAATGCTTTGACACCGTTATCCATGTAAATGCTCAGCGCGGTGCTTATGAATACTGAGAGCTCTCTTTTGCACATGAATTGTCAGAGTGGTTGGAGATCATTTAATTCTTAGGAGATGGTGATTAACACATGCATTCATTTCAGGTTATGCATCTCTTTGATGCTAGCGGAGGGAGGGAGACCGAAAGAGGAAGAGGGGAAAGATGGAGTGGGAGAGAGAGAGACGAGGAGGAAGAAGAGAGGGGAGGGAGGGAAAGCCGAAAAGAAAGAAATACAAAGAGACAGACAGAAAGCCACGCGGGGATGAGAGAGGCAAATCCCTCATAACCATGTATTACTGATGTGTGGCAATGTGCAGGAAAGAGTCTTCATTAACACTGTTGATACTAAGCACAGCCTCATTCAGAAGCACAAAGAACACTTTGCATTGGCAGACATTATCAACACTGCTCTTAGCTCGACAAAGAGTGGAATGAAAAGAGGCAACCATGTATTGTACAATAAAAGCTGCCAGTAATTACGTTCCAATTTCCTCTTTAACAACATTGTCCTTCATTGACATCATGTTCAATTAAAAGCAACATTTCTGCACATTTCTGCGCGCAGTAACTGTGGTATTTGTGGCGTTTGTCTGAGTGGGGGGAGGGGGGCATTTTGAATAAACATAGCTGAATAAATTATGTGTAATATACATGTGAGAGGGAGGATGGATAGAAAGTTCTTGATTGTAGGGAGAAAGGATCAAATATGGTCAGATGAGAGATTCGATGGTGGTTTTGCATTATAATTGTAGGATTTAACCACTTAAAGGGCTATTGAGACAGTCATTATCCTCCTCGTAATGCTTTTCAGCCAATCTCATACTGCATGGAGATATTTTCATCGCTTCACCACTGATAATATGCCAACACCTTCCTTTGGGTAAATATCTCATTGTTTTTAAAGGTCATGTCCCAAATACCGATTCATAGCTCATACGAAAGGGCAGATGTTCTTCAATGAAGCCACAGCTAAGGTCATTTGCACAGAGTATTATCCATCTATACACTGCATCTGCTATCTGTAATCTTCTAACCATCCATGCAACTTATCTGTTTCCCATCTATACATCATCTGTGTGGATCAGCAGCTTGCAGCAGGTCACGGTCTGATTCCAGTGAAGCACTCGAGTTATGTTTTCAACTGCAATAGACAAAATACTTTATTTATTTCCTATAATACTTTAGACTTTTGCTCTACATGTCATTTGGATGAATTTTATTTATTATGCTATAGGCATAACATTATGTGAAATGCGCTTTTGTTCATTTAATTTAGAGCTCTAAAGGCCCAGACACACCAACTCGACATTAAAGAACTAGCGGCGACGAAGGCCGCTTGTTGCGTCGCCTCACGTCGCCTTTGTCTTGGCCAAAAAGTTGCACCCGAACACGCCGCAAAGACTGCAGCCGACGGCCAGTTAGCACGTACGTTCTGCGCCTGCGTGAGAGGAAATAACTCTCAACACCAGCAGGTCGTGATAGTCTGTATTAGTCATTCAAAAAGGGAAACCAGAAGACCGAGGACTGCGGATATACACGCTGTTGTTATGATACGTACATAAAATAATGCGGCGCTTGCCGACTATTTACACATCACTCTCACTCATCACTTAGCTTCATTCCAGATGGACATTCCATGTCGTGAAAATATCCGTGTATTGGATGATCAGATGAGATGAAGATGAAAAATGAAAAGAGCCTTCTGTGTTTTTCCTCTTGACTTTACTCATTTGCTTGTTTTCTTCACGTCCGTTTCTCTTCTCGTGCACTGATTTATTTACAGTAAGCTGAACCGCAAATCAGAGTGATTTCTCTCATCGACTAGCTCCGCTGCCGATTCTACATGCTGAATCGGCCGAAAACTCTGACGTGGGCAGACGAGAGCCGACGGTGTGGGACAAACCGAAAATACTAGGCCGCCAGACGCTCACCGACGGCCCAAACTGTCCGACGGACGGCCGTCGACCATGGTGTGTCAGGGCCTTAAAGCTTGTCGTTCTACAGCAAGTCAGACAACTTCACATGCTCACCGAGACAATACAGGAAGGACTGACTGGGCTCCACTCAAACTGTCAAACTGCAACTTTAACTTGCTTTTACTTCAGTAAGAGCAGTCTCCGGTTTTGCCTTTGAAATGACACGCTGGAGCAGATTTAAATATTCAGCCTTCACATTTAGTCACTTGTTTATGAAAAAGGTTTGTGAGGGAGTTGTTTTTAAAAGCTGTTCATGAATAATGCACAGGAGAAGATGAGGCCGTAATAGAGATATACTGTATAATCTCAATGCAGTGGCCCTAGTGATTTAAATTATAAACAATGCCAATTTACAGCCTTGTACAGTATTCTCTGTATGATAAAAAAACAACAACTACAAGTGACTGTTCACTAAGCCCCGCCCCCTTAGTTACTGTTGCTACGCACATCTGTCTTTCCATTCTTGCAAGTTATACGGTGATAACGGTGGCAGATTAACCACCCCAAATTATAAGTAAAATTTGAAACAGTGGGTTCTTCCTGTTAGACACAGGAGGACAAAAAGGTTTCTCACTTCTAGCTGGTGGCGACCATAGATTTTGGCAGCTGAAAGAACTGTCTAGAACTCCTTTACTGTTATTGCACAACGAAATTAAATAGCAATCCTGACAGTGCATACGCATATATTAAACAGTAATACAAATAAAGAAGAGTAAAAAAGATATATTATCAATAGAACATAAGCATTTTCTTGGCCTATAAAAACAGTAAGATATTGCATGTTGCTGAGTTGCATTGGCTCTATATACAAGTGATAAATAAATACAGGCGTAAATATGTACAAAAGAATAAACTACGGTGCAGTTTGAATGTTAACACCTGTAGTTCTATACTGTATATACATACAAAGGGTGCAGTTGAAATGTGAAAATGTAATGTAAAGCTGTTTAGACACATACAAAGTAGCTTTAACTGTGAGTATTGTAGTGCTGATATTATTGTTGGCAGACAGTCGGTGTCAGTGTTTGACAGTGTTCAGTTCACGTATGGCTCCGGGGTAGAAACTGTTTTTTAGTCTGTTTGTCTGTGATTTGATGGACCTGAAGCGTCTGCCAGAGGGCGGCGGGTCAAACAGATGGTGTTCGGGGTGGAATGGGTCTTTTATTATGTTGGCTGTGAGTTGGTTGAAAACACGGTCTTCAGACGACTTTTTAATGTTTCCAGCTGCCTGATTTTTAAACAAGAACCCTGTAAAAGGCGTCTTAAATATGCATAAATGGCTACATAGATAATATGCTAAAAAATACTAAACTAAACTACGTCTGAGGTAAAAGGTCAGCATCATCACCAGCTGGTTATTCAGCTTGTTATTATAAGTATAACAAGGTAAACTGTAAGACCAGACCGTTGTAAGGCTGCTTAGTTTACTTGTTTGTATTTTCAAACACTTTTAATGTTACCAAGAGCAGGAGCTGCTAAGCTGTAGGCTACCAAAAAAAGGGTGCGAAAAGTTAGTCTGGAGCCCTGAAATCTACAGTATGTCCTCTTGGCAATGAAAAAGACACTAACTTTATAGAGAATGCGATAAAGCTACTATATTCTGTGGATGCACATTTTCTACCCCTCTTTGCTGTGGGTGTAAAAGCTCAGACTGCCAGTTCACAAAGTCAGCCTAACGTGCCGTAAAATATTAATAAATAGTTTTATCATAACTTCAAAAAAGTTGCCCCTAGTCTTGTTTGGATTTGAGCTCTTGCAGGATAGCTTTTTGCCTTGAGTGACTCACATAAAATAATTTACATTTATATATTTTTTGCTCTAAATTATACTGTCACAGTCGGAGCTTGATACTGTGAGTATTACCATAATACTTGGGAAGTTCCAAAGACAATTTTATGATAGATGTCTTTTTAAATAAAGGACGGTATTTTACCGGTGAACATGTACTTCCAACGTCATACATTTTGATGTGGATCAAGGGATGACATTAAAATATTTATGGCGAGACATTTCGGCTCTTACCGCATAAAGTTTATCGCCATTTGCTCTAATTTGTCACATTCTCTGCTTTCTAACGGATGCCTCAGAGCATTCAGTGCCGTGTATCTCTTTTCCAAGGGTTGTTTAAATTTACAAAAAAAAAATAAAAATTAATTTGTAGTGCACCTTTTAGTGGGAAACCTCTTTATATTTTACAAGAGCACTTTGACCATCTGCAGTCTTTATAAATCGAATTACCCAGTCAGTGTCCTTGAATGTTGATGTTGATGCTTTTACAGAGGGGGGAGGTGCAACAACTGCCAGCGTGTGTTAGCGTGCAGTGCTCATTTATTTGTTTGTTTGCAAAATAAATCCACGCTGAAGGTTTTTATTGCTTTAGAAAAGAGAAAATACAATTTCCTTTCATCAGTTGCACTCCGTTATATCTGCATGCGATGGTGCATGGAGGAAATAAGACGGCGATCGGGGACTTGGGGAGCAGGAGAAAGAGGTGACGGGGCTAGTATCATCATGACTGGCCTGTCACTATGTGTGGACAAACTGTGTGGGGATGATAGGGGACAAAGGAGGCGATTAGTTGGACAGAGCACTCGTAATACACTCTCGGGGGACCAGTAAGTCAGGCAGCTCAAAGCTGCAGCCAGGTTCACTTGGCAATTAAGAGAGCCGGGTGAGTCAAAGTGGCTTAGCCTGATGCTCTGCAGCTCTGCGCCAGTGTTGAGAGCAGAGGGTCACTTTCAACCCCTATCAGTCCACCTGTGTGTCTTAATGCACCCATCCACACTGGCTAGACGAGCCGAGGACAGAGCCAAAGGGACAAGTGGGGCCAGAGCAGTACATGGGGGGAATTATTCTCCCCTTTCCCCATAATACTGTCTGACATATCCTTTGGCTTCCCTCCCAGATCACTAGCAATACATATATTTTTCTTTATACCCTTGTTATCCCTGACTCCTTAATGAATTATTTATAGTGGGGGAGAGCATAGAGAGCATTTCCCTCGGAGTAAACATACCAATAAAAGGAAAGACGACTGCAATAAAATGATATGGAAGGCATCATTTGCCCTTTTACCAAAATGGGTTTCAAAGTATTATGACCTACGCCCCATTTTTGAACTTCAAGAACAGCCAAACTCCTGAGCAACATGATTCTCGGGAAACACACGAGTGAAACTGTAGAAACCTTGAATCAAAAGAGATGTATTAGTATTGCAGGGGCCTTTGTTATGTATAAACTCCATCATAATTAATGAATTATTTAAGCAATAGCTTACGACAGGTTGTGGTATGTTGTGATTATATCACAGCTAATGGGCGTTGTTCGGCCCGACGCAAAGCTTATAACGGTCATCAAGTATGGCAGTATGAAAGTTATAGACACATTCCAATTAAAATATTTTTTATATTAATAAATAATAATGTTCACAATAAAATAGGCCTTCCTGCCTGCACATACCAAGGCGGTTGCTATGGAACTGTGGTTGCTATGGACGGGCTGGTCTCATACACCGTTCGCAGCTATACCTGCGAAAAGTAATGCACTGTAATTCGTATATGTACCACAAAATCAATTGTGTGTAATTCACGTAATTGTGAACCAGGAAATATAAAGAGCGGCGAACGCCACGTAGGAAGGAGGTCGGGGTGGATGGGTGGGACTAAAAATACCGGACTTTTGCCCAGGAGACCGACGTTCGTGTCCCGCGTGAAACCAGAAGTTAACGCTTTTGTATTTGTCACGTAACTTACGTACTTATGTAACGCCACTTCTGGTGTTATTTTAACCCAAACCATAATCATTTCCTAGACCTAACTAAGTAGTTTTATTGCCTAAACCTAACCAAGTCGATCTTTTCCTAAACCTAACTAAGTAGCTTTCTTGTGTAAACCTAAGGAGGTTGTTTCCTGTGAAGACGGAAGTTTACTTTGAAAAGACTGAATGCAAGTTACAAGCGGAAATTGACACTAGTTGCTGGACATTCGTAGGAGAACGATCGAAAAAGGAGGAATACGTTTTTCGTAAGATATCATACGAACTGTTGCATGAGAATACGTTGCTATGGAACGTGCATTAACTGCTAGCATATTTCTTTTTTCATCACAGGCTAGCGTCATATTGATTTGATTATTTGGCTCTTTATTTACATTATTGAGTGTTGCCGTTTATTGTGCAACCACTGAAAAGCTGTCCAACGTCAGTAGGATGACTTTGATAACTGCTTGTGCTAGGCTTGCCTTTTTTTGTCAGGTGGAGGTGTGTTGCTTGGCGTGGCGAGGATGTTGCTAAACTTTCTCCGATCCCCGAGTTGCCGCTTACGGCCGTAATCTCTGTCGTATCAAAACCCACATCAGATAGTTTCTGAATCGTGGTGCTGTTGAGGCAGTGGGTGATGTACTTCTGCTGCGGTCCTGCTTGCATATTCTGCACAACATTGTGGAACCTCCTCTTTACGTAGCTCTGCATGTCGTTTAGCAGGTGAAGTTAAGATAGAAGTTAACCTTAAATGTATATTAGCAGCTAACTTTTTGTTACTTTGTATCTGTATCCTGTTCCGTCTCTGCGGAGGTGATCCCCCTGTGACTCTGTCGCTAGGCAACCATGACGTTTTTTTCTGAAAGTGCAAAGGAATTAGACATCATAGCAGTGGTATGAGGATATTATATCACGACTATGAACCAATCAGATTGCTTGATTTAAGCTACCAGTTTTATAATAAACACTTGATCTTAAAAGGGAACAGCAGCCATTTTTAAAACATTGATATTATTCTACTTGCTCATGTAAGCGCATATTGCGAGGGCGCGCCTGGAAACCACAAGGTGGCAGCGTCATCATGGTAAACAGTAACGACCTGTCAGTGGCCATATGAATGGAGTATAGAATTTCTAAATAACATTTAGAAACATTTAAACAAGCTGTCGCTTTCTGAATCTATTTTATGATAACAATAAACCCTTACAGTATAAGACAGGGAAACTGTGTCATACCTATCTGACTTCTTTCATTTTCCAGTAGTTATAGTTCATGCAAGTCCACTGGAGCGGAGGAATCCATGACAGGATTTGGGCAACAGCTAGCTATCCGCGCTCTACTTGGTCAACAAAAGTCTAGTACTGTATTTATGGAATTAGCTACAGCTTACGTTATTTTACTATCTAACTAGCGAGCTACCAATATGCCGTGCATATCGCCAGCATGGTCGCTAACCGCGGGATGGCCGTCACAACATGCGCTGAAATCCTGTCATGGATTCCTCCGTTCCAGTGGACAGCACTTGCATAAACTATTACTACTGGAAAACAAAAGAAGTCATAAAGGTATGACACAATTTCCCTCTTTTGTAAGTGTTTATTGTTAACATAAAATACATTCAGAAAGTTTCAGCTTGTTTATTTATATTGCAAATGTTGAAATTCAATACTTCATTCATATCACCACTAACAGGCCGTGCCAGTTTACCGTGATGACGCTGTCACCTTGTGGTTTCCCGGCGTGCCCTCGCAAAATGCGCGTGCATGAGCAAGTTGCAGTATTTTTTCCATCACGTTATATAGCCTCCAGAAAAATATCAATGTTTTAAAAATGCCCGTTGTTCCCCTTTAACTGTAATAATCTTGGCTGCTGCATAAAAGGAATCGATTAAATCCTCTTACATATTGCATTTTCTAATGCAGTTTGACCTCCACGGTAGAGAAAGTTCAAACATAGTCATCAAATTTGCAGATTTCTCCCAATTTTAGCGTGAGTGTCAAATATTACCCATGACTACCTGGCGATCAGAAACACCCATAAAAACCTTACTCTACTGGAAGCATTTTAACAGCAAGGCCCCAGGATAATCGTCAAGAGGTGGGTTTTTTTTTAATTTGCTTTTTTGTCTCTCCACCAGTCTGCAAGATTACAAGAATAAAGGCAGTGATGCCTTGAGGGCAACAATTTCCAACTTACCGGCAGCACATTCATGAGCGCTCTCTTCACCTAAAGGTCCTCAGAGAAATCTGTGCACCAATTTACAGCTTCCACAATAATGTGAGAAATAACTGTCTGGAAATGAGGAATCAAGCTCTTTGTTACATTTAATTTATTTGGAGGAGAAACCGTCAGCTTCATAGAAAGATCACAGGATTGAATGGCTCTCCCTCTCCCCATGCATGCATATGTTCGGAAGTCTTAATTTACAGTCATTCTCATTCATTCTTAAATCCCCTCAATGATGTGAAGTGAGTTATTCTCCCACACATTAATCTGCATCAAGTTTTTGCTCATCGAGACATACTAGCTTGCAGAGTTCCAGTGTTTCAGTATTGCAGGGGAGGGCAGTGATAGGTCAAAGCAGAAAGCCTGCTAATTGAAGTTGTACATAATAAAAGAAGGGATGGGGGGGGGGGGGTATGAAGGGGGGGGATCTGTTCATTAATAATTGATCAAAGAGCCGTTAAATCGAAATGTGTTTGCATCAATTAATCATCCCCCCAGATGCTACTAATCAGCCTTTTCCATCGCAGCATCATAGCAGTCCTGCAGACTGCACCGGTTGTGCTGAGCCTAAGCCATCATTCATCATGTCTCACTGTGCTCTTAAAGCTGGCCTCAAGTCTGTGACAGAGTGATTAAAACACTATTGCCATTGAGCGCTGCGGGCTTTACTCACAATCTCCTCTGAAAATTGGCTGCAGTCTACACTGTGTACAGTGTGAAACTTGATTACCATGTTTCTCCCAGTTATTGATATTCTTTGAACTTTAACAGGATGGTGAGGCGTTCTGCAACAGTCGGCGGCGACAGTTTTACTTCTCAAAATGTTCAGTTCAATCACTGTCAGGCTCTACAATGACCCGGTTTGCTGACGAGGTGGACACCCACTAGGAGCTAGTGAACAGTACAACATAGAATTCAAAACAATGACTTTAAGGATGACTCTTATTGTAGCTCATGATGAGAGTAAGTGTTATTATACCTCCGCATAGGTTAAGAAAATGGTTCGATATGTATTGCGATTTTTAAGTATTGCGATTCGATATTACGATTTATTGCGATTTTTGTTCACTTTTTTAACACTAGATCATGGGAAAAACTTGAATCATAAACTTCTAGGGACCTTTACTTTGGAAAATATCTAGATTACTACGTAGTCAGAGATGTCCTGAAGTCAAATATATCAGTCATTGTCACAGGCATTGGTTATTACATTTTTTAATAGGAATAGTGAAGGAGCTTTGGGATGAGTAAAGTGACTGAGACTGAGAGTCATTACGCACGGCTGTGAATATATTATATAGCTCCTGTACCATTAATTCATCACATGCACATGTAAACCATCATCGTGGTGATTACTCAGTCATCATTATTAAACGTCAGAAGGATAATCAATGATTAATTTGTAGCGCTCATATTAAAACAAATGGCTTCACAATTTAGAATAAAATGGAATTATTATTGAAATTTACTGTGACTTATGTTCAAAGTGTGTGTAGTTAAATTTCCATCGCTGTATACCAATCAGAAACAGGTTTGCATTTTTGCACTACAGTTTGCAGTAATGCATTTATTAATTAAACAGTTAGAAATAAATAAGAGACAGTAACTTAACTAATGACTAAACGAATAATGAAAACTGATTGTGGCTACCTAGAGTGATTTCATTTTTTTATTCAGATATAAGTGCAGGAAACAACTATCAAAACTTCCATGGTGAACCAGAGTGACTCATTGAAGTGATGCAACTTAACTCGCATAGTTTACAATAAAACTATATTTATTATGGAGAATGAAAGAAAGAAAACTTCAATTTGGGACATAGGTTGTTAAGTCTGTGACAGTTGAATGTAGAATTCGGGACAGTTTTGGGACACGGAGGAAAACAAGTTAACTTCGAGCCCTGGTAGATCTATCCAATTATGTCCAGAGGCGCCTGTTGATAACGCCCCTTGGAAATCGAAAGTGAACTGAAAGGTTCCAGATTAATTTGCATTTGCGATTTGGTCTGGCGATGTCAGGCTACCTTACACTCCTTGCTGAGAAAAGTGAGCACGTTACTGTTACTGCCCAACACTGTTGTGCGTTAATTGCGGTGAGGTGTTATTTAATCAATGTATTTATGCATGTTGGGACCACTGTTGTGTGTCCATTGCCTTTTTTATTGATTGCTGTTTAATGGCATGAGTTGATTAATTCTAGTGAGGTTGTACTGAGGAAGGCTGTTGTAGTATGTTGGATGCATAAATTGCAAAGTGCCCATCTATGTAAAAGAAATTAATATCTGTTTTGCACAGATGGCCCTGTGGTGCAGTTTGCAAAGCGTACCATTGTTCCTTTTGTCCACACAGAGAGATAAACACATCTAACAGCAACAATTATTATTCTAATTATTACGCTATGTCTTTTTATGATAAATATTTTATCTCAATGCTGCTTATTGCTACCTGAGGATAAGGTCATGACA
This sequence comes from Sebastolobus alascanus, assembly GCA_916701645.2. Lineage (NCBI taxonomy): Eukaryota > Metazoa > Chordata > Actinopteri > Perciformes > Sebastidae > Sebastolobus > Sebastolobus alascanus. The sequence goes on from CAKAOJ020000177.1 coordinate 354,513, forward strand.
AATGTGATGTGTTCCAAAGAGTCACCTCCATCTAATCTGCCTGAAATCAGAGCCCCCATCTTTAATTAAGATGAAAGCACAAACTGATGCCTTTTTATATTTACTACATCAGTGAACATCCAGGTTAATCCAAGAAGGGATTATCTCCGCTGACTGAGAGTGACCACTCATGTAATAAACTCACAGGTATGGTGACTCAGTTTTCAGAGGCCCCGTGGAGTCACAGGAAGGGTTCAGCCACAAAGTCGTAATAGTCAGTCCTACTAAGCCATGTTCGGAAATGTCCCCATCATCTTTATTTAAAGTTTAATATCTCCAGGCTGTGTCTCGGGCCCGTTGCTGTTGACATGGAAAATGATCAATGACAGTAGATCAGCCCCACGGGAAGTGCAAGATACACATCACATGATTAATGGCTTTGCTAGCTGTCATGAACTATGCTGGTCCAATACAGTGAAGGCTTCATAAATCATAAGTGTTCTGACACATGAAGTTTTTGTGCACTTTATAAAATCCACCATTTGGTGCGTTTTCATTATTCTTTTTTTTTTTTTTTTTCCTCCTTTTTTTTCTCCTGCAGTACTCTCAAGAACATAACAGGATCAATTTGGCTTCCAATTTTGTCTGTTTATAGTTACTGTATTCTGTTGACAGTGTTGCTATTGCAAAATGCCTCCGGTCTAATGATGAATTAAACATGAAATTTAAGAGTACAAATAAAATGTCCCTCAGGAAAGTCTGTCATGCGCTGTCATGCGCTAATGAATGTCTCTTAAACCTGCATTAAGTGTTTACCACTAGAGAGAAGAAAGATTCCTAAACAAATTCACAACAACAGAGTCCTGATATACCATCAGCTTATCAAGTGCTTCGGGCTCAAGTATGAAAATTGGCTGCTTTCACATCCGACAGACAGAGAGCAACGTGGGCATCGCATTGGAGTCTTTTTTCTTTATACCTGTCAAATGTAGCTCTCATTTCAGACCTGGATGGTGCATGAACCCTTGAGGAAAATACATGGATTTTACTTGGCCTTCTAGATGCTTAGATGTACATGAATTGATGCGACTGAAAGCTGCAAAATAGCTATAGAGCTGGGTGTTGATTTTTAAAGTTGTAATCCTTAAGATTTTTGACGTTCTGACTTTTCAGTTCGATCTGAATCAAGATTACAGCTGTGAAACCTCCCCCGGACCACGGTCTGGACCAAACAGATCCGACTTTTTCAGTCCCGATACCAATAGCGATACCTGGGCTTTGGGTATCGGCCGATAACGGGTACCGATCCGATACCAGTGTTTAATTAAAAGCTGTATACCTCACTGTGTGGATGTGACTGGGATCATTTTTTTATGTGTAAGGCCACATCAGGCTTGACTTAAACATGGCTTCCCTAACTTTGTGAAACAAAATGTGACAAATAAATACATAGATATCAATTTATTTAATTGTTCTTTATTGTTAAAATAATAAATCGTACACCAGCAACTTGGTAAAAAAAATCTTCAAAATTAACAGGAATTACATTTCATGTGTAAACCTTTTTAATGCAGCAACAAATTGGTCAAAGCTTAAACAGGATTTAAAATTACAGTATAGTATATAAACATAGAATTGAATTTAATAGATCGGCCCCATTGTCAACGATATCCGATCCAGCTATTTGAGTTAGTATCAGCCCGATATCCAATCCAGTATCGGTTGTGTGGTCGAGCGAGAGACAGAGAGAGACTGTGGATGCGCTCAGAGCTCAGACAGCTGTTGCTGATCAGAGAAGAGGAGAAATTAGCAGTAAAGTTGTGAAGTGGTAGTAAGTGTACGGTGTAGGTTTCAGTTTGTCCATGAATAAACACGGCAGCTCCTGTAAAGTGAAGTTCCCGTGTATTTCTTCTCATCTGCTGCTGGGTAAAGTGAAGGGGGTAAGTCCAGTTGGAGAAAACTAAAATCATTTTCCAACAGAATCAGAGAGAGGGAGGATACTAGAGGACGGGAGAATCCATTTACAAACCTATCAAGTACAGGGAGACGCAGCTCACCTATGTGATGACAACTTTGTTTGTTATTCTGCACATGGAGCAAGTAGTTCAAGTTTTCCACACAACTGCAGGGCACGGTAAAGTTGGTTACCTTGTTGAGGAAGTGGAGATGTTCAGCCTGTCGCCTGCAGCTCTCCATCTAACAGCTCACTGTGGCTGCTCTGACTGTTCCATTACTCCCTGCAATATTTTTGCGGGGGAAAAAAATGCCAAAAATGGTCGTTTGCTGGTTTTGTTATTGCATTTTTGATGAACGACTGCGGTCGGCGCTAACCTAGATGACAAATACATCGCGTTTTCTGTGGCTGCCTCACAATAAAAGCCACCCGTGTTTTGCTTTTAATGTGAAGCAGCAGCAGCAGTTAGGGATGCGCCAATACAACTTTTTCAGTCCTGACACTGATAGCGATACTTGGGCTTTGGGTTATCGGCCGATTCCGACGCCAGTGTTTCATTAATAAGCTTTATGCCTCACTGCGTGGAAGTGAATGGGATCATTCTTTTATGTGTAATGCAACATCAGGCTTGACTTAAACATTGCTTTCTTAACTTTGTAAAACAAAATGTGACAAATAAATACATGGATATAAATTTACTAAATTGATATTTATCATTAAAATAATACATCGTACACCAGCAACTTGGTAAAAAATCGTAAACATTTTCGGGAAGTACAACAAGTGTAAACCCTTTTATTGCAGCAACACATTGCTCAAACATGACTTAAAATGCCAGTATATAATGTATATGGTATATGAACATAGAATTGAATTGAATAGATCGGCCCCATTGTCAACGATACCCGATCCAGCTATTTGACTCAATATCGGCCCGATATCCGATCCGGTATCGGTATGGGTGCATCCCTAGCAGCAGTGGGAAATGATTACATGCTGCATCGTTTCCAGTGAATCCAGCTACAGAATGACGGACTCCGCCACTAACAATGAAAACTATTAACTAGAGAAGTGATTACTGAATGTAAATACATTGAGTGGCTATTGCAGAAAAATGCCGACCATAAATAGTATCAAGAATGGGGCTATAATTATTATTATTATAACTTTAAAGTGAGCAGCAGTAAAAGCCACCCCATGACATTTCAGGAAAGCATTTGATTCAGTGTAGTCGGAAATGGAGCTTTAAACGCTCTATAATGCTTTTATCTGTAGTCATTTATATTCCTTCAAAGTGCAGGGTGTTAATTCCCCAGATTTCACTGGTGATTATGAGTTTCTAGAACCAACTTTCTGCATTCTTCTGTGTCTATGCGAAACATTTTCCTACTCCTCATTATAATAATGAACTTGAGATGCTATTCTATTCCATTTCTCTGCATTTGCATTCCACACGAATCATTATGCTGCCATGTGGTCACAATATCTCTCCTTAATGGCCGTATGAGTAAGACAGGTCACTAGGGGTACAACTTGGGTATGATTACATATCCACCCACCAACATCCTACAGGACAGTACACATATGTATGCACAAGTTCATTACTCAAACACGCATGTGTGCACACAGTCTGCACAGACAGTAAAAGGACAACAAGAGAGAGGGAATAAGAAAGAAGGAGAGAGATAGAGGTCAAAATTAATAGAACATTGAACCTTTACTAACACTGTACAACAGTGAGGCCATTACGATTATAATTATACTCATTAGCCTAATATCTCCTCCTCCATCCTGTCCAGGATGATATGCAACTCTATTGAGATCCGTCAGCTTCATACCCGTTGGGACTCTGTGAACATATGGTGCATTTAACGATGCGGAAAACAATTAAATAAATAAAATAAATAACTTCACATGAATCGAAAATAATTGTTTATCTGACCATGCCTTCGGGAGTGCACGGCATTTCTATTAACACTGAGAAATATAAAAATAAGTTATTCTTTTTGTAACATTACAAGCCATCAAACCTACTTTCCTGTGTGTTGATTGTATACATCAAATCTGTAGCTTCACTAATTGAACTTTGTCATTATCGTTGTTTCATAAGGATAGATAGATAGGGAGATTGTTTCAGCATGGAAAATGAAATATTTGTGCAACTCTTAAGGATGTTTTCTTGCTTTTAGGCTTCAATTCAGAATTTGCCAATTTCTCAGTGCAAGGTTACTCCTCAAACCACCTCTTTCCACCCTCTACTCAATCCAAACAACAGCTTGCGGGAATTTACCAGAGTTAAGTTTTAATCTAACATGGCGAGGTCAACACACAATGAAGAGCAGCTCTATCGCTAAGTGGATCTACAAAAAATATTTGCCAATGCCGAGAGGCGAAACAAAAAATCATTGAAAAGACATCACGATTTTAAATGAAGCATGTCAAAAGCAATAAATGCATTTCTCCGAGACCTTGTAAAGGTGATACTTTAAATCTGTATGTTTACCTTATTTTAACATCGGTGTATCCGTGTCAGATGCCCATGACTGAACCCATGGTGAACTTGGATGGCTCTTTTTAGTTCATGTTTTCACCTTTTATATTTTTAGAGCCTTGTGATAGACTTGCAACCTGTCCAGGGTATATACGTTACTCTGTCTCAAGGCCAATGCATGCTGGGACAGGATCTAGCCCCGTTGGGACTCTGAACAGGATAAGCTAGTATTGAAAAATGGATGGATGGTTGGATGCAGTGGAGTCTCCCGGGAGAGAAGATGTGTGCTATCTGTTATGAGAATGACAGGCAATCTGTTCTTACCAGCGTGTAAGGCTACAGGTATTCTCAAACATACAAGTGTGTTTGTTTATTATATTGTTATGTTACATTATAGGTTACAGAGAGGAGGCTGGTTAGTACGGGGGTTTACCTCGGGTTGGCTTTCGTGGCAGCTAGCCCGAGCAAGCAGCAGCATAAAGCAGATATTAGCAACCAGCAGATACTGTAAAAACACGTCGCCCAGGAGCAGATCTATAGAGCACACGGCAGCCTACTGATATTGCAAAGCACACAAATATCACAACGGAGCCAAGAAAATGACAGTTGCATGTTAGCACAAGCAGGAAATAGTTTGGTGAAGTGGGCTTGGTGATGTGAAGTAGTGATCCCTGGCATCTCCGCAGAGAGCCATCTGGTCGTTGCATTTATCTCAAATTGCCACGCCACAGAGAGGAAAACGGTCTTCTGTCTTCTTGAAGTGCGTCTTTGAGACTGAGAGCTAATAGAAAGAACAACAAATGGAGTTGAGGAACTCCGAGCGGCAGCAACGGCAAGCGAGGTGCAAAAACACAATTATTCCTCCACAAAGCACAATTATTTCTTCCAACAAAGCCACTCTGAAGCAACACGATTGGACTCTGAGCTGGTGAGGTTTCTTATGATAAGAACACGGGCAGTAGTGGTAATAACAAGTGTTACAGCAGACTTGGCTAATAAGCAGGGCAGCCCAACAACCTGAAAGCTTATATACAGTAGACCACACTGTAGCAAAGGGTGCTTTGGATGGATATTCCAGCCAGTAGAATAAGGCAATGTGGGGGCATGGCAGTGCAATTTAAGATGCCTGTCTGAACTAGCTCGCAGGCTTCTCAACTGATATAAAGACAGAAAAAGAATTGTTCTAACTTTGGGAAAAAGACCAATTTGCTGTGGCTATAGGCGTACGTATTTCCCATGAGTCACAACCATGCCTTGCATTCTGCTAGTTAGCTTTATGCTGTCCACATTGAACATATACCCTCACAGGAAAACGTGTAGATGATTCTCAATGAACACTTTATTGCTTAAATGGTCAGTTTATCCACAGTAGGTTTGATATATATTCTTTTAATTTATTGGCATAAACTCACTAACAATTGACCGATCCTAAGTCCCACCACCCTTAGTTACTGTTGCTAGGTCGGACAAGCTTGACAAAAAGAAACATGGCGCCGCCGGTTTTGTTTAGCCATGCGCCGCAGTGTGTACAGTAATAGTGTGTTTCTGGGCGCCAGGCAATATAGCTTCAAGAAGCCGACAGCAAGGACTACAGTGCAGTATGCACGATGGAAGGATATATTCACCGCCAAAATAAACACAAAATGAAAGTTCCGCTGTAACTGTGTAATGTGACTTACGTAGTAATGTTACCTTTGAACAGATGTAGCATATATAAGTAGCCTACATAAACAGGAAAGGGGAAAGTTGACCAAGGTTCTGCCATGGAACCTGGCAGAACCTTGGTCAACTTTCCCCTTGCTTGCTCAATTGTTATTGGAGCACAGAGCGAAAAGGGGTGGGACTTAAAAAGGGTCAATTATTTTGAAATGCCAGCTCTTGCACCACAACAATGCTCCATGTGAGGAATGTCCAGATATTTGGACATCTATCATGATAGGTCTTCCTGTCAAAGGTCTGTAAAAACTGGAAAATAAACTGCTGTAATCGGCACTATTATGTGTCCAGTGGCCGACATTGAAGAAAGCGTTAGTGAGACTGAAGGAGCCAGGACACAACATCCTCATTAAATGTTGTGTCTCAGGCTGTGAGCAGCAAGGCCTGACCCTTTGATTACACCAGAGCCGGGGACAAAGGCAATCCAAAAAAGCTCCCTCCCCACAGCGATTAATGCTGCAGGAGCCGAGGCTTCCACCGCGCCTTTTTGATCATATCAGATCATTTCTGTCATAGTGGGTTCCAAAATAAATAAATCAATACAACTGAAAATGAAAATATAAAAACACTGAACACCATTAGGAAGCAAAGGGGGGAAGAGAATACAATCTTGTGAGATGAAAACAGCTGTCATTGGACACTTGTCTTCTGGCAGTTGACTTACAATGTTAATTAAGTTCACTGAACATAAATAGTTAGCGTATTCAACAAGGACTGTGCATGTTGATCCATTTGGTCAAGTTTGTGTTAAAATGTACCCTCGATAGATTATGTATACAACAAACATGATATTAAACTATTACACCAATTCTAAAATTCTAGATGACTTTAAAACATCTAAAAGAAAAAATCCCAGTTGTTTATAAGTTGAATATTAGCTTCCAGACAGACTACAGCCACAGCTGGATATTTATTAAAAGCCACTTTTTTTGGCTGATGAATAATCTGAAAGAGAGATGAAAGCAAGAGGGCGAGATAACAAATGTCAAGGAGTTCAATGTAATACAAAGCAACGCACGAAACAGATATTTTGAGGGGCAATTACAAGCTCCATCCCCACAATAACAACATGGATATACAGTATAAGAATATATAATGTGTATATATGAACTATATATGAATATGTAATGCACATGTGATAAAAGGCTGAAGATCTCTCGACAGTTCAATATTTCTGTATCATAATATGGGCTGCTTACATCTTCTCACACATCCATAATTAAAAACTAAATGTATGCATCATTTTTCCCTGGTTTATGTGCTTGTGCTTGCTTTTGCTAGCTATAAATTATTAGCTTAATCCATTAGAAGCATAAACTGAGGCTGCTGTCATAAAGCTTGACAGTTTAAGCTCTTCTGATTATTATGCAGCGCGATGCTAGAAAGCAATTGACCAATGCAGCCTATTGCAAAGATGATGAACTCTCAGTCAAGAGATAATACTGAAGTGAGAGGAAATGTTGTCATGTTACTGAAAGCATGGTTCTGGCATATCAAGTGATACTGAAGAAAAATTACTCGAGCTGTCAATCGAATATTCACAAAATTCTAATAATTAATCGCGATTAATTGCATGATTGTCCATAGTTAATCGCGCTAAGTTAATCTGTTCAAATAGTACCTTAAAGGGAGATTTGTCAAGTATTGAACACTCTTGTCAACATGGGAGTGGGCAAATATGCTTGCTTTATGCAAATGTATGTATATATTTATTATTGGAAATCAATTAACAACACAAAACAATGACAAATATTGTCCAGAAACCCTCACAGGTTCTGCATTTAGTATAAAAATATGCTCAAATCATAACATGGCAAACTGCAGCCCAACAGGCAGCAACAGCTGTCAGTGTGTCAGTGTGCGGACTTGACTAGAGTTGCCCAAAACTACATGTGATTATAATAAAGTGGGCATGTCTGTAAAGGGGAGACTCGTGGGTACCCATAGAACCCATTTTCATTTGCGTATCTTGAGGTCAGAGGTCAAGGGACCCCTTTGAAAATGGCCATGACAGTCCTCGCCAAAATTTAGCACGAGTTTGGAGCGTTATTTAACCTCCTTCGCGACAAGCCAGTATGAAGTGGTTGGTGCCAATGGATTCCTTAGGTTTTATAGTTTCTTTTGATACCAGTATCTTCACTCTAGATTTAAAACTGAGCCTGGCGTTCTATTGGAATAGATGATTTGCTGTCATCAGCGATATTATGAAGGCCTACTGCCTTTGCATGGCGTGACGCACCAGTGATGTAACGACCTACACCCTTGCTTTGGACCATTAAGAAACTCGCTCGCAGTAAAGTAAGGGCAGAGATTCATTTGTTTTTACATTCAGAGAGTGTGCTGATTGTTTTCATTTTACACTAACAGCTCAACATTAGGAGGGAAAATTACCAATGAAAGGCAATTATACAGAAAAAGGTTCAGTACATTCAGTTAGATGAAAACGTCCGACATAGGAACAAGCTCTTAGGCCGGAGAAGTAACAGAGAAAATTGTAATAATACCAGATAACTGAGCAGATTTTCGTGCCAATGGACTTTGGAGCTTTGATTAACATCTCTGTGCTCACAATTATCAATTCAAGCTCACAGATGTTGCAGTATTTTCCTCTGCTTTAAAGAAATATGCAGTTTACATTTACAAATGGAGATGGCCTTTTGGAGACAGCAATTTGTTTCTTTTAAGTGACATTTACCACTGAATGTGAATTTTCTTCCCCTCTAAGTAACTGATAATGGGTAAAATGTTTAGTGTAATTCAGATGTCTTTTCTAGGGCTCAAACCTGCTCTTTTCCACAAATGATGATGGGATGAACAGTCATTAACATGTCAGTGCTGGAGATGTACAGGGTCATTTTTCTCGCTAATTGCTCTACTTACAAACAGATGTAGAAATATAAAGTCGTAGCCTTATTAGTTCTGTTAATGGTACATAATGTAAGGTATTATGGATCTGTGAGTTTATCATGTGCACACAAATAGGACATTAATTCTCAATTTGATTGTTTTAAGATGTAAAATTAATTGGACTCGTATACAGACAAAGAAAAATTAGGAAAGACGGTATGTTTTTTTTATAAAGGAATTTGAAAATTATTCGGAATTGATCTATATTGTAATAAATAAGCTTTTATCCTTGACTGCGGATTGTTAGGAGGCTCCCATATTCGATGTTTAGCTTTCACTGTGGTTTTGAGAAATGCGTTTCATCATGTTGTCAACTAAAACAGCCTCACCGTTGCAATCGATTATTGCTTTGTTGTCATCTGATCTGAAGACCACGCGGCGTGATTATTCCATTTGTTGTCATCTTTGCTGTAAAGAGAAGTTACATAGTGTATCATTTGTATTGTCTATTCATCACCGCAGTGTGTAAGCGCTGACAGAGAGCACATGCGGTGTGCGGATGTGGTCAGGTAATTTGTGTCCACAGAGAGCGAGCCACAGGAATGAATGAATGGGGGGGCCGCTGTCTTTCTGTTCATTGCTGTGAAAAATCATCTGTGAACGTTCTCCTGAAAGCAGACAAACAAAATGATGGAAAAGGTGTCAAGGCTAATGCTTTGGGTTGTTAACACGGCTGATTTTTGTGGCCAGACTGTGCCCCCCCGCCCACATGTGGCTCTGATTATAAGAGTCTTTGCGAGTTTGAAAAGCCTATGACCCTAACTGCTTAAAAGCTGTTCTGAATCAGGGACGAGGAAATATCCTTCGCAAAATGTTTATTTTGCCTTTGCTCTGCTGCTCTAAAATCTCTTAATATGGCCATCAAGATGCTCTGAAACCCACACAGCATATACAATTACAAAATACATTAGTCTGCAACATCTGGAATCATTAAATTTCACTTTTTGGGGTTTTGGTGAAAGAGTTGCTAAAGTAACCAGTGCGGTATAAAGCTTGAAATAAGTTGACAGGTGGATATGACATGCTATGTATGCTAATCGCTCCTCCACTGTGAAATATGAATGAATGTGAAATATGAATATGGAGGAGTGCCACCTGCTGTTTCACGACACCTGGCCATTACGCCGCAACATAGCTGCTACTTAGGCAACTTTCTTCAAGGTTGCGTCTGTGCTATACCTGTACTCGCAGGCTGCACATCTTCATTTAGCATTTAACATCACAAAGGCTTTCATCTTATACAATACAGTACAGCTTGTTACCTATCAAGGGATGACACATAATGGCGAACATATCATTCCCTGGGATCTATTTTCAGAGATATGATCATTATACGGTGTTGACGCACAAGCCAGTAGCTGAAATTAATAATAAAAAAAATAGATGTTTATACATTTTGTTTGATTAAGAGTCATCTCGGGGGAGCTGTACAGCTCCTCACTGCTCATCATTAAACAGGCGAGCTGTGAGCGGATCAGAAGAAATGAATGAAAGCTAAAATCTTGGAGTAATTATCATCATTCCGTAACTTTTAAGTCTCCACAGCGGAAGCTCACACTTGTCAGTATCCCTCCACACAAGGGCAGGTTAGTTTGCAGGAGACAGCTGTACGGTACACCATGCACTGTATGGCCTCCTCCTTATTTACCGCTTTCTATAATCTCTTCTGCGTCTTAATCACTGTCTCAGTACTCAAGGAGGGCTTTTTTTTTTTTTTTTTTGGACGAGGAAAAGTCATTTGACGGTGTAAATTATTAATTTATAGAAAATAAATCATGTTGCCGCTGGATTTAGACGCCACAGAATTCACAGCATGCTCGCCCAGTACAATAAAAGCACAGATGCACATGAATGCGTTCGACACAAACACACAATGCAGATGCAGGAAACGAGGGCCATGAATGGGTCCAAAAAAACCCCCCGTAATCCTGGTGGGATATTGTGTCACTGTGGGCACTTGTGTGAGCGAGGATGCAGGAATGCAGCTTCCAGTAAGTGTTGCCCTACAGCCAACGCTGGGAGAACCCCTGCTAGCCCGATGTGTTCTGCTAGCAATCACGGCCCACTGAGTCACGGGCCGGTGTGGAAAATGTCAGATAAACATCACACTGGGAATAAGCTTCCTCCCTCTCTCTGGCAGTATGAGTGGTTTAAGAATAGCACTGGAGACGGAGCTGCTTATTTTAAGTGACACCATGAGAGTCAAAAGGTCAAATGAAACATACAAGGTTAGAACACAACGAATATGCTGCTGAGTAGATCAGATGACCGAGGTTCATGCCAGGGAGTGTTGCGAGTTTCGCTCTAATTCAAACGCCATGCCGCATGTTTTTCTGTCTCGGCAACATCCCTACTGTCATCCTCTAGTATGTACTGTGCAATAAAGGAGGAAAGTGTACATGGAGGAACTGAAACCTGAGTGCTCAGAGTTCTGCTGCAGCAGCACAGCAACACAGCATTAGGACTAAGCTGAGACTTGGCTCACTCTCAGCCATCTCAATTCACACCTTCTCACAAACAGTCACAAAAAGCTTGTCGTAATTTCCTGTGAGACCTTAACAAAAAAAACACACAGTCAGGAACAGCTCTCACTGCAGGCTGCTATTGTAAATCACATGGGGGCAGCTCTGATATTTCATTTTTGGTGTACATTTCTCTGCTCATCGACCGGTGGGAGAAAGTAGCCTGTGAAACATCTCTTCCAATTTCATGACGTATTACACAGACTCTATGCTGCGCTGCAAGTGGGACTTACACCATGTAACGTTTTTGTTGGATATAATAGCTTTTTGTTAGAGGAGATATAAAAAAGAATTCCCAAACTTCTAGGGTATTATGCAGTGGTGGAGAGTATCTAAGTTTTTACTCAAGTACTTTTGAGGAACTTGCACTTTACTTGAATTTTTCCCTTTTATGCTCGTTAAAGGTTAGCTGTACGATACCCAGAGCATTAATATAGCAGCAAACAACTATTTCCTATGTAAAGATATAAAGGAGTAATGTCTACGTGTCTACGAAGCATAGCAACCACCCTCCGGTTCTCCCCGAGGTTAACTGTTAGCACCGTTAGCACCGCTAGCACCGCTAGCACCGCTAGCACCGCTAGCACCGCTAGCTGCGAGCCGCAGGCTCAGCCGTCACCATGTTGAGAGCCGTGCTGAGGCAATAGAAATGCTCCCAATCTTGCATGTAGCACCTTTAATACTTCCATTGCATTTCAGGGGGAAATATTTTACTTTTATTTAACTTTAGCTATTGTTTAATGTTATTTGCATCTCAATATCTTACATACAAAAATGTATTAAATATGATATTATACTGTTATGGAATAAACTGGAATAAAGTAGTTAAAAAGTAGCTTCACCTCAACCATCTACAGCATTTAAATGCTACTGTAGGGATGCACCAATACCAGAGCAGATATCGGGCTGATACTGACTACCCAATCTGTTGCTGCATTAAAAAGGTTTACACTTGAATTGTAATTCCTGTTAATTTTGAAGATTTTTTTACCAAGTTGCTGGTGTACAATTTATTATTTTAATGATAAATAACAATTCAGTAAATTTATATCTATGTATTTATTTTTTACGTTTTGTTTTACAAAATTAGGAAAACAATGTTTAAGTCCAGGGTGATGTTGCCTTACACATTAAAAGAATGATCCCAGTCACTTCCACACGGTGGGGCATACAGCTTATTAATTAAACACTGGTATCGGATCAGTCCAAGTTCAGGTATCGGTATCGGTACTGAAAAAGTCGGATCGGTGCAGCCCTATTAAATGCTGCTAACATATAAATGCAACAGTAATAATAATTTATCAATATAATATCCTCTGAAAAGGTCCATTTTGTAAAATAAATGCTTTTAGTTTTGATGCGTCAATATAATTTGTTGCACATACTTTTAATTAATTGTAAATTGAAATTTAGTACTTCACAATATTACACACATATTGTGTATCACCTTGATCCAACTCTTCGTTGAAGCTATGTGATGTTTTAAATTGAGTAATACTGTATATTCAAACACAAGACTTTTAGACACATTCCCCAAAATCCAGGCTGAGATATTTGGTATCCCCACTTGTAGGAAAATGTGTATTTAGTCTGTGTCATTTATTATTATTTGTTTAGGTTGCACAAATTCTGTTTAGTTACTATCATTTCTGGTAATTGGCACAGGGGTTTGGTTTTCACTTTATTTAACTGTGCACTTGGACGGGGGGATTCAGACAAAGAGTGGAGCTAGGCTCTGATATTTTCTGTTCACCGTCACGTAGTTTAGTTATTCCAGTTAAGTTATTGCTTGTAATTCCTTTCATTTAATCAACAGCATAAACGCATCAGGACTTTAGTATGGATTTCTTTGAACGAGTCACAGTTAAGAGCCTATTTAGCCTCTTAGCGTTTTTTTTGATTGATAGTAGTCGCTACACTAGACCAGGACCAGGTGTGGCTGCATTACATCAGTTTGTAGGTATAAGAATTTAATTAAACACCTGAATTCTCAAAACTATACCGAGTAAAACAATCGTAACTCCTTTCCTGAGCTCTGAAAGACTTGGCAAAGCTACATTAGGTCCCTCAGACCCAGTTATCCTCCTGCCTTAAACGATTCTTTTCTAGTCCAGATGAAATAGCAAAGTTTTCGGTCCACTGACACTTCCTCGGGACTACCTCATTGCTGTGCTGACTGAGTACTGCCCAGCCGTCTACTGTGTAGCTGCTGCACAGAGCACGGATGAGCTACTGTAAGTGCCTTCTAGTTCCTCCTCCTCCTCCTCCTCCTCCTCCTCCTCCTCCTCCTCCTCCTCCTCTTCCTCCCTGGCATTCACTTGCGGTGGCAGCCGGTGATCATGGCAACGGCGGGTCTTTTGGCGGGGGCCAGTCAGGTCTAGACTGGTCCAAGATGCAGTAGTGTGCTGGCTGCGGTGCTAAGGCGCTGTGTTTAATTAGGCCCATCCTGCTGAGCTGCTGCTGTTTATTTCCCCTGTGACACTCCGCTGATCTCTGCTGAGCAGCCACAGAGAGAGAGAGAGAATCATTATGCATACACTACTGCAGAAAAGCACCTATACGCTATATAGACACTTAAAGTTACACACACACACACACACACACACACACAGCGCAGCAACACTCTCATATGACCTGACTATACTTTGCTATATACACATTTATTTTCTGGCAGATTTCATTCAGTGCACACACACAACCACTTTCCAAAGAGACAGTATAGCAGCTCATAGTGCTCAGCCAGTGATCCTCTGGTCTTAGCCTCCCACATTATCACACTGCAGCAATGTGCTAGCTTCTCACATCTCTAAAAAAGCACCTCAAAAGTCCCAGGGGCTGAAAGCGTGTGCTTGATATAAGCTTTGTCATCGTTTGGACTCCTGATCCAAATGTCTAATGAATTAGTTGTGCGTCATGTTTCCTGCTAGGAGAGAAAATCTATCATTAAAAGACATTAGTTCGACATTTTGGGAAATACGCTTCGCTTTCGTGCTGAGTTGGATGAGCAGATCGATACCACTCTCGGGTCTGTACGGTAAATATGAAACTATAGCCAGCAGCCGATTACTTTAGCTTAGCACAAAGACTACGAAACAGGGATAACTGTTGACACCTTGAGGTTGGAAGCAACTGCCCCGCGGCCAACAAATTGTCCAGCACAAAATCCCCGAGAAAACCACAACATGTTGTTTTCACACTTCGGTTTTTGTACAGATATAAACAAGATATACTGTCTTAAATTAGAGAGCTTTAAACCACGTTAGTGTTTCCATGTCATTGTGGTAGAGACATCTGTCCACAAAGAAATACCTGAACAGCATAAAAATGGCTTAATCTCTTCTTCTTCATCTACTTTTCAGTTGGCATCACAGCCAACAGCTGGGAAGGAGTGGGACAGACCGCTCACCTGACCAACTCACTATTTTATGGTCACGACGTCGTCTGACAAAATCAACATTACTTCAGGTTAGTGACAACAGTTGTGCTGTAAAATCCACAATATCGATGCTTAAAATGACCAGTGGTGGAAGAAGTACTCAGATCTTCTACTTAGGTAAAAGTAGTAATACAGCAGTGTAGAAATACTCTGTTACAAGTAAAAGTCCTGCATTCCAAATTTAATTTAAAGCTGCAGTAGGTAGAATTGGTGCAAATATGATTAAAAAGTTATTTTTATAAACGGGCAACATATCCTGACTAGCGAATGAGACAGGTAATCCGGTGTCCTCCGGTGCTCCTAATGGAATCTGCAAGATTTTAGAGACCGGACGAAAGCAACCAATCAGAGCCGAGCTGGAGTCTGCCGTCTCTGAGCGGCTGTCAATCACTCGCGAACTCCGATCAAACAGTAAAACTAGGCAGCGCTGATCAAATATGAATCAATATTCTGTTACTGTAATGCCTTTTTCTCGCTTCAAATGTTTTCAGAAACATCTTGTAGTGTACTGTTAAGCTGTAAAATGAGAACGTTTGTGCCCCGGCAGCCATGTTGAGATCAAGTTGAAGAAATACCAAGCACCGCCCACCAGCCGGAGCACACTGAAAGCACACAAACGTATCAATCAAAATATACTTAAAGTACCAAAAGTAAAAAGTACTCATTATGTAGAATTTCAAAATAATATATATTTATGGATTATAATTATTGATGCATTTATGTGTTCATCACTTTAATGATGCAGCTGGTAAAGGGGGGGCTAATTCTAATTACTTTATATACATCGTAACTTATTTGTAGATTTTATTATTAATCTAAATCGGCAAAGTAGCTAGTAACTAAAATGATCAAATAAATGTAATGGAGTAAAAAGCACAATATTTGCCTCTGAAATGGAGTAAGGTAGTAGAAAACAGAAATACTCAAGTTAAGTACAAGTACCAAAACACCTGGAGCTCAAAATAGTACTTAAGTACAGTACTTGAGTAAATGTATTTAGTTAAGTTCCACCACTAAAATGACAAAACGTGCATAAATGTAGACAGTACAGATGGTAGTGGTGGAGCTGTCCTTTACCAAAAAAATTCTTAGTCGACTAACGATTTTGTCTACTAATCGATTCGTTGATTTAATCGATAGATCTGTAAATCTGAGTTTGTATGAGAACATCATGTGGATGTACAGTAAAGGTATATGGTATAAATGCAGAGATGTTTTAGTGGCATTTGTTGCCGCACAAATGTATGTACTGTACTAGTGCAACTGGGACACCTCTTGATGGAAAAAAATCGGAACTTCTCGTACAAATGGAAAAACATATACACGTACACACACACACACACACACACACACACACACACACACACACACGCACACACCACTGTCTCACGTACACAACTGAAAATGGAGTACACATAATGTGGGGGAAAGGGCAGCATGTCTCTCTGGTACAAAAAAAATCAATCCAACAAAAAAAAACAAAAAAGCAATAGCCCTTGACAGAAGTTAAGTTGGGCATGTGAGTTTCTCGGGATCCCTGCAGGACAGAGACTCCATTGAGTTCTTTCAAGTATTAGCTGTTTAATTTAAGTGTGGCTCCAGTGAACTAGAGGAGCATTACTGTTTATCTGTACCGGGTCTCTATGCAGCAGAGAGAAGCATCAGGTCAGCACAACACTGCAGCCAAACGGAGAGACAGAGATGGATGGATTGTCAGAATACACCCCCCGGTACCCAAACGGCTCATATACTGTAGGACACGTTTTCCCTACGAGCCATTTAAGCTGCTTAGCTTAACAAATCTGGGTGGAGCAAAGATAAATGATAATGTGCTGTCTGTCTGTCCACACACATTTTTCTTCTGGCTTTTTACCTTCCTCCTTGTGCTTTCAGGAGCTGTAAATTGAGAACAATTGGAACACATTGCGTGTTAGAAATCAGTTTGACTACTCTGGCACCTCCCAAACTGTGAAAAGTAGAACTGGCAGAGCAGCCATATGCTCTGTGCCAGATCCTTCCTGTTACACACTCAACACACTCACAATTATTTAGGGGAAACATGATCGATTTCCCGCTTTTAAATATGAACATCCACCTATTCATGCCCTCTAGTTGTGATGTCAGGCGAGCTTGATGTGTAAAGGAAAACATATAGGTTGCTTTTCTTACAGTTACAATGACATAATATCAATACCAAGGTCATTTAAATGTCCAAGTTTATAGCTGGTGTGAATCTATATTTCAGCTCCAGGTGTTTAATTGTTATTACATTACAAATGACTTTTCGGTCCCCGGCAGGCAGTTCCCCTGGCCCCTAAGATAAGGAGGGGAATATTTTACTTGTTAAATGGAACAATTTCTCCTCTTTAGGCTAAATATATGTGGAGAATAATTCATGAGACACACTTTTTTTATAGGATCCGCCTAGGCTTGTAATTCATTGGCCACATGGTGTCATTGTGTCTGGATGATGAAGTGACTGAAAAGCAGCTGAAAAGGACATCCAGGAATTCTTTTGAAGTGCACAGCTGTGCTCATATCGGGTTGTATATGAAGTGTAATGAGGGAGCTCCTCGTCACTGTCACCTGTGATAGACTCATCACACTCCAAATCACAGGGCTAATGGAGAGATCGCCCAGCGGGACACAAAGGAGAGATATCGTTGCGCGGAGCTCACGGGCGGCACCTGAGCGTTGCCACGGGGATGCATAATGGCGGTTTTATTTATGGTGTTAATGTATCTGAGAGGAGCTCATTTGTCTGTCACTATGTGTACTTGACAAGGAGAGGATGGAGATTAGCCGTGGAGTCAATGTGACCTTTCTTTCTGTCATTCCTCTTTCATTCTCGCACGTCTGTTTCGCCCAGCTTTGGTATTTGTCTCGGTCGCTGAGTGACCGTGAACTCGGTTTAAAGAGGTCGTTGGCAGCAGCGGCGGCGGCGGCGGCGGCGGCGGCGTTTCTGTATGATGACAAAGAGACGGAGAATGCCTCTAGGAAGGAGCCGATCGCTGGACTGGTGTTTACTTAACCTGATTAAAAATCACACTTATCATTGGACAGGCATATGGGAGCAGTTAGGATTTGGAAAATGCGAATGTAGCTCTCGGTAGTGTTTGTTTGCTTTGGCCTTGTCGTCGCTAAAATGTAATAAATATAGAAGCGATAAGAAAAGATGAGATTCTCTGGAAAGCCTCACAGCTCATGCTTTAAACGATCAGAATGATAAATCATGTGATACCCCAGGTAGTATCATGATATCCAGACTGTTTTATTACACCCAATTTATCTATGTTTACATAATGTTTGGGGGAAGACTCCGAAAGACAAAGATTTGTTCAGTGTCCTGACAGGCGTCACGATCCGAAGCCTAAACAACATTCATAGCGCGAGACCCTCTTTGCCAAATGTTTGTAAAGATTAGCCACAGTCTAACTGGCAGTTTAATTCTTTATTTAATCGCACCATTATTAGCAACGCTCTCAGTACATATTTCTGTGTCTCTTGTTTGGCAAGTGAGCCCCCATTGTTGATTTCCCTTTTTTCTCCATGTCACCAGAGTTCAGGACAACACTGTTGGCTTTGAGAATGATTTGAAGGAAAAGAAAAAAGAAAAGAGAGAGAGAGCAGTGACAGGTTCGAGCAAACAATCTCAGCATGATCAAAGCTGCTGAGTGGAAGAGAACACTGTGTACAGTGATTGGAGCGGGGCGGGAGGAAGGGCACTGTAGTGAAACAGATCACCTCAACACAAAGTTTCTCTGACACTGCAGTTCATGGGATGGAATGGGGGGGGGGGGGGGGGCGTTGCAGTTACATGCCATTAATCATAACTACCATACTAATGTCAAGCAATAGCTTTGTAGGCCGTACTCGCTGTGTAACTTCACAGCGAGTCGGGACCTGACGGCTGCACCTGTATTGTAATTAAACTGTAGCCTTTATGCCTTCACTTATCATATTATTACCCGAGGTGTGACAGCAGGAAGCAACAATAACAACAAAGCAGATGTCAAAGGGTGAGGGCCAGCCATCAAACTGACAACGTAACAACCGTCACGTTCACAATCTGCCTACTTGTACATAATTATCACATTTCTCCCCCTGCGGCGGAATCGCCGGTAGGAGCCGCATCCCCGTAGAGGAGAGAGGAACACACGTGACGCCCGAACCCACCGAGCAGTCATTAGACGCTGAGTGGAGGCAAAGTTCAGCACACGACTCCCGTATTAGGCCTAATGGTTGTACACTGGGACGAGGAGCTGATTGGGACAGGGCAATGTTAAAAAGTATAATGGGGTGATGGAATTAAGTGGAGGCAGTTAACTGGGTGTGATTTAGAAGTTAGCCAAATTGTGCAAAGCTGTAAATAATGCTTACTGATTTTAAATCCTACAGCGTGATGTCATCTTTAAGCAGCTCGAGGCTTTTCTGATTATTACACAAGCCACAGACTTTGTTTTGGTGGTGTGTTTTTCACTCACATCAATTAGGGTTTGACTGATAGGGTTTAGTAAAAGGCAATATCTGTTCACAACAGTAACATTTATTTACGCATACGGCTAGATTGGCTTTTATTTAATATTGTAATCATAGACATCATCATGTAAATACTGTAAGAAGTGGACGTAGTCACCATGACGTCACCCATTGGTTTGTGGACTGTGGTCTTGAAGCCTCAAGTTCGGCATTTTGGCTGTCGCCATCTTGTTTTTTTGCAACCAGAAAGGGCGGAGCTAAGTACAACCGAACGCTGAATAAGACATTTTTAGGCGACCAAAATGTTACAATTAACTTTCATGAACTGAAAACACACTGTGAAAATGTTAAAGTTGTAAGACAAAAAGACGGACAACTCCCAGACCGGACAACGCTGTGGTAGCAACCTGTCAATCACAAGGTAGCCCCGCCCTAAAGCATCCCCTGCTTTATGGTCTATCTGACTCTAAATGGGACCATAATTTACTAAATGAACATCATGCTGTATTGAAGAAGACTTGAAATTAGTGATTGAGACCATAAACTCATGTTTACAATGTTTACTGAGGTAATAAATCAAGAGAGAAGTAGGCTCATTTTCTCATAGACTTCTATACTATCAGACTTATTTTCACAACCAGAGGAGTCGCCCCCTGCTTGATATTAGAAATAATGCAAGTTTAAGGCACTTCCGGATCGGCTTCACTTTTCAGTCCCGGAGGTTGCCGTCTGATCTGCTGAGAAACACAAAATATATATTTTTAATCTATGAGTCAATTCGGTTATATATGTGAATACAACTTAATATTTCATGGCCAAAAAATGTGGATATACCTTTAAGATAGAAACTCAAACATTTGGGGTTAAAAGTCGATATTTTGGGCTCATGCTAAAAAAATACAAAGGCAAATAGAAAATAAAATATCAGAGTGAGTTCAGGGTTCAGTATATCGACCTGAAAATTTGGTCATGGCAAGTTGAGAAATCCTTGCAGCTGAGACACATGGGAACCTGAAACTCACTAAAGCATTCAAATCTAAAATAATATCAACAGCAACAGCAGCAATAGGAAAACATGAATATGTGCTCATTGCTGTACAATAAATATTGACATAAACAGACGTCAAGAGATTACATCATATGCATTATATCAAGACTGACTGAATCAGTGAATGTTAGTTCTGAATATGAAGTTTTATCCGTTTAATTCTACATCAACAGAACCTTGTCTAGACACAAAGATTATGTTTGTTTTTGTGTTCTTTATTCAGTCTCATTTAGTTAAGGAATATGCTTTGTCTTCAGTGTGCTTTTGTGCACATTTGTGTGTGTATATGCATTGTGTACACCAGTCTTGACATATATGCATATAAGCTAATTTTCAGCGGACACTTCTGGGTCAGTTCCTCGGCAAGATTCTAATGCAATCTGTTCCCTCTATGTACAATTAAAAAACGCAGCTCAGGAATACTGTACCGTGTCCCAATTATATTCCGCCAAATGTTCCCCGGCAACATTTCTGCAGCGCGCGCCGCTCTCCCACATCCTCCCACCTCTAAGTTTGGGTGACAGGCATCTGAAATACCTGGTTTGCCTGTAGAGCTTTTCACACAACGCCCCAGATCCATCATCGCAGGGCCATCGAGGCTCATTGTGCGCATCCATTAACTGTATCTATGGCTGCACCTTACAAAAGGGCCGTGCTTGAAGAGGGTCACTGGTGCGTGGTGCTCCCGCCGTCATAAATCTGGTGCAGTCCGGAGCTGAACCTCCCCTGCGCTCAACTAATGGCGCTCTAATCGCTGGTACCACTTCTTGGGTGGGACGGCAGGGTGTGTGTGTGCGTGGGGGTGGGGGGGGGGCTTACGAGGGGACGTCGTGTATAAAGCATTGCTCATTTGTTTCCAAGCTCTGAGACCAATGAGCCATAACTAATCACCCGGCTTTTTGTCTTTTCCATAAAAGTGTTTCTGTAGAGCACAAATTGGCCAACCGTTTTAGAGACACTTCCTTTGTCAAGATATTGATATTAATCATTGTCTTTATCCCCACTCCAGCACAGTGTTAATATCCATATGAATAAAATATAGACCGCGCACAAGGGACGGTCAGAGACCCTTCCCTCACTGGCTTTCGGATGGATCTCATTGTTCCTCATTATTGAAGTGGGTCAGTGCTTCTTCACCTCTCTGCTCACCTGTAAAAAAAACACATGGGTTTAGAGACACCTGCAATATTAATGCCCCCATAAAGGAGGCAGGACCTTCACTGCAACCATATGCTACCATAAATATAGGTTCATGTTTTGTTGCTGCACAGGAAACCAGCTCTATAGACACTATAGTTAGTAATTTGTTCCCCTGTGCTTGCAGACAAAGTTTTCAAGGCATTAGATGGTTGTTTACAGCAGCTACAATATTAACTCTCCTGAACTTCATATATGTCGATATAAAAATTCATTACAATGCCTGATTATTGCTGCTAATCGTCATATGTGTTATATTTTCTAAAACATTCTAAGCGTAATTTGTAGTATGTTGCAATATCTTACCCTGAAGCAATTCATAATTGGACGAATTTGGAAATATATTAGAAAAACAGGCTTTTAAAAAAATGTTTTTCACTCTCTCTTTCACTTGTTATGAAGAAAGCATGTGTCAAAGTGTGAAAACTGGCATCGGTACCAAAGTCACAAATTGTTAACTTGTTTAATGTGTTTCCCTGCGCTCTGAATGCTGAGCAGCGTCCCTGTAAGCATTTGCCATGCAGGTACAAGTGTCCCACTAATTTGCCTGCAGGGCCCGGGGAACGGCTAACTCCCTGGTGCTGTATCACACCGTCTAAATTGGGTTATTTTGAGAAAGCTAAGCAGGATATGAGAAGATTCTTTAACACTCGGCATCCCACAGTTTGTCCTCTGTAGACTGGGCAAATAGTCTACATTTTTTTCTTTTTTTTTCTTCTTCTCTCCACCTCCGGCTTTGTAGGCAGCTCAGTCAGAGCATCTCCCACCGGTGTCTGTGGGTGTCCTCTCAAGTAAAAGGACCTCCTATTGGTTTTCCTACTGCATCGCACCCACACACATCAAAAGGTTCCCCTCTCTTCGCCAATCAGTCCCTCCAAGTCCTGGCAGCCATCACAGTGTCTGAAACACAAAAGAAACGTGTCCACCTTAATACTGTCTCTGGGTGCAGGGAGATGCAGCACACTGCCGGTATTGGCAAAAAGAGACGAGTGCCTTTGCTCAAGGGCTCTCAGTCCTCCTCTCCCCTTCATACGGTGGCTGATCAAACCTCAGAGGAAGATTCAAGTCAAGTGCCGAGATGACAATGTTTGTTTTCTCCTCCTGCCAAACACTGCAGGGTAACCGGTGGAATGGAGCCATAGTCATATTCTCACATCAATTACACCATTTAGACAATAGACTCTGTGCACTGCTTGATGCCCAATCATGGTGTTCAATATTAGATAAATACATGAGATAATTACATTGAGTTGTGTAAAATACGCAATTTAATCAATAATTTGTGAAATAAAGCAGCTATTCACTCTCCACTCTGATGCCCAGTAATAAATCAAGCCGAGCTAATTAGCTAGGTAGGTAGGTACTGTAGGTAGCATGTGCAGCCTTGTTAAGGAAGTATTTCACTGCTGGAGGGATGGTCTTTTCATGAAACTAGGATGTCTTTGTGTAATAGAAAGGAAAGGCATAAATATTTTTGGAATTGGTGCTACATGACCAGAGAAAACAGAGAAAAGGGGGCTGTGGTATTCCCTTTCACTGAAAAGGTAGATTCAACACCCAGAATGCACTGGGGTTGTTTTAGAGGTGGGGGAAAAAACGATACAACATAGTATGGCGATATTTTGCGTGGCAATATTGTATCGATACACTGACGTCAAGGATCGATCTTTTATTATCTAAAACTATTAACCTCTTAACAATCCGACGACCTGCCGGCGGACCCGTTCGTTATTCTGTCTTTCAGAGGTTGTAGCGGGCTCAGTCTTAAAGCTAGAGTGAAGATGGTATCATATGAAACTAGAAAACCTAAGGAATCCATTGCTACCATCCATGTCATGCTTGTCGGGAAGAACGCTAAATAACGCTCCAAGTTTATGCTAAATTTTGGCGAGGAAAAACTGGCATGGGCATTTTCAAAGGGGTCCCTTGACCTCTGACCTCAAGATATGTACTCTGAGATGAACAGTGTGAAAACTGTATCTTATTAGATAAAACAGATGTTAACAAACAATGAAGTATATCGGAATATATCTTATTGCAATACTCACTATATCGTAAAATGTTTAAAATCACAATAAGACCTTATCGTGACTTAAGTATTGTTATAATATCGTATGGTGGGCCCTCTGGTGATTCTTACTCCTAGCTCGTTGCCACCACTGAGTAGACAACTGACTTTTCAGAGAAAAAAGCAGTGTCGCTATTGCACTTACTCTATCTTCAGACGTCCGTTTTTCCCCGCTGGCTTTGGTTGTTTTTTTCCAGTTTCTTTTCAGGATCCTGAAATAAGTCTCCAGCACTCCAAAGCTTGGGTGTAACTACTCACATGCCTTTGCCCCTGACTCTGTCACGTTGTCAGCAACTTCATCCAAAAGCAGCACAGCGACTTCAGTTTCCATCTGTGCACATTTACCACCGCTGCACCACGAGTTGTCCCCGGCACGCAAGCTCTGAGCCGCTATCCTCACAGGCTGGCGGTGCGTGACTCTCGGCTGTGGCGGCCTCTTCCTCCTCTGTACGTCGTGATTCCTCCGCACTGTATTCTGGTTCATATAGCCTAAGTAGCCCCGAATGTCCGATTCCAGCATTACAATATTTTTGGGTTTGGGTGCTGGCAACAGGGAAGCTCAACATTGTTAATTTGCCCACATTGTAGTGATGCAAAGCTGGTTGAAAATCGGCAAAGTGTCCCTTTAGGCTAAATAAAAACAGTGGCCTATTTAGTTGGTTGATTCGGAATTACTTAGAAATTGTTATTTCTCTCGTCTCGCTAGCAGGAGCCAACTTGCTAAAGTTGGTATCAGTATAAAAATGTATATGATCATTTATTTAATCAACACTTTGGGGCTCCATATTTACTCGCTTCAGAAGAAAGGATCATTCTACTCAGGTAGTCACAATTCAACACAATCTACAATATGTTGCAATGCTTATTTTGCTCTTGCAATACCATCATTAGCATCAATAAATGACCCACCATGATAGCCTTTATGCCTTGGGAAGTGTGTGGGCTGCTCCATATGGTTAAATCTAAAGCATACGGAGATACTTTGACCTGAATACTAGCACCTACTGTGCTATTTGGGAAATGCATTTAACTAATGCATGCCTACATCTGCATCTAAATGAGTAGTTCTTTTTTTCCGTTTTTACGTGCAACCGTAACTAAAAGCATTTTTAACGATGCATTGTGTGCTTTTTTATCCTCGTGACATCATGTCGGGGCTTTAAGAAAATGTTTTCTCTGATGCAATCTTCTATAGCTATAACACTATATTATCAGTGAAGCGAGTGTAATACACCAGAGAAAGCTATATCAGATATTCATCTGAGGTAATTTCCAATGTGTAAACATGAATGCCGTCCTTGATAAGGTTGTGCCCAATAGTCCAGCAATGATGATAGATGGCCAGTGATCCACCCGCGTGTTATTCATTGCTCCTCCGAACGTGCTCATCAGCTGCAAGAGATTAGCATTCTGCTCAGGTCCTTCTTCTTCTGTGTACCCGGACAGGAAGCTCTGCAAAATATTAAATACATATGCAAACAAGCAAGCAAGCAAATTAAATAAATAAAGAGAAATATTCCTGCCTACCTGTTGGATGTTGTTTGGTAATGATTTCAGGATCACTCATGCATACGGTGGGCTTTATTAAATGGGATTCTTACAGTGTACTTAAAGCAATTTCACTGTGTGCATTCGGTTGGAGATCAGATTATCTGTGGTGTTGTACAATGGCTCATTTTAAGGCTGGCGGAGATTTTGTCAAAAGAGATTACATTATTATATTGGGTAATCCTTTTTCTGTCTCTCTTCTTTTGTAAAATATATTAAATATACCTAATACACACATTTCTGTCTGTGTGCTGAAATCACAGCACATGCTGCAGGAGCGTTTCCACAGAAAACTACCCACGTTAAAGCTGGTTACAATTAGTAAGAATTAGTAAGAATTTTTATAGCAAATTCTAGTTTACAGTAATACATTCACACTCCACTGCACATGTAAGAAGGTAAAAAGGATATTTTGATGTTTCATAAATTATTTGAACATCACTCTTTCCAGCCTGTTTGCCCGAAAAAGGCCTATTAATGACACAATAATACTCAATTCTTGCTTTTGGCGTGTAATTTGTAAGCCATCTAGTCTGTGCTGACTGCAATGTAAACGCATCTGCGTAAAAATGCTGCGGTTAGAGTTAGTGACGTAGAATAAAAAGCGAGAAAGAACACTTCTGGCGGGCGGTAGAGGAGGTGGAGGTGGATGGGTCCAAAAACGCAGGACTTTCAACCAGGAGACCAGTGTTCCCGGTGGTTTGTTTTGTAAGTTACGTCTGTGTGTGTGAGACGCGTTTCTCGTATTTATGTTACGTTGCTTTCGTACGTATTTTACTCAGTTTACGTACTTATTTTAAGCCCAACCATGATGTTTTTCCTAAACCTAACTAAGTGGTTTTGTTGCCTAAATCTAACTGAACATTAATAAGTTTCCTTGCATACAAATGACTTGCAAAAAGCCTAAAATTCGTCTTCATGACATGCAAAACGTCCGTGTAATGTCATGCTATTTATACTCCTTCACTGTGAGACCCGGGTTGCTCTTTCTTTCTGCATATCCATGTTTTTCTAGTGTCCTCTTTCCTCCCAAGCTCCTTCCTTCCAAGTGACAGGACACCGCGAGCCACAGCAGGTCTGTGTGACAGGTTGCTGTAGGTTTCAAAATGACACCTGGATGTCCGTAAGAAAAAATCCACAACAAACTCAGAAATGTCACAGAAATATCAACTCGTTGTTAAAACCCACTGCGGTGCAATGAAGCTGTAACACCAGCCGCACGAGTCAGAAAGCAGACCGAACAAATAGAACAGAGATGCAGGTAAAAGAGGGAATCAGGGGAAAGACTGAGACAAACTTCACCTCTTCCTTATTATAAGGTGTGATTGATCCCAGTATCATGCCATTAATGGTGTCGGAGCTCACATGGAGACGCCGGGATAACAAGGTCACGCCACCACATTATTGTGCAGTGCTTCCTTGACAGGCTCGGCAATATCCTCCGCTTCTGACTCACACTTCAAAATCTCCCCCACTTAGATTGACTTGTGTTATTATTACAAATTTGGATCCTTTATGATATAAAAATGGGGTTAAGATTCTTTTGAAAGCCTATTTTGCATATGAATGTTTAATGACTAGCTACACCCAAGGAATTATTGGCTTTGCATAGTCATTTCAGCACTAATGTGTCTTAATGACATCTCTATGGTTCCTATTTAAGACACTTAATGGGCAGTAACGGATCTCAAACTGTGGTGTGTTATATTAAATTAATTATCGATCCCCGCCTCGTACGCAATTGATGTCTTAGTCCTTGGATACCTTGTTATTGATGATTTTTCACTGAGGTTGCGGCCCCGCATGCATCAGGCTGAGCTGTCATGCAGACACGCCGCAGATATTCAGCTGCGATGATGCAATTTGTTGTCCGTGTTGAAACGGGACAAATCAATGAAACCGTACGCGTGGTCGTTTCATTCACAACGACCGGCTCAGCTGCGGCGTCGATACGTGAGGATAATGAGCTGATATTGTTATGTTCCGTGTTAATGGTGGGCATCATCTCCGCCATATTTTACACTTAATTAGAATGAATTTGTGTTATTGTTTCAGCGTCGGCTCTCTAATTGAACAAGGAATTGCGGATGTAAAGGGAGTCACGAGGTCGTAAGACTTCATGTAAAATGATGTCACAAATATGCAGAATTTGTGAGGTAGGGAATTAAATTAATTAGCGGATTTCAAACGGTTTGTTTAACTCCATTCAACCCTACGTTGAATGTTTAGGCGTCTAACTCCGGAGCTGGCTCCGTTCACACACTGCACACTATTGTGCGTATGAACGGCACATTTGTATTTATTGGCCGTCTTGCACTGCGTACCGCTGCCAGACACAATATTCAAGCGGCAATATAAAAAGGCACGCTTGCACTGTTGTCTCTTTGTCTCGTGCATTGTTATTGTTTGTGCATCTGACCAAAACCACTTCCAGTATGTTCTACATACTGATAATAAAGTGGTTTCGGAGTTCTGGGTTCTGTGTTTGGGGGCTTTAAAGCCATGAAGATGATTTATCCGTCTTGGCAGGCATGCATTTCTGCTTGTTTATAAACTGAACGGTTTATGGGGTTCTTAGTTTTGGCTCCGCTGTCTTCATCTGTCTTTTGGTACTGCTCTTTCTTTTACGGAAATAGTCTCCCCACACAGCAGGAGAAAACAAAACATCTAAACATTGTATCTTACAGCTCTGTGAGTGTCGGCGCTTACAGATACAACCTGACTGAGCCGGCAGCGGTATTGGACAATGCTGTGCGAAAAACAGTTTGACCAATAAGGTGATATAAAAACATTCTGTAAATATAGATAACCTACCAGAGTGGAAAGGTTAATCTTGACAGTAAACTGTGGTGCCATAATAATTTCCGCCTCGGCCTCGCGCTGCACACCTACCTCAGCATTTTGGGGCCCGGGCAGCAGCATCTGGCCCCGTCTGTGTATTTGTTTGCCCGTAATACAATTTGTTTGGTGCTGTAAACAAGACGAGTGAGGCAGTCCTCTCGCTGCTTTGGTTGAGGATACTTCTTTGTGCTGCTAGTCAGCCCTGTTCTTTTTTTGTGTGCGCTAAAAATACTTGCGTGGACAAACAAAGAAAACAAAAGAAAAAGGAGAAAGAAATTCATATTCCGTCGCGACACTTTCGGCATCCAAGAAATGTTTTGAAATATTTAAAACCGTGGAGCAGCCACAGTGTGGGAGTTATTAAGTTGTTATTATAGCTGTTAAAGAAATTAAAACATATTCCATGGATGCAACCTAAAATGTAATTTAGCTCTATAGTGTACAGGCTGTATACCTACATAAGTCAACCTCTCTTAAGATTTCATCTAGTACAGCAATAACTGTATATATATAAATATATATATGTATATATATATTTTTTCTATCTCTTCCGCCCACAAGAGACATGCAAATGAGCCAGTGACTCCATGGCAATAAGGCCCAATGTGACACTTCTTGAGATCTCCCCCGAGTAAAATCCGCTCTTGGACTTTGGACTTCTAAAGGACACAGCTTGTAAAAACTTCCTGCGACAGAGAGAAAAGACGCTCCCAGTATAAGCCACCCTGCTTTTGAAGCTCCTCTCCACTTAGGATTGAGGGTAAAGGGTCAAATCAAGAGAAGGAGGCATTTGTAAGAACGACTGCCCGAAGAGAGATTAGTCAGCGTCGGGTGAAAACTCATTTAACATCATCCAGTCGCAGTGTAAATCTGTTTTACACCTTTTGAGAGTTGCTGGGGCAACGGCACATTAGCATGAACTACCGGCTCGAGCTATTTATTATATCATGGGGAATTTTGTCAATTGAATTTAAAGTGCAGAAAAGGATTAAAGGGAGCTTATAATCGGCGTGTTTATCACCACTTAGCCAATAACAGAGGATGGTTTGACATGCATGTCAGAGCTGACTAATGATTTTCAGCTGCTAATTCATCTCTATGGTACAGTAATGAGATGCTATTCATGTATTTTACAGATGTCTAACCAATAACAGGCTTATTAAAACATACTGGAATTGATGCGCGCTCACATTTAGGATTCTTTGACGACGTGTGAATGATTGAAAGCTGATGTTCTTTAGAACTCTGGAGTTTTTGCTCCTGCCTGGCTGACGGCTTGTCACTCCATCCCTCTCGGCTATCCAGACGAATGGGTGACTACAATGGAGCCAGTAGACAGGAAAGACTGGCCTACCCAGTGGCCTCCTTTCTCATATAGACAATAATATAACGACCCAGTTGTACAATCAGCTGCACATTGATCTCGGGGCCGCCTAGCCTTCAGCACATTTATTAGCCACCGATCATGGAAGTCCCTCACTAGTCGACAGCGAGACCACGAAGAACGGTAACATTTATTTGTTCTCATTGGAGGAGAATTATCTAGTTATTGTGTGGATGTGGCCAAGGGACATAAAGCCTTAATGACAAGAGGGTGATGGAATGTCAAGTGTTTAAAAGCATGAATAAATCTAAAGGCTCTCGAGGGAGTCTTTGTTTCCCCCCCCCCCTCTTTTTCCTCGCCGTCCTATTTCCCTCACTCCATTTTTGCATATTTTATTTCAAAAGAGAATAAAAAGTATTTCTCTAGAGTGCGCAGTTGCCGTCCGCTTTTGCTCAATGTAATTGTTTTTTTCTTTTTTTAGTCATTTGTAGGTTGTGATAAAGAAGGTGCGTGTGTGTGTGAGACAGAGCAATAGAAACACACAGAGAGAGAGAGATGAAATGGGTGTCTGTAAATGTGTGTGTGCATGGTTTATGATTACATGTCCTTTTGTGGAGCACATCAACCATTCATGCAAGAGAAACCACGGCGAGATGAGAAATTCCTCCCGTGCGCTCGCAGGCAACAGAAAAGTGACATTGAACGTTCATATACAAGCTGAAGATCTCATGCTCAGCCGATATGCATCTGATGAAAGGAACGGCGTTCATCATTTTCGTCTCAGTGCGCCCCGCCCTTCCCTCACCCCCCCCCCACCCCAGTCCTGTGACCGCGGTGTCTTGGCTGTGCGCGGACTGAGAATAACGGCAGGGATGGGGCCTGATAAATGAGAGCTGATAAATCAGCATCGCCAACAGAGGCAGAACAATATCTGCTGAAACAGAGGGTGAGCCATTCGAGAGATATCCGCCTGCAGTCAGTGAGAACACGGGGAGCCGTAGATCAAGGCTAGATGTCGGCGTGATCGCCGCGCAAAGACCTGGGACTCGAGAACAGGTTCCCTTCCGGTCTCCCCGGGTGAAGCAATCCAAACAAATTGATCTAATATTACACTTAGAGGGGCAACGGCGTCGAAATGAACTTGATTGATTCTACACAAGTGACTACGTCTATGCACAAATACATTAAAGGCCGCGTGTGCACGGTGTGCGCGCTCCCCGTCGCCCAGCTCTGCTTACTTATTCATTCGAAGGTAGCATGCAGGGACTGGGAAACCATAAGAAATATGCTCTTGCTGCTGCGGGGCCAGAAATTTCTATCGATAGCCTGGGCAGCATCCATCTTCTCAAAGTCCACCAAAGGTCAGGAGCAGCATAACTTAGAAGCTGGTTTGCATCGGATTCTAGTCTGTATTCTGCATGTTTACTGACAGTTCCCCCACGGAGGCTGGGTGGATCTGTGACACAGACACACACACACACACACACACACACACACACACACACACACACACACACACACACACACACACACACACTGAGGAGCTGAGGATGGCTGTGGAGTAAATCTGCGATGGTGAGGGGGTGTTGGTGAAAGCATTGTTTCACAGTCAATAAAAGGGGCCCTGGGGTGCTTGTAAGAACAGCAATCTGCAGCCATTTCCCAAAGAGAACATCTTGGGAGTACTCAGGGGGTTATAAGTTGAGTTCCTCCTCGCAATTGGAGTTAATATTTCGGATGGAAACTAAAACAATAATGCGCCCCGGCACATATTGCGGCATCTAATGGGAAAACGATTTGGAGTCACTGGAATGCAATGTGCACACGGGAGCCAGAAGGATGGACAACAAAGCCCACGATCGCTAGCCAACATAGCAACATTCATTATTTATTTATCCGTGTATTTCCTGAGGTGTTATGTGCATTTTTATATGTCAAACACATAAACTGGCAGATGAAACCAATGTCATTCCCGTCCAACTTAATTAGCTTTGCAAATAATGCTCTGCGTATTTGCATT
The DNA here is from genome assembly GCA_916701645.2 of Sebastolobus alascanus. Taxonomy (NCBI): domain Eukaryota; kingdom Metazoa; phylum Chordata; class Actinopteri; order Perciformes; family Sebastidae; genus Sebastolobus; species Sebastolobus alascanus. The sequence goes on from CAKAOJ020000177.1 coordinate 386,043, forward strand.
TCCCTGCTTTACTATTTTTATCCATTTGTCAGCTAGCTAAAATGTGCAAATGAGATACTATTTCCAGCAATTATTTCACCCATCCTTGCCGGACCATATGGCAAATAAATGATGAAAATATGCTTCTCACACAATAGTCATTCCAATTACCGCTCAGTCAGTCAATGTCAATGACTATAATCCTCAAAATATATTGTCCTTTAATTTCCCCATATAGAATCTCTCTGGCTGAAGCAGACTCTCTTCCCTGCATTGTGTTTAACAACAGTACATGTCTATAAATGGCACCCAACTGTATGTTTTTGGGTGTGGGTGAAGTGAAGGAGCCGCGCAGCAGCTGCCTTTATGTCCTGGGCTCTCTTAGATTGCCAGCTTTCCTTCGGGGATAATCCATGTTGTGAAATTGAAGTGCAGAGCTGGAATATCAATTCTTTTTTTTTCTCCCCCTGCTGAGGGTTAAAAAAAAATGAAACAGGACTTGACTGCTTGGTGGATATGAACCCGTTGGAGCAATCTGAACATCAAGGTGACAATGCGGCAGGGTGGGAGAGCCTGTAGAGGAGTTAAAGCTTTGGGAGAGGCGGCGTTAAGAACTGGACAACTATGCTGCAACTATAAAGCTATTCATCTTTTGTATATAATTTAAAGGAACGGGTTTTGACATTTGGGATTTTCTGGCGGAGAGTTAGATGAAAAGATCGATATCGCTCCTCAAATCCGTCCGTTAAATGTGTGGCTGGCACGTTTCCCAAAATGTCTAACTACTCCTTTTAATGCTGTAAAATCATCCTCCGAAAACACGTCCCGCTCGGCTGCACGGTCGGTAACGATCCGAGCCATAAAAAGGATTTGATGAAGCCCTTTTTTGAGATGTTGAGTCACTAACCACATGTGTGCCTGCCAGAGATCAAAGCAGAGAGAAAGCAGTTAGGCAAAGGTTTAAGTGGTGTAACGCTCCTGTTGGCAAAGCAGAAACAAAAGGAAATGCATGTCTGGTTTTGAAAACCCTCAAAGTTCAAGGAAGTGATTTGGCAAAACAAATCTGACTCAGCTGCAGTTGAAACAACAACCTCGAGGTCAGACAAGTTTGTTGTTTAACATTTCACCCGAGCGGGCGACGTAAAAAATTCCATGTTGCTTCTGGCAAACGGGAGTGCGCAGCTTTGCATACTCTGAGATAAGTGATATGCACCAGACGAGGTCACTTGAAATCTACTCTGTAAAAATAACTCCTCGGCTCTCGCGCGGGAGGATGTATGAAAACGAGTGGTGTTCTTAAGAGGTACAGGATGTGGAACACGGAGCGGCTACACTGATTACACCGGCTGGAAAACAAAAGGCAGGTACGGTTCGCTGGTTATTCTCTAATGGACATTCATTGGGTTTTGTGTGAGGGCTACAAATAAACCCAACTCCTGTCTAATTTGGCTGAATTAATAAGCCGTGTCCACATCTATTCAAGCGGGTGGGTGCAAGCACTGGCTCTGTGAATTACAAGTCCCACAGTAATAGAGAGAGTGAGAGAGAGAGGGGAAAGGAAGGGCAGGTGAAGGCTAAACGGCCCACGTTCTGTGACTTTCATCATCCAGATTCGCCGCACACGTGACGGCTGAACAGATCGTTACCGCACCACCACCACATACAGTAGTACACACACACGCACACACACACACACGTCAATCTCGTCTTCATCCTTCCACCACATCCCAGGAGTGCAGCTCCAGGCGAACTCCCTAGAGGCAGTTTTTGGAGGCATTCCTCATTTTGAGGTCAAGTCCAATCTGACCTCCAGTACTTTACAGTATAAATGCCCGGTAGCAGACAGGTGCTGGATGGATTTGGCATTTCCATGAGCTTCTGACCTTGACTTAGAAACACACAGATGGTGCTACAGAATGAGCTTATTGTTTACTTCTTATCCCGCGAGCCACACGACTTATCATCCACAGACTTGTACGGGCCTAAAGAAGTTTTGCTTGTGTACAATGCGTGCAAACAAATAAATAAGAGTGTAAATGATTTATTCACCCCTCTGGTAAATTATTGTACAATGAACTATTTTTTTGTTTTTTTATAAAGCTATTGTCCTTAGAGATATGATTGCACAACTCAAATCTAATTACGCCTCTGCAACAATGCTGAGTTTGAGTAAAAACAAATAAAGAGGCAGTTTAGTTTTTAGCTCCAAAATTAGCATTTTATTTGGATGGTTGGGGTCAGAGATGTATAATTTGTTTTCCAGTACACATGGTTATCCTCAAGGCTTAAAGTCCAAAACCTTTTCCAGTCTTAAAGCTGATTCAGTAATTAGTGCCTAGCATCCCACCCCACCCCCCCTTTTTGGTACAAACAGTTGTGCTGACAAGATCACTACTTTTCCATTTTTATCAATGTGTTTTTTTTTTCCACGTTTTATACAAAAAACTCTCTTAACTTCTACACATTTAATGTCACCCAGAATTTTATTTTTTTTATTTTTTTCACTTTGTAAATAAATTTGGGGAACAACATTTTTCATCTTTGTTGTCATGAAAAGATAAAAACATGCAAAAAACTTTTGAATTTGTAGTCCAAATTATACATTTACAAGTTTGGAACTTTTTGCACTTCTTCATATACTACATCAAAAGAAAAAAGATAAAGAAAAAAAAAACATTATGTACACACATCTTTTTACAGTGAAGTAAAGTCGAAAATATCAGATGATGACTAAGGCAAATGAAGTGTACATAGATTAGACCAAAACAGTTTTTTTGTTGTTTTTGTAAAATACTACATCACTTCAGAAACAAAAGAAAAAAAAAAAATCTGCTACAAAAGTATGATTCATAACTCCCTTTATTTGCAACCAGCTGCATAATTTTAATTTTTTAGTGAAAAAGTCTAGAAGTCTAGCGTACTGTACAGTGCTGTTCTTAATTGTTTTTCTTTCCATCCAAGCTAACAGATGATCCTTCATTTCTTCGTCTTTGTTTATTTAAATAATCTTCAACAAACAGGAGCGTTGTGTAACCAAAGAAAAAAAGCATGTAGAAGCATACCAGAGTGTAACATACTTTGTTTGAAATCACTCCAAAAGTCAGTACCATTAAAGCCTTGAACATAAAACTAATCATTTAGATCCAAAAAAATGTACAAAAAGGCACATTATATCCCAGTGCTTCTGTACTGTGAAATTCAAGTGTAACTGAGCGCATTCAATACCAACAATCCAAGTGGCAACAGTCCACCAGTGTTCCCTCCCACATCCTCCACGACTGGACCACAGCCTATGCCTAAGCTTTCAACAAGCATATGTATGCGTAGACTACAACAATAAGCCTAGGTTGGTTGTTTTTGAAAAAATTTCTGAATCAATGTTTATTTTTTTTGTTTATTTTCTGTCACAGTTCCGTCACTCTCTCGGGGGAAATATCAGAAGCTGTCCATGTCCATCAACAGGAAATCTTTCCTTTTCTTCATTTTTTTTTCCTTCTTCTTTTTCATCTTCTCGTTCTTCGCGGAGCGGCTTGTGTGTCTTAGTCATCGCTTCCACCGTACATGTCTGCCAGTTTTCTAAAGCGAGGGCCCCAGTCGTTGAGGTAATCGTAGTCCTGGTCGCCCCCGCTGCTGGAGGAGTTGAGGGAGCTTAGGGAGCCAGCTGTGGAGCCGCTGCCCTCGTAGTCGAACACTAGCAGGGAGTCGTAGGGGGGGGCGGTGGGGTCGTTGTCTGCTGCCTTAAGTCCCTGTACAGAAGGAAATAAAACCGCGGTTAGATGAGAAGATTAGTCTGCACAACAACACTGTCTGCAATAAGGAGTGAGCCCCCCCCCCCCCCCCCTTCCTGCTGCACACAAACACACTAATCTATCCTAAAACCAGTCAGTGGTTCTACCTCCACTTGTTCAGGAAATCAGATTAATCAGGCTCTAGTGTTCCTGTGAGTTTCCTCTGTGTTTGGGGCTGGGACTCTCCTGATGTTTCTGGGATGTCGGATTATCTGCTGCTTGATCAAAAGCCAAGATTGAGCATGACTGTCCAGCAGCCTCGGATGACTGGAATCATCCCCCCCCCCCCCCTCCCTTCTCTTCTAGAGCGGAAGTACAACTCCAGCGCTGATACTTTGTCTTTTAATCTAGATAGCAACATCTTTAATAAATCATATTTATCTGAGTCCTGCCTAAACAGTAGCAGTAAGCAGTGAGCTCAACTGCAGAGATGAGAGGAGTGTTCGTGTGTGTATCTTGAGGCTGGTGGTGCTGGTGGGGTTGGTTCTATTTTGAAGATTGTGCTCGACATTCCCAGAAATCCTCATAGCGTCACGAGAGGTCCTTATGGATTGTTATCGATTTCCAGCCCCATTCCCTAACGGGACTCTGGAGACTTGATGGATTGCTAATCTAGGAGTTGAGATGTGCTTTGGCCATGAACCACTTTGGATCCACGCCTGGTTTGTGCCAGGTAGTAACCCAACAAATAATAAATGAATTAACAGAAGTGGAGCAACATAACACAGAGGGGAAAAAAAAAAACGAGACCTCAGCTCATTGGGAACTTGTCGAAGATTTATAGTATCCTCTATGCTGCCATTATAGCGCCGAAATCCTCTCAAATAAAAAGATGGATTGAATTAAAGTGCCCGGGCACTTAGCGATTATTTTCCACTTGTTAGCTTTCGTTAAGTATTTGCTCAGGGCTGTGGTGCTGATAATTTGGTGGGAAATATGACAGATGGATCGTTCATTACAATTACAACCATAATCGCACTGCTGGTTATAGCCCCCTCCATCTACAACCAAAAACCCACTGGCAGTTTCATAAGGTTAGTCAATCACAGAACTCGTAATTTCATAATAACTGAGTCACCCACTGTGCCGGAGACAATCACGACTCTCAGCGAAATGGTGAACCCTCCTCACTTTTTTAAGAGTCGCTCTGTCCCACGGAGAACAAAAGGGATGTGTAATAAAACCCACTGGTATTTCTATTCAGGGAACAACCTTGCCGGGGCTGAAACGCAGCACTATGCAAAAAAACAATGAACGCAACCGCTTCAGCTTTGTCTCTCCTCTGTGGCACCGTGTCCACCTGTGACCAGAAGAGGTCAAGTTGGTGCTGATGTATCTAAAGTTACCCCCTCCCTTTGTGGGAACGGACCAGGAGCTGACTAATAGACCTTTGTTTGTCCGACTGTGAGGTTAAAGTCCTTATGCTAAACCTCTGCCTCGTTTTTTTTTGGTCCCTCTAATTTAATTAAGAGCCACAAGCTCCGGGGGCGTGTGCACATTTCAGGATGGAGATCCGACCCCCCGCCCCTCCCCTCCCCTCCCCCCCCCCTCTCTGGTCTCCCTCTCCTCTGGCGGCCAGCCCTTATCAGTTAGGTCAGATTCCAGCTCCGTGTGAGCGCCGGAGCTACCGTGACTGAGCTTTAGCGACAGTCAAATCTGGGACTAAAAACAGATCAACGTTGCCTGGTTGCAGCGAGCGTTTTTCTGGGTCAGGATGCTCGAAGTGTCTCAAAGGGGTCTTGTGAGAACATTAAAATAAAGTCTGACGAAGGAAGGATGGTGTGCATTGCGAAACCGCTCCTTATTGAGCAGCGCTAAAACATTAAATGTCAACTCGATATCGGCCATTACGACGAATGTATTATGTGTATTCATGACACGCGGCGAGAGTGAAAATGAGCAGCGCCCGGGTGAAGGGATCTGAGAGATAGATTGTCGGAGAGCAGCGCTGAAAGAGCGAGTTCTAATTTAAAAACATGGGCGCCATCCAAAAACCAGGAGAGAACTCCATTTGTAATGCCGTGAAACTCTTGTCTGTTGGAGCTTGTGAAAAATACATGACTGCTCTTTTCATTTTACATTCTCCCTTCATGCTGGAGTCAATGATGGCCTCAGGCAAACGAGGGCACTCTGAATGGTGCACTCCGATGGAAAGCCAATGCATTGCTTCCCTCATCTCCTATTTCTATGCTGACACATCTATAACTCTACTTTGGCAGAAAGTGAGGAGGAAAAACAATTATATCCAAGTGAGTTAGCATCATGTAGGTTTGGGGGCTTTTGTGTGGATATATGTGTGATGAGAAAAGTTTCTACTTTCTGCTGGGAAAAGATGAAAACTATTCTAATAATAATTGATTCATTTTTCCCCCCCCTCCCACTACAACTGCTTGATGAGACATATAAACCAAATTTATTTAGATACAAGTTTATTATAAGAAAGTCATTCAGCTTGAAAATGAAATTCAAGCTTTGTAACGGCACTGATTTCTTTCACTTCAGCTATTTCCCTGGGATTTGATCTCACCAGTCAAACAAAACAATCTCGGCATTCAATAAACTCTGCGCGCCGGATGGTGTTTTTTACCTCGTTGATGAAGTCTCCGATGTCTCCGGGGTGGGGTGCCGCCGACCTCATGGGGTACTGCGGCTCGGGGTGGAGGGGTCGCTCGTCTAGACGGCGGACTCCGACCGGCTTGATGGCATCAGGCTCTATCGTGTCCGGCTGCTGGAGCTGACTCAGGTCGTAATCCTGGGGAAACACGCAAGACAGATGGGAGTTAGCTAAGCGGCGTGACGAGACCCCCGAACGGAGTGCGATTATCTAAATAGGTAAACACATCCTGAGCTGCACAGAGGGAGAGAGGAGTTCAACTGAGTGGAAGGGGGGAAGATTTTAAAAGTTGCGGCGGGAAGAGTTGAGAGTACACAAGGGAAACTTTAAATCTTCTTGTCTGTGAAGCACAAGCCCAGGGAGAATTTGACCCATTAAAAAGAGGCAGCACTAAGGGGGTCCAGGCTGAGGACCACATCATACGCCTCAGAGTGTTTGTACTTGTGCGCTGTGTGCTGCAGGAAGGGTGTGCAGGCGACTGTTTTGCTCTAATCAATGCCCAGACACGGGATGGTGGATATGCATAAGCCATTGCTAATCCTATTAACATTACCAAGGCAACCTGAATGGCTCGCAGTTTGTGCAAAGTCATGGGCAAGGGGGGAGGAGGAGGACGAGGATTGAAGAAGAGAGGAAAAGGAGTTAGGAGAGGAAGAGACTGGCGGTGAAGAGCAGAGCAGAGCTGGATGGTATGGCGGTGACGGCAGATATGATAGAGAAAATGCCATCTGAGAATCAGGGTGTGTGCCTAATAAGCGTGCATGATGGATTGTCCCTCTTTAGAAGATTTTCGGTAATCCATCCATCTCTAATATCCCCCTTCAAAATTGACTTTGCTCCGTTGTACATGTACCTACACATGCAGACGCTCGCACGCTCACTCCCAGGAAGAAAAAAAAAAAAAAAAAAAAAAAAGGCTGCAGACGCTCTAATGTAAAAATAAACATGAGAATGAATATAAACCCTGCGACAAACAACCCAGATATACAAACACCACAAAGCACGTGGGCACTTGACAAACACCTACTCAACTCCACGCTAATAAGTATCATCTCCAATCTAAAACAAACACATTGATTATTCATGTGTAATTTGATTTCATGGGGAATGACAGTAAAAACCCTCGAGGCTAGCTGGAGAAGAACAATGGTCATCACACACCGTGCGGTAACGCCATCCATCATCTTTGGTCCATTTCAGTCTGACTCCTGTTTGACCTTCTCCTGCGTCGCACACCGGAGGGGTCAGGAGTCGGTAACAGGGATGGCAACAGAGACGTATAATGGCTGAACTCAGCAGGAAGGTCTAATGACATACCAGCCCCCTCCGGGGAATTGACTCCTCGCACGTACACTGGCCTGGTGAAATGGCTGCTCCTGGCCCGCATGACCCACATTCAAACACGGGAGACTGAACAATGCTAAGCCTCACACACTTAATCTGTCGTGAGACGTAGCTGAGCAATTTAAAACAGAACTGAGCGTACTGATTTTGTAGTTTTTACCCTAATTCCTGGTAATAGTAACATTGTACGTACTTTAATTTAATTCTCGAATATGGGAAAGCAGCAAAATAGCTAAAAATAATTCCAATGGGGCAAGAAACATGAGTTTATGGTCTCAATCGCTAGTTTCAAGTCTTCTTCAATACAGCATGATTAGTAAATTATGGTCCCATTTAGAGTCAAATAGACCATAAAGCAGGATATGCTTTAGGGCGGGGCTACCTTGTGATTGACAGGTCGCTACCACGGCGTTGTCTGCGTCTGGGAGTTGTCCGCATTTTCATCTTAGAAATTTAACCCTTCTACCGTGTGTTTTCAGTTCATGAAAGTTAATTGTAATCTTTTTGGTTGCCTAAAAATGTCTTATTCAGCGTTCGGTTGTATTTAGCTCCAACCTCTCGTGTCACTTCTGGTTGCCAAAAACCAAGATGGCGACGGACAAAATGCCGAACTCAAGGCTTCAAAACGGCGGTCCACAAACCAACGGGTGACGTCACGGTGACTACGTCCACTTCTTACATACAGTCATACATGTTACCAACATTTCGGGTTGTGTGTTCACTTTGGGCTTTACCTCCAAATAAGGCAGTTAAGATAATCTGGCTCCAGTGCTGGCTTGTTGAAATAGTTTGACATATTTCGGGAAATTTGCTTTCTTGCTGAGACTTAGATGAGAAGATTTTTACCACTGTCATGTCTTCCTGTTCAATATAAGGCTGGAGCCAGCAGCCAGTTAGCTTAGCTTAGCACAAAAAATGGAAACAGATGTGCTAGTAGACAGATTTTGTAACCGCCGTTTCTCCCTTTTTCCAGACTTTAAGTTAAGCTTCATATTTACAGTATAGACATGAGCACGGTATTGATCTCCTCATCTAACGTACACGTCCGTTTGGGAGCATAATCAAGGCTTAGTTGCGGTGATGTTGACGTGATCCCAAATCTTAGCAATTACTTCCTTTTGTACAATGTTAGAATAATTTAAAGTAAAGACCTGAGGTGCAAAAATAAGCCCCAGTTTGCGAGAAGCCAGAATTATCTTGAGATAATATTAGAGATGTTACAGTTCCTCTGAGGTGTTAAACTTGTCTCGTCTGTGGTGACAACACGAGGCACTCGTACCATCTGCATAACCAGATCTGATTTGTTTTGTCTCACTTACTGCATGGGAATTGAAAAACAAATGAAAGTATTTTTCAAAGCCTGCCTCCAAAGCCGCGCTGTCTCTAAGGTTAATGTGCATCAAGTCATTCTTAGGTCATTTGCAGAAGCAGATGACTCATCCCCGTCTTACAGTACGCTTTATTCTTTCACCTGTGAACGTGTGCGCGACAGCTTGATTTGCTATTATTTCTGCATTATTTTTTTTCCCCATGTCCGGTGAGCGCGGCCTGATCATCTGTCTGCCTTTTGATGAAATGAGTGCTTCGCGGAACCAATACAAGCCGGGGCAATGACATCAGCAACTAAAATCATATACTCGGAGAGCACCCAATGGTCTGACACTTCAATTTCCTCCCCAGCGGGAGATAGGGAGAACAGAGGTGGGCATTATAAAGACCACATCGCTGGGAAAGCAAGGGCCATTTTTTACCCAACACTGACTCTCACTGATTCCACAGACAAGAGCATTTTCTCCTGGCGCCCTCCTCCTCTACGCCACTCAGAATGGAAGCTTGTTTTCCCCTCGATAAATTGAAGCGTTACATCATGCAACAGTTTCCTTTTCAGCATGTTCTGGTCCGCAGGTTTGACCATTTTGTGTGGGAAAAATGAGGATGTGAATGCACAAGTGGGTGCACTCCCTCCTGCCTAATCACTAGCTGACGTGCAACGGCTTTCCAGTCGTATTGTTGCCTTAGACAGAGCTTCATTATTGTGCCACAGCAGATGTCTATCTCCAAATGACATCAGCTTACCAATTACAAGTCTCCGAGGCTAATTTGTCACTGTGCTGGGTCAGACCGGGGTCCCCGGCTCATATCTGCTATACCTAAGCCACCGGAGCACTTCAGCCAGCAGCAAGAAAACAGCCCATTTGGTATATTACTGCTTGTTTTTATAAAATGATTCCGTTCTGCTAACAAGGGGTCATTAGGACAATTGAGTTTGTGTCTGTGTGTGCGCCTGATCAGTGCAGGGGGATAAAGAGATGTGACTCTATTGATGCCTGTGGCACTGCATTTCTATTGTGTGAAGCAGGAACCGGTTCCAGTTGAGGAAACAGTTCCAATATTTCCAGAACCGATTGGATCAAAATGTGTTTGTCTTATTGATTCCAGTTTTCGATTCCCAGCTCCTTTTTTTTTTTTTTTAAAAGAGAAAGATGCTATTTCCAGTTTACACTGAAAACCGTGACTGTGAAGTGTATTTTGGAGCAGCATAATAAGCAGGACGAACACTAGACAGAATGCATTGTAAGTGCATGTATGCTTGCAGGAAGAGAAACGGAGGTCCCCTTTGTCCTTATACTGCTTCGGTTATAGAGAAACCACTACTCTGCTGCATACTGTAGATGTGACCTGAATGTTTCTCCCTAACACAGACCAAACACTCGCCTTATGTCACCCTTTCAAAAAACACTGCACTGCTACATGGTGTGTTGGGCTGGGTGTTGTTTGACATTTTTTTTTTTTTTACTAGTACCAAATGTCTCTGCTCAAACCAAAACAGTATTTTTTCTGAAATATAACAATGTCGGTGTCAGATTCTGATTCAAATGTTGCAAATGTTGCAAATGTTGCTCAGACGTATGCGACATCTCTCGTATCACGGACTGAATTTTTTCAATTTAAAGGGGATATATCAAGGAAAACTCACTTTTTCAGTGCTTGTGCACAACAAGCCCCCACGAAGAGCGCCGGGCTGCGAAGCAAATTTGGTCAAACGGTGGTACCACAACTTCTGTGTCCATCACGTGATGTCATTGGGTCCATAAAGATTTTTTCCCAAAGACTTACATTGGGAAAGTACGAACAGTACGAACACTTGAATAGCCCTTATTTAAATCATTAGGTCCTAAAAGTTGTAAAATGCACTAAAAGCCGAATTCAGAGTTCTTTCCCTTCCTCTGTTCATGTGAATGAGCTCCAGATCGAGGGCTGGGAGGCGGAGTTAAAGAAAGAGCTACTGCGCCTGCTCTATGGGCCCAATGGATGCGGAAGATCGCCGGATGATCCGGGCGTTTTATCACTCCGCAGTCGGGCCATTTTGGCCTCATGCGCCACTGAGCAACTCTCAAAGGAATGAGCGGGAGCCCGCCTCTGACGCTGTATCCAGTTCTCTTAATACATCCATGGTTTACATAAATTTGGCTATCTGGAGTGCCTACCAACCCACAAACTGTGAAATAAGACAACCCAGTCAGCTTTTTGTGGGCTGCCTGGATCAGAAAACATATGAATCAACAAACCATTCACTGTGCGTTCCAATCCCCAGACTACCATTCTATTTAGTATGCCAGAAAAAGATTTAGTACGTCCCAATACATAGTATGTCAAATGCAGTATGCCAAAAATACCAGGATGTCCTACTACATCCGGTTGCAATTAGCAGTATGCAAGCCAGCATGCTTTTCGGGCTATTCTGACCCACAATTCTCTACGCAGCGGATATATGAGCCAGAGGGTCAAAGTTCAGGAAGCAATGTTATGACGAAGAATGTCCCAATTGTATGCATACTGCATGCAACAGTAGGTACTCTGTAAGCGCAGCTGCAGTATGTACTAAAAGTAAAGAGAAAAAGTATGCGATTTGGAACGCAGCGCTTTAGAACTACCTTTGCAAAGGTCCACCATTATTTTTTTGCAAGCTGATGAGAGCAGACTGGGCTTTTTCAGGAGGGGGTCTTAAAGAGACAGGCACTAAAACGGAGCGTTTCAGACAGAGGGTGAATACAGGTATATTCAGACAGACAGTGTGAGGAAAATAATGTGTTTTTTGAACATTAAAGCATGTAAACATGTGGTAGAAACCCAAAATACAAGTATGAACTTGGAAATGAGCATGACATGTCCACTTTTAAATAACCAACACTATTCTTACTTTGGCAAAAACAAAAATTGTGTAATGTAGGACACAGTCGCTCACAGTAAGAAGCAGATTGAGATTGTTGTTATGGAGTCTACACTCATTCTCAGTCTTACCTGATCCTCCTCTCCTCCACCTTCCTCATCATACTTGAGAATGTTGTCTCTCACATCGTCCTCCGGGTCGATGAGGAGCTGCTTGGCCTGACGTTCTTTATCGCGGCGCTTCATCCACACCACAAACATCAGCACGAGAACTGATAGACAGACAGACAGAGAGATCTCATATTACAAAACATAATAACTTAACATGTTTTCAGACAAATGTAATCGGATCCGATGTTTTAGAGCTTGGACGGGGGCCTGATCGAGGCTATCTTTTTGGTAATCCTACAGTAATCTAACGGTATCTCGGATAACGTTTAGCCGCCTTTATAATCCCCGCGTGTGCGTTGGTGCGATGTGCTGTTTGAGAGGGGAACTGAAGACACTCACTGAGGAGGATGATGATGCAGAGGAGGATGGAGATGATGGCCCCGGTGCCCAGACCGGCAGCCATGATGTGCTGCTGGTCAGTGCAGTCTCCGTTCAAGTCGCACTGGCACACTTTAATCCGCAGATAGGAGGTGTTGGACATGGGCAGGTTGCCTGAGTCGGTGATTATGATGGGGAGCTCGTAGATGCCGCTTTCAAGGAAGCCAATCTTCAGGCTCACCTGAGCATAGTCACCTGAGAGACGGAGAGGACAAAAGCGTGAGCGGGTGATCCACGATGGCTCCAAATACATAAGCAGTAGTGAGACAAGAGATTAAGTTACTCAATGTGTATAAAAATAAAATAACACCGTGTTTCTTTAGCCGAGGAGTCTTTCAGAGGGGATTAAATCAAAACTCTGAATACTCCTTTGTATAGGCCGTGTTCACAGTACGATTACACTCCTATTACCACAAATACGCAGCATAAATTCCTACCTGGAAGTTGCATCAGCATATCTAATCCAAAACATGGTCGGGATTTAGATTTGGAGCTTATAAATTTACTGAATACCTTTTTGATAATGCTGCTTAGGCTAAATTCCCAGCTGCAATAATCCAAATGCCATTATCCTATTAAGATATATTCACTGCTTTTCAACTCACACTATCTAATAGCTGAACACACGACAAATGAGCTCCTACCACTCGTGTTTTTATTTCAAATTAGCATAAACAATTAATGACTGCATGGTACTGTTAATATAATATTATATTGTGTCTCCCTGCTCTACCTGACCTCTCTGCAGTGTGCTGTTTACTCCTGTTTCCAAAGTGTTGTTCAGAAGAATCACAGATAGCTCCAGCTTTAATTACCAAACAACAGACTGCGGGATGTTTTATCTATAATGTTACATATTTTTTACAGTTTTCTTTCCAATTATTATATGCGACTAATTGAAAAATGCTGAAAAGGGGCATCTCTTCTTTCATTTTCCAGTAATGAATTAAGCTGAATCAACGTTAAATGAAGATTAGTATATAATAGTAGGGATGGCACGATACGATATTATCACAAGACATAAGTCACGATACAATCTTACTGTGATTTTAAACATTTTGCGATATGCTGAGTATTGCGAAAAGATATATTGCGATTTATTACCTTTTTTCACCTGCAAATTATGCAGTTTGTCAACAACTGTTTATCTAATAAGATACAATCTTCACTGTTAATCTCAAGAGTTTTCATTCACATATCTTGAGGTCAGAGGTCAAGGGACCCCTTTGAAAATGGCCATGCCAGTTTTTCCTCGACAAAATTTAGCGTAACTTTGGACCGCTACTGAGCGTTCTTCCAGACAAGCTACACAACATGGTTGGTACCAATGGTACCTTAGGTTCTCTAGTTTCATATGATACCAGGATCTTCACTCTAGCATTAAGACTGAGTACCAATGGTACCTCAGGTTTTCTAGTTTCATATGATACCAGTATCTTCACTCTAGCATTAAGACTGAGTACCAATGGATTCTTTAGGTTTTCTAGTTTCATAAGATACCAGTATCTTCACTCTAGCATTAACACTGAGCCCGCTACAACCTCTGAAATAAAAGATCGATACTCGACTTCCACGTATCGATACAATATTGCTACGCAAAATATGGCCTTACTGTGCTCCACCCGTATAGAACAGTGTGCTCCGTGTCTTACCGCTGACTCTCGTGATGGTCCAGTTTCTCCTAACGTCAGAGGGCCGGTGGGCTAACTCGAAGGCGAACGGCCCGGCGTTGGGGTTCAGGTCTCCATCGAGCGCGGTGATGTTGATGGCGTTTGGCTCCGGCTTCTCGCATACCTCCGTCTCCCGAGGGAACACCTTGGGAGCGTTGTCGTTGATATCCATCAGGTAGATCTGAACGGTACCGGTGCCACTTGCTGGAGGTACACCTGCATGGGCAATAAAATGACACACACACTCAGCATATACATATTTATGGGAAAGGGATTTTTTTTTTGTTTTAAATATTTACATATGGATGGGAATATATATGCTATTGAAATGCCATCTCTCATTTTGCAGTCATTATGCAGGTGACAGAGAAAAGTAAAGTATGGAGTTTATTCTTTGGGTCTCATGCTATAATAAGACACTCTAAACAGTTATTTGCTCTAGTGGGAGAAGACCCATCCAAACTGCATACTGATCTGAGAATCTAATCTCAAGTGAGGAGGTAGGCAGAAAGAGGGAGATATCTGAACATTTGGGTAGCATGTGTGTGTGTGTGTGTGTTCCCCGAAGAACGTCTTCCTGACGAAGGACACGGGATGGGAATACTAAAGCAGACAAACAGAGCCCACTGTCGCTCCTCTCAGGGCTTCTCTATGTATTCACTCAGCTAAGAGGCTTTTTTACCATTCAGGCCACGCTCAAAGGAGCTAGTCATCCAATCCTGACCCATTAATGCTGAGAAACCTCTTTATTGGTAGAGTTTTTAAGCCTATTGGCCTAAGCTATGCTCCGCAGAACAGGGTAAACCTGAACAGAGGTAAATCCCGCCGGTGCAGGCAAGAGGTGAATGTATCCCCGCACGCTGGATGGTTCTGGGACTGCTAGCACATTAACCTTCAACTGAGGCGGTCAGCGCTCCAGACACGCCAAGTGCCTGGCACTAGGTTGACCTTCAAGCATGGAGGATGTCTTTGTGGCTGTAACAGTGTGTTTTTTTTTTTCCAACAGATGCGGTGCGTTTGCGGACCGGCTTCAGGTGAAAAACATCAGAGTGGAAGTCAAAGTGATGCTAGGTGGAAGATTGACCTTTGAGAGGTAGGCTACATTAGACATCCGCTAGGCTTTCTTTTGAAAAAGGCAGCATTATCTCCTCCTGAATGCTCTAACAATAATGGCCTGGAATAGAGTGCTTGTGTAACAGTCGGGGCTAAAACACCCAGAGCATGTAACCGCTGCATCACGGGGGCTCAACAAGGGATTTTTTTTTTTTTTGGTAAATGCAGCATCACTTGAATGGTTACATACCGCTGTCAGAAGCCAGGAATGTTGCATTGTACAAACTGTTCTTCACAAAGGGCGACTCTCGGTCCAAGATGGCAATTGTTGTGATGCGACCGGTGTTCGGGTCAATCTTCAGCCAGTTGGCTGGATCTGCGAGTTTAGAGTATCTGAGGGAAGAAAAGAAAAAGAGGTTTACACCGTGTGATTTATAATCCTTGCTGTTCAATTTAAGTTCAAGTCAGGAGTTATCTGCAAATGGTGAGAGAGTTTAAAAAGATTCAATTTGTTTTCAGCAGAAGGAAATGCTTGCTGGTGAATTTATTCCCTATTTCCATCATTTTCGCATCTTCTAAAAAAAAAAAAAAAAGCTTTTGTTTTTATGAGTTTACACAGAATAAATAATTCAGACGTCATGCATTTTACATAATTACTCTAACTTTTGAGAACCGCCTCACATGGGAGACCGAACTGGCGTGTCGTTATCAGTAGCTCAAACTAATTTGTAGGACAAACCGAGAAATTACAAAGCTAGCTTATTTCACATGGACTGTTTTCAGGCTGATAAACTCTATCACGGCCAAACAGCTGTGAGGCAAACGGCGTTTGATGATGAACGGGGAAGAAAATAGGGCTTGTTCAACAAGAATGAGATGCTGGCTGCGTACTGTTATTTGAAGCAGGAATGATGCAGGAAGTGGCGAGTCATCTTAACCTCATCACGTCACTCCTGTTTCACACGTAGAGCACTATATATAGGCAAGTGATAAAGCTACCGGTGTCTTTATTGCTGCTGTTGCCACAGTTAGTTCAGCTAAATGTGTGATAAAACGTGATTTAAACATCTGTGCTGGAGGCTTCAGGGAGAACAGGCATTCTAGGAAAGTGCGCTATGAAATGGACTTGATTCCTATTTAGTATAAAAATCTACCTGATGCTTTGCTGCATGAAGCGATCGGGGTCCTGTGCAGAGAAGGTGGTCAGCGTGGACTCGGGCATCATTCCCTCCTCCACTCTAACCAGCTTGGGGTTGGGCTCGAAGTAGGGACTCTCGTTGACGTCTATCACTCTGATGGAGACGGTGGCGGTGGACTGGCGAGGGGAGTGGATGCCTCTGGCCAGGGGAACCTCGTTCCTCGCCTCCACCGTCAGCACATACGTTCTACTGATCTCAAAGTCGATAGGCTGGAAAACAGTAACAGAGCGTATACAGAGAGAGGATCACACATCAGGATGCAGGATGAATTGAACAAAACGGAATGGCGTTACATTTTTGGTAATGTGAAACTGGTGAGAGTGCAACCCAGAGAACTAATGCTTTTACTTCCTTTTGGGCTGAAAAATCTTATTGTTAAAGCTCACAATAGACAATGAGATGTGATAAAGAGACTGCATCCCTTTGTGGTCAGTTGAAGGATGCACAGCAGCAAGAGAGCCGGCAAAGGAGCTGTGCAACCAACCGTTTCTGCATTTTAGAATCGCATTCTGAGTTATGACAAATTTTAATCTACACATAATACAAGATGAGAATTCACTAGTTGCACTTAAACCGTACTAATCATTGTCAGAATTTTTTTTTTTTTTTAAATTGTAATATATGTATGTGACAAATCTGCTGCAGTGATCTTATCAGAACTGATCTCCTGTGAGTTGCGTTGTCGGTTGTCAGCTGATCGGCCATGACCAGCGACCGATCGGTCTCATATATCTGATTTTTTGCTGGTCATATTTACACACAAGTGCCGCATGGTGGTTTTACGCTGCACACACTGCAGCACAGACCATAACATCACAGCCACACACACACACACACACACACACACACACACACACACACACACACACACACACACACCATGCATGGCGTTGGTGTGGAAGTTCTTCAGCGTGAGTGAAGAAGACATAAAGCTTACAATTTTTAACATCTGCAAGTCCAAAATAAGCCGCGGAGGAAATTAACTGAAGGGAAACTTTGCCGACTTTCAACCGGCTTTGTATCGTTGCAATGTGGGCGGCGAGCGCAAATGGCGGACTTTTGCCGCTATTAACACGGAGGGAAGCCGTTCATTTGCACATACCACCCACAAAAACGGCAAAGTTTACTTGTGTTTTGTTATACAGATATGTTGCACCCGTTTTCTTCTGGGAAAATAAATGTTAAAATAATGTTAGATAACGTGGTTTCGGTTGGATTTTATTTGACCGGTAACCTGGAGCACTCTTATTTTGAGATTTGTTTGAGTGAGAGAATGTTTTGTAACTTGGTGCAGTTTGGGAGAAAATGTAAGTTACTTAACAGTCAATGTTTTATTATGAACATATAATTGAATTCCAATTTTCAGTGAAAGAAAAGTCACAAAAATGTTTGTGCTTGCTGTGAATTATAGCTCTTAGAAAGAAAGAAAATTGGCAAAAATTGGAATCGGCCAAGAAAATTACACTCGGTGCATCTCATAACAAAATGCTTCTATTCTTCAAAGAACAAGACAATTGGATTATTAACTCACGCTCTTCTTTAACAGGGAGCAACATAACGAATATTCTAACTGCCAGATATTAATGGAGAGACAACGAGCCCAGACTCTCAATACAGCATCCATATATTTACAATGCATCTCCGGGGGATTACAGGGCGGAGTTAGAAGAGGAGGCCTTACCTTGACGACCGTTACCAGGCCCTCGTTAGTGGTCGGATCAGTGGGCACGGAGAACCTGCCGGTGGGGTCGCCCCCGGTGATTTTGTAGACGGCGTTCCATGCCGGCGTGTTGGGCTGGTCCTTGTCAGTCACCGTCAGGTTGGCCACAATGACATTCACACGGTTTTCAGGCACCTCGCCGAAAAACTGCATGAATAAACCATGAACATACAGAGCAGCGAGCTGTTAGTGATACTGCTGTGGCTGCAGAAATACTCCCAAGTCCTCGCCTCGCACCGCACAGCGGGACCAATCTCGGGTAAATAGACATCTAAGGTAACTTATCATGTCGTCATGGTCATCTCATTCCCTTTCCTCCCCTGATGGCACAACAGTAGCATTACAAATTTCAGCGATTCGCGGGCACAGTAAGTGCCTCTTCCACTCGGGCAGACATCCCAGTAGTTGCATGTGTCAACATTTGGAGGGGGGATATAGCACTTTACGCATGGCCGGCTACTTGTATATCTGTATGGCTTCAGAAATGCTGGTCAAGCAGAACTAGGTAAGTGAGCAGAACCGGCGGTTGAGTGTGTATATGAGGTGAAATAGATTGCTCTGGTGACGTCTCAGATATGAGTTGGTTTCTCACCGTCTCAGCAGTAAACTCGGGTGGATTGTCGTTAACGTCGGTGACTCTGATGACGGCGGTGGCGGTGTTGGAGAGGCCGTACATCGGGTTTCCCTCCATGTCAGTGGCCTGGATGATCAGCGTGTACTGAGGCACTTTCTGGAGGGAAAGGGAAGAGAAGCGATAGCAGGATTAAAACACAATTCTTTTGATCTTTGAACAATATAAATCATTTCTGTGGCCGTGTTGGGAGAATGTGGATTTGCTCACTGAATTGTCAGTTTGAATGTAAATGAGGACAAAAGATTAGAAAAACCATTCAATATAATGCAGTAGAGCTGCAACGATCGATCGATTAGTTGTCAATAGGGCTGTCAATCGATATTATATATATTTAATCGCGATTAATCGTATGATTGTCCATAGTTAATCACGATTAATGGTAAATTAATCACACATTTTTTATCTGTTCAAAATATACCTTAAAGGGAGATATGTCAAGTATTTAATACTCTTATCAACATGGGAGTGGGCAAATATGCTGCTTTATACAAATGTATGTATATATTTATTATTGGAAATCAATTAACGACACTTAACAATGACAGATATTGTCCAGAAACCCTCACAGGTTCTGCATTTAGCATAAAACAATATGCTCAGATCATAACATGGCAAACTGCAGCCCAACAGGCAACAACAGCTGTCAGTGTGTCAGTGTGCTGACTTCACTATGACCTGCCCCAAACTGCATGTGATTATCATAAAGTGGGCATGTCTGTAAAGGGGAGACTCGTGGGTACCCATAGAACCCATTTACATTCACTGATCTGGAGGTCAGAGGTCAAGGGACCTCTTTGAAAATGACCATGCCAGGTTTTCCTCGGCAAAATTTAGCATAAGTTTGGAGCGTTATTTAGCCTCCTTCACGACAAGTTTTATATGATGCCAGTATCTTCATTCTAGCTTTTAAACTGAGCCCGCTACGACCAAAAAATCGTGAGTTGCATTAATGCGTTAAAGAAATTAGTGGCGTTAAAACGAATTTGCGTTAACGCGTTATTATCGCATTAACTTAGACAGCCCTAGTTGTCAACTATTAAATTAATCGCCAACTATTTTGATTATCGATTAATCAGATCGAGCAATTTTTCAAGAAAAAAAAGTAATAATTCTCTGATTGCAGCTTCTTAAATGTGAATATTTTCTGGTTTCTTTACTCCTCCATGACAGTAAACTGAATATCTTTGAGTTGTGGACAAAACAAGACTGTCTTTGGGAAACAGTGATCGACATTTGAACCATTTTCTGACTTTTATGGACCAAACAACTAATCGGTTCATCGAGAAAATAATCGTCAGATTAATCGACAATGAAAATAATCTAATTATTTTATATCTAATATCTTATATCTAAACTAATAAGTTAATTGCAGCCCTACAATGCAGTTTAACACAACACTGCCACAAACTACAGCTTCCACAATGACCATAGAGTTGAATCCACACCTCTCCAACATTTTAATTTTCATAAAGATAGGATTTTATTTTCTGGCCTATTGTTTTAAATTGTGTCAGACTTTACAATTGTCCCTAATAAGCTGGCAACTCAGTGCACATCAGTTTAAATGTGAAACAAATCTGGCTAGCTTCTTAATTATGATGACTAATGGTGGCTTTTTATATAAACCCCATTTATTCTCTATTGGGGGATGTGAGTTTACGAGTACGAGTGCACACGTGAAACTTGCACCTCTGCTATGTGCACCATCATGAAGCTAACAAATGACTCTTTTCACATTAAAAGCCACTCAGGTGACGGACCAGTTGCTAGGTAATGAGAGTCGGGCAAATTACTTTCATGGTGGCAACTGGCGGACATAAAACGGCGGCCCCAGGGCGGAAGTGATTGAGCAGCCACCTAGCCAGATTGCCCTCGCAAGAATTGCACCAACTGGCTCCAGCTTTTCTATATTATTCTATTTATTTTCTCAAACAGCCATGCGATCCAATTAAATGAAAGAGAGGTAACATTTACAGCACAGGAAATAGAGAGGGAAAAGTAAAGCTTCTGCTATGGAGGAAGAAAGACAGAGAAGGCGAGAAGGAAGGAAAGGAAACATTTAGCTGCTCAGTGATGCACGCTAACTCCTTGTGAGAGTAAATAAGTGTGAAAACAGCCAAGTGCATTTCTACTTCTCATTTAGTTGGTAATCAACAAAATTCACTTGGGCTCATTAGCTCTCAGACAGTCTGGATATTAGCAAATATACTAAAGCTGTGTTTTGTCATCATATTTAAAAAACTGTTCAGCCCATTTATGTAAACACAAAAAATGGATATGATGATATACATCTACAACGGGCGGCAGATTCCAGATGAAAATGAATTGATATAATGGTTGGCCTTGCTAATGAAAGTCTCACTTAAATGCTGATACAATCATTTTTATTATTAGTCTGCATTCATAAACATTAAGTTGGGAGTGTAATGGCACCAACATTAAGGTGTATGAAACCAAGAGAAAGAAGTGATAAACCGATGAACGAGAAGAGAAAGAATGAAGGAAGGAAAGAAAGAAAGAAGCACCTCTCTGTCCAGGCCGGCCGCCACCGTAATGATGCCTCCCGTTTTGTTGTTGATGGTGAACATATTGGACGTCGGGCTCTCTGGATTCTGAGACAGGATCTTGTAACGCAGTATCCCATTCGATGTTTTGGGGTCGTCTTTGTCAACAGATGTCACCGTCATAACAAATGTTCCTATACGGGATAGAAAGGCAGAGACCAGATGCAAATACTTTCATTAGAAGTAGAGTGAATAGTTGCATATTGAACACTACTGGATTTATAGCTTTGTAATATAGAAATCCAATGTTCTTTCTTGTGATCTTAAAATCCCCCCCCCCCCAATGCTTTAATGCAGCAGAAGCAAAGTTAACAAAGTGGCCACCCCATCAATGCTGTTTGATCTGCTAACACTAACGGCAGCGTGTGAAGCCGGAGGCTCAGACTACAGCCAATCGGTTGCTCATACAGTGAGACGCCGCGCTCGGCTTTACGTGGTACATTACCTGGCTTGGAACCCTCTGGAACGGTGCCGTTCCAGATCTGATGAGTGAACTCGGGCCTGTTGTCGTTCATGTCGATCACATTGATCACAATGTCAATAGGGTTTTCTACCTGGTTGCCGTTCAGGTCCACCGCGTGAGCTCTCAGCTGGAGGAAACACAAACACATCGGGCTGTAGAACTGTTCAAGCAAGGACGATTCTCAACTGTGCAAACAATATATCGGGACAAAGCGGGAACTACTCGCTCGATGTCACCCATTGAACTGCTGTGATAATTAACCCCACTAACTCATCACTATGAATTGTTTACTGTATGTAGGAGAGCAAACGGTTCAGAAAATCCAATTTATTCAGAACAGCGTGAGAGGAGGAGAGGACTTTTGGTTTTGTAAAGACTGAATTCTTCCCACAACAAGCTCTATCACATGTACAAGGCAAAAGAGAAACACATTATTAGATTTACTCATACCTGCCACAGAGTTGACAACAACACGAGCATTTCAGCTGGTCGTCTCTTGAAACAAATACACTCTGATTTTATCCGGTACTGTTGCCTACACTGGGTCAGCACAGGTTCACTTCTGTTTTAGGAAAACAACTCTGATGTGCTGCATGTTTTTGCACTTCAAGTGCATCTTTCCTGCTTACGCACAACCGCAAGGTTGGTGGCGCCTTACACAGGATTTCACTTCACTGCCTTCGTGCTCTAGAATAAATATAGGTAATACAGTATATATATAGAACATCTACAGGCTATGAACAGTACACATCGTATGCCTTTGCATGTGATGCCTTGCAGTCTAGTTAAAGTGTAAATTAATCGATGAATTACACTGTTGATTAGAGCGTCAAGTGCATACGGTAAATTAATAGTAAAATTGACAGGAAATAGAGGGAAATGGGTAAACTGCAACTTATCCTCATACAACGGTTCGTATGATATCTTACGAAAAGTTATTCCTCATTTTTCGTGCGTTTTCCTACGAATGTCCAACAACACGTGACGCACTCTTCGTCTTTTCAAAATAAACTTCCGTCTTCACAGGAAACAACTTAGGTTTAGGCAACAAAACGACTTGGTTCGGTTTAGGAAAAGATCGTGGTTTGGGTTGAAATAACTCCGGAAGTCACGTAACTTAAGTACGGAAGTAACGTGACGAATACATCAACGTTGACTTCTGGTTTCACACGGGGTACGAACATCCCGCCCATCATTCTCGACCTCTTCCCTAAGCGGCGTTTGTTGCTCTTTATACTTCCTGGTTCACTATTACATGGATTTTACAAATAGATTTTGTGAGATATATACAAATTACAGTGGATTACTTTTCGTAGGCATAGTTACGAACGTTGTACGGACGAACGGAGAACAGCCTGCAAACTCACACCACAGTGCCAACTAAAACAATACCGAGCTGCTCCTGTAATGCTCTACGGTTTACAGTTCAGTATGGATCTCTGTGGAGGTTTCTTGTCGTGAAAGTCTTTCGTGACCTTCAAAGATCACGCGAGTTAAGTAGACTGTCTAGTGGTGAAGTCTATCATTTCATTTTAACTACAGCCTTGCTCGTCCACCAGTTTGCGTTAAAGCACATTCTTGAATAACATTAAAAACTAAGCTATACCGTTTAAAAGACCACTGCAGTGTAATGGGAGAACCGCTGATGAATAAAGCAGCTCTGAAGGAGCTGGAGGTTATCATAATGTATCTAACACACACACACAGTTCACTCCGAAACATCATGTTAAATCCCCTACATTCTCAGACGGATAAGTCAGATTTCCTCGGAGACCCCGGTCTTTATTGGGTCTGAGGAGACTGTTCAGACTACACATGACCCGGAGCACATGACACCTGGCAGGAATGTACAGCATGACCAGAGAGAACACATTTCTCCTGATAAAGCAGGCTGGAAACACCATTTGTTAATATAAGGATCATTGAAGAGAGCTTTTGTTAAGAACTATTGTGTCTGACGTACATGGAAGTTGGAGATGTGCTCTCGATCCAGTGGCTTGTTGACAGAAAGCTCTCCGGAGATCGGGTCGATGATGAAGATGCCAGTGGGCGGCTGGTCAGCGCCGGGGCCCGTCACACTGTATCTGAGGGACCGGTTTTTGTCGTGGTCCGACCGGATCTGTAGGCGGAAAGATTTATTAATGAAAGCTGCAAAACAATGGTACAGTTGGCACTAATACTGGATTTTAAGGCTGATATCATATCAACTGATATTTCTCTTTTAAGGATCCCTTAAATGTGGTAATTTATGTACTGACAGTTTATGTACGTGGGATGTTTACTTCAGCACCAGTCGGTATTAGTTTAAAAATATGTTGCTGTGTAAGTAAAAGAGTGCATATGAAGAGTGTGTGTATCTGTGTAGTGCGGACGTTCTGGCTCGGCTGGGCTGTCTATCCTGTTTGCCATGTAAGCCGAGACCCTCTGTGCCTACACCCTGGATCCATGCTGAGCAAACAGAGCATTTCCTCATCCTGATATCATCCATTAAAGCCCAGAAACATCCCCTCTAATATGGCCGGATTAAATATAATACATACAAATAGCATGTACCGGACTTAAAAACTCGGTTAGGAAGTCAGCTTAACACGCTGAAAAAGGATCTACTTCTTAGCTGTCCCGAGTATTGCTTGTCCTCTGTAAGCCATCCACCCAAACCCAGCTCTGACCAGAGAATGGCTGCAAATTAATTTGGCCGCACATGTCCTTGAGCCATGATAAAAGGAGTACAATATCTCAACAGGCAACCGAGGAACAATTGCACTGGTGGGCCGGGCATTTCAGGTTTCTCCCTGCTTCTAAATAATGCCAGGATACATTAGTACCGACCGCCCCCCCTGAAACAAAAGATAAATAATACAGCGGAGAAAAAAAAGAGCCCTGACCTTTAGCAAAGTGCTGTAAATATGAAGCATTTTGTTGAAACCGTAAGTCTCATGTCTGTGACCCTCTGAGTGGGAGCTTAGGGCAACGGGGAGCTACAAGGTTGTCATATCAAGCAAAAGGCATTTTCTTTCAAGTTGTGAGAGTGGTGTGTGTGTGTGTGCGTGTGTGTGTGTATGTGTGTATGTGTGTGTGGGTGGGTATGTGTGTGTGTTTGTGCGCTTGGGTGAGCTACGTTACCCGGACAAGCTCTTGCGGGAATGGGCCTCGTGAGTTCTCTGGGACATTGATTGGGGGGATGACCCAGTCTCTCTTCATGCGTTTGAGTTGGCTGTCCGTGTTTCGTGATGGAAACGCTATTTCCTTCAAATCCTTGGACATGACTGGAGGGGCAGCAACTTGCTGGACCTGTGAGAAGGAAATGATTTAGTTCAAGAGTTGGGTAGTGATCGTATCTTTGTAGAAAAATATGAGTACATCCATTTTTAGCAATGCTAGCAGCATGGCTCTACAGTGTGTAAGGCAATGTTGGTTGGTCGATCGGTCCGCCACAGACTGAAACATCTCAACAACTATTGGATGGATAGTGTCCCCCTCAGGATGAATTGTTTTTACTTTGATGATTCCTTTAAGGTGCTAAATGCAAGATTGGGAGCATTTCTATTGCCACCGCACAGCTCTCAACATGGTGATGGCTGAGCCGGCGGCTCGCAGCTAACAGTGCAAACAACAGCAACAGCAACAGTGTAATATTGTATAGAGAACCTTTTATAACCGTTTCATCTAGCGCTATAATCAGGTCAAAATTTCAATTTGTCCAATACCTGACTAAAAACTTGCAAAACGAATGGCATGTCCTGTCATTTTTTGTTAATTAGCATGCTAACATCCTAAACTAAGATGGTGGAGCTAGTCAGCGTGCTAACATGCTAAACTAAGATGGTGGAGCTAGTCAGCATGCTAACATGCTAAACTAAGATGATGGACTTGGTAAACATCAGCATGTTAGCATTGTCACCGTGAGCATGTTAGCATTTAGCTCAAAGCACTGCTGTGCCTAAGTACAGCCTCACATACAGTAACTGCTAGCATTGCTATAGACTTGTTATTATGTTTACCCTGCAGCAATGAAAGACTTAATCCTGATCGGGTAACTATTAAGCTACAAACCACAGCAGCCAAAGCAAACCAACACACTGAAGGGATACCTTACTACAAAGAACACTATAGTAGGCTGACTGATGATCCTTTCCTCTTGGTTATACCAAAGTAAATTGATGTGGTGATCAAAGGAAACAGGCTGCCATTTCCTGCAAAACTAATAAGCTCTTCCAAATGTCATTTAATACGCGTTCAAAATGTGTGTTCAATCAAACAATCCCATTTTTTTTTATGACTCTCTTTGTAGCTTGAAATATCTACAGTACAACATGCGATGATATGCCTTGAAATGCTTTGGTGTGGCTACTGCAGCTGCCGCACACCGCCGGCGCCGGCTCGCTTTAAATGGCAGACCTCTTCTTATGTCCTGATAAAATGCACCCACACAGACAGACCAGCTTCCATAATGGATCTGCCATCCTCCCTCGGCTGTAATGAATGAGATTTGAAACAAAGGAGGATGGTACCTGCAAGCCAGACACTAAACACACAGATGGCTCAAATTGCCTATGCCGCTCCAGAGACTGAGGAGACTGAAGTAGTGCCAGAGAAAGTTAAAATAACCTTGAACAAAATGAGGCGGGAAGGAAAACAGAAAAACAATATGTAAAATCCGTCAATGTCAATGAATGATAGCTGGGATTTCAATGGGAGCTGTCAGATCCCTTGAAGTATCTTCCTTACTGTTGCCTGTAATTATTTGAATGTTGATTGGTTGTGAGGTGGTCCAGTCTTACAAAATACTACAAAGCGTCCTATGCAAACACAGAAATTAATTACCACTTTGTCACCTTATAGCGTGACCCATATCCCACACGTCCCCCCCCCTTCTAACATCTGGGGAGCTGTCGCAGAGCTTCCACTAATCATGTTTGAAATCCGATTATACTGCTTTCACACATTGGAAATGCAGAGAGGCGAGCGGACAGATAGCGAAGGAGCACGCTTCAGAAATATCTATTACCCTATTAAAATGGGCGCGAGTGAGAGCAGTAATTATTTGCAACCTGCGTCTGGAATGATGAATGGCACGGTGGGTTTGCTCATCCCAACACGCATCTATCTCCGGTTGAGCTGGAGGTCCCGAGCCTATCTACGCTCTCCGAACCCCCTCCATCTTCAGACTACTTCAGAGTCCAGGAGAGTGTTCGGCTGAGTGATGACCTGCGTGTGTGGGAAGAGTTAGGCACGTGTGTGTATTTGCCCTTTTAGAAAAATTCTCCCTTTCGGATACTGACAAGTTTTCTCCTCGCGGACAGCAGTGGAGCGGAGGTTGTAATAGAGGTGGAGACGGTGGCCGAGGACACTCTCTTGTTAATGAGGATATTGTTTGGTTGTCATTGATTAAAATGTTTCCCCAAGGCTGCTGCATTCATGGACTAATAAAAAAAAAATATAATCTCTGATGTGATTAAGAGATGCGTGATGATTCATGACAATAATTGTGCCGGGGGGGGGAAGATAACCGCTCGTGACCTCATAAACGTGCAAGATACAGGAAAGTCAATCTCTGATTTCATTACGGACAAATCCGGACAAACCCAACAGCTCTCTGCAGATACAGATCAGAGTCCGGCTGCTGATGGTTCAGCTGATCATTTGTATAAACATGTACAGCCAATGTGCGGTTCTGTCTTTTATTTAAAAAAAACCCCCAAAAAACTCGCCTTTGACCAACCGGCAACATTGACTAATGGTACTATTAAAATCACATACCTGCAGGAGTCCCTATAGTAAATGAGTGTCAGTGGCTAACGATGGTGTTTTGAAAAGCCACGAAATCATTACCGGCTACAAGTTTAATTCCGGCCCAGCAGACCGCCGCGCCCGCAGCACTGACAGTAACTACACATAACTGTCGGTATTAACTTTTAATCTGCACCCACATAAAGTACAACACCCGCCTTTCTCCGAGATTATCTGCGGCGCTGCCCATTCAGGAATAGCCACTTGTGGCCATTTGCTTAAGTGTATTATAGGGATAAAAAAAGACACGCACATTGGTCTTTGTAAAACAAACAGGATTACTGCATTTGGGGGTGTTCATTAAGACACCACAAGGCTAATGATTTAAGATCTTACAGCAATCATTATTAACATGTGCAAATAAAGGCTCACTTATACCCTACGGGTTGGGTCAGGATAGAGAGCAGCACACAGAGTTGAGAAAAGCAGAAGCCTTGTTTCAACCGCAGGAACTTTTCCCCGGAACTATGAACCTTTTGAGGAACTCGTTGCGTTTTAACCGCAGGGACCAAGGTGTAAATTAAGTTCCGGGGACATTTTCCCCCCCAAAAAGGCCCTGGTTGGGGGAGTAGTACTTTCTGAAAGTACAAGAACCTTTGGGTTGGGGTTTGCAGGGATGACCTTCGCTGATCATGCAGCAGTAAATGTCACAGTGAGACAAAACCTTACGTTTAACGTTTTTTTCAACGTGTTTTTAGATGAAACGGACAACCACCAGCAGCCTTCATCCCATGTCATGTTGCTTTTTCATACGTCAGCGGCCTAATCTTCGCAGGTCTTTAAACCGCTATGGAAACGCAGACAACAGCAGGTTAAAGGAACCTTTTAGTTCCTTGAAAAGTAGTTCCGGGACTTAAATTACCAGGAACGTCTTGGTGGAAACCCGGATAGAGATGCGCCGATTGACCGGCCGGTGACCGGAATTGGCCGATTTTCTGGTGGATCGGCCATAACCTGTGACCGGCCGATCAGTCTCAGATATAGCCGATTCTGTGCCGGTCAATATTACAGGCATGCGCCTCACGATGGTTCACGCCGCGCGCACAATGGTGCGGACCGTAACCGACTATTGTCACAGCCACAAACACGCTGTTGCCAAATTGGTGACTTTCTCGCTAGATTTGGCGACTTTTCAAATCCTCCTTGCAACTTTATTTCTAAAAAACGAGTAGTGACAAATGTTGCGACTTATTCAGACCATGAGGGAAAAGGTGAGAAATATATTCATATATATTATAATTCATTCCCTTGCATGCTGCTCAGAGTAACTACAGTAACAGTCAGTAGGTACGGGGCAGGCAGGAGGAGGCCGCTCACCGGAGGAGTGCCAGTTAATATAATATAATATAATACACACACCTTTGCATTCTTGTAAATAGATACTGATTCATAAATAGTTTTGTATAAATAAATACATTGTTTCAGATAAATAGTTGACTCTATAATAGGCCTACATACACAGTATAGAATATATTTTTTTCTGATTCCTCTCTGGTATGTAAATACTATTTACATATGTTCATAATTCATGAACATACAATGGAATTTTCCATTAAAAAAAAGTTTGTGTATGCTGTCATTTAAAGTTGCAGTTATAGAAGGAAATAAAACTGGGATCAGATTTTTAAAAAATCGTAAATCGGTCGAGAAAATTTGCAATCGCTGCATCTGTAGAGAATAGCGTGTGTGTGTGTGTGTGTGTGTGTGTGTGTGTGTGTGTGTGTGTGTGTGTGTAGCGTCACTCCTGTAGGTTTAAAGCAGCAGATATTATCTAATTGAGCAGGATCACATAATCCACTGGCAGTGAAGTTAAAACCTCTACAACAACACCGCCTTCACCGGAGCTTCTTTTCATTTCCTGGTTACACGGCAGACAGGGAGGACATGTGCGCTGCTTTTTCTGTGCACTTCCTCTGATCCTCGGCCAACCACAATGTTGACATACGAGCACACGGTCATTCTAACTAATTGCAGATGACTGCGCAACACGTCCAGCGGAACGGTTCGAGCGGGCGCTCTGCAGCTCAGACAGATGCTTCCCGTCTTCCAACGCGCCGAAAGAGGCGCGTCCCCTTTTGGATGATAAGGCAATAACCTCACAATCACAAGGCATGCTCGCCGAAATCGACTTTATGAGGAGCTATTTTGCATCTGCTCTTGCTACCCACTGACCGTGTTGAGTATATGTTTGTGCTCCTACTAAATTGACACATTAAGTTTTAATTAGCGAGCATCCATCCAGTCTCTCGGAACACCTGCTTCAATTTAGGGAACTATTCATCTGTGAATGTGCGGTGTGCCTAATAAGCGTAAGTTATTTGGATGCGAGGGGGAGAATTGATCATTCCACCTTTCTACAGCAGTAACATCAGTCAGACAATCAACAAACAAGTCAGAAATGTGTGTGGAAGTGGTTGAGGGATATTCACCTGCTGGCTGGAAGGCGTCAGCCTGACTTGAGCCACCCATTGCTGCTGAGCGGTGGCGTCACTGGCCTTTATCAGCAGCGGTGACTCAGGCAGCTCGGAGGGATGAATCCTCCTGGCAGCATAGACTACTCCGTCGGCCTCTATCCGGAAGTCAGATGGGTTACTGCATTCAAACCGCACCAGACCACCTCGGCCACAGTCCACAAACCTCACTGCAAGAGACGGAGACAGATGGATTTGAGTTTTTTATAAAAAAAATTAGCCCAGAAGTGAGAGGAAAAACCTCGAGGAAAAAAATAGCGATGGAGACAAAGGAGGTGGAAGACAGACAGACAGCCAGACACAGAGGGTCCACAAAGGTTTTCTGATTCTCCTTCTCTCTCATACATTATTCACCTCAAGCTGTGCCCCAAAGGTATTGCTCAAAACAGGTGCAGTGGAGGAGAGAGTTGGAGGGAGAGAAAACTAAAGAAAAAAGGGAAGTATGGCCCCTTAAGATCTATTAAAGAAGAACCTAAAAACCCCCAAAACATTACAGTAAATTAGACTGTCTAAATGCCCCACTGCGTTTGCGAAAATATATACAGCAGCGTGTATAAACATGTTTCTAGAATCCAACGAGATAAGTCTTATTTTATTTCCAGCTGAGGCCATCTCATGCTAGCTTTGTCCCCCATGACATACAGGGATGCCTTCCGCGGATGACTACCGATCCTCAGCTCCTCGAGAGACAGAAGTAAGTGCGTGTGATGTTTATTTCATCAGCATGTTTGCGCAGAAAAAGAAAAAACACACAGAAACTCGCGCACGCATACATCCATCCACGGCAGCTAGGCAGGTGGCTCATGGGGGATCGAGTCCCATCGGAGCCTCAGTGCAGAGGTACAACACCGGTTCATGTTACAAGTGAGTGACAGTGCAGCACAGCCTACGCAGCTCCTACACAAACACAACACCTAAAAGCTTCATTGTGTGACCCTTTTGTGTGGATATGTTTTCCCTGGCAGCCCCCCCCCTCCCCCTCGTGTTTATAGCACACAAAACGACATAAAGGAAAAGATAAAAGTTCCTTCCGGCCACAGAGATCACAACGTTGCCATACATCGCTTGTGTGCAGGCTCTGCTGGTGCCGCTTTGAATTATTAAAAGGAGATGTGGAATTACTTAACAAAAGCCTTGGAGGAGGGTGCCTAATCTTCCTTTGTGCTGCTACCTTGGAGACCCGCAGATGTCTCCAGAGTACTCGGAGCGCATCGAGTTCCTCTGGGCTCGGGGAAGAGGATGCAGTAGACCAGTTCGGGGGTCCAAAGGAAGTCATGAGTTTGGCCTCCGGGCCTAATTTAATAGCATCACCCAAACACATGCAATCAACAGTCCTAAAGTGCACCACGCTCTACTACTAAATAAATCTCTCTGTGATGACGGGTGAATTTAGCACGTTTCTTGCCGCTTTGTAACCGCAGTCGAGGCAGATGTTTTCAGGTTGATACCCGTAGTTCCAGATGTAGCTGTTTTTCTTAGTGAGCAACTGAGTGCAGACTGGCTGAAAGCAACACAGCAGGAGGAAACTATTCCTTTAAAAAGTGTGTTTTTTAATGATAGCATGTGTGAGAGGTACAATGCAAGTAAGAGAGAGAGAGAGAATGAATCCAAAATAGGGGGTTACATAATGGAAGTTTGTCGTGCAGTGTAGTCGCAATGTATTCATCCTAAGTGAAGAATGAAAATGCAACCTTGCTATACTTTATCAAAACCAAAACAGGGAGAACAAATCTTCTGCGAGGACCACGAGCTGCATTCCATTACAGCTCCTGCTAAAAGATTTAAACACTGACGAAACAAGAAAAAACAGCACTGCAAGCTGCACTTTTTTTTACCTGAAGAATTGCAATTCCTCTAAATATTGCCCAACCTCCCCACAAGGTGAGATAGCATCGCAGGAGAGCCGGCGGTTCCAATAATGAAGATAGAAGATGACAAGATCTTTCTTCCATACTGGAATACACTTGATATTGACCATCTCCTTCCTGGCTGCTTTTGTTCAATTACCCTTGACCAATTAGCTTTTTTTTTTCTCTTTGAACCTCAGACATCAGATAGATGACCTTCTCTCTCTCTGAAGGTTTTGCCTTAAAGCCAGCCGCCTGTAAACTCAAAGCCTTCAGGCAATCACCAGCAGCCCAAGTCAGCAGCTACAGACAGAGGGAGAATACAGAGCAAGGGACTGTCAAAATAACTCACAATGCAACACAAGACAGTCCGTAGATTTATGGATTTCACTCCGAGCTGGGTAATGTCTCACTCACACTATTCTGACTGAGGTGCTGATGCTATAAAATGTTGTTCAGCAGGTGTAAGTAGTGCTGAAACTATTTGTTGATTAACCTACGGCTGCAACTAACGATTATTTTCATCGTCGATTAATCTGTCGACTATTTTCTCAATTAATCGATTAGTTCTTTGGTCTATAAAATGTCAGAAAACGGTGAAAGATGTCGATCAGAGTTTCCCAAAGCCCAAGATGACGTCCTCAAATGTCTCGTTTTGTCCACAACTCAAAGATATTCCGTTTACCGTCATAGAGGAGTAAAGAAACCAGAAAATATTCACATTTCAGAAGCTGGAATCAGAGACTTTTTTTTCCTTTAAATTTACTCAAATTGATTATCAAAACAGTTGGCGATTAATTGCTGCACGACTATTGACAACTAACTGATTAATCGTTGCAGCTCTAGATTAATCGATAATTAAGCATGTCATGGTTCCACCTTCTCAAATATGAAGATTTGCTGCTTTTCTCTGTTTTATATCATTGTAAATTAAAGATATTTGGCTTATAGACTGTTGGTTTGACAATACAAAGAATTTTAAGACATCACTTTTGGCTCTAGGAGATTGTGATGGTCATTTTTCAACACTTTTCTGATGTTCTATAGACTACATTTGACATGAATCGTGAAATAACCGGCATATTAATTCATAATGGAAATAATCATTATCGCTTATATAAATTAGTTGCCTGCAGGTAAATTAGATGCCTGCAGGTATGAGTTTGGGCAGTGCTTGCTAATGATTTTTTTTTGTACTTCTCCTTCTTCGTATTTAGGGGCATTCGTCATTTTGTCAGTGAGTAGTAACAGCACACCAGTAATATGACTTAATACAGTAATTTATAGACTACAGATGTCAATCTGGCTCAGCTAGTTTGATATTAAAAACAATAAAACAACAGAAAATGCTATTAACTCACTACTTATCAGAGCAACCACGACTGAATGCATTTAAGTGTCTCCTAATCTGAAAAAGGGATTTGGATCCACTGAGGCTGCAGCACATGTGCTTCCTTTTTCTGTCCTACTGGCTCTTTTGACTATATATATATATTTTTTTGTGAACGTGTGGAGCAGTGCACTTGACAGCAGCGTCTCCCCCTGTGAGTTATTTTAGCCCGAGCCTCTTGTTGAGCTGAGCTCCAGCTCTTTAACATTGTCTGAATGTGGCCATCAGAACAGCTCTGAGAGGGCCCTTCAACAGTCCGGCCCCCACGGCAACGCCACACAAACTCCCAGCAGGCACGACCATTTCCAATGATAATGAATGAGCATGTCCAGCAAGCGTCTATTCATTTATCTGACACACTCTGGTGGCTTAGGAAACCGCAGAAAATGTGTAGTGTGGCACCGGTTAAACCCCCGGCTGCTGCAACTTCTCTATATATCTCGATATATCGGCTCCCCAAGGTGCAGGGCCGCCACGCCCTATCAGACATGTCGTCATGGGCACAGCGATAAAGGCCTTTGGTTTGGACAAAAATGCCGATGCAGCAGAGGGGGGCTGGGGGTTGGGGGTTAAAAAAAAAAAAAAGAGGGGGGGAGGAGGGAAAAACAGAACTGTCAGCAGAAAGGCCCGTCCAACTAATGCCCTGCACCGGGGCCCAAAATTACCTCCGACTCAATGATCCTATTCACAGCTTAGATGCCCCCCCTCGCTGACAAGCAACACAAAAAGCCCGGCTAACCTCTCCGTAGTGCCAGAGTGCCTCTCTATTGTCTGCTCCATCACGTGATAACTCTAACTCAGACAGACACAAATAGTTAGAGAGAGATAGGGAGGAGGCAGAGAGAGAGATACATTTAATTTGGAGCATGGAATGTGGACTCCGTGACTGCACGGAGGCAAAGGAAATGTTCCACAATCTCAGCTATTTTATGCCCGACTGCCAAATGCACTGGCTGCAAGTGAGCGGGCTGAGAGTCGCCTCTAATGTGCTGTAAATGTGACGAGACTCAAACCTCTCATGTGAGATCATCCCAATATAACCATCATTCATTTCTGGGAAGTGAGGTCACTGACGGTTGAGAAATACTCAGCGTAGGTGTTTCATCAGTGGATAAATGCAGACCCAGGCAAATACCCCAGTGGCAACACCCCACCCCCCCCCACCCACCCAACCCAACCCAACCCTGGCAAATGGTACGACACCCCCTGACAAAATGCATTATTCACAAATGAATGTGAGCAGGTTTAGTACAGTGGCCTGCACTGGCGATGAGACAATGCAATATGAAGCAGAGGCTCCAGCTGAATGGTGCTGTGTGAGACTTCCATGCCAGCGCCGCTGTTTATAAGATCCTGTTAAGCCCCAGCGGAGCTCGCACTCTGGTACCTCAATTCAAACTGCTGTGATATGAAATTCTAATCCAGTCCAAAATTGGGGAGAACATGCCAAATTAAGGTCAGCGTTCTCCAACAGCGTGCAGACTTTGTTGCCCGACCACAAAAACACTCTTCACAGCATATTCCGTAATTGCCCAATTATTGCACAAAACGCTAAAAGCACAATACACTAATGTTTTTTTTTTGTCTGTTTTTTTAAATAAGATCGCTGCTTTTGCAATTAGTAATTGTGCATGCATATGTTATTCTCTCTAACTGTGCTTTTTTTTATTCTAATGCTCTTATTATGAATGCATATTATACAGCTTTAAGGCTGGTGAGTAAACAAATGCTATTGTGCAACTTATTATAACCTATTCTTCACAATTATGGCTATTTCCATGTAGACACTTAAATAAGACCATATTTTTAAAGGAAGTCTTACAATGAAAAATTAATGACCGTTTTGTTGCTCTCTGATCTGACTTAATCAATACAAATGTATAAACTATGCACATTTAAATGCCCAATTATAAAAAATGACTATCAATTGTGTCAAGAATTAAGTCAATAACCATGTGGGTGTGATGGCATCATCAACCCTTTTTTAATAAAATAACCAGCACTGGTAAAGGGGGCGATCGTTATGTTACACTACTGAATCAAGACATTTCTAAATATCCACATATTCAAAGAAGGTGCGACGCAGAGAGGCGAGACAAAGATATATTTCTGTTTTGAGAAAAATAGGGTATTCTTCAGAGAAAGTAAACTGTTTGTAGCTGCAGCTTGGATCTGGGGATGATGATACTGCCTTTTGCCAGACTAAGCCCTTGAAGGCGTTTTGCTAATGCACTGCACTTCAAACGCGCAGAGCATTCCGTGCATTTATAGCTGGGCCTAAAAATATGTAAAGGATTTGTATGAAAAAAAACAAAAAACTAAAATCATGCAGTGTTTGTACTGCGTTCAGTGTCTCTAGCAATTAAGAAAACTAAAGAGGAATTGCATCAGAGCATAAACACATTTAACAAGCAGCTGGCTCATTTTCCTAGCTTGATTGCAGTGACCATTCCCCCAACACTTGGGTTTGTGTAGTTTATGCATATTGTTGGAGGTATGTTTCCTTCCGAACACTGTTCCCTCAATTTGAGAATTATGAGGAGGACCTCAAAAGACGTATTGATACTACCTTCCCTTATCACACGCACCCACATTGGTGTACACACGGAGACGTTTAAGTAGCGCGGGTGTCTAAGGAGGCGGCTATAGCCGTGCGAGTTTGCTCAGATGTTTAAGCTCCCTTGATCTAGAAAACTGGCCCTAAGGGGAGGGAAACTACTTTAATGCATTTTGACATGTTCTTTCTTTTCTTTTTACACTTGCATTTATATCACATTTGCACATGGTCATTTGCTCTCCAAGGGTGCAGCAATCATGTTTGACATCCATTGTATTTAAAGGACAATTACAAGGTAGGGCAGACTCCCCACCGGGCCAAGAGTCACCTCCATTTCTTTCATGGCGCCAAAGCTTCTCCCCCCATTCCTGTTGTGTCTCAGCGATGATTGGCCTTTAGGAAACCGCCATTACCCTCGCCGCTGGCTGTCCCATGCCTACACTTCAGCTAGATGCTTAGTAGACACCTGCTGGGCTCATGACTGAGCAAAAAAAGCTAGCCGGCTGCTGTGATCTCCCTAAACTGACATTCAGTAAGAGCCTCTTATTCCTGTGGAAAAAACAGGAGAAAAAAAAATGCACGATGACAGTTTTGAATAAGTAATATTTGGCCTTTTGAAAATTACCAATCTCGATGGGTCAGTAGTGGCGGGGAAGCACGGGGGGGGGACATCACAATAATTCTCGGGCCTTTGTTGGGGTAAATGAAATGATTCTGTGTTTTCCAGCACAATGACAGCCGAGCATTGTGTGGATTACTGTGTCACTGGAGCCAAGAGCTGATAAGGCTAAGCTACATCCTTCTGCAGTTATCAGCGCATAGCTACTGGGATTTTGTTCTGCGAGTTATTGAGACGAGCGGCTTGATACGCGGGCTTTAGTGGGGTATTAAACTGACCACATTACCAGGATGTCAGACACTCTTACCGCTCTGCGACCCCTCGCCAACGCTTACAGGTGTAGCTCATTATGTAAAGCATCACATTAATACGCTCGTAAATCGAACTACTGAAATGACTTCATAGATTGCCAGAAAATCTGCCTTCCTTCCAGTGTGTTTCACCGTTTCTCCCTCAAGTTCAAAGGACAATAATTGATGCTTCGTGAAGAGTGAAACTTATAATTACTGCGATGGGGCTAAGTGTTAGGTAAGTGTGACCATATATACCAACGTAGTCTCCTGTCTCTAAATCTCTGAGGCCTTTCTGTCTACAACGCCCAGTTGGCTCCCAGATGTAAATTATATGAAATGAGGGTGTTGAACTTCGTGACCGTAACAGCTATTCTTTGACCTCCTCCTGTCCTCCCATAACAGGTCACAGGTTTTTAATTGCTCCCCATACCCTTCCTCACCTTATAACTGCTGGCATTGGTCACTTTGTTCAGTCTACAAAAGGCTTTAATGATTAACGGAGGGAAGGAGAAAAGGGGATGGAGAACAAAAGCAGGTATAGGGGTAAAATAAAGTAATCTGTGCGAGGTTGGAGGTCAGAGGCAGGTTGAGGCACCTTTTAGAAATCAGACTGTGAATAATACGCCATTTAAAGGTGGCCACATGCATCATTCTTTTATTGTTCCTGTATCACAGAGGTCATTCTCCGGTGACCATACGCCGCAGTAATGCACATTTTAGGGGATGCTCCGCTTCACCGTGCATCCATCTCTGCTGTTACAGTGCTACTGCGTCTCAAGGCACTTTCAGCTCCGGACGGGAAGTTAACTCAAGTCTGAGGCTCTCGTTGGGTGAGAAATAACCATGAATATTAAACATCAAATATTGATCGCTTTCATTTATTATGCATCTACTGTGATGAAACAAAAATGCTACTTAAAAGAAAGAGCTCAAGTATTAATATAATATGCACAGATTCCCTAAAAACATGAATTCATTTTTAGGTAAGAAACCCATCCATTTCATAACTTTTATAGATATACTATATATATATATATATATATATATATATACTAGGGGGGTGAATCACCAGAGGCCCAACGATACGATATTATCTAGTCAGGATACGATCTTATTGCGATTTTAATTAAACATGTTGCGATACGCTGAGTATTGCGATAAGATATATTGCGATTTATTACCTTTTTTCAACTGAAAATTATGAAGTTTGTCATCATCTGTATTATCTAATAAGATACAGTTTTCACTCTGTTCATCTCAGAGTTTTCCTTCACCTATCTTGAGGTCAGAGGTCAAGGGACCCCTTTGAAAATGGCCATGCCAGTTTTTCCTCACCAAAATTTTGTGTTATTTAGTTATTTATTTACTTCTCTAGTTTTAAGACCGAGCCCGTCACAACCTCTGAAAGACAGAATAGTGTCCGGTGGACTGTTAAGAGGTTAATAGTTTATATCAGATATTCTCAATCTTTTTTCAGCCAAGGACCCCTTACAAGATAGAGAATATACCGGGGACCCCTCATGTACAGTATGTCTCTTGGGATAATTTGATGTAGCCCATATTTTTACACTTCTATAGTCTTAGTTATGTGAAACAACAACACAAGAGAAATGTATAAGAAATATATTAGACATGTATTTAAAATATTTGCAGATTCTAAGAGTCATAAATTTGTTAATTAGAACGTAATCTATTAACTATTATAGATTTAAAAATTTTAATGTTATTCGTTGAACTATGAAGCCTTTTGTAAAAAAAAAAAAAAAAAATGATATCATGATAAGTTAAATGAATTAATCTGAAAACTTTTCACGGGCCCCCTGGCACTGGCAGAGTGCCACGGACCCCTTGGGGTCCCCGGACCTCACTTTGAGAACCACTGGTTTATATAACAACAGCTCGATACTTGGCGTCCGTGTATCGATACAATATTACACAATATCGCAATACTCTGCTGTGTTGATTTTTTCCCCGACCCCTACTATGTACACTGAAGAATTTGCTTAAATTAGATGAAAGATGGTATATATATGTTCATTTTTCTTAAATATACTTGGAGGTTAATGTTCAAAAGAAGTCAGAGAGAAAAGAGTAAAAAGCGAGTGTAAAAGGGCAGCAGCCATCAGCTGACTATCAGCCTCTGGTTCCAAGCTGAGCTGATGTTTTCTGATCACGAGGGCCGGGCACTAAAACTGCCTCAGTGCAACCTGTAATGTGACATTATTAGGTCTTTTTGATCTCAAAAGCACAGACTCCAAGCTATTTAGTTCTTCCCCTTGATCATTCCCATCAAAATACCATCATAAAAATCAAAGAGACAAAGGAGGAGGCAGCGGGCCGGTGATGAGGTAACCTCTGCTGGCGTGTTCGCCGGGTCTCGTACGACTTTTTAATCACAGCGGCAGAGTGGATCCTGTCTCGGAAAGAGAAGAGACACAGAAATATATATCTCTCTGGCCCAGAACTGCACCAATCATTGTTCCGCAGGGACAATCATTATCCCGGGCTTTTGGTGGGGAAACAGAATAGGTGACTTATGCAATGATGTCAGTGCCTCCTTCTGCTTTCACCAAGTGGGAAAACTAATAGTGTTAAAAGCACACGTTGTTCGGGTATAGGCTGCAGCTTCACTGTCTCCAGCTGTAGTAAATACTATCCGTACGGCTCAGCGCTGGCACAGCATCTCTGTCATTTTAACGGAGTGCACGTTTATGGAAATTATATCAACACTCGCTTAAGGTACTGGCTTATTGTAGAAAGAGAGCAGAGCTGTCATCGTTGTAGAAAACACACTACTGGTGTCTCTGTGGTTGAAGACCGCCGGTGCCAGACAGAAATGCTCCAACGGCAGTTTGTGTGCAAACATCGCATGTTCCAGTAAAAGGGTGGAAACGTTTTGTATCAATCAAATCCTGACCGCTCGCATATTTGTCATTCGTGCAGCGAACGAGTAACAAACAGAAGCTGTTTATTTCGCCACATTTTGACATACAGATGGACAGCTGAAGGTTGAATTCTGCTACATGAGTGGTTTGGGAAGTTTCAACTGCTTTTTTATACTTTTGTTTTTTTTAAACTTGTCACCAGTTCTCTGTCGGGCTGCTCCCTCTTAGTCGATTAGTCGACTAATCGGTCGTTTTGGTCTTAGTCGAGTAAGATTTCTTTAGCCCGTTAGTCATTTTTCATGCTGAATGACTTATTTCCAAGATATGAGTGAGCGCATCTCTGGTAAACACAAGATTTAAAGGGTTGCTTTTGTGATTCTCTGTGGAGAAACTCAGTTTTACAGATCTGTCGATGAGTGCTAGTCAACTAAGAATTCCTTTGATCGAGGACGGCCCTGGTTCTCTGTGAAGCACAATATATATTTGAAAAAAAATGTATTTATAAAAAGCTGATTTGTGTTTAAGTTTTTTACGATACAAATTTTTTATAAAGATTGAATTAAGACCTAATAATTTGATCTTAAATACATCTTATATCATTGCATATCATTCCACATTGGATGTATTCCGAGACAGTTAAAAAGACAGACAGGACCTCTACTGGGAGAAAACAAAGCAAACAGTTCATTAAAACTTTGATTTGCACTGCTGGACAAAGGTTGTGCAAATGAATGTTCAAGAAGACAAAGACATTTCCCAGGAGATTAACCACTGAGGATGCTATTTGTACCTTATCAATTTTGATAAGATTAAAAACAGATGTACGTTAGGACGTGATTAAATTCCGACAAATTGTCTAACCTCCTGTGTCATTACGATTGATTCTGTTAGGAGGCAGATCCAGCCACCGTAAATAATAACCATCATGCGTGACAGCGGTAGGTGACCTCTCTTAATATGTAACACGCCAGGTGCATAGCTATACAGCAGCACATGGTTAATACTAAAGTGCTTTCTGTCTAGTAATTAATGCAACAATCACTATATTCAACACACATTTAAACTTTCATTACATGGCGCCACATGAATGACCAGCCAGGACAAACACAAAGGCAGAGACATTCGTGTGAAATTCAAGGCAATATAACACACAGTAATGTGAGTAACATTCCAGTTAACTAATTCCCACTACGCGTTTTGTGAGTCATGTTCACACATTTGCGAGAAGAAGACAAGAAGTCAAGGCTGCTTATTTCCATGGTGTAAAAGAAAACATCCTAGGTGTATTAGAAATGTATTTAGAGAAAAGTACACGGCAAAGCAGGATGGCGATTATAATTCTATGTTTAAAGGCTCCGTGCACACCACACACAAAAGGAGTTTTCTCTTTTTTTTAAATTGGTTTGCTTTTGTCTGGATGTCTTTAATCTGTTCTTCATTGATACCTCGCTGATCTTCCTCTTGTTCAGTTTTGCTGCACTTGTTAAGGTGGACTTGAATGTGCAGTGTGTAGGATTTTTAGGGCCTCTAGCGGTGAGGTTGCAGATTGCAACCAACTCAAACTTCTCCCGTGTGCCAAGCGTGTAGGAGAACTACGATGGCCGACGCGACAAACATGAAGGGCCTTCTCTAGAGTCAGAGAGTCGGCTCCGTGAAGAGGACCAGCTCCGTATGCAGATATAAACGGCTCATTCTAAGCTAACAAAATCACAACGACTCTTATTTTCAGGTGATTATGCACTAAAGAAGACATTATATTTAGGGCTGTCAAAGTTAACGCAAATGTGTTTTAACGCCACTAATTTCTTTAAAGCATTAACGCAACTTGCGTTTTTTAGGTTGTAGCGGGCTCATTTTTAAAGCTAGAAAGAAGATACTGGTATCATATGAAACTAGAAACCTGAGGAATCCATTGGCACCAACCAGGTGCGTGTCATACTAGCTTGTCGCGAAGGAGGCTAAATAACGCTCCAAAGTTACGCTAAATTCAGTCATAGTCAAGTCAGCACACTGACACACTGACAGCTGTTGTTGCCTGTTGGGCTGCAGTTTGACATGTTATGATTTGAGCATATTTTTTATGCTAAATGCAGAACCTGTGAGGGTTTCTGGACAATATTTGTCATTGTTTTGTGTTGTTAATTGATTTCCAGTAATAAATATATACATACATTTGCATTAAGCAAGCATATTTGTCCACTCCCATGTTGATAAGAGTATTAAATAGTTGACAAATCTTCCTTTAAGGTACATTTTGAACAGATAAAAAATGTGCGATTAATCGTGATTAACTATGGACAATCATGCGCTTAATTGCGATCAAATATTTTAATCGGTCGACAGCCCTAATTATATTATATTCCATTTCTGCCAATAGATCCCCCTTAACGCTGCACACTGTTCCTTTAAACATTTATGATGAGTATGTTAACTTTGATGACTTAAGCAAATTTCTAGAAACCTCCCTCTATGTTTAACCCGGGGTGAGATCCAATCTGCCAAAATACCCCCCCCAGTAGATGGGCAATGGCTGGATAGAGTTGATATGCCTTTATGCAAATGCAATTTCAACCATTTCCTTAGCAGTAATGACTCAATACTAATTAACAAGAAAGTGATAGCTATGAGAAAAGGCCTGGTTTGTGCATCCTCTCTACCTACAGAGGGAATAATGCTCGCGCCTGCTTTGCATAGCTCTGTTGTCAATCAAACCCATGCAAATTTCTAGCTCAGGTAAAGACTGATACGGTCCACTGAATCCAATTACAAACCTAACCACACACACAAACATGCAATTTCTGTTCAACCCCCCCCCCCGACCACCCCCCCCCCCCTTTTCAACATGCACACGTGGATGCGTGCGCGCACACTCGCACGCATATACATATTTCTCTTTATCCTTCTGTGTGCTCAAAGCAGAACAGCGCAGCAATTTGAGCCACATTGAGAAATGAAGGATTTTATACAACACAGAGTGTCTGTAGAAAGAAAAAAAAATATGGAAGGATGTGATGCACTCACCTACAGCACAAGATGTAAAATAAAAGCTGTAGAAAAAAATGCATGTGGGACCAGTTCTGAGGCCATTATGTCATGTGTATCACAGTCACAAGTTCACGCTGGGTTTTTTGAGAACAAAGCTAATGGAATTCCTGCTTCCCTGCCTTTTCCTTTTGGAGAAGTCGGGGCAGGCGGAGAAACAAGGAGAAGGCATGTGAATCCTCTTTGGCTGGGAAACAAAGCGGCAGACAAAGGAAGATGAGGCTGACAGCCTCTGGAGAAGACTATTATACTGTAAGATAGGGGGTTGCTGCCGCGTCTCTCTCTCCAAGTAAAGAAACAAGATTTACTGAGTCATTTGCACACACAAAAGCAATATATACAGTATATTGTGCCTTACTGCTTACGCCAACCTCTGTAAAAAAAAATTTACATTTATGCGGTGATCAGTTCAAATATTTCTGGATTAAAGAAAGAGGAAAACAAGAGGCCGTGAGGATATGTAAATGCTTCTTTTTCAAGCCAAACAAAGCAAATGAGTCATTGTGGTGGGCAGACTATTACAGTCACAGCTACCAACCATTATGCTCATTTTACTCACTTGCCCTTTGCCACACATCACGAGACACTTAAAAAATCTCTCCCTCTAAACCCCATCATAAGACCAAAGCAACATATCATGGAAAAACCCCAAGGCTGTACAGTCACTGGGGTTTAGAAACCTGCCTCCTGTGAAAGGTTGGGAGAGTAGAGAAAATGTAAAAAAAAAAAAGAAAAAAAAAAATCTATCCGCAAAACAATGA
Organism: Sebastolobus alascanus; assembly: GCA_916701645.2. Taxonomy (NCBI): domain Eukaryota; kingdom Metazoa; phylum Chordata; class Actinopteri; order Perciformes; family Sebastidae; genus Sebastolobus; species Sebastolobus alascanus. Next base: position 429,445 of record CAKAOJ020000177.1, read on the forward strand.
CAGCAAGGAAAAAGAAGCTTCTTCAAAGAGAGGGATTAGGGCAGCTGCCAATACATGGGGTGTGCACGTTTCTCTATTGCATGTTTGAATCAATATGTTTCAAATTCTGCTTGAAACACAATTAGCCCGCGCTTAAAGAGAAGACGAAAAATACACAGAAGCAAGATTAAAGACAAGCCCAGTGTTGCTCTCAGAAGCTCTCACGTTCAACACATACGAGGCTTTTCAGATGTATGACAGCTTGTTATGCGCTGCTCCAGTCGAAGAAAGCAAACAAGAGAGGAAAGCATGCATTTGTATGAATTTACAAACGCTGTCTGAATGTGTCAGCCGAGCTTATCCCTTTGTGCCGCGTTGGTACCTGGAGATGTCGAGCTACGACCGAGATGCCGAATGCCTCTCGCTGCTATCCCACCTTGACCTGCTTGACCTGCTTGACCCCCCCCCCCCCATGTAGTTGGTGCAAAGCAATTAATGACTGTATCTCAAGGCCGAATGAATCATATTTTCAAATTGACAGAACAAACATATACTTGCAAATAAATGCTTTTTTCAAATGTAGCCAGCTTGTATGAGAACTGGAGTTGTTTGTCTCAGTTGAATGGAAAGTTGGTACATTGTGTGATACAGACATCTTGTGCACAATCCAGAGCTGTTATTGATCCCTGTTGCTGTTTCTTTCTTCTTTTTTTTTTACTTTAATGCTGAAGTTCAGCCTCTGACGCTCAATGCGGCAATCAATTTGTAAGAGAGACACATCTTTCTATTAGGGCTGCTCGCTTTCATATGCATGACTTCTTATTTTATTTCTGAGCAGAAGCAATTTAATACCATCCAACTCGACAAATTGACATATTGCATTGGAGACTCGCCTTCGCATAATGCGGGAAAAGTAGCATTATAATTACACAAACTATTTGGTAATTCAAAAAAGTTTTCCATTAAAATATGTGGGGCTTCCCCCTCTTAGTCAATTAGTCGACTAATTGGTCGTTTTGGTCTTAGGCGACTAAGATTCCGACAAACTCATGCGCACATCTCTGATAAACACAAGATTTAAAGTGGTGCTTTTGTGTGACATTTTTGTGGAGAAACTCAGTTTTACAGATCTGTCGATTAAAGGTGCTCTATACGATATATCCAGAGCATTAATATAGCAGCAAACAGCTATTTGTTGTGTAAAGATATAGAGGAGTAATGTCTACCTGAGCAGAGAATGAAGTCACTCTCCCTTGTGTGTGTGTGTTGTAATATGAGCTTCTCCGTGCTTTGTTGACATCGCCGAGCCGGCCGTATGTTCTTTTCGTGCATGTTCGTGCACGTGAGCGTGCCCCACTTGCTAGCTCACAGCCGCCGATCTGCGCTGCGCTCCTACGGCGGTTACAGCTGATAACGCCATCCCGACCAATGGCGTCGTTGCGGAAGCGTAGCACCCACCCTCCGGTTCCCCACCCAGGTAAACACTGTTAGCTCTGTCAGCAGTGTTGCCGGTTTTTTTCACGTTTAGCGCTGTTAGCACCGTTAGCTACGAGCCGCTGGCTCAGCTCTTGCCATGTTAAGAGCCCAGACTGAAAAATATCTGTATATCTGTAATCTGCAAAGCTAAAATACAAACAGTTCATATAGATAAAGAATGAACATAGTTTTCCTTATGTCAGCAAAATCTGCGTTACACATTACATTTAGAAATGGATATGACAGTCCCTCAACTGTAACAGTTGCCCAGAGGAAATGCAACATCAGGTGTGAACAATTAGTCTTGGCATCTGTCCAGCACCAGGAAGCGTTCCCTCTCACATGTATTATCTGTGTTAAGGGAACAGCAGAGCGTTACCATGTGGGGAGCATGGTTGTGTGACTGGACTCTGTGAGCGGAGAGCCTTCTTTTACTCCTTTACTCCCATGTAATCAGCTGAACTGAGTGGGTTCAGAGAAGGATCTGTGCAGCTGTGCTTTATTACAGACACAATGAGTCCCAGATTAGGGGAACTGGAAGGAGGGAGGGAGGGGATAGAGGATCACGGGGGGGGGGGGGGGGGAAGGAGGGGTGAAAATGACTCCAAACACATCTGTCCTCAGTTTGTCTGCAGCTATAACACCAAACCACAAGCATGGCCATGTACAAATCTGTCTCCGCTTGGAAAGGCCGCCTGCGGAAATGTTTCCAGACCTTGGGTTTTTAACGCGAGGACTCGTGGGAATAGTCTGTCGCCTCGCGGTGATAGCAACGTTCGTCAGGGTCACACCGGCATCGACTACAAGCAGGTGGCGCGAACGTGAATCGCCGTGGACAGCTTTCCGGTGCTGTCGTCTTCCCTGTGTGTGTCTCAAGGAAACAATCAGTAATGTATTTATCGTGGCCCTTTCCTGCTGTTTCCACTTGTCCTGCTGTTTCTTTGCTTTAAAAGCAGCCTGATCTGTCATTAAGCGGTGTAATTGTTGTCCAATTATACAATGCTTTCAGGCCAGGTCTGACGGTGAATCTACACTGTTGTGAAGTGAGCTCTCTCACTTCAAAAATGCGAGCGATCCCGGCGCGTCCACGCGAGTCACCCTAACCGACCCAGAGAGACGGATGAGAGAGAGAAGTGAGGCGCTATGTTTGGTCGGTGCTGTCGTATCATTCTGCTTCAGTGCAGCCTCTCAGGCAAACAAAAAAATGCAGGTTCACAGCGTGTTATTCCAACAGAGGCAAGATTCACCAGGACGACATCCCACTACCATTAGAGCTTACTGAAAAGCCTTTCTATCCCCCTTAGAACGGCTTACGCATAAGGAGTGTTTAAACATCAAACCACCACTGTTGCATCCTAATCCACCACCCAATTCCTGATGTGCCTCCCTGTTTGTCTTGCCTTTCTTCCTTCCACATATACATAGGTAGAGCCGAGCTGATTCCTAACACAACTAAGAATTAATCCCACAATAACACGTTGTGTTTGAAAAGTGGCAGTAAGACTTTGTTACACAGTTGGGAAGATGTTCCTTTGTTATAGTTTACTTACTCACAAGAAAACTAACTAACTAACTTAAAGGAAGGGTCCATTATATTTGGTACAGTATAGTCTTATAAACAGTGTATTAACGTTACATACAGTAACTTAGATGGCGGTCGGCACGCTCCCTGTTTGGAGAAGCAGACAGGAGTACCAGCACGGAAGCTAAGCAGTGTTCTGCTGTGTGGATGCCACGTTAGTTCAGATCCGAAAGTCACACAATAACACAAACTAACTAACCGATCGATGCAGCGGTAGACCGGCAACTCCTGTGTGCTGTGAGGTAAAATGATTGATTTTGTGAATGGAGTCTGGTAGCTTTGAAGACAGTGATATAACGGCTTCAGTTCCTCGTCGGAAAGGGCTGTGTGACGGCGAGGTAAAGCTGTGAAAATATTCTAAATAGAGCTTACACTTAAACCGATATAGATTTTTTTTTAGGTGGCTAAAATGTGTTTTTCTGCTGCTCCTGTCCACAGCTGCTTCCGACGGGGAACTGAAGCCGTTATAACGCTCTCTTCAAAGCCACCAGACTACATTCACAAAAGCAGTAATTTTATCCCACTTCAAAAAATACAAACTACCCCTTTCAGTTTTTTCCAAACTTAGCACAGCTGACTTTGACTCAGCTAGTGCTAGCGTTCACATTATTCATAACCGTATTGATTAGCTTACTTTGGAAACCTACGTCACTGCTTTTTGCAACGGCTGAGTGGGCGTTTCCATTTGGGAAAAAAACGGAACAGGACGCAGATGGACCGGCCCTTTAGTGAGTAAATGCCATTTTGGTTTTTGATAGAAAAGCCACAGTTGGGGGAATTTTAAGTTGACCACAACTGGCCAGCAGGCACATGACACAAGAAGAGTGCCTTTGTTGGAAATAGAGGATTAAATGTTCCAGGTGGGGTTTTATTTTCTTTAAAACTCCTCTGCTCGGCCTGCAGGTATACAGTAAGAAACGCAATTCCTGAGACTGGAATTGATCCTATTTTTTTTTTTAAAGCGCATGAACAGACCAACAGGAACGATGATGGAGGCCACATCACTTGGTTTGTGGCTGGTTTTCTTACTTACGCTGCTTCTCATCTAAGGCTGCTCTCCCCACTCCCCACTTATCCACATGCCTCCGATTCACTGGAGTGGGTACAGGAATTATGTTTTTCTTTTTTTACTGGCTTAATCTCATTACTTTTATTGGCTGATAAAAGTAAGCTTATTCTTTATTGTTTCGAACAAAGTCTATCTGCGCCGGGCGCGTGAGCATGCTCAGGATGGATGCAGGGATTTAACCGAGCAGTCCAGGGGTGATGATAATAATAATAATAATAACCGTTTATTTTTTGTTCATATCTTCTGCGGTCAGGATATGGCACAGCTGCTTATTAACCAATATGATCTCCTCCGCTACTCCATTTCCTCTAGGACCACACCGGACAGATCCGGCAATATACATGGACACTCAAGATGTACGGCCTAATAACTCACATTATATGAATTCAATAACACATGTCTGCCGTGCATGGCTGTTGATGGGAGCGGTAAAACAAACTTTAATATCCCAGTGTGTTAGAACTGTTAATGATCGGCTCGGAGGGCAGTTAGGCTGTAACTCACTGTCCACGGCCACCTCACTGCCAATGCAGACTGGAATTCTCATGCTAACCTCATATATGGGAAAATTGAAGAGATGTTCCTCCACAGCGCCCATGAGTAACATCGATTTCTATATGCTTACCAGATCTGTGACATCAGCACTGAACTTGTGGATTCCCAAAACTCACCACAATGTCTGATTCACCACCCTGTTTTCTCAGGAAAACATGACACTGATTACTTTTGAAGGGTATTCTCGTGATTTGGCATCCGAGGGCAAATAATTAGTTAGCGGAAGGTAGGGCTTTTGGCAAGGCTGACGAGTACAGCAAAATATGGCAAACATGGCATGCTATGAGATCCCAGACCGCCAGCCAGCTGTGTCTGTTGATGCTGTGGAAGCCTTTCAAGCCCCGTCAACATCTGGTTTGAATCAAGAACATCGGAGTCACACTGAGGTTTAAAAACAAGCAACGGTTCCATGTATTTGCAAATGCTGGATCAATTAAAATATTGAAGAACACATCATAAAATGCATCTTGACATGTAGAAATGCTGACACTGTACTTATGCGACCACATAATTCAAAAGGACGAAAAAAAAAAAACACTTGGCCAACTGTTTCAGTGTAATCCAGCGACTGTTTCAGTTTAAAGTCTAAACAGCATTTGACATTGAGGTTAACTGCAACTGCTCAATCCTATGCATTTAAAAATCAAGGATTCTAGTGCTGAAGTATCTGGAGACGTTTTTCCAAAAATGCTGTTCAGGTGGGAAATGTTCAAGAACTCTTTAAATTAAATACAGCTATCACAGCCCATTTACATCAGCACAGGAAATTGTTGTGCTTACAAGGCCTTACAGTGTTAGACTACATCAACACTAATACGTTTTCACTTTAACACGCATAACTTTTGCTACATTTATTCCCAGCGTCCACACTTCTCCAGCATTTTAAAACCCCTAAAACGGAGACGTTTGAAAACAGCTGCTGACGCTGTTTCAGTTTGAAAACTCCGGGGTTGCGTTTTAGTTGAGAGAGGCAGAAACACAGACCTTTGAAACTGATGACACCCACGTTCGCTTCTTGATTGGGTCTTATCAGTCACCACGTGTCCTTCCCTGATTCCTCACGCTCTTATCATGTGACACTTTTCCCAAAGAAAAAACAATGACATCAGCCGTGATTACCGTGTGACTACCGGTGGTTAATTCAACACGGATAACAAATCACTGGCGTTGCTGACCTTGTTGTCAATGCTAGCAGCTATTGTGCAGTTAAATTCTGCATTTTATAATGCTGCTACTGCCTGCACGCGCAGGAGGTAAGCTATTATTGGAGCGATTTCCGTGTCCAGCGGCGTTTATCAGCCCTAGGGAGCAAACGTTTCAAGGCGCGGTTTGTGGCTTTGAGGAGGGCGATGGACATGAAACCTGAGGACTTTCCTTTTGTTATCTATGCTTATTTTGTTCTGTACAACCACTACGAAGTTCACAAAGAAACTGTAAATGAACAAAGCATAAACGGTGCTCTCCAGTACGACAGGGACTTCCAGCCAACTGGCAGAGATATGAGAGTGTGAGAACAGACGACAACAAAACCGAGGGGAAACGAGTGAGACGTGTGTTGACCACATTTCTTGACTTTTTTATTATAGAAAGTACAATAATACTCAGTTGTATTTTCTCTAACTAAGCAATCAAAATCTGACAAATCAGCTTCCTGTTTACACCGGCATGCCCAGGCGTGTTTAGTATGGACGGAGATCATTTCTAAAATGTCGATCGTGTGTACGGAGATCGTTTTAGTTTTTAAACGGCGTTTTAGCAAATTAGTGTGGATGTAGTCTGAGAGGCAACTTCCATTACTGAAGTGTGAAAAGAGGTGCTGTTGTATTCATTAACCCCGCACACAAAAGGCAGGGGAAGACTGGTTTTCAGTCTCTTGTAAAACGAACGCAGCAAAATGTTAAATAAATGTTTCTTTTCTTGGCAGCGTGTTAAAAAGTCCACTGTCCCTTTGGCACTCAAAACCAGAAAGTGATACTGAGCACGGGTTCAACCCAGATGTAATCCATATCAGTCACGTGTAAGTGACCTCACATCACCTCTAAACCATAAACAAAACCTCGTATTATGTCCTGTTATGTGCTAAACTAAATCGGTTTGTCACATCTCCACATCAGTTAAAACGGTCGAGGTTTGTAGACATCTGTTGTTAATAAGGTTTTTTCCCTTTGTGGCTGACATACATAGAAGTTACGCTATATGCTGCGGTACGGTTATACCACCTAGAGGCTTATTTTAATAAACATGTTGCAATGATATAGCTGCATTACAACCACCTGTCCAAAGCAGGCAGACGAGGACCCGAGTCAGAAAACTCGCGTTGAACCCGTTCACACTAACGACAGACGCAATTATTTTCCCGGATTGTTTCTTTGCTGTGAAATGTGAAACTTCTACGACCAGAAATGGTCAGTTGATACACGGAGATACAGTCTGGGAAAGGGCGTTGTCCATGAACCTCAGCGTGTTGCTCCATCTTGTGTTGCACATCCCCCCATCCTTTGTGCACGGGGACAATAACAGCGTTTGGGAGGGGAGGGCTTATGGGGGGGGGGGGGATCTGGTTACCTTCCCAACCACTAGTATAACAACATATGGAGGAAGCTCAGTTACATGACAACAGGTCTATCTTCCTATATTTCTCTCTGTATTGCTGTTTAGATGCCTCAGGAAACTGATTGTTAAGCAGTAAACACACATACAGGAAATATTCAGCTGTTCATACATTGAGAGTAGAGACAACTGATATTTTGCATGTTCGCTTTCAAGCGTCACATTGTGCAAACTCAAATATCAAGGCACACATACTGAAAATAAATTGTGTTTGTGTGGTCAAATAATCGTATCATCCCTCTCTTTTGTACTTTCATTTACATAATGTGGGCGTAGAGGGGGTCAAAGATCAGCCCCATCACAAATCCCTTTGAGCGAGGACTCACAATGGGCAGGAGCTGAATGCTTTTAGCCTAGCGGCAAAAGGGGAGAGCGGCTCCTCCCTTGGCGCTGCGTTCCTCCATCCCTATACCCGCACCTCTACTGCATCCCGTTATTCACCGAGTTTACCATTTGAAAAGACTGCGCTGTAACCTGAAGCGGTCTATTGCGTATCGGTTTTCGACCAAGAGTAAGGAGAGCTGTGGAGGAGAGGAGAGGAAACAATATAAGGCAGAAAAAATACCTTGTGAAACAAAGGGAGAGAGGAAGGAGGGGGGGGGTAGGAGCAGAGCTCTACTAGTAGCTGCTTTATTGTATCCTGGTCCATGGCAGAAACTGTGGGGCTTCTTTCAGTTGTCACATTAAAAAGAGCCATCCGTCAGAAACAGCTCAGTGTTCCCCGCAGACTGGCAGAGAGGGACACTTTCCACTGTGCTGGCCAACACTCCTAAACCCAGCTAGTGTAAAGAAGATTTCCATTGGCACTCATTATGACCAGCATACAAACAAGGCCATAACACTCCACAGAAAAGAAAACGATGAAATTAAAGAGCTGGTGGAGGGAGGGAGGATTTTTGCACACTACGTAAGCGCAGCTAAGCAGAGAGTTTACTACCTTTCACCCTGAATAACATTCAGAGTGGACATTATGTAAACATGTGTAGTTCACGTAAAGTCCATTCAGCATTAATAGGAGAGTGTGGCATTATGAGGGCATTGAATCAGATTCCTTCCTTGAAAAATACAGTTGTTGTTTTCCGGTTGGGACTCGAGCCTCAAAGAGGGCTATTGTGCCGGAAGGCTAATGATTAAGTATGCAGGCTTCTGTCAAAATAACAGCAGATATCTTAAAGTGTCTGCAGCTGGGACGCACGCACACTAGCAGATATTGTGTTGCATCCTGAGCTGGAAGGTTCGGCTGGGAAGGGGGATAACATGACAGCTGTAGCGACCCGGGATACCAGGAGGACCTGGAAGCACAAACATTTGCCTTTCTGCCTCACTGGAATCCACATTAGGAGGTCATCGGCATTACAGAACACCCCCCCCCCCAGACGTGCACCCGGTGGCAGCTGTGCACGGGAGTTCACAGCCCAAACACAAACAAGAGATAGGGTGTTCAGAGAGAGGATGGGTGCTGCCATGCATGTACAGTATGACACCGACACACTATCCCCGACGGTGTGTGCCCGGACTCAATTATATTACCATTTCATGACAGCCAGTGTCATGGAACCAAGTACACATTTAGGTATATTTACTAGGGCTGTATCATGATACAGGGGTAATGATTCCATATATTGAGATACTTTTAAATCTAATTTTAGGAAAACTGTCATAGTATAAAGAACACACCAGAAATACACCATTTTTAGAACAGGCAAAAACAACACATTTATACTGCATTCAAAAAACTGCATTGTTTTTGCCAAATACTGCATGTGATTATCATAAAGTGGGCTGTAAAGGGGACTCTCGTGGGTACCCATAGAACCCATTTTCATTCACATATCTAGAGGTCAGAGGTCAAGGGACCCCTTTGAAATTGGCCATGCCAGATTTTCCTCGCCAAAAATTTAGCGTAACTTTGGAGCGTTATTTAGCCTCCTTCGTGACAAGCTAGTATGACATGGTTGGTATCGATCAATTACTCAGAGTTTCTAGTTTAATATGACGCTGAGCCCGCTACAACCTCCGAAACATCGGATATTTCAGAGCTAATATTTACAGGGATAAGGATGAGAACTGAGGCGAGTGGTAACACGAGAAAGCCCATTTGCGTCGTAAATCAATCAGGATAACATCACCGGGGTCATGTGATCTTACACCAAAACACAGAAATGTTTGATGTTGCCCCCTCGCATATGTCCCACTCAATCAGGCTAAGGTCTTCTGTTCAAGTAGACCAGTGGGAGCCGAGCTTTTAACATCAATGTAACATGTGGAACACACCAAACCGAGAGGGAGTGGCGCCCAAGGGTTGGATTTTAACACGGACGGACAGCTGGTGCCGTGAGCTATGACAGCAGAGAATTCATATGGAATTCAATTCCCCTTTTTTTGTTTTTTACGGCCGTTGGAATTGTGGGCAAATTGTGGAGCTTCTCTGGTAAGAACATTAAAGGGGCTTTTTATGGGTCTCCTAGCAGAGCAGGTCACGTTAATGAGGGTCAATGTCCAGCCCGTGCTCCTCCTCATGCTACCTCAAAGCCCACGTTGGACCCACATCGGGGGGACATCTGGCCCCTCCATCTACAAACACGGCCCATAATGGGCAATTACAAAGCCCAGGGGCTGGGAATATGCTTCGATTTATGGTTCCAATGTATCCAAACCCAGAATCCTCTGTCTATCATGGCCACATTAGGTTATATGAGACAGGAGGCCCATCAGACCTAATAAGCCTTATCCTTTCCAGAGGATGGCCATTAAACTCCCCCCCCCCACCACGCCGGCCCCAGCCATCGGCTCCCAGTCTAGTAAATTAAACAAATGAATGGCGTCCTCAGTATTACGATTAAAGCATAGAATAACATGAAACTATGGAGCTCATTAAAGCTCGACTCCATCTACACTCCAAGCAGAGCCCGGGAAAACTCAATTATAAATCATTTATAAAAGGCAGACATCCAATGTGTGTATTTTGTTTCATCCCTGCAGCGTCGGGCTCATATTCAGTCCTTCTATATGCCTACGTCTGAGCTGTCTTGAGAGGGAGGCAGAGCCATTTCAGTTGCCCCTGACAACCCATGGCTTTTGCCAAGTTGAGCCCTCTTCATTTAAGTTCTTCGTTTCACTCTTCCTCCCTCTTTTTTTTTCAGACGGGGTCTCCAGCTTTTATTAAGTCCCCTCCCCCCCCTTTCGTTACAAACACAACCGCGTTATCCATGTCAAATCCATTGGAGACAGCCTGGGGAAGTCAATATGGAGCGAATAGATTCTCTGCTTTCACTGTGGAGCTCCTGAGGCAGGGAAGCAAACACCGCCGAAACTATCACGGACAGCTCAGAAACAACTGGAACAACTCTTTTTAATCTAACGCAAGATTGTTTTAGAGAAGAGCTGGTATTTTGAACAAATAAATAAATCAACTGTAATTTCTTCACACATCAGTCTGTTCAGATTTATTCAGGTGTGATAGAGATGTTCCAGTAAACTGTTTTTCTTCCAAGCAATGTACAAGATAAAAAGAATTTAAGCCCCCAACGTGCTGAAATGAAAAGCTGGACAAGTGAGAGAGAAGAATGAAACTCTTTTCAGAGTGTCGATAAGCTCAGAGCCACTGAAAAAGGAGGATTTTTGTACAAACACATTAATCTCTGTACTTTATTGAAGTGCTTGAGCAAAGAGGAAATCCAAAAACCGAGAACAGAACAATTGATTGTGAAATACTTCATTCCTCCCTTTTAGGTTTGGGATGCCAAAATAAAACTACTGGTCAGAAATGATTCTGAGCCGTGTGAAATATCAGCTCAGGTAACCCGGTCTCACAGGAAGGCGTACCAGGCTCAATTTTAAAGCTAGAGTGAAGATACTGGCATCATATGAAACTAGAAAACCTAAAGAATCCATTGGTACCAATCATGTCATACTAGCATGTATATTAGGAGGTTAAATAATGCTGCAAACATGCGCTTAATTTTGGTGAGGAAAAACTGTCATGGCCATTTTCAAAGGGGTCCCTTGACCTCTGACCTCCAGATCAGTGAATGTAAATGGGTTCTCTGGGTACCCACGAGTCTCCCCTTTACAGACATGCCCACTTTATGATAATCACATGCAGTTTGGGGCAAGTCATAGTGAAGTCAGCACACTGACACACTGACAGCTGTTGTTGCCTTTTGGGCACAATATTTGTCATTGTTTTGTGATGTTAATTGATTTCCAATAATACATTTGCATAAAACAAGCATATTTACTCACTTCCATGTTTATAAGTGTATTAAATACTTGACAAATTCCCCTTAAAGATAGATTTTGAACAGATAAAAATGTGCAATTAATCATGGACAATCATGCGATTAATCGCGATATTAAATATTTTAATCGATTGACAGCTCTAGTATAAATAGCTCAACATTACACGGACATTCCTCGTGTCATGAGGACGCATTTTAGGCTTTTCCCGTCATTTGTACGCCACACAACAAAATTACGGTAACGTTCGCAGTTAGGTTTAGGCAACAAAACCACTTAGTTAGGATTAGGAAAATCATCGTGGTTGGACTTAAAATAAATACGTAAACTAAGTAATACACGTACGGAATCAACGTAACAGAAGTACGGAAAACACATCACAAGCATCACTAAAAAACATGTGACAAACGTAACTTACAAAACAAAACACCAGTCTCGAACACCGGTCTCCTGGTTAAAAGATGTGTGGTTGTTGGAACCATCCACCTCCCCGCCCGCCCGCCATAAGCGCTCCTACTCGCCTTTTATTCTACGTCACAAGCTCTGACAGTAGCATATTTACGCGGAGCGTTTACATTGCAGTCAGTACAGACTACATGGCGCACAAATGACACGCAAAAAGCAAGAGAGGTGCTTTTATTGCATGCTAAATGCCTTGGGCATTACCGTGGTCCAGCAAGAATATATACTGCAAAAACATATACGGCATCACGCCGAGTTTTCTACAGTCTTTTTTAGCAATTAACACCTGCCAGCAGCCTTTCCCCCCCTCCTGTCCTGAGCTGCAGGTGTGAGGAGACCAACGTGTGACCTGATGAAAGACACACTGCCAGCGTACTGCCAAACAGTCATTTCCCCTCACTGATAGGCCATTCTTTATTTAGCGTAGCCTAAGGAGGTATGCTTAGCCGCCCCGCAGACCGACACACACCGGCACAAATACTAAAAATAAACCGTCTCCACCAGCACAGCACACTGTCCACACATTAACCACCAAGTTATTCCTCTGCCTGATATGATGATAGCGAGTCTTGGAATTAAACACATCAGACAGAAAACAGGAGAGGGGAAAGAGACTGAACATGGTGAAAGTATGAATCATCACCTGTACAGCAGTATTTCTCCCACTCTTCCTTCTGCTCACCCAATGGCCGGAACTCTAGAGGTGACAGTGAATACTAACAACGTGAGCTCGTGTCTCCCGGGCTTCTGTACAGCAGGCCCAGCGTAGATCAGAAATGAGCGACTTTGACAGAAAACACATAGGCTTATAGAAAAAAAATGGGGGTGAAGGATGAGCAGCAGAGGAGGCAATGAATTTAGAGGTTGGGGGGACTTTCGATATGTCGGGGGGGTAGTTATTTGCTGGCAGCAGCAAGCCCTTTACCAACAAAGGGCCTTTCATATTTCCTGTGAACAGAGACTCCCATTAATCCCGGAGGGAGGACTCATCTCAGGCTTCTCCGCACATAAATTACTCTTCTTATGCCCTTCCTCCCATTACGGCTCAGTGTTTACAGCGTAAAGAAAGAAAGTAAAGGAGCCAGCCGCACATCTTTAATGTGTTAGGCCACTCTTAAAAACAGTTATGTCAGCGCTAACTCGTAACACATGCGCCAACATTTGCTTTGCCCCAAGCCGCAAGTCGGGAAGCTGTGGCAACCCCTCTCTCTCTCTCTCTCTCTCCCTCCCTCTCTCTCCCTCTCTCCCTCTCTCTCTCTCCCTCTCTCTCCCTCTCTCCCTCTCTCTCTCCCTCTCTCTCCCTCTCTCTCTCTCTCTCTCTCTCTCTCTCTCTCTCTCTCTCTCTCTCTCCGTGTCCCTCTTCTCATCCCGTCCCTGTAAGTCTCATTTCTGTCCGTCTTTCTCATATGGGAGGAGTGAAAAAAAAGCTCTGCCCAGCTGTCGCATTTTTGAGCAGAGTAAACCCGCTCTGACGGGCAGAGTACACGCCAATCCCCACTTATCCCACACAGAGTGGAGCTGAACAGCGGTGCACAGCTGCCTGTGTACACATGTTAGACCCCTCGGTGGTCTGGTGGAAGGCATGATAAGCGGCTAAGGAACCATCGGCTCGCCTGTGTGGTACGCTGAGTATGGATTTGCGGGAAGTGGAGGAGAGAGAGAGAGGGATGGGAAATGGGAAAACGTCTCCTAAAAATGACGTTCCCATACAACTAAAGTGCATTATCAATTACGATTAGAAAGAAACGTACATTCCGTTTGTCTTTTACGTATGAGAAATACCTTTGTGATAGCGCATAGCAGGTGACGTAGTAATATTAAGCGACCGTGAATGAAACGTTGAATAATAACGGGTATAACAAGCGAGAAAGTCCACTACTGGTGGGTGGCAGGCGGGGGGGGAGGTGGATGGGTCCAACAAACACCAGACTTTCCCACAAGAGACCGCTGTTCATGTCACAGGTGAAACATAGTCATTTCTTGCGTTTTCGTTTTGTTTTTAAGTCATTTTAAGCTAAACCATGATGTTATTTGCTAAACCTAACCAAGTAGTTTTGTTGCCTGAACCTAACTAAGTAGTTTTGTTGCATTTTCATTTTGTTTCCATTTCACAACGTTGATCTCGTGTTTAAAACAGTTTAAAACTGCGACCGTATTCTGGGAGAAAATACGTTTCCCTCAAAACATATTTTGGTTGTATGGGAAAACGAAATTTTGTGGGAGACAGGGTTGAAATGGAGATAGAATTGAGAGAGAAAAGGGGGTAAAAAGAAAAAAAACTCCCACTTATGCATGTGCCTACTGTCTGGACCGCCTTATTTCAAACAGACACAAATCAATGCTGGTGCAATTGCATTTTCCAGGCGCACTGCTGCAGACGGACCAATAAATGAAGGCCGGGGATCAGAGGATACGTTGAGGAGAGGCTAGACACTTCATTGGCTGTGGCCAAGAGTTTCATAGAATGCCGTTCCAGCTGTCAGCAGGGTCCAACACCTACTGCTACACACACGCACACACACACACACGCACTCACACACTCACATAGCCTTTAATGCAACTGCCCGGTTCATAAGGTGCTCAGCGCGAGAGGGCTCTGGTCGTTAGTTCGCCTGCCATTAAAAGCAACAACAGCCACACTGTTTCTCCTGTGAGATTGTACGGATTATACTTGTAAGTGGTGCAAAAAATGTGGACAAATCATCTTCAAAATGGGATGATTTGACAGTCTTATCGCTCAGGATAGTCATTTACGCAGCTGTACTTTAGTGCCGTCCCCCGGAGTCAACACTATGAATAATATTCAAGTCTGAAGTCATTCTCGCATGTCCGTAGTCTAAAATATCAAACACAAAAGTGGATTTTATTGTACTCCGTCCTGTATCATCAAATATCCATTACTGACAGGCCACAGATCTCATCAATATGTAGCTTCTGTGGGTCATGAATCTTTTTTTTCTTTTTCTGTTTGGATTGTTTTTACGTCCATGAAAAACCCCAAAATGCACAACTTCAGTTCATTCCAATTCACAAGACAAGAATGTGTGACTACCTCATCCGTCAGAAAGAAATAACATTACAGCATTATAAATCATGAATAAATATTCTCTTCCAATCAGCTGGCCAATCTTTCAACAGATGTATAAAAGAACAATGTGTGCCAGTGTTGCCCACTACAGACGCTCTGCACAGAATAAGCCTGGTAAATGCAGAACAAAGCCTTGTTTGTGTCTTTTGACCTCGGCTCTCCTAGACAACACATTCTTGGTAGGACAGAGGAGAAACATTCAAACGGGTTCACCACAGTTGTTTTTTCTGCTATTTATCCAATAAGATTCCCTTTAAAGGACAGGCTGTGTGTGTGTGTGTGTGTGTGTGTGTGTGCACTGAGGGTGGGGGAGTTTGCTTTAAACAAACACTAAATACTGAAGTAATAATGTCATGTCAACCTGATTTAAGTGAGTTTATTTTCTGTTCCTGTTCTCGGCTGTGGAAGTTCTTTGTCTACAAGTAAGAAGTCAATCTATTACATGACTTAACTGGGAGTTTCCAAGGAGGGAATAACGGATAATGGCTCATTCTTCAGAAAAACTGAATCTTTGACTAAAAATGTCTTCTCGACTGAAACCCAAATGACTAATGGACTACAGAGAAACTGAAAGTTTGTGACTGACAGCTCTATCAACCACTTTCATGGATTTTAAATTACTGACTACATCAGAGCAAGAATTAATGTCCTTGCAGGTGGTGAAGGGATGACGTATTTTTGTAGGCCAATCCAGAAGTTAGCATCGCACTGGTTCCTTCAACAAAAAGCCAACGTGATTTTTCCATTGGATTTTGGATTATTGCAGAAAATAAGCTCTGTGGCAAATAAACGTTTATGATACTCGCACGTTTTGTTCAGCAAGAAAAACTTCACAAACGAACACCACTTCTATGATTTCTGAAGCTTAAATGCAATCAGAAGAAGTAAAAAGCTAACGCTGAGCTATAAACGGACTACACCGCGGTCGCATGGCTTCACATCATCACTACTAAGCTAAAGGCGGACTAGTGTTCGGCGTGATGGCGTTTATAGTATAATTTGGCCACTTGTTAGCAACCACCTTTTTTTTAAGACACGTAAAAGCTTCAAAATCCACAAGCGTGGTATTTACTGACGTATTTTATATCGTAGAACCAAATGTTAAAATCTCTTAAGCTTGTGTTAACCACACACCTTATTTCAGGCATATAACGAGAAACCCATTACAGAAAACCAACAACATTGACTTTGAGGCGAGGGAACCGGAAGAGCAAAAATGCTAACTCATTTCCAGGTTTTAGGACTCATTCCTGCACCACTCTATTATTAACACCCGTAACCGCAGCAACATTTGTACCGACCAAAAAAATGGCACCACTTCTAGCTTTCTGAAGTCTTTTTTCCTCAGCTTGGCTTGATTGCTCAAACAGCAAAAGGTGTGATTTTATCAGCTCGTGATAAACCGACAGTGACTTTATGTGCTTTTCCTCCTGAAAAATTTAGTACCTTTAAGGAAAGAGCTCAGTGTAAAGTGCAGCATTTGGTCCCAGACCACAAAGTGTCCCACAATGGGAGCAACTGTAGTGGAAAAAGGCAGCGTCTGGATTGAAAATGTGAGTATGTTACACCTCATCTCTATCTCTATGAGTAACCCGCATCTTCCACGGAAAAAAGGCCAACTCACGCCTCAAAGAGGAAGGAGGAGGAGAGTGTAAAAAAAGGCTGACTATGATGTTGCCAACTTCTGGTTTTCAGTACATAATGCAGAGTTTAAATATATATACACACTCAAATTCGGCTGTCAAGCTTTGCTTTTTCAGCATTTGGTGGTCATCCTCTTTTGTAACTGAACTGTGTGTGAACTTCAGCTTTAGAGTGACAACCATATTTGGCTGCTGTGTGATCATACACACCCTGAGTGCATGTTTTCCCCGTCAGCTGGCACCCACTTGTCCACAGTCCCCGCTCGAGGTATAAGCTTTTTGCGATATGGAGCTTTTCGGGTCCAGAATAGCCCTCCCACTCATACGTCCCCCTGTTACCCACAGGCAAAGATAACTGCTTTTTTCTTTCTGATAAGTATTCCACCTCAGCATGCAAATAAGTCCACCCAACACACAAGTACGCATCGCATTTTACAAACTCTCAAGCGCACTAAATTCTCATGCATTGGTCCTTTTCCCTCGTCCTCTGGCTATCTCGCTGCAAATAAACAAACACTTGAAAAATTCAACAAGCTGCTCTAAATGAATACTACAGAGGCTGGCTGAAGCACCATCAGTGGTTCTGTCTCTGTTCTTCTTGCTCTCTAATGAGGTTATAGCTCATCCCACTTGAAATAGCCGAGGTATATGTACGAATGGGACAAATGTGCAATATTAAAAATGTCCTTTAAGTTGGACCTCTCCGGGGAACGTCCTCTAATAACTAAAGCACATTTACGGTACAACTTCTCTGTTCTTTATGTATTGCTTATTTCCACTGGGATGCGATTGTGGCCGTATGTACAAACAATGCGTCGGGCCGAGATGAGCTTCTCCAGAGTCAATAAAATATGGTTTTAGTTGAACCCCATAAGGGACCGGGTATGATTATAAACACGAGTAGTGGAGCTGGAAAAATAACATCATAGCATGTTGATCCAATATAAATGCATGCCTCCCTTGCCTCCCACCAGGTTTTACAGACTGGGAGCTCCGAGGGAGGACAAGGCTGAAATAACATGCACTCAATCCTCTCTGTCCGTGGCTCTGTTCCTCTGCAGCATTCTTTACATGCTTCATTTTATTCAAATGCTTTTCTGCCCGCTCGGCTTTCCTCCTTTGTCTCGAAGCTACAAATGTGCAAGTAAATCACAAGCCCGCAAAGACAAAGAGATTTGCGATTGAAATAAAACCGCGAAGTCCGTCTAGTAAAATCGCCTTTGCGACTAAACTTTGATTAGTGATTCTAAGTCCACAAAATCCTTCATCTGATAATAATGACCTCAGTTGAAGATACGCCGCTGTAATGCGTTTTGTGCTCCAAGTGTTAATCCGTCAGGCGTTTCACGCACTGCACGCTGATCTCTCCCGGACACATTCGGAGGATGCATTATGATTCAGTGTAACTCCTGCCTGCATGCGCTCTCAATTTCTACGCTGGCAGAAGACAATTGGTCAAACAGTGTAAAAAAGTAATGATTTAAATGAAAGAGAAAACTGGGGAATAAAGTTGCCCCCTCGGTTTGATTCAACGCCTGGCTCCTTAATCAGGCTCGATTCATTTTCCTGCTGGCTCTGGCTCCCTCTATCACTAGAGACAGGCGTGAAAGGTCAATAACCTTGGCTCATAGCCCTCATATGGTTAGCAATGCCATAAATTAATGGTTGAGGCCGTTATTCCAAACTCTTCAAGTCAGCCGAAGGAAGCTTATCTTCTACAAAGGTCACAGTGCTCAGAACACTTAGTGCGAGAGTGAAGAGCTGACACGGGGCCTGTAGAAGATTGAGTGTGTTGCACTTGGGTTGGAATCAGATGGGAGGTAGGTGGGACGCTGGTTAACATTTGGAAACCTGTGTTACTGTTGCCAAGCGCACAGTGTGCATAGTGTTAGCACATAAACACAGAAATCATTAGACAGAGTTTTGGCATTACTGAGACAGAAATAAATGTTAAGGGTTTATTAAAACTGCAGTTGGTAACTTTGAGTAAATGTGATGAAAACAATTTTTTTTTTTAAACTGTCACTATATTCTGACAGTAGTGCATGAGACAGGTAATCTGAAAAAAATCATATTCCTCTGTGTCCTCCTGTGCTCCTAATGGCATTTGCAAGATTTCACTGCTATCAATCACTGCTCACGAATCTCGCATACTCCAAACTAGGCAGCACTGATCAAATATGAATCAATATTCTGTTACTGTAATGTCTATTTCTCGCCTCAAATGTTTTCAGAAACATCTTGTAGTGTACTGTTTAGCTATAAAATGAGAAAATTTGCTCCGGCTGGTGGGCGGTGCTTGGTATTTCCTCAACAGATCTCAACATGGCTGCCGGGTCACAAACTTTCTCATTTTACAGCTACACAGTACACTACAAGATGTTTCTGAAAACATTTAAGGCGAGAAATAGGCATTACAGTAACAGAATATTGATTCATATTTGATCAGCGCTGCCTAGTTTGACAGTGTGATCGGAGTTTGCCAGTTTTGCGAGCCGTGATTGGCAGCTGCTGTAGAGATTCGTCCGCTCTGATTGGTTGTTTTGGTCTGGGCGCGTTGAAATCTCTATAATGAGCACAGGAGGACGCAGAGGAACATGATTTTTTCACAGATTATCTGTCTCATGCACAACTGTCAGGATATAGTGACAGTTTTATAAAAATAACTTTTTATAATCATATTTGCTCAAAGTTACCGACTGCAGCTTTAAGCCCTATTTTTGATATACCTGTCTGGAATGGGGAAACTTGGTTAAAACCCAAAGTAGAAGTCACCAGAAAATAGCAACACCTGTACACTGTAATGCAATGCAATGCAATGTAACAGCCCTCCAAAAAGTACTACCTTGAAAGTTTTTGTTGAGACTACTTTTCTCTCCTCCAAACACCAAGAGATTAGATCCTCCAGGCAGCAGAGATTTTTCTGGTAGTTTCTATGGCCTTGATTGCTTCATCATATTGAACACATTTGCTGTGTTGGCTTCCAATGCTGCAACTAGGATTTGCTTGCAATGTGCTTTTGACATGTCATCATCATTTTTTAATCTAAAAGTGACAGCAAAAAAAATAAATGTAACCCTTATTTTGGTATACTGTACATTCATGTCAGAACTGTTTTGGATTTCCTCTTCCTCACCATCGCCAGCGGGTTTCCTTTTTCTGACTTATTTTGATCTCAATTTGCAATTTAGGGAGAAATTATGAGTGTTTGGCTTAATGAAACCGATCTCTTGCTAATCCAAACAGCAAAATCATTGTCATGTACGAATGAGATTTGAATGTAAATATTGATTTTGGTACAATTGATCATGCAGCTCTAATGGAAAACTTCTCCCAGCTCACAAAAGGAGATTTTACCTGCACGGGATAAAATAGCAGAGAGACAAAGAAAACAAAGAACTAGTGAAGAAATTGAAATTGTTGGGAGGTTTGTGATGGAGTCTTGCTGTTCAGAAATCTTTAGTGCAACATGATTGATGAACACAGCCTTCTTCTACTGATAATACAACCGTTGTATTATCTCCACAATTCAGTTCATTGTGCTCACAACTTGAGGCGGGAAGTCATTTACGACGAGAAATTTGAATCAAAATCACAATCAAACCGTTATGCCACACGCCATTGTTTAAGCCGCCTCGTTTTGTGCAGACTCAGTCAGACTCAACATGTTTTTTTTTTTTTTAGAAATTAGCAGACCTTAATCTTGTAGCAGCAGTTACACCCTTCAGTAAGAATCTAACCCCCCCCCAAGCCCCTGTCCTGCTGAGCAGGCAGTGCTACAGGAAATAAAGTGGCGACATGCTGCACGCTCTTTAATGCCTCAGTAAATATCGACAGAGGCAGAGATAATATAAAGTCAGACGACGCAGGGCCGCAGAGCGATATGTTGCTCGCTGCCATAGTGGTGCGCTCAAATGGACTGGAGAATAGAAATTGCTGCAGGTCAATCATAATATCTGTGTGGTGATGGCAGACTCTGGTGTCAGCAGAGCCTGGTAACAGTAGATCACTTGAGACAAGGAATATGGCGGGCTACATATGCTTATCTGATGAGCCAACAGTTTGGGGGGTGGGGGGGGGGGAATGGAAGGCAGTGTTCCCAATCACCAATCTAATCAAGATTAAATTAAAAGATTAATTTACTGTAAATAAAAGTAATGATGTTCTTTATTTTGTAAGACAAGCAAAAAAAATAGAAATAACCAAATCCCCCCGCAGGTCCCTGGGATGATATGATCAACAGGGAATGGGACTTATTTATATCCAGTCTCTCGACAGATGCAGGCACACGCGGCACAAGTAGAAAAAACTCCGACTTTAGCAGACGCTCACCGACGGTGTCGCCCTTAGTGTAAAAACAACTTGTGGTAAAAAGCACAAGCTCCACAAAACCTCAGACAGCCATCTATCAAAAGATATTACCAACACCACTAAAATGGCACATCACACTCATGACTGAAGCCATGAAGCAACCAAGGTCACTCCAAGAGACAAACTCAGTTGTAGAATAAAGGACTAAATGCTGCAGTACTGTCCTTGCATTACTCAATTAATTCCCATCAATCATTGTATAGAGCCAAGGGAGCTCCTCCATCTCAAGCCTCACGTGTGGGGGGGGGAAGGGAAGGGAAGGGAAGTAGGTGATAAGAGGCTGGATAAAAAGGAGGCTGCATGGACAATGTCACGAGATATGACCCAGCGACTCATCAGAGGCCGGTGTCCAGAGAGGCGCTGGTGCGTTGAAATCTAAGCCCCCGCCGGAACACAATAGTTGGCGTAGCCCGCAGGAGGTAGACGTCTCCTCCCCAGGCAGGATATTGGCTTTTGTGAACATGGTTACAGTATCTGGGTCAATTAACGTGTCCCTGCTTCAAATTTCTCTTTTGTTGGCGGAGGAATAATAGTGTAGCCTCTTGAACACAGCATGAGGTTTGAAAAATGTGAGCTATACAGTATGTGTGTCACTCGCATACGAGAAAAAAAAAGGCTAAACACAAGGCTAGTTCTGTCTCTATTTTCTGCGTTCGCTCCAACTCATTAATATATTCATTTGAGTATTAGCTTCCCGGTTTGACCCTGCACAAAAAGACATGTCTTGCCTGTTGTCTGTGGTTCAATGCTGTTGGATTTACATCTGGGCAGCCAGTGAATGCCTTCTTGTCTAAAAAGCAACAAAGCTGGAGCTAAACGTATTGCCTTGAGAACAAAAGATTTAACGACAGAGGGAAAAGTATCGGGGACTGGGAGTGGCCAAGGCTCTCTACACTCTCATGTAGCTCCACATAATGAGAAAAACAAGCACTGCAAGAGAGAGAAACTGTGGGCAAAATCGAACGGGGGGTATTGCACAATAAACAGCTGGGGCAACACTGCAAACAGAGCTTTCTTTGTAGAGACAGGATCTGTGAAAGAGATATGGAGCTGTTTGCTCTACCAGCCCCCCCCAAAAAAAGGCCGTGCCACAGAAGAAAAATGGCAGAGAAATCCACAAATCAGTCCAAAGTAAAGCAAACAATTCACTCCATAGTGCTGATGTATTGTCTTCTAGGGTGCAAGCTGGCATTTTTCTTTCTTCCACACTTGTTCTAGCATTTGTCAAAAAAAAAATAACACTAGCCTAGTTATAAGGAGGCATATGCAGAAAGTCAGGTCAATACGGCTATTTATACACGGCCTCATTACATAGTGGGGTCATCTCATGCACTTCCTGGGTGTTCTTCACATTAAATAAAACAGCGTGCCAGCTAAACACAACACCACACTGCGAATGATCCCAGCTCCCTCTCACGTCACGACCAACTGCAAACAGGGAAGGATTGTTTTAGGCCCATAAATAAATCTTTTCTCTTTTGACAGTCTTTTAGATGGAGGCACACACATCACTTTTAAAACCTTAGCCAATACAGCATCACGGGCGGAGGAGCCCAGGTGTGATCTGGAACCAAATAACCTATAAAAGCCCTCTGACCTTCACGCGACTGCAGCGTGAAGGAGCAATACGGTGAAAGCTCCGCTTCTGAAATCTGTCCCCGAGGATCATGACAGAATGACATTTTTAAATTTGGCAAATCTAGTTACATGCAACCTTGTGAAAACTAAATGACGATCTACATTTAACTAGTCACAGTCAGATTACACTATGCAGCGCGGTCTACCTGCTGAGAGGCAATCTGGGTTAATTAACCTTTACCAACAGCTAGTTATAGAAGTCTCTGTGACCAGAAGCTGCCCTTCAACACCACCACCAAGAGCCGTCTGGTTTGAACAAGCTAATTATATGCCAAGGACAACCCCCCCCACACACACACATTCACACAGGGACACCTCAACCACTGCCCAATGTCAGAGCCACACACTGTTAGGTGCCAAAAGCAGAGGGCAGGGCCTGTAGCCGATAAGAGCGATATGAACGGAGGTGATGAGAAGCCATCAGGATAATGTCAGTCTTACTTTATCTACATTCAGGCATTGCTCAAGTACCTGTCTGCCTACAAATATGGAGGGATTATTTTCAGTCTACCGTTCGGTTTAGTTAAGAAGTCGGAGCCTAAAAAGGTCACACATCAATAAAATACGTCTCATTCTGTCAGGCTCAGGAAGCACACCCACAAATTAGCCACAGATGGGTGCGCTTGTTTTAATACGCCAACATTATCGTTTCATTTTTTTTACGACATGGCCTTAGGACTGCAACGGAGCTGCGATCCTCTGACAAATGGCTGCGGTGGCCCTAACACTAGCACTCGACCAACTCTGCTTCCTTGTTATACTGGAGGCAAACTGCATCAAAGGTTACTTCCCAAAAACCACGCACTGCCAAGATTCAATCTGCCGTCACAATATGTGGCGGTTATCTAGGCCATGGCGCTCCCAGGAAAGAAGAAGAAAAAAAGACACAGTGACAGGAGATGAAAATAAATTTATGCAGGCTGATAACAATAAAAAATAAAACAAATTCAACTCCAACCCACCAGTGATTCTTTAGCTGGGAATTGGAGCGCAGCCTTCATTACAACATATTGATCTCTGCAAACAAAGACCCTGGGTTCATTGATCCACTTCCTGAAAAAAAAAAAAAGATGGGGGGGGGGGGGGGGGGGGGGGGGCAATGGACTGCTCTTACAAACTTAAACTAAAACTGCTGCCTTAGCTAATAAAGATAGAGGAGAGCTGGAGTTTGAACCCCACCAAAAGAGAATGATGGGAATGCTCTTGATGTCCCACAATGACAAAGAGAATATGTGAAACATGCAGCAGCCGCCTGTACGATTAAAAAGGAAGAGCTTCACATAATTTTTCTCATCTGCTGTATGACGGCTCCTCCGCGCTCATGGATCTCATCTTGAACAGGGATTTGAATATTAAGAAAGTCATGTTTGACTATTGAATTATTCAGGGTTAGCACAGACATCAATGCAGACCTCATACACCTCAAACACAAAGATCTCAATGGCAGACAGTGTGTTTTTCTGACACCGGGCTTCAGCAGATATACTCTATTCCAGGCTATTCCTCAAAGTTATCACTAGACTGAATATTTCAATAAACAACAGAGCTATATACAATTGAAATTCTGAAATCTCCCAGAGAGAGTCTCTTAAAGTTTTTGGTCCATACAACAAGGGCCAAAATAGTGATTTACTGTCCAACATGTTGTTGGATGAAAACTACTATCAAACTTGTTATGCAGACTGCTTGAAAACTAGGGGAAAGAAATTGATTCACCTTTGTATCTCGTTTTTTTTTTTTTTTTTACGATTTTGAAATTGATTTTTTAACGCCAGAATCAATTTATTTGCTTCATATTAGTCTATGCGGAGGTAGAAGGAAGTTATCGCTTTTATTGTTGTAGTCTGAGTAACGTGACGTCATATCCGCTCTCTATCCGTCAACCAAAACAAACCGCAGTCGGCCGCAGCGAGCCGAAATGAAAAAGTAGGAAACGGCTGAGGTTCCACGTGGATACGACCTGCACCCTCACATATTAAATCCACAGTGGTAAACACTACACATCCAGTAAAGTATGGAAACACTTTGGGTTTCACACATTGTCAGGAAAAGCAGAGCCCACATCATGGCTAAAGCTGCATGCTAACTCTGTCATGGACAGGAAACGTTATCGTATCGCGGTAACGTGCGATCAAGCCGGCCGTCGCTCTCGTCTCCGTGGTCAAATCGGCCGACGCTACAACTGTAGAGCACCATATACTGACATTTATGTTAAATGCATTGAAACGGCCCCGATGGAGCTGACCATGGATGGATAAAGAGAACGGAGCTGACAGGAGAGCTAGAGACGGACTTGGCGAAGTTAGCGGAAGTATACACGTGTGACTACGTCCGCTTTTCAAAATAAGGTGTTAACAAAGAGAACTGTATAAAAAAAATACATATATGTAAATTAGATTGATTGGATTATATTCACCAGAAGTATAAAACATTACATGTCCCTTATAAACTAAAAAGAAAATACCACTAATTTGTGAGGGAAATGTCTTTATTCTTTGATTTTTGGGTTGCTGGAAAAAAATTAATAATACCTGACAATGACTGATATATTTGACTTCAGGACATCTCTGGCTACTTACATGCTGAAAATCAAACATTCTTACTGTATTAGTTTAGATATTTTCCAAAGTAAAAGTAAAAGTGTATGATTCAACCCATGGTCTAGTGTTAAAAAAATTAACAAAAAATCACATAAATCTTATTATCGAATCGCAATACTTAAAAATTGCAATACATATCGAATCGGCACCCAAGTGTCGTGATAGTATCGAATCGGGAGATGGGTGTATCGTCCCAGCCCAACTGAAAACCTGTTTTTTTTTAATTTGCCTGTCCGTTTCTCCAAGTGATGAACGATCTAGTTTGTAGGTCAGAGAAACACGAGGTATGGTTCCTCCCTGGTGACGGGTCAGGACCTCTTTGGCTGGTCTCTTATTCATCTATACCTCACCAGGAAACCCCCACCAGCCTCTTCCCAAAATCTGAGAGCAGGAAAAAGGTTTGAGTAGGTTGCTGAGCACTCAGCCTAGTTTACAGGAGAGGGTCGAGCAGGGTCACGTCTCACCAAACACTGGGGCCCCTTAAACACATGTGAGCGGCCCCAGCTGTACCCCGGGCCATCAGAACCTCAACAGAGCGCGGAGAACCAGAACAACAGAAAAATGGGTTCAGTCGGTGCAAAATTTCACCAATACCATGTTTTTCTTGTCAAAAGGGTGAAATTTGGTTTGTTTAAAAAGGTCCGCCTTAAACAAACACAGCAGAGAGAGGTAATTATACCTAATGATAGATTAACTGAAAAAATCTGAGATGTATGTAGCCCAAGAGCGCTTTCCAGTTCATGTTCTCATTGCCGACGTTGACACTAATTGTTTCGATCACATTATTAAACTGGTTAGCTGTAAATACCCCCCCCCGGCTCCCTGGACCCTCCTGACACGCTCACATTTAAAGCACTTGAACCAAGGCTAAAGCAGACTATAGACATACTTCTCTTTCATCTCCAGAGCTCCCATAATTGTGAAGAAAAAAGAAGCAAAACACAGAGCTGTTGGGGTGGAGGAGAGGAAAATGAAAGCAGAATGCATGGTTGGGGGTAGGGATGGCAGAACAGCAGCATAAGAGACTTTATTAAGCTCAATTAGGCTTTTGGGCTTTTCATTAACCCACTTTTTAGGGAGGGAAACCTCTGCTGAATAATGCTCCGACTGACTCACTTTGCAACCCGGCTCTAAAGGCCTCATCTACAGAAAAAAAAAACAAAAAAAAAACGGTGCAATGTGTGTCAACCCTCCAAAGCCACTAGAATTCCATTAGACACCCAGAGGCGAACCACCCGCGGCTGCTGCCTACCTGAAATTAAATGCAATTTAGTAAAACAAGTCACTTTATCAAGCGACCAAACGAGATAAGAGGCACCAATGTTTAAAGACGTTAGCTCCTTTGTATGATGGTCTGATAATAAATAACCATGTTTGGTCGTTTCCCTCCACTCAGTATCAGGCCAGAGCAAATATTCCAGCCTTAAAAGCAAGGTCATACGGCCCCCAGAGGGCAGACAGTGGGTAACCCCCTAATCCTGACGGGGTTTGGCATCTGCAAACAATGAGCGTATAACCTCCCTTTAATGGATAATCCGAGAGGAGTCCTCATAGAAGAATAATTGTCCTTACTGGCTTTTCTCTGTGCTGCTCTGCCAAGCAACTTTTAAGAAATGCATTTTAACAAATCTATTGAGAATCAACGGGGCATCCCTCGGCCTACTGACAGTTAAAAGTCTAGTTTACGCCCCAGGGAATGTGATTAAATCTCACAACATCAGATAGCTATGTTAACTGGTTGGCCACAATTGCCATCATCAAATCCACAGGATGTCTCTCATTTAGCAAATACAATGTCAGCTGTTTACGTGCGAACTGCCCCCCCCCCCCCGCCCCCCATTTCCAGGTTTTACACACCGCAGGATGTGTATTCTCTTGATCAATAACAAAAGGAGAGACTGCAATTAGATGGGACAAAGATATCTAACAACTCACCCCTGCTGCATCTCATGCATATACTGAGGTCAAAAGCAATACAATACGAGCCAAGGACTCGCATTACTGACACCTCACTCAATGTACAGATAGTGTTACACAGATATGCAAGCAGGTCCTATTTCAACTAAACTCCCAACCAATAAGAAAAAGATGTTTATACGTACTGGAATTAGCTGGTTATTTATAACATGACAAAGCCTAGCTTCTAGGGGTGGGGGAACATTTTACATCGATACACGGACGTCAAGTATCGATCTTTTATTATATAAACTATTAACCTCTTAACAATCCGATCGCTATTCTGTCTCTCAGAGGTTGTAGCGGGCTCAGTCTTGAAGCGAGAGTGAAGATGCTGGTATCATATGAAACTAGAAAATCCATTGGCACCAACCTTTGGGGAGGAAAAACTGGTATGGCCATTTTCAAAGGGGTCCCTTGACCTTTTACCTCAAGAAATGTGAATGAAAACTCTGAGATGAACCGAGTGAGGACTGTGTTTTATGAGATAAAACAGATGGTGACAAACTGCATAATTTGCAGTTGAAAAAAGGTAATAAATCGCAATACTTAGCATATTGTAAAATGTTTACAATTGCAATAAGATCGTATCGTGACTCAGGTATCGCGATAATATCGTATCGTGGGGCCTCTAAGCTCAGGTATGGTTAATAAATGACTCCAACCAGATTTACTCAATGCCTTTCTCCTCATTATCTAAAGCCTTTCAGGGCACAATTGACAAAGTTAATGAAATGCAAGGAAACGTAGAGCATTAGTCCTCTACATGCGGCTATAGAGGCATCAATATGCTAAAAAAAACCCTCAGCTCCTGGTCAAAAACAATATCCCAAACCAGCATGGTGAAAGCGAAGTTGAAAAACTTTGGGCATACTCTGCACACTGTGGGGGCTTTGTCTTTCAAAACATGCCACAGGAGCTTTTCATTAGAGAATGCAGTTTCATTAACATCATCCCACGCTGCTGAGCCTCGCTGCATTACAATGACACAGGAGTGCTCCGGCCTCTTGTCAAGGAAACCTCCACAGAGCAACAACTCGCTGGGGGAGGGGAGGGGAGAGAAAAGAGAAGAGGGGGTAGTAGTGTGTGTGTGTGTGTGTGGGGAGGGGGGGGCAAACAAAAGGGAACCTGATTACCCCGGGTCACGGCTCATCCACGAGCCAACACAGGGAAATCCATCACCTGCAGGATCAAACGGAAACTTGTGCACAAGGTAAAGCCCAGTGAAAGCTGTACCCACCCATAGTAAGCACTCTCTTCCCTTCTCCCCTTTCTTCTCTTGTCATTGCTACCCCCCCCCCCCTCCCCTCCCCCCTCCCCCCACCACCTATCTGACTCACATCAACGGTAGCGTGCAACTTTTAGGCACACACTGTGAAATCCAACACAAGCAAGAATGCTTTCTGGTCCAAATGACCTCAAGGCTCTAACCTCTCTAATAGCACACTGGTGATATATTCCAGTTTTTATTGCCGTCTGTAGGCCGCCTGCGCACTCTTTCATGCTAGCTGCATCCTCATTTTGCCAATATTAAATTCCAAAGAGGCAGTATTGGTCATGCTCGCTGCAACGTAATGGGCTACTGCGAAAAAAATCATTATTTTTCACTTTCTTGTTTGCACCAGGTTATATATTATATAAACCTACTACATCTGGGTTTTCCCACAGAACGACTATCGCTGTAACAAACATTTTGAAAGATAATTAAATCGCTGTTATTGCTGCCATTGAGTGGGCTACGGATACATGACCACACGATTCCAGCAGGAGCCTTTAGGCTTTAAAGTGTTGAAAGAAATAGACAGAAATACTTCACGCATATGGTTTAAATCTGTACTGCAGTGATGTTAAATTAGAACAAGACAAATGCAACATAATGGCATATGGTAATGGAAATAATCCAATGCACCAGCACAATGCATGGGATGCTTAAAAGCTAGGTTATTTGCTTGATTAATGTCGTATTCAAATGTGTGTAATCGAGTTTTTATTCATCGCAACAAGTCCCCAGTGCAATCAACAAAGTTTCCCTACGTCTCGCGACAAAGCCAGCAGTTAATACTCGTCTCAACAAAATGCAAATCGCGAAAACACAACATGTTTAGCCACAATGTACGATCTAGCATTTAATCCGCGTCTGCTGCCAAAGGAAAAAAAACAGCATGTAAGCAGAATTGACAAGGAGCTATATAGTTAAGTTGAACCACATTTGAGCTGGTTTACAAGGCAAACTACACGACTCGCAGAACAACACGGCTACACCGAGGCTAATTGTTTAAATATGTCAGGCTTGTTCTGATCCTCCCCGAAATGTAACACATGGAGGCACGCACACACACACTCAAACAAACATAGACATAACAAGCATCCGGCACGGAATATTTCTGCACTCACCGTTGAAAAGGGGGTGTCCTTGCTCTGTGATATCTGGCACCACAACCTTGTATACATCTTCAGAGAAGCCTGGTCTGCATGATGGGGTGCCCCTGCCCTCTGCTGCAACCTGTAATGGTGGGGAGTGGGGGGGGGGGGGGGCAACAATGAGTCATAAATCAACCTTCAAAAAATGCACTCCAAAAACCCTCTCGGTCACGTTCTCAAGTCCCCACAGTTGTACAAAAGCATCTGTTGTTTTTATAGCGGGGGGACCGCAATTAGGATAATGAGGCCAAAAGGGTTAAGCATTAGCCAAAAAGCATGGCTAGGCAAGAACAGGCTCCATTTGTGCCCCTGGAGGGGCCCGAGCACAGGGAGGGTTACGACCGGTCGGCCCTCTGATCAACACACTGCTCTGGACAAACACTCCACTCTGAAGGACAGGAACAAAGCAATAAAAAAGCAAATGCTAACGATCCACTGTTGTGGGAATAAACATGTACGTGTAAATGTCTGAAATAACAAGATGTCTAAAGAGAATGCGAGGCGTGATCAATGTAGTGCCTCGTTTTGAAAAAGACTGTGCTTAGGGTGTCAACACAAAAGATTCTGGGAATAATAGGGATGTTGCAAAGCAAAAGAAAAAGAAAAAGTGTGCATCACTGGGGCCGGTGTTTCCGTAAAGCACAAAAGAAAGAAATCACTAACAGAAAGAAAGAAAGAAACCACAAGCAGTGCACAACTGACGTCCAGGCATGTGCAAAAACACATCACACAACCTCAGCATTGATTCAGCTCCTAAGGAACAGAGGCCTGGTCCTGTTTCTTTGCATGCATGCACTCTCTCCAAAGAAAGAATGTAAAACGAGAGGAGTCCTGCTCAAAAAGAGCATTGTGGGTATCCGTGCCACTTGCCATTTTTAATCAGAGGAATTTAAATGGAAAATGCTTGCAGAGAGGGGAGGAGGAGGGGGGAGCAGAGCTGGGAGACCTTACAACAAGGATGTACATTTCTGGATATTAACGCCAAATAATCTTTTACAACAACTATTGCAGCTGCCAAAAACTGCATTATTTAACCTATCGGCTGTTGCTCAATGGACACAGTTTTTCCCAAAGTGGCCACATAGTGAAGAAAATCAAATTATTCCCTCAAAAAACACCATGAGGTTCCTTCCTTAGGGTTCAAAAACAAGCCCTATCCCATCACTTATGCTACACATAGTCAGGCTATACATTAACCACAATATTTAACAGGCTACTTTTCATTGTTGCTCATAAGGGTTTTTTTTTTTTTTTTAAACCAGAGAGGCAATTAACTCGCCGGGGGGGGGGGGACACGCTGCAGCAATCTCCATAAATATGAAACTAAATATAACCATGTGAGAACTAGGTTAACGTGGGCACTGAATCATCCAACAACTTCCAGAAAATAAAATAAAATAAAAATATTCAGCTATATGAACTCTTCATTCAGGCTACGTCATTGCGAATGTGAACTCTGAAATAATTCATGTAAATGCGCCGCGTGGTAGTAGTTAACACAACCTCGTGAAGCCATACGATGAAAAAAGAACCGGACCTACTTTATTATCGTGTATTTTTTTTTTTTGGTGCTATTTCAAAAAACTGCCCGCCGTGTAAAGTGCCTGTTTGGAAGGAAGGCTAGCAGCGGCTCGACGGGTGCTCGTAACTCAAACAAACAGCATCGCTGCCGAACAACGAAGCAGCAGATAAAGTGTCCGGTGTATAACTCCGCTCTGAAATCACATTTACCTGCAGTCCGGCCAACACCAACAGCAGAAACAGACCGCTGCCCTCGTGTAGTGAGTACATTGGTGCGCCCGGTAAATTCCCCTCCTTTGGAATCCGTGTAAGAAGGAGAAGAAAAAAAAATAAAAATAAAAAAGAATATCCGTGTGGCTCAATAAAAAGGTCCCTCTACGACAGCAGCAGGAGCAGCAGCAGCATGTAGCAGCATGAAGCAGCCTCCTCCTCCTCTCTGTGAGTCTCTCCAGTCAGTACTGAGGGAGAAGCCGTGCCTGGTACTGAGGCTGCTGCTCCCTCCCATCCAGTCACACACAAACACAAAGAGAGACCAGCCACTAGTCTATATAAAACCGCCCATCTCACTGTCTCTCCCTACTGGTCACACAGACAATTTCACTGCTGGGATGGGGGGGGGCTCTGTGTTAAACCAGCATCCCAAATGACAGAGTATTATAATATTCACACATAATAGTTATGTTCATTCACAGTGTGTGGTAGTCGGTGGCGGTCTAATCTTATGGTATATATATATATTTATTAGGGCTGTCAATCGATTAAAATATTTAATTAATCGCACGATCGTACATGGTTAATCACGATTAATCGTTTTTTTATCTGTTCAAAATGTACCTTAAAGGGACTTTTGTCAAGTATTTACTACTCTTATCGACATGGGAGTGGGCAAATATGCTAGTCTTATGCAAATATATGTTTATATTTATTATTGGAAATCAATTAACAACACATAACGATGACAAATATTGTCAAGAAACCCTCACAGGTTCTGCATTTAGCATAAAACAAATATGCTCAGATCATAACATGGCAAACTGCAGCCCAACAGGCAACAACAGCTGTCAGTGTGTCAGTGTGCTGACTTCACTATGACTTGCCCCAAACTGCATGTGATTATCATAAAGTGGGCATGTCTGTAAAGGGGAGACTCGTGGGTACCCATAGAACCCATTTACATTCACTGATCTTGAGGTCAGAGGTCAAGGGGACCCTTTGAAAATGGCCATGCCAGTTTTTCCTCGCCAAAATTTAGCGCAAGTTTGGAGCGTTATTTAACCTCCTTCCCGACAAGTAGTATGACAAGGTTGGTACCGATGGATTCCTTTGTTTTTATTTGTTTCATATGTTATATCTTCATTCTGGCTTTAAAACTGAGCCCGCTACAACCTCCGAAAGATCGACTGCGTTAATGCGTTAAAGAAATTAGTGGCGAATTTGCGTTAACGCATTATTATCACGTTAACTTTGACAGGACTAATATTTATTTTTGTTTATATTTTTCCTGTTGTAGCCTATTATAAAGTATTTAAGTAATGTTAAAGGAACAGTGTGTAACATTTCGGGGGATCTATTATCAGAAATGGAATATAATACTCATAACTATGTTTTCATTTGTGTATAATCACCTGAAAAAAAGAAACGTTGTGTTTTCATTAGCTAAGAATGAGCCCTTCATATCTACATAGGGAGCGAGTCCTCTTCAAGCCCCCAGGAAGAGCGCCGGGCTGTGAAGCAAATTTTCTTAGTGGCCAAACGGCGGTACTACAACTTCCGTGTCCGTCACGTGATGCCATTGGGCCCAAAAAAGAGTTTTTCCCATAGACTTACATTGGGAAAGAGACGTCTGTAACTCAGCGGATCGTTTTTTTTTTAGGTAAATCAACTTCCCAGTACAAACAATTGAATAGACGTTATTTAAATCATTAGGTCCTAAAAATTGTAAAATGTACTAATAGCCAAATCCAGAGTTTTTTTCCTTCCTCCGTTCATGTGAATGAGCTAAAGGAATCAGTTAAAGGAAACAATGCGCCTGCTCTATGGGCCCAGTGGATGCGGAAGAT
This sequence comes from Sebastolobus alascanus, assembly GCA_916701645.2. Classification (NCBI taxonomy): domain Eukaryota; kingdom Metazoa; phylum Chordata; class Actinopteri; order Perciformes; family Sebastidae; genus Sebastolobus; species Sebastolobus alascanus. Next base: position 462,715 of record CAKAOJ020000177.1, read on the forward strand.
CGCCGGATGATCCGGGTATATTATCACTCGTCGGTCTTGGAAAGAGAGTAGTGAGTGGAGGGGTACTGACTAGCCAAATCCTACGCACTGTGCCTTTAATCAACTTTAATTAACTAATTTATCTGTATTTCTTATGTTTATGGGCTATTTTATATTTATTATATTTAGTAGGGCGATTAGTCGACTGATTGGGTCGTTTAAGTCGACTAAGATTTCTTTAGTTGATTCGTCGTTTTTTATGCTTTTTCATGCTGAATGACTTATTTTCAAGAAACTTATGAGCACATCTCTGGTAAACACAAGATTTAAAGTTGTGCTTTTGTGTGATTCTTTGTAGAGAAACTCCAGGTCGATTAAATCAGCTAATCGATTAGTCAATAAAATCGTATGAGTGTTAGTCGACTAAGAATTTCTTTGGTCGAGGACAGCTATATTTAGAACTGCCTAAAAAGGTATGAAATGCAGCACTGCTGATAAGGCTTTGGTATCCTGATTTAAACTGCATAATATCAATACCAACCAATGGTAATATGGTTCTCATTGATATGACCAAGGCCGTCCTTCCAGTCCAAATTAAATTAACTCTCAAAAGACAACGTCTCACCATTTCAGATTACAACACCCTGCAGTAGTTTTCATATTTTAAGGTCAGTTCGAGGTCGCCATTTATTTGCTTATTGTCCGGTTTCAATTACTCATGCACATTATATTTAAAAGAGACATAGAAATGCAAAGAAAAACAAAAACAAAGTAGAAATTGCTGTATATAAATATGTGAATATCTTACAACTTACAGCATGTAAATCTTATCATACCCACTTCTTGGGATTGTCAGTGTTTCATTTTGAAGTTCATTTTGAAGTTATCAAATAGTATAGTGTGTTATTTCTGATCATGATACACTGGGTTGTATGTATTTCTCTGTTGTTTTTCATTTACTATTCTGTGGTTATTAGCTCCAGACTCCTCTGTTCTCGAAGTGCGTTTTGAATGTCATGGGCGTCAGTAATTCAGGATTCAATCATTTGTCTCTCAGTCTGCATAGAGAGTAGCCTCTATTGATCATAAGGTGGGGGATTTTGATCACATTGCCCTCAGATAATTGCTGTTTACTGCACATTTGATCTTAGGGATTATTAATTGTCAATGTTTTAGTGTTAATCTGTGTGTATGTGTGTGTGTGTGTTTTCCTCTCACATGCACACAGTGTCCCTCATTGCTACCAAATAAGCTCACTGTTTCACAAATTACTCTCACTTTGGAATTTTGCATTCTGTCCATTCATCTTCACTTAAGCCTGGAATCCGTAAGTAAAGCTTTTTTCTTGTTCCACTAAAATATGCAATGAATAATTCCCTCACATTATCTTCTCATGTGATACAGGCTGATGAAGGTTAAATTACCTTGGTTGTGCTGCTGACATCTAATTAACTATCAAGAGACGGCCCTATGGAATAGATTGCATCTGCGACACAGAGATATTTCAGTTTGGTTAGACGAGAAAAAAAATACTTATTCCATCTTCAAAATAATAAACAAAGGGATGACTTTTCGTTCACCTCCTCCTGGGCAATCTGTTGTTTTCCAAGTTATTGGCGTTTTGTGGCGCGTGTGAGTATGTGATGGGATGCGATGCTGCTCCCCTCCTCCTACAAATCAAACCATCCGCTCCTGAGAGGGATCTCGTAATCCTAAACAAACAGCGAGCACTATCACATCCCGCTTACAGACAGTACACACACAGGAAGAGAGGGCTGAATAGTTTTTGAAAGTGCTTGTAATAACAGACTCATGTCACTTCACGCTCTTGTCATTGATTAGCGCGCCTGATCATCCATGTTTCAAAATAATTAAACTGTCTCTTTGGTGGAAATGAATGCAATCAAAAGAAGAAAGAAAGAGCAACAAAATGAAGATAACGTTAAAGAGAGATTGGTTTCCCACAGCCAGTTTTCCTCACAGCTATTAAAGACGACCTATCATGCTCATTTGTAGGAGCATACTTGTATTTTGTGTTTCTACTAGAACATTTTTACGTGCTTTAATGTTCAAAAAACGTTTTATTTTTGGCTGCACTGCAGAAGGCCAGCCCTAAAAAGGCAAAAGTCTGTCACTGAGTGAGTGAATGAGTGATGAAGTGTTGGAGTTTCCTCATATTTTGGGGGGGGGGGGATGTCAGCGGTTCCACTCAGTGCTCATCTATCAGTGCATTTTCATCAGATTCAGTGACGGAGGGTGTTTCCATTCATTTCCTATGGGAAGCAGGAGAAGCAGTCACCCAGTGCATGGTGGGTGTGTTTCTGCGAGTTGGAAAGGTTCTGTATTTACATTAAGTTGAAATCTCAACTTTATACAAATGAGCCCATCCAGCGCGGCGCGTTCAGCTCACGAAACTTGGACCAAGCTGTTCTAAAATTAAACAAGATTCGGCCGTGGCATATAGCCTATTTTTCGCTTAAAATGTTTTCAGAAGTAGATTTTGGTGGATTGTTTAGTTTGCTTAGAGTCTTGTTCTCAGCCGGCTGTGCTGCAGCACCTCTTTTCAACCTCTGTCTGAAACGCTATGTTTGAGCTCCTGCCCCCCCCCCTCCTGAAAAGCCCAGTCTACTCTGATTGGTCAGCTTGCCCACACTGTTGTGATTGGTCGACCAAACCAAACTCTTTGGACTTCGTTCCAGCTCCGCTCTAACTAGCTTTGTTTGAGGTTGTGTCAAACTAGCCGCTGGGCAGGTATTATGCAAATGTGTTACTTGGTGACATCACCACGTTACTGAAGTGAAGGCGGGACTTCAAGCGAGGCATTTCAGGCAGTTCAGGAGCAGTGTTTCTGCGGGGGAGAGCAACTCCCTTTGTCATGGACTTTGGGCTTTGTAACTTTGCAGACCTATTACATGCACAAAAAACCATATAACACACTAAAGGAAAGGGAACGAGCACAAATGCATAATAGGTCCTCTTTAAGGAACATTACAAAATCATGTTTTCACCAAAGGCAAGTCAGATTCAATGTGCACTTTGGGAGAATAGGGCAAGAGATCAAACTGAATGACCTGTTGATAATTGATATCGCATTTTCTACAAATTTATGTAATCTAATGTAATTGAAAGTGGGATCAAAATGCTCCATCTCTTTGATTAATGCGTCGGCGGTTATCTTTCATCAGCACTTGTCTAGGCAGGGAGGGGAGGAGGCGTTAGCGGGAATCCAATTTGGACTTGGTGCTTTCAATCAAACAATATCATGTTGCATGATTCATAAGACCAATCTGAGAAGCCCTCCGAGAACTCCGTGTGCAGCGTATATACCTGAATTTGGCATGGTCGAAAAATGTACAATCAAAGGAGAAATGTACCATTCGAGGTCGGCATGTGCAGTTTAATATGTTCTCTGGCCTGTACTCTGTGTGGACAGATAACGTTGTTTCGCGGGTATGTGTGAGGCAGCCGTATGATGCATGTTGGTTTCGTGCTGCTGACACTGCTGTTGACTCTCATAAGCGTAGGTGTCCGAGGGCCGGTGGCCCGGAGGTGGCCTCTTGATTCTGCACCTTTTACTCTGCACAATTGGAGCACTGCAGCACGGTGTGGCCTTGATGGCACTGGGAGAAAAATGGAGGAGGTCAGCAGCACTTTCACATCCGCGGCACTTCTTCATGCTGACTTAGTGTTGATACAGGAATATCACACAGTTTGCACTCCCCGCTCCCACATACTGTAATTCAGAGCCGAGTCGTTTCTGCTGAAAGCCAAATATAGACGACAACATTCGGTGACACACATGCACATAGCCTCTTTCTTTTGAATCCATCGGCTGCTTATGTAAATTGACAAGAGGCACGGATCCAGTATTCTATGAAATAACGCTCAGTATTCAATCAGCGAGGGAGAAATGTATTCTCTTTTGGTTTAAGCACACATGTTTTGACCCCTCTCGACTGTCGGCTCATTACCTTGTCACTGACAATCCCGTGCGTGTCAGAGGTTGCTTTGGAACAAATTAGTGAAGGGAAAGGAGCAACCATAGTCCTCAAAGCCATTATCAATTCCAATCAAGCTTCATTGTTATGCATTCAATAAAAGATCTCTGAGGACCACAGTAATGCTCTGATTATTCTCCTCTTGTGCCAAATCGGCTCACTCAAATCTTTTATGCCGTTCGAACAATGGAGCCAAATAGAGCTGCGCATGTATTAGGGTGCACATGTGTAACTGCATGGTGTGTGTCTGTGCCGTGCACGTGTAAATCTTATCTGGTTACTCTGTGTTGAGACTTTACAGCAAGGTCACAGCATGTCATCCTCCGCAAATGTAATGCATGACGTGTTTTAGACGAAAATATTGCGTGATTACTTTGCTGAAAATTTGTAACCTTAAAAAAAGGCTCTGATTATATTGTATTATATGCAAAGTGACAAACAGTGACAGAGACATGCAATTTCCGCTGAGCGTTTTCCCTGTAATTTCTTATGAAAAGACGTGTCAGTAAAGCAGCTTGGTGCCACCCCCTTGTCGACAAATAAAGGCAAAACGCTGCTTTGCGTGCTCCGGCAGCAGCTCTGGAAACGTCTACTGAGTCACCGGGCTCGCACAAGTGTGTGTCTGCCCCAATTTAGGGATTGTAGTTTTTTTTTTGTTGCTGGGGGCCACATCTGCCTGCTGTGTGCTGGTGCGGCACACACAGATCTAATAGTGATTGATTGCCTGATTAAGGCAAATTGTGTTGAACTCCAGAGCAACCCAAGGAGAGAAGAGAGCATCTTCAGTTAGGGATGCTATAAAAGTGTGGCTATTGATTTGCAGCGGCACATGTGTGCAAAAAAGACAGTTGTCTCAATTATTTGTTGTTCACTTGTTATCCTGTGTTTTCTTTCAAAGAAAACCAAAATGATTTAAAAATAACTGAAATATTTAGAACAAAAACAGAATATTATGGTTTATCCAGTTGTATCAAGTATGTACCGGTCTTATGATACTAAAATACAGCAATTATATGACAGTCTACACGAGAGGAAATTAAATTATTCTTTTGTCGTTATTGTTTAAACATGACAAAGAGTCTACGGTCATGCTAGCAGTTCTGTACTGAGGCACAGTGGTGCTTTGAGCTAATGCTAATATTAGCATGCTAACATGCTCACAATGACAACGCCAACATGCTGATGTTTAGCAGGTATAATGCAAGACATTCTCATCCCAACTGCGGTCACATACCGCCGCTTTATCACGCCCCAAGGACACAAACGAACGGGCTGTATAAGGATGACCATGTTCACCATTTTATATCATTAATTATTCATAAACCAAACTAGACTAATTCAAATTTTGACCTGATGGTGGCGCTACATGAAAGGTCCGGAGATCACCAAAGACTTTATTTAGCATGCATTTTCTGGAGACCATGCCTGTCTGCACAAGCTTTCATGGCAATCAATCTGAGAGTTGTTGAGATATTTCAGTGTGGCTCAAAGTGGTAGACTAAGTGACAGACCGGTGTTGCTACAGCACAACCCAGTCGCCAGAAAAATGTTGGCTTTGTATGTTTCTATGAACTATAGGATACATTGAATGTCCACGTTTGTGAACCAAAAATACGTTTCATGAATATGTTTCCTCGTATCACGCCACATGTCACATGGTTAACGCTGTGAAATGCTTGGTTAGGTTTAGGCAACAAAACCACTTGGTTAAGGTTAGAAAACAGATCATGGTTTGTGTTGCGTAACAACGTAACTAGCGTAAATAAATAAAAAACACCCATAGCGGACTTTAGGGCCGTCAACGTTAACACAAAATCGTTTTAACGGCACTAATTTCTTTAATGCATTAACACAATCAATATTTCTGAGGTTGTAGCGGGCTCAGTTTTAAAGCTGGAGTGAATCATATGAAACTAGTAAACCTAAGGAATCCATCGGTACCAACCGTGTTATACTAGCTTGTCGCGAAGGAGGTTAAATAACACTCCAAATTTGCGCTAGGAAAAACTGTCATGGCCATTTTCAAAGGGGTCCCTTGACCTCTGACCTCCAGATAAGTGAATGTAAATGGGTTCTATGGGTACCCACGAGTCTCCCCTTTACAGACATGCCCACTTTATGATAATCACATGCAGTTTGGGGCAAGTCATAGTCAAGTCAGCACACTGACACACTGACAGCTGTTGCATATTTTTTATGCTAAATGCAGTACCTGTGAGGGTTTCTGGACAATATCTGTCATTGTTTTGTGTTGTTAATTGATTTCCAATAATAAATATATACATACATTTGCATAAAGCAGCATATTTGCCCACTCTCATATTGATAACAGTGTTAAATACTTGACAAATCTCCCTTTAAGGTACATTTTGAACAGATAAAAAATGTGTGATTAATTTGCGATTAATCGTGATTAATCACGGACAATCATGCGATTAATCATGATTAAATATTTTAATCGATTGACAGCCCAACAAGCGTAAAGTCAAACATTTATATTTGATATCACACGGGACACAAACAGCGGCCTCCTGGATGACAGTCCTGTGTTTGTTTGACCAATCTACCCTCGCTTTTTATACTCACTGTTGTTCACATAACTTTCAATGACGGTTGCTCAATATATGTCATTTGTTCTGACTGAATGCAAAAACGTTGACATTCAACGTGTCCGTGGTTTGCAGAAACATACAATGCCATCATTTGTTCCTGGCGAATGGGCTGAACAACGAGACAGACGTAACTAAAGTAGTTTCTATTCATCCCTTCAACAATGAATGAGTACATAATAAATGGCTGTGAGGTTGTTATCGAAGTTTTCAGGGCCAAACTGGAAAGTTTTACTGAGCTACTAGCTACTAATAATAATAATAATAATACATTTTATTTATATAGCGCTTTTCTAAAAACTCAAAGACACTTTACACAGATAAAAGATCATAAAAACAAAGACATCATAAAAATATAAAACACACAGTATTAATCACACATTAAAAGCAGTTGTAAAAAGGTGAGTTTTGATGAGTGATTTGAATGTACTAAATAGCTTTATCTTCCATACATGGCAGTTTAGTCTTTCAAGTGCTCACACACACTTGCACTTGCAACGAAGCCTATACGAGTAAACATCCATCCATCCATTATCTGTAACTGCTTATCCTTCACAGGGTCAAGGGGGGGGGGGGCTGGAGACAATCCCAGCTGACATTGGGCGAGAGGCGGGGTTCACCCTGGACAGATCGCCAGACTATCACAGATAGAAAACCATTCACACTCATTTTCACGCCTACGGGCAATTTAAAGTTCGAGTAAACAATTTAGCGTTATTTAGAATGGCTTTTTTAATTATCAGACGCGCGTTCTGAATCAGTGCACAGCCACATTTCACACTGCATCAAACAAGCAAAATCATAATGCGCATAAGAAGACATCACCTCATGGAGCCCTTTGCAACCCGAGTGCCTCTTTGGCGTCTTCAGTATTTGCAGCTCGAAATGTATTCCCCCCTTATCACTATTGATCTGGAAGAAGACAAGGTCTCTGGTCGTGACAGCCTGTCTGATTTAAGGCTGGACCAACAGCCTGTCTGAGCGCGGGGGCCGGGATGGATTTATATATGTGCTGCTGCTGCTGCTGATCCACCCCGCGTGCCTTCCTCTGTCTCACACTGGGCTTCCTTATCAAGAGGGTAATTTCGGAGGCAGTCAGGGAACGAGCCACTGTTTTATATTTTGTAATCACATAGGTAATGAGATTAGGGGTTACTTCAATAAATGCGTTTTGGTTATGTGTTCAGCTGGGAGAGTTTAGTTTTCACATTTATTAGATTGCTCGCATGCAAAAGGCGCAGAAGGCCTGATTACAAAAAGGCGTTAATAATTACTTTGGGTTTAAGAAGGTGAGGAAGGGCTGGCTCGCTCTCCGAGTTTGTCAGATCGTATAAAGAGGTGCAGTGTGTTCATTAAAAGAATTAAAATCACCATGAAACGTATGATAAAAGGCAATATGCCGACGTAATAAAGGAAACATGGATTATTAAGATGCATTATTATTATTATTTCAGCTGCCCTTTTTTTATGGTGGCACATGTAGCCAGATTATCATGTAATATTTAAACAACTGCAGTTAAGCAATTAAGAACATTATGTTGTTTTTTTTTACAGTAGACATTATTGTTGATTTGACACAATATACTGTGTTTTAATGAGATTAAAATATGATCCTAATTCATGATAATTGCCATAGCACCTATTCTAACACACTTGCCTGTGGGTATTAGTAACTATTTTTTCCCTGTCATTGTGAATAGGATTATTATCTGGTGCATCTCCACAGCTCATTAGCAGTCAGCAGGTTATCATATGCTCAAGATGCTGTTTTTCTTCCATTAATTCAGAAAATAATGCAGCATTTTTCTTCTGAATTAGATAATTGCTGAAAAATAAATTGCTCGCATACCAACGACGTGAAACATTTAAAGTGCATCGTTGCCGCTTGTCTGCATTGCACCCAGTGATAGACTTTCCACTGTTGTTGACTTGCCCTCACTTTCACCAAAGCAAAGCCCTGCCAGCCATAATATTAATAATTTAAATCGAGAAAAGATGAATTATTTGAATGTAGCATAGCTTTTATTTGAGCTTTTTTATCCTTGAAGCATAGACAATGATTCGAACCAATAAGCAGACACGATTTATGTAACGTTGGAAGGTCATTTGCGGCCAAAGCAGCAGATGTTAGTGGCAGGTTGCTCAGAGCGAAGGCTGCCTCATTTGGCTCGCTCAGGAGGTGATCATGAGACATATTGCCTTTACTCTCGCCCTCCACGCCGACACATGACCGCTCCCCCCACCCGCTGGGGAATTCGGCAAGACTCATTTCAAAGGGTCAGTGGGACGCGGCAAAACATCTGAAGTGAACCGGTCAAAGTATTTCAGGTGTCTCCCCAATGTTTGTTCGTGAAAATTGTGATATCAAAAAGCTCTTCATAGTCGCACAGCGGAGCTTTATTTGGTTAAAGGGAAGCAGAATGATGCATCATGTGTGACTCACACAATCCCCGCTCCTCCTCCTCCAACACACACAGCAGGTCCCACGCAATACTTTTGAAACTCCGACGAATCAGTGAAGCTGTCTTCAGATATGTCGTTTTCAATATCAGCTTTTTTGCAGCGTTGAACATTAGGAGGGTGTGTCAGTACAGTAAGATGTTTTGATTTACTCGCAGGTGTTTTCACAGAAATGCACTTTCTGTCTCAGTCTATGCTTTTTCAGCTGCCCAATTCCTGTCTCACCTCTCTTGGTGTCTAATTGGGTTTCATTGATTTACTCCTCCATGATGCTGGCTTGGCCAAGTCTCTGCTGACCCTGCAGAAAAATCTCAGCCGGGCTGTCTAACAGGCTCTGTTCCGGCTGCACAGCACCCCCCAATACAAGCAGTGAATGATTGTGTCAGTGAGCTGGAAGTGAGTCAAGCTGCCGCTCCTCACAGCAGAACCATAGATTTGCGTGGCACCGAAACAACAAAAGGCTCTAGGGGGTGGGGGGGGGTGTTTGTTCCCACTGCTCTGGTACAGAGGGGAAAAAGTGAGGGGGGCCAACTGGCGGTCGTCAGGAGGCCCGGCGGGGACGCAGCCACTCATCTGTGCCTGAGCAACCATGTGTCACCTTGAGCTCTCTGGAGGAGGCGACCGGACACGAACCCGCTGGGCCGGGCCGGGTGTGAAGGAGGCAGGAGGAGGAAGTATATCCAGCTTTTCCATATGCGACAACTGCGACTCAGCGGACGAGAGACGGCGAAGCTATAACTTCGAGGAAATTCGAGCAGAGAGTGAAAAAAAAAAGAGAATACCTTCACCTTTTCAATTCCACATACACCAATAGACAGGATAAGAAGAAAAGGATATAACACAGACAGAGCTTTGATACCAACTGTGTCCTCATTTCCTCCTCTCGACTCCCGTCCCCCTTCTGCCATGCATTATAAACGGCTGATTATGACAGTGACAGCTCCTCAGGTGTGCAGTATGCTAGATTTGTTATTCAGCTCACAGGCATCGCCGTCCCTCCCTCTTACCACCTGCACAGGCACACACACACACAGTGACACACACATAGTGCACACACTCACAGTACACACACACACACACACACCCACGCGCGTACATATTGCTCACAGCTGCTGTGTCAGCGGGACTCTGGAGCCAGCGAGAGGGGGATATTACATGAATCAGACTCACACAACTGTTGTATTCACAGTGCTATGATCCAAACTCTCAATTTAAATTGGGCCTTTATTGTTTGATTTAGATTTTCATGGGCCACTGGTGGTTTCGTGAACTTTGATTTGTTTAATTTTAGAGATGTTATTACATTTTAGTGGACAAAACGGGCAGATTTGCATTCCTGGAGCACACTGAAAAAACAACCTAATACCAGACCTTACAATAGTTTTTTTGTATCATTAAGAGCACCATGGGGCCAACTGATTATATTCAGTACACCCCAGTATGACTGAAAGGTTCTCTATTATTATAGATATCCAGAGGATTAATAAAACAGCAAATAACTATTTGCTATGTAAAGATATAGAGGAGTAATGTTTACCTGGGCAGGGAATGAAATTGTTCTCCCTCTGTGTGTGTGTGTTGCCGTTGTTTGGTCGTGTCTAGAAGGTAACCCACAATTTGAGAAACTCTCGCAAGATGGTTAAGGTTAAGCATTGACCTCGAATGGTTAAGGTTAGGATAGGTCATCGGCGCAGCGAGACTCGTGAGAGTTTTAGCACATTTTCGCAATTTGCAAGTTACCTTCTAGACAGGACCAAGCTGTTTGCACTGTTAGCACCGTTGGCTGTGAGCCAGCGGCTCAGCTGTCACCATGTTGAGAGCCATGTGAAGGCAATATATATACTCTGAATTTCATATTTAGCACCTTTAAATTGCAAGAATCAGTATATTACACTTCTTAGATGATTTGTGAATGTTGACTCTACCAAAGGATATGGTACAAAATGTTGAATGTAACCCATGCTAAAGCTTTAAAGCTGCAGTAATCAATCAATAAACCTGCGTTCGTAGCCCGGGTGTTTACAGTGCATGTCACGTTACCGCAACGCCTCGGATTCGATTCGAGCCTTAGGGACCTTTGTTGGATGTCTTACCCCTCTCTCTACCCCTATTTCTTTTTATGGAAATTGATTAAGTGCCTTTCAGCTCATTGTTTTGGTTTTATGTCCCACAGCTTTACGCTGAAAACACACCAGGCAGCGGCGAAGTGCGGCTCACTGCAATAATTCCACTTTTCTGCAGCCGGAAGGCGGGAAGGAATTCTTTGTAACAGAGGTCAACATGTCACAGGAGACACAGGACTGTTTACTGATTGGCTGTGGGTATTATCTGGCTGCAATTCACCACCAAAAATCAAACTATCCCCAACTTTTAGTGTGGCCTCACTTCGCAGCAGAATCAAACGGACACCGCTCGCAGAGCTGCTGCCTTTTTTTTCCATAGAGGTTGCATGGCAGCTTGCCGCAGGCCGCACTTTGCTGCTGCTCTGGTGTTTCAGTTCAGTCTCACCGCTGTCATCAACCTCATTTCCAGCCGTAGCAGACATGTCTATTTTCAGTTAAAAAGGTTTGATAAACCCACTACTGTACCTTTCCAGCACTTAACCACTGACAAAAAAAGTTAGCGACTGGCTGGTGAAGATAATGGAGCATTTAGCAGCTAAAGAGCCGGATATTTCCCTCAGGAGTTTGTGAAGACCAAAACTAAGCTAAATGGAGAGTGAATATTGGTCTCTGTTGGATGTGTAAATAAGCAACTTCAAGCTGAAATGTTCTAGTTAAAGGAAAAATCAATCATAGGCAAGATACGACTTTTCTGAGCCTGTTGCTCAGCGATGTATTTATGTCATTGTCGGGGACTGCTCATTTATAAATGATGTGAAGTGGAGTGAGGTCACCTTGATATTTCTAATAATGGACAAGCATCATAGTGGAAATGCTTCATTAAAAACATCAATGCTAAACATTTTATTGTCAGCCCTTCCAAATGAGAAAGTAAGGACGTTGTCAGCCTCACTGGCTGCAGTATTCTTATTTACAGTACCTCTAAATTACAAACCATAAAACAACTCCTGTCCTGAGCGACTGAATATCTGCTGTAATAAAGTATCCAACAGGGAAATTTTCCCTTGAAGGTTTGCGCGACAACACTGACCTTGTGCTGCTGTATAAGGTTCTCATCATCCTGTTGTCTGCTCCTGTTGCAGTATTTTTAGCATACAAATTGGCTTGTGTGTGAAAAAAATCAACGGGCAAAGATGGTGAGAAGATGCCGTGTAAAACAAACACGGTGAGTAGTAATAATTTCAGGGCATGTTAAGAAAAAAAAATTACATTCCTGAGGTGTTGATTCTGAGAAGTCGTCTCATATGGCATTTCTTGAAGTGCTGTTATTTCAGCGGAGCCCATGGCTTAGACTCTAATTTGCTCCAGCTTTGGCTTCACTCTACCATGTAAATGCAATCAAGTTGCTGACAAAGTATTTCTGTTGGCAGAGCTGCCGTCTGCCATTAAAAAAAATAAAGAAATAAATACAGGAAACTGATCTAAAAATAGAAAAATTAATCACTTTGCCGGGCCTCGCTGTGGGAAGCGGTAACTTACAGCGGGTTACGGCTTCACCTTTTAAAGTCGCATTGATTTCATCGAGGAGCTGCTTCTATTTGTGTTTCTAGTATTTTTAACCTAATCTAACTTGACAGGGTTAATTTTATGAGGTCCAGTGTACAGTAAAACAGATTGCTGACCTTTTGACATACGGGTTCACAGTCAACTTTTAATTAGGTTCCATGTTCACTTCATTACTTTGCTTTTCTAACGCGGGCAGATTGCAACCGGTAGATATATTAGATGTGATGTAACCTTAGCAGGTTAACCGAGCATTACACACTACATTAAGACTGATTGCCCAACCTTACACATGAAAAGGTTACATCAACCTTCAATTAAAACCTTCTTCACATTTCCCACTGTACAGAGAACAGTAATGTAAATGTTAGTATAATGGCGGCTGGGTCAAGAGCTGAAATGTTAATGATCTAGTGCCTAATTTAGTTTTTGTTCCTTCAGGGATAGAAATTAATTCTCACAATAGATAGGCGTCACCTTGATTGGACGTTGCTGTTACAAAGTTTCAGCTTCATAGGTCAGTGATACATGCAGCAGGAATCAATGTCCAATTACAATCGCATGTGTTGATGTGTATAAACAACACATTCTCATCTCAACTTGTCACATAATGATGCATAATGATGCGAACGGACTGAAATTATTCTAATGCCATGAGCACCACTCTCAACATTATGCAAAAGAAACACACAGGGGGTTTTGTCTCGTTTGTTTGATTGAAAATGAGTATCTAGGGACGAACCTAAACACGCAGAGGAAACGTAGATATTCTGCTATGGATATCACTAGCTGTTAGTCAGGATCGTGGACGCTCTTGGCTTGCTCGACGGCATCGAACCTCGGGGACGCCGTTTGAGCATCTGTCGGTGAGAGTGCCAGGGCTCAGACCTCTTACAATAAGACTGGAATTGATACTGACAGAGAAGCTCTTATGAATGTCATGGGCTCCTGAGTGCGATGACAAATTGTATTGTGGGTAGAGTTTAAGGATTCTGGTGACAAAGTGTCATCTTGCATTAGCGTGCCGAAGATTGGCGGATCAGGCCAAACACGGTGGCAGCGAGGTAGTCGGCAGATGAGACCGTTCCCTCCCGTCAAGCTTGTTGAATGCAGTTCAAGCGCTGAGAGGAAGAGCCGGTGTAGCCAAGCGATTTTTTTTTAAGTTCTTGGGTTTCACTGTGAACCGCATGATTTCCCATTTCCCCCGGTGCCATTTTTAGTTTTTGGGGTAGACACACTCACATATAAGTGCCATATGCTTTTAAACTCCAAAACATTTTTTTGAAACCACCTCAGAGCGCCTTTATGTCACACAGAAACAGTCAGATAAAAGCTAAAAGCTCCTGTGCTTATCAAACCTCCCCATCCGCAGTGTAAACTTGGAACAAGTCGAACATTCAGTCTCCCCACGGCATCATGTTGGAATCACAAAACATGGTGGTAGAAAAGAGGAGGAACCCAGCTGAGATTTACCACTTCCCATTTTATTTTTAGCGACTCTTTGAGCAATGCTGGAACTAGGAAAGTAGCTAAAGGTGACTGTGCTTTCATATTTATCCCTCCCTCCTATGTGGAATCTATGGTTGACTCCATTTAATACCAGCTCTTAAGAAACACAGAAGAAAACCTCCATGTAACATCTGTGCTTTTGTATCTCTCGCAGCCTTTTATTCTGTGTTTTTCTCGCAGCACTGTTGTCCTTGACTCGTGGTTTCTTTGTGAAAGCTTTTGCGCTCATGCTGCAATTTATATTCACAATTTAATTAACTGCAGTTAATAGAAATTTATTTTTATCTTGTTTTATGCCTTTCAATTGTTTGCTTTTCTATATGCTGTGAATCACCTTCTTACAACCTGCATTATTACTTATAGGATTAAAATGATTGATTTCAAAGGCGTGTTATTTCTAATGCTTAATCCCCTTAAAATATATATATATATATATTTTTATGATTTACTGTTGACACTGATGAGATGTTAGTCACACAGGCAAAGAAGCAACTTTGTGGCATCCCGTCATCATCATCTGGCTGCTGCCAAAGCTTTGAGCTGAAAAGCTGTACATCTCTGTTGTCCTTTTCCCAACCTTTGCTTGGAGTTTTGGGGGGGAAAATATGGCTTAACATTTGCAAAATCTATCGCAGGAAACCCACTTTACTCTATGTCATGCATTACTGTGTCTCTTCTACTTCTCAAGCACATCATGAGACATCGGAGAATGGTTTCAGCCCCGCTGGGTAAAAATAACGATTGCTATCAATAGGATGCTGAAAATTGTCCTTGCAATATTACGATGTTAATTTAATTTGTATTCCCACTTTACAATTTGAAAGGACAATGTGACATCTCCCTGAATGCAAAGTAGGGGGAAAACGTGTTATCTCATAATAGCTAATTAGATTTCTTATGCGAATACTGACATGTTAAACAGTCTTCTCCTACCAGTGTCCTTCATGGGACGTACTCATGTTTATGATTAGGCCTGCCATTAATCCTGCCAACGGACTGGAAACATCTCGCTGCCTGTGTACTGGCACAGAGCTCCTCAATCATGTCAAAAATAATTTGTTGTCTTGATTAATTGATGTTGAGCATTTGGGCTGAAGTTATTTCCCAATGAGGACTGATTTCCCTTTACCGGTAGCAAACAAAGCTGTTAAACTTGTCGTGCTGAACAGATATATTAATAACTATCCAGTAGGGCTGTGTATTGGCAAGAATCTGGCGATACGATACGTATCATGATACTGGGGTAACAATTCAATATATTGCGATATATTGCGATACCCATAGAACCCATTTTCATTCACATATCTAGAGGTCAGAGGTCAAGGGACCCCTTTGAAAATGGCCATGTCAGTAACTTTGGAGCGTTATTGGTCGGTACCAATGGATTCCTTTGGCTTTCTAGTTTAATATGATGCCAGTATCTTCACTCTATATTTAAAACTGAGCCCGCTACAATCTCCGAAACATCATATTTTTTAGAGGTTAATTAAAAATCGATATAGTGTTTTGGAGATTCGATACAGTATCACAACACATAATATCACGATACTCATGTGTATCGACATTTTCTTACACCCTTAATATCCAGTGGTATTAACATCTGCAAATGCTGTGTAGTCAAAAAACACAAAGGCTAATCCCAGTAGCATACTTCATTATTATGATACTTGATGTTACTTCATTTCTTTAAATGCATATAGATGTTCAAATCCTGCTTCTAATCTCCATTAACCAGCGTTTCATCAAAAAATAAATCATCTATGGCGACTACAGCCGCACGTCTGAGGACAGGACATATGAGGCAAACTGAAAGATTAGTTGTCAGCGGTATTGATTTGTCAACATCTCTGGAATCATCGACCCATGCAGTCCAAGCACTTCCTCTTAGCATTCCGTATAAAATTAATGATTTTAAGGGTTGCAGGTTACAGCAAGAATATAGCAAGGCTTCCACATTTTTTACAAACCAATTAATGTGTCCTTGTTAGTAGGAATGTGGCAACAGTATCAACACCATGCCGGTCTGATGATGATCCTGTCCGGTCAGAGCGTGCGACGGTCTGTGGTTGTTTACTGTTTTGCTCCTCCCCACCGCTCGGTTAAATGGGATATCTCTAATGCTGGCAAAATAACAAATTACCTGCTGCATTTGCATACTGTTTTTGCAGCTGACGTCATTGCTTCCAATAATCACCCCTTGATTTGCTAATAGATTTGCTAATAGACCTAGATTATAGAATCTAATGCATATTTGTGCACCTATGTGGTCATCCTATGGAGAAGTTATAAAAGCATGATTAAAAAGGCACACAAGCAATTTGCTTACTGTTTATTTGATGAAAAGTTGCCTTGCACATTCATGTATCCTTCAATAGAGTGCTCCTGGGATGATGTATTTTTGTAGGCCAACCAGGAAGTCAGCATCGCCCTGGTTCCCTCGACAAAAAGCCAATGGGATTTTTTGGGGGGTTTTGGATTATGGCAGAAAATAAGCACCGTGGCAAACACACGTTTATGATACCTACACGTTTTGTTCAGCAAGATAATCTTCACAAATGAACACTACTTTTATGATTTTTGAAATGTAAATGCAATCACCAGAAGTAAAAAGCTAACGTTAGGCTATAAACAAACTACAACACGGTCACATGAGCGCGAATATACACAACGAGGCTGTAACGGCGGGCGAGTCGGCGTGATGACGTTTAGTAGTTTCGTTTAGCCACTTGGTAGCAACGTGCCTTTTTTGAGACACATAAAGTCTTCAAAATTCACGAGTGAGATATTTATTAATGTATTTTGTGTTGTAGAACAAAATGTTAATATCTCTTAAGCTTGTGTTAACCACAGACCTTATTTCAGGCATCTAACTAAAAACACATTCCAAAAACCCATTGACTTCCAGACGAGGAATTGCTAAAATTCGAACTCATTTCCGGCTTTTAGGACTCATTCCTGTAGCACTCTATATAGCTTTATCAGAACGTGAGAAATAGTGCAAATGTTTGTTTTTCAATGAGAGTGTTTAATCTCAGCTGCTGGGTGAAACTCACCACCTGACATTTTCTTGGTAAAACATGCCCCAAATAGAGAAATTAGGCGTCCCCACGTTTGGCCTCTTTTAGCCCATAGGACTGCCCTCAGATGGAGCACTGCACTGCAAACTTCCAGGTGATTATTTCCCAGTTGGGGCGAATAATAATAGTTGGACTTCACTTCAGGCCTATTGGAAATAAAACAATTCAACATTGCAACAATAGAGCAGCATTTCCCATTCACCTTTGTCTAGATGAAAAGCTGAAACGACCACTTGCACTGCAATAGAGTGGAAGCTAAAGAAAATCCTATAAATAGAAAGACTGTATAGCACATTCCTTTGCAGCATGTATTTACTTTTCTGTAGTTCCTATATTCACATGGCTCCAGATGCCAATAGCTGATATCAGTCTTCTTTCCTTGAAATGGTAGCGCTTTTGGGAATATGTAATAAAAACCAAAAGGTCAGAAGTAATCTTAGTCAGATAGGCTGAATAAATACTTAGCACACTGAATACCTCACCGGCCTGACTTTGAGTTTTCACTCAAGTTCCGGCTGAAACTACTTCAGTGATTGTGAGACTTGGCTGTGCTGCTGGCAGTAATTCAGTTTCACCCAGAGATATCTCCAAAGGCCTTGGCCTGAGAGCCTTTTTTTTTTGTCTGAAAATTCCTTGGACCGGCAGTGACACATCCTCCCTGACCTGGCACTACCCCGTCTATTACAGTCACATGTGTTTTAGCTCATAGTGTGATGACAGGAGGGGAGTGCAAACAAGATAAATGGCAGTCAGAGTACAGTAATACAACCCAGAATACATTCTTCAGAGGAAAGGGAGTATCGTTTATCTGGAAATGTTGGATTAATAAAAGTCAGGTTCCTTTGAAAAATAAAAAGAAAGTGACAATTTATTTAGACAGCTCATACTAAAACTACTGATGACAGATTTTTAAAGTGGAAGGGCAGACCTTGCACCCTTACCAAAAACGTTTGTGCCCCCCCCCCCCCCCAAAAAAATAGAGAAAAGTAAAAAAAAAATGATATCTAAGCATCAACTAAAAATCCAAATGACTTAAACCTAGGCAACCTAGTAGGCATTTATTTTGATAGCTCACACTCAAACTACTGATGACAGATTTTTAAGGTGGAGGCAGCAGACTTTCAAAAAAAGAAAGAAAAAGAAATTAAAAAAATGATATTTATAAGCACCAACTAACAATCTAAATCAAATCAAAATTGCTATGCATTATTAATCATCAAATTATTAAACAACTCGTTTTCGGGCTGTATAATAACGACAGAGCGGAACTTTCAAATGTTGCGCATTGTGTCCAGTGGGATGATAATTAACGTAACAACACTTTAGCTAATACGCGCGAAAATCAAGTAAGCTAGCAAACATTCAAAAATAGACATTAGAAAGTTGGTTTTTCCCGACCGAGTACACCTGTTTTACGATAACAAGGAACTGCAGCAGCTGAGGAATAAGTCGTGGCCGAAGCAGGTTGCAACAAGTGATTAATATCTTCTACACTTTGGGACATTTTTACATAACATTGACGTTATTGTAACGCGACGTTACTTCACGCAGAGGGAAGCTAGCTGCTAGCGACCCTAAATGAGGAAACTAAGCTAGCTGGAAGCAACCTTTACCCGCAAGTGCGCTAATGACCTGAAGGAGAGTTATCCAGAGACTTTCTGCACAAACACCCGCAGTCTTCAGTTGCTCTAATGGTGAGTAAAGTTGTATTTTATTCCCCCCTACTGACATTGTTGTGCTGCTGTGCTGTTGGTTGAATTTGTGCATCGCAGTTTGCTGCACATCTCTCTGCGTGCAGTTAGCTATTGGTTATGTTTTGTCAACATTGTCTGGCTTCCTTGTGATGTGTTGGAGCTCCATTTAGTTGCGTTGCTGGTAATTGTTTGGTTTCGATTGCACTGAGTATTGTCTGTTTCTTGAAAAGCCTTTTTTAGCTCATTGTTCAGCCATTTAATAATAATAATAATACAGCATCAATATTGAACTATTCACATAAAGGGGGGAGACCAAAATGACACGTCAGAGGGATAAAAACAGCAGTGACAGATCAAAAACATATGTAAATATGTGTAAAAAAAAACACACGTTTAAAGGCTCTTGGGATCTCACTAATATCGTGGCAGCAATGATGAAAAAGAAATAGCACCAACATAAAATAACACCAAAGGCAGCTGATACAGACAGAACATCGGTGGTATTTTTGAAGCATTTTTCCATTTAAGGATTATAAGAAAATGCCTCACTTCTGTTCTCACACCGAACATTATCCCCATTACGCTCAAAAGACAACATAACAGCCAGAAGAAGCTAATTAACACATTTGCATTTGATCCCCGGTTTTAATTTTTGTGCTGCAGTGGGAATCGTGACCTCTCGTTACTCTGAGTAAAGATTATGTTTAAAAATACAGTTTTCGCAAAGAGTTGACTCGGGGTTAATAAAATGTCACGGTGCTCGGAGTGGATTAGATTCAAAATGAAAGGGTGGCCACAGTTGGATACAAGAGATATACTGTACCGTACACCTCCACTACTTATTGCAGTTAATGCCGGCTTATTCAAAGGAGCAGCGAAGCATTTTGATGCCTAAATTTAGTTGAGCATGATTATCATCAAAGCCGTCCTGATATGGGAAACAAAAACAGGAGGCTTATTGTAGAAAAGGACTTTTTTGATAAGGAAAAACAAAGCATCTTTTGGTGTCAAACTGTCACAGAACAGCGCTGATTAAGGTGTTACAAAAAAAAATATGCTATCAGACTGTGATGTGGGTACCGGTGCTGTTGTCACATGCAATGACAGTTGGGATCTGGAGGAAGCTATCATGAAAAGGATATTGCTGTTCACCTGACATGGGAAATCTACCCACCTAATAAATGATATGATTAAATTTCCTCAAAGTAGACGCATTCAATCAGGACTTGAGCTTCTAGAAAATAAAGGTTCCCACCTCTCTGAAACAATGAAGCCGTTTTCTGTCTCATCAAAAAGGTGGAGCAGCATTTTGCAGGTATTTAACATTAACTAGACAGTGGGGGGGTGGGGGGGGGGGGATAAAGGGGGATTTTTCTGGTCTTGTGCAAAAATTATAAACACTAAAAGGATGGCAGGCATTTTGCTTTTTTCACCCACAGAAAGAATGGGACGGAAATTGTGCCTTAGATGCTATTGTTTTTGTGCTGATTAATTTAGATGAATTTACCCTGAAATATAACATAATTAGCTCACAAGGGGGTTTTGCAAACTCATTGCAGTAGGCAGGGCGTTCCTCTCTGTAGGGAGACTAACTCTGCATCATTTACCACTTATTGTACCTGCGTTTTAAGACCGCGGAAATCAGATATTATAATGGTGCTGCTGTACAGGAGGCCGAGGAGGTTTTTCAGACTGCTGCTGCAAAATTAAGGCGGTAATTACGGAGACAAATCACTTGAGCTTATCCCAACTGTGGGAAAAGTGGAAAAGCAATTTCTGAACACATTAAAGGAGTTTCAGTACACAAGTTGCATGTTGATATCTCAGCCTCATGTATCAGGCTTTATTATAGGACATTGTAGATATTTAATGATACAATATCATAGGTGTTTCTCTGGTAGTTGTATGACTCTCTTGTGTGGTACGAAAAGACGTATGAATGACACGATAATGTGCAAGGCAAAAGCGTGCAATAGGATCTTGCTTTTGGCTTTTGTGTCATTTGTACGCCATGTAGTCTGTAGAGGTCGACCGATTTATCGGTCGGCCGATTAATCGGGCCGATTATTTGACATTTTTTCATAATCGGCATCGGCCGATGCCTGAGCATATTAAGCCGATTATCAAGCAGGCACATCTGCGGGCAGCCCAGTGTTGTTGTTGCTGTGGAAGACGTGTGTCACCGCCCCTTGTGTCAATCAAATTGCCATTCTGCCGGGAGAAATCGGTAGGCTTAAATTCTTCTCTTTGAAAGCCCTATATATTTCATTGGTTAGATATGAAATGCTCCGACGTAATCAATTCTGTTTTTGGTAACGGAGAATTTCTCTCCGTCGGTGATGTTAGGTGTGTGCGGGGCGGAGCAGCTCTCACAGACACGCTGCTGCAGCGCAGACACACACACACACACACACACACACACACACACACACAGAGAGCTTCTGCTCTTAGTAACTATGGCGGAGAACCTAAACTTATAAAGCGTGATTACACTTTACTAGAGTTGATGCTGACAATGCTTGTCATAAGTGCAAGTTTGCGTGTGAGGGCGGAAACGAGCAATTTGTCGAAACATTTAGCAAAAAGTTCACTTCCTCATTAAACGTGTCTATGGGTCCTTCAAAGCGTCTATGACGTCACTGGCCTGTTTGTAGTCCGCAGCAGATATGAGCAGCAGGCTGTGTAATACGAGTGAACAAAGTTATTATTATGTTTTGATCACTTAGATTATGGCCATATAGCTTGTAACAGTGTCTGTCAACAAACATAAATAAAAAACATGCTTTAGGACAGTTTTGGAAAGGTGCTTAAAAGGTTTTGAGCCCTGCACTATTACTACTATTAACCATCATGCACAAAATAAAATATGCACTGCAGTGCAGACACAAAGTGCAAATTGGAGAGACAGACCATAAGTGTTGTTCAATAAATGTTTACTTAAGTTAAGACATTTTGTGTATTATTTGTTATTATTAAGCTGTTATATTTTATCAGATGGAGGAAAAAAAGAAAACCAGCCAAACATATATCGGCAAAAAAAAAATCGGCATCATATATCGGCCATCGGCTGTCCTGATTCTGTAAAAAATCGGCATCGGCATCGGCCATAAAAAACCCATATCGGTCGACCTCTAGTAGTCTGTACTGTCTGCAATGTAGACGCATCTGCGTAAATATGACACGCTGAGATTGAGTGACGTAGAGTAAAAAGTGAGAAAGACCGCTTACGGTGGGCAGGAGGGGAGGTGGATGGGTTTCAACAAACAGAACTTTCGACCAGGAGTACGTTGTTTGAGACTGGTGTTTTGTTTTGGAAGTTGCGGTAGTGACATTTTGGGACATGATTTCCGTACTTATTTTACGTTGTTTCTGTACATTTTGTGCTTATCTTAGGTACTTATTTGAAGCCCAACCATGATGTTTTTCTTAAGCTGGGGACACACCAAGCCAACATCAAAGAACTAGCAGCGATGAATGCAACCAGCTGCGTCGCCTCACGTCGCCTTTGTCTTGGCCAAAAAAGTTGCGCTCGAACACATCGCAGAGACTGCAGCCGACGGCCAACTGGCACGTACGTTCTGCGCCTGCGTGAGATGAAATAACTCTCCCTACCAGCAGGCGGCGGTAGTCTGTATTTGTCATTCAAAAAGGGAAACCGGAAGACCGAGGACTGCGGATGTACAAGCCGTTGTTATGTACATGAAATAAAGCGGCGTTTGCTGACCATTTTCACGCCACTCTCACTCAACACTTAGCTTCATTCCAGATGGCCGTGTCGTTGTGAAAATATCCGTGTATTTAAATGATCAGATGAGATGAAGATGAAAAATGAGAAGAGACTTCTGTGTTTTTTCCTCTTGACTTTACTCGTTGGCTTGCTTTCCTCACATCGGTTTCTCTTCTCGTGCACTGATTCTTTGAAGCTGAACCGCCAATCAGAGTGATTTCTCTCACCGACGGGCTCCGCCGCCGATTCAACACGCTTAATTGGCTGAAAAAACTCAGACAGCGGCAGACTAGAACCAACAGTGCGGGACACACCGAAAAAACTTGGCCGATGGACGCTCACCGACGGCCACAAACTGTCCGACAGCCGACCGTCGGCTTTGTGTCAGGGCCTTTAAACCAAAGTGGTTTTGTTGCCCCCTGCTGGTACTGCACCTTCATACACACATGTGATATTCACGCCATCTGCGAGGCAAAATGTGACACTGACACGCTATCCTCTGGTGGACAGGCGGGTCTATTATTATTATTATTATTACAGTAATTGTGTCACTTTTGTATATTTTGAGGTCAGTCATTTTATTTTTTAATTGAGTACAATTTGACTCAAATGCTGTCCTTCACATTAGACCAAAATCAGCTTGGACACTTTTCTCATGTTCAGATTCAAAGTACAGCTGTGAGCGCCACCTCGCTCAACAACAGCGAGCAAGAGCTCAGAAGCATTACATCATTGTCGGTGGTATTGTAAAAACACACCAAGCAGTAGGTTTTGAACACTTTATTTCAGAATGTTTGGTTGAATCTTGAGCAATTTCATGGTAAATTTGCTGTAAAAACACAAAAATCAAGGGTTAATCAGAGAAGCGAGCTAGTGTAAACCACAGTACTCAAACATACCCACAAGACTGTCCAGGTATCCCCCTTGAAACAGCATTAGCCTAAATTACACTACTCAATCATTTATGGCTCCCTGGCACTGTGTCAGTGTGTGCATCTGCAGAGACTCTCCACTCTGCCTATCTATATCTTTTCCCTGTTTTCTCCCCACCAAGGACGTTATGTTTTCATTCCAGTTTCTTTGTCTCCTTGGTTGACTGTTAACGCCATATCTCAAAAGCGTATTAACACATTTCAGTGACGTTTTGTGAATTTTCTTTTATTAAAATGCATTTTCTTCAGAATTCTGCAGCCTTGAACAACTTTGCAGCATTTGATTGCTTTTTAGTTATTATTGCTGTTATTTTGAACGTCCATGAGATTTGCAGTCAGTAGGAGTGTGAGTCCGCAACACTTGTTACATATCCCACTGCTTGTGAAAGCACGATTCTTTGAAACAACAGCCAGTCCAAGGAAGTAGACTGAAACATCTTTTGGCTGAGGTTTCTTTTATGTTTTTTTTTTTGTAAGCTTTTACGTCTCACCAAATCAATTCTCGCTCTGAGCCTCTTTCAGTCAAAGTTAAAGATATGAGACAATTAAGCTGAATAATTGAAAACCTTTGTGCCGTTTTCTTCCTCTTTCTCATTTCTAGACTGTGACTCATCCTTTTCATGTAAGTCAACTGAAATTTGAGGCAAAATCACAGAATGATACACTGAACACTTAAAGTCCCCATGAAATGAAAAATAAATTTTCTCAGTTTTACAGTAATCCTGTGTCCTTGTGTTAGTTGTTGATTTTCCTCTTGTTATATGCCATTTGTCAAAAAGACAAAACAGTATCAGAGTATTTCTATATCAAAATCTGATCAAAATCCCTGTCTTTTCTCTTCCTGTAAACGGTTTCAAATGTTTGATGACTCACCCTGCACTCGGGGGCGTTTACAAAAATGCATCCAATCAAATGAGACTTTGGGCGACTAACTAGCCAATCGTCTGTGGATCGAATCAATATACGTTCTTTGATCGTAGTAGCTAACAGAGCAATATGGAGAGAGACACTGTTTTTGGATATCAGTGGGCAAAAACAATGTTTAATTTCCAAAACAATATGGCTGAGGTCTAATTCATTCAACGGAAACTTTACCGATTTCCAACCACCTCGGTGTTACTGCAGCGCGGCAGTACATGCAGTGAACGTCCACCTGATGACGATGCAAAACGACCGGCGGAGTTTTGCCTGCGGGTGAGCCGGGGACTCCGGGCGCCGTTCATCTGCATCTCCTGCCCGCGCTGCATAACGTTACCACACAGCCAGTTGAAAATTGGCAAAGTTTCCCCATCATCTCTCCCTCTGTCTGATCTAACAGCAGGTGAGGGAGGTGTGTTTGTGTGTGTGTGTGTTTGTGTGTGTTTGTGTGTGTGTGTGTGTGTGTGTGTGTGTGTGTGTGTGTGTGTGTGTGTGTGTGTGTGTGTGTGTGTGTGTGTGTGTGTGTGTGTGTGTGTGTGTGTGTGTGTGTGTGGGGAGCCAACCGTCCTCTGCTCTGTAGCTCCTAGCTCCGTATCGAGCTAAACTCTAAGCCTGCCCACTTTTTAGCGGCCCAATCGAATGCGAATGATTTGATTTAAATCCCTCTCAACTGTGCACCGCTCAAATACTCTGTTTCACTGTGAAATATGTCACAGTACGGCAGTTAGAGACGCTCTAACTCCCGTTTCATGGGGACTTTAACCTAATATACAGAATGATTATATAATGTTGACAGGACGTGAAATCATAAGCTGTAGGAATATTTCACTGAATATATATGACGCTATTTTGCATGCTCGGGTATAAGACATATTTGAGTAGGTGAATCTTAAAAGGGCTAGAGCAGGATGGTGCATATTAGACGGAATACATCCGAGACAGGTGGAGCTGGAGTGTGCATTAGTGATAACCGTTAAAACAAAGCCAGGCTTTCAGTTCATGTCCGGAGGTGTAGACCTCAAATGTAGAGAACTCCAAATATGACTGTATCTCAAATGAATGCCACTGAGGAATGGATTCTGCATTTTGGAAGGTAATAGACTGTGTCTGGTGAGAAACTGTTTATGGCAACACTGGTGGCACAGCTTCTGTTCGTTAGCAAAATGCTATGGGAACCCAGTGGTAGGTTTGGTATGTCATCAAGCAAGTACCTTGCATACACAACACGGCAGCACGCAATGCCTTTCTTTACCTTGTAACAGCTGTGAACACATACTGTTTGTTAAGTGAAAGCTTTTTTGAGCAGATGATACTGTAGAGCACATAATCACTCCCTACAACTGCATATTAAATTAAACAGATCATATATTATGCCCGTCATAGCGCTTTATATATTTATATATATATATATATATATATGTATATATGTATTTCCATTTTGTGCTACTTCTACTCCACTACATTTTGGAGGTAAATGTTGTACTTTTTACTGACATTTATTTGATAGCTTTAGTTACTAATTACCTTGCGGATTTAGATCGTTAATCAACTAATATTATGCTACCCAGCGGTATAAACAAATCATTAAAATTAGTTCCACGTTTACCAACTGCAACATTAAAGGCAGTGTTGGTAAAGATTTTAAAAACATTTTTTGTTATATTACTTGGAATTCTCATTTCATCCCAACAGCAAACAATAAATCAAATGTTCTGACAGAAAAAGGAAAAAAATCCAGTATTTGTTGCTGTTGCAGGACTGTAATAAGCCCGTCCATTTATGTAATTCGGCCCGAATGTAAAGGTTGGAAGGGTTGCCTGCCTGTCTGCGTCTGTTTACATTCATTATGATATGTTTATGATCATACTCATAATTTTTTGGGGAGAGGCTTTGGAGGGAGACCTGAAGGGACGGACTGTCAGTGTTGCCGACTTTGCGACTTTGGACTTTTGGAGCTAGTTAGCAGCTAGTGCTGCTAGCTACTTTCATTGGAAAAGAGTTGGCAACACTGGGCTCGTTTTTTGTTCGTCTGGATCATTTTTAAAAATCTAGTGTACTCTTGCTAGTTTCTAAAGATCGCCCACCCTGCCTTTAAAGTGATGTATAACATTGTTCTGAAATGGGCCATTCTGCATAAGGAGTACTTCTACTTTTTACTTTATAGCTAGGGTTAATAGTGTTCCTCAAAAGCAGTTTTTGTTACATTTGTTGAAATTCTCTTTACATCCTGACAGCAATCAATAAATCAAATGTTCTGACAAAAAAAAGAAAAAAAATCCAGTATCTCAGGACTGTAATAGAACCGTCCAATTATTTCAATTGGCCTGAATGAAACCTCCAGTTTGGGCTTAATTCTCTATGAAATGACCTCTGCAATAAACCGTAGTCTTGTAAATTATAAATCAAATACAAGGAAAAGAGGTCATAGAATCTGTCTAGAAAGCAGCTTTATATGGTTGACTGAAAAGGTTACTATTACAATTCAGAAAATTAAACACTTCCCCTCTGACTTATTCTTAATTGACAGTTTAACTATTTGGAAAAGGGAGTAGATCTGATGAAGCAGCTGCACCTTATATTATAAAGTGTAACCTCGTCGTTGTAGAAATGAGTTGGTGTTTTTTATTCATCCTCACAGTAGCACCGTAGGACTTTGCCCTGCACTGTCCACTCGTGGTCCAAGTTGATGATAACATTTTTATATGGCATAGAGAGCTCTGCCAATATGTCCTCGCTTTTCAAGAACCTCAGTTTGAAGTATGGCACACAATCAGCAAATACCTCACTGAAATTCAAATGTGGTGAAATGAGGTTATCTTTTTATGGGGATTTAGATGGAGCTGTTTGGAGTTGGGGCTTCCTATTCATTTATTCTGCCACCGTCGAGCCGCTCAGCTGTATTACTGAATTGATGCACTGTGACAGTCTTAAGCAATTTTTATCTCCTTTCTCCATCGTGTTGAGAAATTACAGCTGATATACTGTAGAAAAGTCATGGATTTCCAACCGACACCGAGCTGAACTTGATATAGCTCATAACACCATCTGAGCCTGCGTATTGAGTTTTGCTCCTCTGTGACCTGTAGATCAAAGTAATGGACTATTGGAGGCTGTACTCTCCAAACTAAAGAGGCTTGAGCTACTGAGCACTTTAATGGTTTTGGGCAGGTTCTTAATTATAGGACAGTTTCCCCTGAGTGATTCCTCTGTTATGGAAGAGCAAGGCAATTCTACATTTTCACCTGATCAATACAATGAGGGTGTTTAATAAAAGGTACATGAACGGGCTTTATCAAATCAATTAAGACACAATTATTCAGACCGGCCGTAATGCAATACATAAGCCTCATATGACAGAAAGAAAGTTCTAATAACACACAGTCGCGTAACAATTCTATTTACTCCAGAGTTTCACTGCTTCAAATTTGCAATGAGTGTTATTGTTATCACTTTTTCAATACAAGCAGGGTCTGAAATTAGCACCCGCCTCCCGCCAAATGCAGGTAAATTGTTGCAATTGGCGGGTAAAATCGTCAGGCCATCCGCCACTTTGGCAGACAGGGAAAACGCTACGGATGGGAATAGAGAATCGGTTCCCGTCGACAACCGGTTCCTAGTTGTCCAACTCCTTGGCATTTTATGCCTCCGTGACTATCGATTCCTCTTCAATGCTTTCCAACAGTAATGCATGCACAATGACGGACACGCACGCTGTATCATGTTTCAGTTTGTTTGGGACCGGAGCCACTGCGGAGGAAAAAGAAAGCACTCAAAATTGTGGCGGCTACTAAACCTGAGAGGAGAAACCCTATTTTTTTCCCTGATAATGCTACACTGAGAACAACAAATCCATGTTGAAATCGGCAGGAGGAGAGTTCGTTAACGTTAGAAGTTAGAAGCCGGTTGCCAGCACAGTCCTGCTTGGTTAAATAACGGAGCTACTAACATTAACGGAGGTTCCATTGAGTCACGTTATGGTGCGTTCATGCTCTGTTCGGTAAAAATGACTATCGGGCAAAGGTAAATTACAACGTTATGATTTCTTCAAATGTAATCTCGTAAAATTTAGTTTTTCGCGAGAAACTTGAATAAATCCAGTTGTTTGAAGGAGATGTTTTCACAGCAATATTAAATAGATATTAGAGAGAGAATTATGACCTGTTTAACTATACAGTATATATTAAACAGCAAATATTTAAATAATAATCATTTTAATTTTGTTTTTATGCAAATAACCACTGTAGATGACTGTGTACAGTACCCTCCCACCCCCAAAAAATAGGGCTCCCCGAAAGCCACGGTGTAATTCGAACACTGAAATTTACCATGCATATAATGTTTTTTTGTGTAAAATACTGTATATCAAACATTGAATGACACCAGATCTAAAATGTTAGTCCTCCATTTAGCACATAGATTTCAAAAGTGGCAGATAAAATTTCTGAGTGGCAGACCAAAAAAAATACTTGCCTGCCACAGTGGCAGACAGACCCTGAATACAAGTGTCTTTTAATTTAATGATACGTATTATCTTTGTAAGCACATTATAATATGAAATGACATTAAGAGGTCAGTGTTCTTTGCCGGCCACCTGCAACATTTTCTTTAGTGTGATCTGTGTCCTCAACAAGCTGCTCTTGAATGTCCGTCCTTGTTCTCTCTGTTGTTGGGAGCATCTTGCACGAATGCTCCGTTAATGGTCTGATGACTTTTTGTTCCAACAAGTTCAGCGGGTCAGACGTGTCATCCATTTTACTTTGGTCCTAGCGGGTATTGATCTCTCCTAAGTATAGCTTCTTTTTCTCCCTTAGCGGGGATTTCTGTCGCAGCGAGTGAGAGAAAAAATACTCCTCTCCCTACTTATCTGAGCCACTCTCGCCACACGTCTTACATCCAGACAAGTCGTAAACATTGATATGGTACAGCAGGAGGGTGTAAAGCTGATGCATTGCAAGTAAATATTTATGCAGCATGGTACCACTACGGTGAAGTAACATATGGCCATAATCTAAGTGATCAAAACATAATAATAACTTTGTTCACTCGTATTACACAGCCTGCTGCTCATATCTGCTGCGGACTACACAGGCCAGTGACGTCATAGACGCTATGAAGGACCCGTAGAGACGTTTAATGAGGAAGTGAATTTTTTGCTAAATGTTTCGACAAATTGCTCGTGTTTCCGTCCTCACACGCAAACTTGCACTTATGACAAGCATTGTCAGCATCAACTCTAGTAAAGTGTAATCACGCTTTATAAGTTTAGTTTTCACCGTCATAGTTACTACTACTCTATAGTGTGTCTGCGCTGCAGCAGCGTGCATGTGAGAGCTGCTCCGCCCCGCACACAGCTGACGTCACCGACGGAGAGAAATTCTCCGTTACCAAAAACAGAACTGATAACGTCGGAGCATTTCATATCTAACCAATTAAATATATAGGGCTTTGAAAGAGAAGAATTTAAGCCTACCGGTTTCTCCCGGCAGAATGGCAATTTGACGTGGGCCGTATTCACCGGTGAATTGCTGAAAAGTACTGTGTTTGAATAGAATTGCGATGAGATTTAATGAGATAAAGCATGTTAGAAATAAGTGGATGATGAAAGTAAAGCTATGAATGCAAAAGTTTGACGCAAGGTTGACAGAATCTGGTGGAAATGTACTGCATGGAGAATAATAAGCTTTTGACGATGAAAAAAACTCTTTGTAAATGTAGCTGTAAATCAATTGTTGTTGAAGCACCTTTGGAACTGAGTGATGTGAAGATATTGCCAAAGCCTTGTTGCTTTTCAACTTTACAGATTTGCTTAAAGTGCTGCATTAGGATGTATAATAGCTCGAAAAGTACGCACTTACTTCATCAGCTACATGTGGAATCTGTTGAAATTTTATATGCTGAGATAGAATGATGAAATCACCAGTATTACTTTCATGAGTATGTGGCTTAGCATTCACTAGTTGCATTTTATATCGTAAAACTCCACAAAATTGATTAGCCTGCTCTGCTTGGTATCAACACCTCTTTTTTTTTTTTGATTGAATGATCAAAAACTTATATTGATTATATTATATAATATAGAGTGAGGTTAAGGCCCGCCTTTGATGAATGCTATTGGTGTAAAGCTGGGCATACACTGTACGATTTTAGCCCGTTTCTGGCCCGAATCTTGAGACGTATGACTCATTGTAGAGTCGGACCGAATTTCAGTTTCATCGGGCATTGTTTGCCATGCAGAGTACGGGGGAGACCAAAGACAGATTAACTCCTCCTGATCGGCCGTCGGACAATCGAACGAATTACTTATACTTAAGAAATATTCATATCATAAATTCATAAATGTAGACGTTTCAGCAGACAGGATGGCACAGATGATCAAGGCAGCACGTTTCTGCCTTGTTAGCATTGTGACCCGTACAGACGTCTGCTAGCAAACAAACTCTACCTGCCTCAGAGCTTTGAAATGAATCTTTATTGACAACTATTAACAGCCAGAACGGCCCGTTTTTTTTAGTTTTTTTTTTAATTTTACACGTATAGTGTGAGCACTCAGGTCGTGGATGACGAACAGTACAGTGTGAGCACATAAATCGTGAGCTTTGGCTTTACATCGCAATTCTTTTCAAAGTCATTGTTAGAACTGTAATGGTATTATTAAGTACTCATGGCGGTGCTCGGTATCGGCAAGTACCCAAATGTAAGTACTTGTACATGCTCTGAAAATGCGGTATCGGTGCATCTCTAGATGGTTCACTGTTGCCATGTTTCAAAAGGATTGGGCGTGCGCTCGAGTGTCACAAAGGTTGCCAAAAGAAGATATGAATATTTCTTAAGTAGAAGTAAAATAGTTTGGGAATCAGATTATAAAAGATATTCTTTTCTAGTGTAGTGCTTCATGTGGGCACTAAATCCTCAACAACCAGCTGATTGTTCAGTGATCAGCTGTTACAAGTCTTTGAAACTACACTCGTAGCATACGTTGTCATCCAGTGTGCTGGGCTGTAAGGGGCGAGCAATTACTTATTCCTTAAACAGCTCTTTAATCGTTATGAACACCATGTTTTGTGGCCTCTTTTGAATGCCCAGTCCCTTCTCACACTCAAGACGCACATTTTTCTCCAAAACAGACTGAATAATTTAGTTTTTAAGTGGAGTTGCCCCGAAATCAAAGAGTGAGCTCTGAGTCTGGAGTGCAGTGAAGTGCCTTCTGTATGACCATGTTCGAACTGCTTCCTGTCAACTCGGTGTAGTGTGCTTGAAACTCATTTTGCAAGAGTTTCATCAGTCATGCATAATTTTTCTTTGATGCAGATGGCCGACGACGGCGGGTAATGTTGAGCCTGTTTTTAATGTGAGTGACAAGGTTTTTCTTTGCCTGCAGATACATCAGGTAGATAGCTTTCTAGCATTTAAAGTGATATACTGAATTTAGAGGTGTGAATCTTCACTGACCTTTCGATTCGATTACGATTCAAATGCACAGCGATTCACGATGCATCTCAATGTATTACATCCTCACTTCTTTTCATCAATTAATAGAACCAGTCAGATAAATCTGAACTCCCTTTTTATTTAGAAAGTGCTTTCAAAAATCAGACTAAAACAGTCTATAATATAAAAAGCTGCATCTTTTCAATACCACCTCAGTACATGAACATTACAAAAACAAAACACACATTATTCGGCAGTACCTTACAAGTGTGATGTAATCTATAAAAATAAGAAGAGCTGCAACGATTAATCGATTAGTTTTCAGCTATTTCATTAATCGGCAACTATTTTGATAATCGATTAAACCGTTTGAGTAATCTTCTAAGAAAAAAAAGTCAAAATTCTCTGATTCCAGCTTCTTAAATGTAAATATTTTCTGCTTTCTTTTTACTCCTCTATGACAGTAAACTGAATATCTTTGAGTTGTGGACAAAACAAGACATTTGAGGACGTCATCTTGGGCTTTGGGAAACACTGATCCATATTTTCTGACATTTTATAGACCAAACAACTAATCAATTAATTGAGAAAAAAAATCAATGGATTAATCGACAATGAAAATAATCATTAGTTGTAGCCCTAAAAATAAGGGTTTCACGTAGCAGAAAGGGCACTTCCTGAATGCCTAAGGCATTTTACACTGCATGAATTAGCCTAGTGGCTAGCGGAGTTTAGTTTGTTAGTTAGTTACAATACATTTCCTTTCTCACTTACTTATAGATCTTCTTCTCTTACTGCACTTGGTTTAACGTTAAGTCACGGCATCTCCTGACAGAACAACACCACGGTTGAATTTCAGCCTGCATCCATGTTTTTTTTCAGCCCAATATTGTTGAAATAGAGCAGCTAATATTGGTAGCAGGAGCAACAAGTTACCGTAGCGGAGAGAAACAAACGCGACAGTAAATGAGACTCGCACTGAGCTGAAATGAAACCAAACTCCCGATTATGTTCCGTCACCGCATCGATGCAGGATCGTTCACGTACGCATCGCGATGCATCTCGGAGCCGCTAAATTTCCACACCTCTGCTGCTTTTACACGGTACCGTGTCCTCCAGTTTGTCTTATTGGATCCTATTTTTGACTCTTCAATGAGAAGACACATGAATAAGCTAAATATATAAACTAAGAGCGAAGACATGCCTTCACATGTGCATGCCACATTGCTTGCATCCATTTCTTTGCTCCCTTGATGTGTTTGATATGTAAAATTCAAGCATATCATTATGTTAAGGAAGAACTTCAAGCAACATCAGTAGCGCGGGAATAAAAGCTATGTTGCTGTCACCGTGCTCGGAGGTGAGCTGGTTGAGAGAGTCGGCTCACTCCATGACTTTGAGAAGTTCTACAAGACCTCATCCAGTCACGCTCTGGACTAAGCTGCATGTGAACGATTCGAGGCAGACAGAGATATCATCCATCAGCCACTTCACCTGGGCCTAATGGCTTTCCACAGATAGGCATGTTTCACTGTGTGTTTGATGCGTGCATACCACATACCCACCTACTCTTTTTATGTCAGAATATCAGCAGGCAGCACAGTGTCAGGGCTCACAAATGGATTTTCTAATCCACTTGTTTGCTGGAAAGTTCTTTCAACCCCCGGTTTTTGAAGCGCAAGCCAAAAATGTACTTAAACACAAGCATTTCCCTTAGACTCCTGTCTGTCTCACCCCCCCCCCCCCTCCCAGCTGTCACTGTGCGTTAAAACATTTCCGTGGCATAGAGAAAAAGATGCGGGCAGGAGAGGCGAAGGACATCAGGAAAGCTCAAATAATGAGATGTCAAGCAGGGCAGACCATAATTGTTAATTACATTTATTCCAGTGCTGTTGGAATGCGGCCACGATGCTTTCAGGAATATAAAGTGGTGTCCTCAACATGTTCCAGGTTCAGCCTTTTTAAATGGGTCTGAGCGATCAGTCCTGAAATTCAATAAGTAGAGCCCTATTCCAATCTGCAGACGTTGCCTTATAAGGAGCAGAGACAGACGTTTAAAAGCAAGATAGATAAAGTCTCAACGGCGTTGAACTAAATGAAACGCCGGCTTTGTTAGAATGTCTGCCAATGTGTTATTAGTCTACTCTGACATACACAAATATGTTTCTCCATTAGAGAGGAGTCGGAGCTGCATGGGTCACCAGGACAGAGCTGAACAGTTTGACAGAGTGTTCATCAAACTGTTTTATGTCAACTGGAAATGTTTGCTTTGACCGGGCCGTGTTTGCTTGCACTTCTCTTTAATTGACGCGTTGAAGTGACCTTTCCTCAACTTTTTACCGCTGCTTGAACCGGTGCTGCCTGGTCTGCAGGCCAGTGATGGTCACTTTTCATAACATCTGAAGGCAATTAAAAATGCGCTGGACAAGACCAGTTAGTGGAGCCTGAAGTTCACGAGTGTCCCGTCCTGTCGGCGCTCCGTGATTAGGGCTGAAGGAATTTCCTCTGCGGTGATAATGATTGGCTCAACAAAGCGATATGCAATATTATTGCCTTTTTTTTTTTTGGTCAAAGTCGACCAGTAGTGGATTTTTAAAGGCAGATATGATAACGATAGTTTGGAGCAGGAAAAAGCTGATAGCTAATTAATTGGCCGATATCTTCTTTACTTCTGCAGCAGCCTAGTCGGCTACTTTTGCATACGCTGTTTTTAATAAATCATTTTTTTGTCACTCCGAATTTAATAATTTGTAAGAGAATACCCTGAAGTGTGATTTATTGGATTACATCATTGGAAAAAGTTCTATTAATTTGCAATGGGCAATGTGCTGTTCTGTGTTTTACAGTGTGACTGTCCAGGATTACATCTGTTGCGTATTAAATGCCATCTTGCAAACCATTAATGTAAGGAGGGGGTAAGGAGGCTCCTTAAGTGTGCAATTTCCTTTCATGAATTGATGGTAACGTGGCTGGATTATTTGGAAGAGAGAACGCCAAATTGGTACAGTAAGCAAGTTAAAGTAACAGTGAATGATTTATTTTCTTTTTCTGTCGTGTGTCTAGTGTTGCGTTATATATTCGAGGGATAACTTTTTTCCTCCCCCTCTACCTTGACTTTGTGTACGGAGCCTCCATACAAAGCGGTGAAATACGTTCCCGCGTATTAATCGGTCTACATCTAGTATAAATAAGCTTAACTGTTAGGCTATTATTAGGTATATTGTTGCTTTTTAATTGACAAAGATGACAGCTTTAAAACAAATTAAATACTTGTTTATTGTTAAATGCAGAACACAGAAGGGCAATGAGGCGCAGCGTTTTTTTTCTGCTGAGATGCTTTGGTTGCGTCTGGTTGCTTTGATACAGAATATCTGTATAAGTAAAAATATTGGACCTCCGGTCCATGTGTATTAATTTCTCTTCCATTTTTGTTGTTGTTGTTGTTGTTCAGCACTTGTGGCCTACATGTAGGATGTGACGGTTGATCTTTTGGTATTTGTCCCACCTCTCCTCCATTGTGACTGGACGGTTGGATAAAAAAGTGACAGTGACGAGCGCAGCGTTTTACTCAAAGTTGAACAGTTTTCAACTCTCCAGAAAAAAACAACAAACATGCAGCGCTCAGCGCAGAATAGCTACGCAGCGCTCCCATTGCAAACATAGCGGTTGTGGCGGTTGCTTGCCATCTCCTGCAGTTTGCTTGTCAATGGTGCGGTATTGCAATATTGCGATTATTGTGACAGCCCCGTCTGTGATTCTCTAATGTCTGCTGTCTCACCTCCTGTCCAAATATTAGAAAAGTGTGTCTCGTTAGAGCTCCCTGAACATCCTGCCAGCCCGGTGCCTTAATTGAATTCTAAAGAGAAACTGTCAATCATCCCACTTTTCTGTCACTCCAAATGCATTGTTGCTTCAATAAAGACGTAGACTCAGGCGAACTACAAACAAGGCTCTGCTTGGTATCAACACCTCTTTTTTTTTTTTTTTTTTTTTTACATGCATGCACAAGCACATCCTCCGATGTACATATACCTTCCTAGTTTTACTTGCCACCCCCAAACCATCTGCTGTCAGACATTGGTAATTAGTTTTATGGTGTTCTTGGCAGCCAGAGTATAGCTCCACGATAATTACCCTTTTATTGTTTTGTATTCTATTGTTAATGTTGTTGTTGTTTTCGTGGTTTGTCCTAATTAGAAGTTTGGAGCTTTACGGATTTAACACAGGCCGCCCTTTTTGTCCTCCTAAATTGCTTATCCTGCAAAGCTAACATTGAGGGATATGATGGATATGAGTGAGCAGATATGGTGTGGGACGGCGAAGTCTCTAATGGAATCGACTAAATCCTTCTGTTACCACAGGTGGCTGGCACTTTTTCATCACTATCATTACTATTTTTCCCCAGAAGTCTTGTCTTACAACCCGAAATATCTCAGGTGGTGGAAACAACCTGTGTCTCCCCTCTATAGCTTTCTTTGACATCCCTATTTTTCCTCCTGCTCTGCCGTCCCCTGGGTAAAGAGCGAGTCGATATTCTCCCTGCATCTCTCGCCGTGCTGTTTGTTTTAATGGCTTTTAAGTTGACCGGCGGTCAGGGCCGGCTTTCTCTGGCCTCAAATGTGTTGTCTGAGAGGTCTCTGGTGCTGAGCTTTGGTCATCGTCGCAGCCAAATCCACTTACACACAAACCAATAAGCTCTCACATTCAACAGCACACATTAACCTGAAGTAAAAGCTCTCTAGATTAAATGGAGGACTCGACCGAGAGAGGAGAAAACTGACTCCGTCTGGTATCGACGGACACAAACCCATCTTGATCCTTTGGAAGTACAGTTCTTCTATTGATCGCACAGATTCAATCAATCAAATATATATTTTTTTATCATATAAATTGAATTATCATATATATTTCAACTTGACATAAGCTTATGAGTAATGTTATATAGACAATGTAGTCACATTTTAACAGTGAGGCAGCTGTCTATGTTAGGTTTACAGTTGCAGTTGACAACTTGTACATTGTTTAACTTAAAGCAGTGATGATATTTATTACATTTTCTTTTTCCACAGTAAGATTTTGCATTGAACAGTGTCTAAGGCTGGGTATCCGTACTCAATACTTTTTAAGGTGTTGAATGAAACAACCAGTACCAAGTAGTATCGAAACTTCTCTAGTCAAAAAGATACCTGTAATTGATCCTTGATCCAGATGACTGTTTTGCTCGCAGCCAATCACCGTGAGCGTTCTTCGATTTATTGTGACGTGTGATTGGCCCACTACTGCAGCAGCTAACGGTGCTTACAGCGCTAACAAAGGCAGCAAGTGCTGACAGAGGTAACACTTAACCTGGGGGGGGAACCGGAGGGTGGCCCGTTATTCAGTCCTGCAACCGTGGGTCGGGAGATGGCGTTATCAGCGGAAACCTCTGTATGAGCGCTCTTTAGTGTGGCAGTGATTAGCTAGCCAGCGGGACACACACACAGCTTCCATTCACATGATATGGTATAGAATGAATTACTCTATTGGTATCGGTATCACTTCAAGGGTACTGATATTGGTACTGGCATCGTCATTGTTTTAAACGATACCCAGCCCTAACTATGTCACTGACAAGAATTTGCCAGCTCAGTATGTTTCTTTGATTATTAAATCATAAACTCCAGATAAATGTTCTTTCCATTTAGCTTTCAGCCTTTCTTTTTGCACAATTGCATGCCATCGGCAGTGTGCTGTGAAGCAGCGAGGGGTATATGTGATACAGCCTGACTGACTGATTACTAGAACTTTAAATCTCTGTTTAACCAGAAGTTTTGGGAAAGCAATCAAAACTGGCTCAGTCTCTCGCTATCTCTCCGCTCTGTTCTGTACATTTTCAAAACAGTGCAATATGTCTGCAGGAAAACCACCATTTTCCGACGTGGAAATGACAGAATGACTTATGTCCATGTGGCACACAGGAAATATCACAGCTGTGTTTTCACTCAGACATAACAAATGGTCACTTCTGCCCATAACATTGAAAGTCATTAGTAAATGTTTCATTATGAATCGAGGTCCGCGCTTTCCAACTATATGACATGACGATCAAGGCGGTCAGCTGTCACTTGTACTTACATCTGAATGTCAAGACAACCTTGGTGATCCTGTACTCGATAAATCATTTATCTTATTAATAAGGTGTCCTGATCATTTCAGTCTCTAAGATATTCAAATGAGCAGCGTACAGTGAAAGTAGAAAGACGTACTGTATATACCAATGCAGGCTGTTCTCATACACCGTTCGTAGCTTTACCTTAGAAAAGTAATGCACTGTAATTTGCATATATCCCATGTACTGTAGGGATGTTAATAATTAACCGTTTAACCGGTTAACATTAAGAATTTTAACCGATTAATGCTACTGGTTAAATGGTTAAAAGAAATATTAAAAATTAAATAAAAAGCTGAGGAAAACTCAGAGAAGCGGCTTGTCACTTAAAGGAGAATATCTGATCCACCTCAACAGCTCACCTTAAGAGGTGCTGCAGCACAGCCGGGATGAGAAAAGTCAAGTGTTTTTGAACATTAAAGTGTTCAATTAAATGTTCTAGTAGAAACCCAAAATACAAGTATGCACCTGAAAATAAGCACATTAGGTCCTCTTTAACTCAAACCACAATCACTAAGTAGTTTTGTTGCCTAAACCTAACCAAGTTGTTTCCTGTGAAGATGGATGTTTATTTTGAAAAGACTGGATGCATGTAACAAGCTGAAATTGACACATTTTCCTGGACATTCGTAGGAAAAACGCACGAAAACTGTGGAATGACTTTTCGTAAGATGTCATACGAACCGTTGTATGAGAATACGTCGACCAATATTGACATAAAACGGTTATTGTTGATCATTCTGTTTCGCAATGACGTACGATTAGCAACAACATACAAACCTCTTTTCTCCTAATGAATGGCACCAATTATCAGAATGAAACTGTAGAAAAGTAGGTGACAAATGAGCAAAGACACACAGTAAATATTAATAAATGATTACTAGACCGTTATCTGAGAAATTAAATACTCTCTGCGAATACTATTTGACCTTCTGTGATTTTGATTATACATCCCAGATCCTTAACTCAAATTTATTAGACAGACGGTTGTTGCTAAAGGTTGGTTTTAAATTAGGTTTGGTTCTTCTCTCTCTATTGAACAGGGAAATGAATTTATTTGATCATTTGCATTTAATTTTCCCACATTTTTCTTTTTCCTAATTACCCAAGTTTAAGTTCGCTCTTACGTTACACCCCGCGTCTTAGCCGAAATGTCACAGCATTACATATTTACTCTGGCTAATGGCCTGTGCTGACAAGAGAGCGGGGGCACAGCTATCTCTTTATTTAACACACGGAGAGTAATGATTTGTACTCAGAGGGGGCTCTGGCGAGGGCCGGACATCTCAGTCTGTTTCCTTTAATAGGGCCTGTCTCCAGTGATTAGGGATTGTTGACAGCGGAAGTTGTAGTGCCGAGCACCAGACGGAGCGCTCGGTTTCTTTTCCCCGTTTATTAACACCTTCCCAATCTATCCTAACTACAAAGCACTAGCCCGCACACACATGCAAAGATGAACACACACATACTTTTGCTCATTATGTCAAATATCAGATGGTGAAACAAACATTGTCAAGTCGTGGGGGAGAGCTCGGCTGCCGTTCCTCCCACGCCTTCCGAAACTTCTGGGTCTCGGGGCCACACTGGCACTCCGGCTCTCTCATCATTACGCTGTGGTTCACAGCACAGCATCAGTACTTTCTTTCCTGAACCAGGCTG
Organism: Sebastolobus alascanus; assembly: GCA_916701645.2. NCBI lineage: Eukaryota > Metazoa > Chordata > Actinopteri > Perciformes > Sebastidae > Sebastolobus > Sebastolobus alascanus. The sequence continues at coordinate 502,479 of CAKAOJ020000177.1, forward strand.
GAACCAAACTAATTAGCCTGTCATTTCTATTCTCTTGTCTTTGAGGCTGCCGGATTTTCTGTGATTAGTTTCTTCCATGTCATTTCTAAAATGGTTCATAGGCCGCAAACTCTTTCCTGTCTAAATTAATCAACAGTGTCCTTTCTTCTTCTGGTAAAAATAAAGAGAAAAAGAAAAAAAGGCCAGACCTTGAGCAAATTGTAAAAAGGATGGCTTTGCCTCAAAGTCTTTTTCCTCTCCAGTAGATAAAGAAGCCTGATTCTCTTTTTCTTATCGCCTTGACTGTGACAGTCGGCTCCTCTTCTCCCATCTTCACCCCCCCCCTCTTCTAACACTTGGCCCCTGGAGGTTGTAATTGACCTACACCTTCGACCTGTGCTTGTACACACAATCATAATGTAGCAGGCATACTGAATAGCTACGTCTTCCTCTGGGCGCTGAAGGCTAAATTAATTTGTATGAAAGTCAAGGATAACTAATGGGCAGCCTGGACAAATAATACAATAAGAGCCCTCTTATTCTACAGTAATTCAAACACACAAGGCGTATTTAATTATATATTCCTGCCAAACGCATACTCATCCCCATACGCAAAAAGGGGACCTAATGGCAGACTAATGCGCAGTGTTAGCCATTATGCTTGAACCGTTTCAGCCTAAGCCGCCATGAAAGCCAATCAAACCATAGCCTTTCCAAATTCCACAGTGTGCCTTATTTTTCAGAAGAGTTTATTCTTCTGAAATCAGCAACTAATTGCGTCGAGTTAATTGGAGGCTGAACTGCAGATGACCTCTGCTGCTCTGCTGCTGCGGCGTGCACACCCTGAGAGAAGAGTGTAATAGATGTACTCGGAAGAAAGGATGTGCTCAGAGGATTACTCTCTTTGGCAACTAAAGCTGGCATGTGATTTTTGAAGATAACACTTGGCCAAAATAAAGAAAAGCTACCAAAATATCAGGTTGTATCCGTCAGCGTGGACAGAAGTTAACGCCTCGCTCTTCAAAGGCGTTCTAAGCTCTGGAAATTTGACCCAGCTCCGATTGTCACTATCCATCATACATGGTCGTTAACCCGTGACACGTGGCAACCATCTACCAATCATCCCCCCCCGTCATAAATCACTTTGTCCGATGAAACAATACCATTTTTACACCTTACAATGCCATCACACTGGGAATCTGAGTAGGCAGCCACATCGCCCTGTGAACGTGGCCAAGGAGCGGCTCCTCGTCACGTGACGATTTTGCATAGCCAGCTCCAGTGCATGAGCCCATGCTCTTTAATACGGGTTGGCCCACGTGCGTGCTAGCTCTGGCCGTAATTGGCTATGATTATAACTAATGGCTATAATGACGTACATTTTCTCCCCAGCGGGACACTGCAATTAGGATCAAGCATATTCAGTATCTCCTCAGGCAGTCCCCAAACCCTCTTTCTCTCGCAGTCTATTTAGCCAAGCTGTGATCATGTGCGCTGATCATGTACAGTATAGTAGTTTGTGTGAGTGTGATGGATGGAGAGAGAGAGAGAGTCTGTACTGCCGTGTTTTGAACAAAACATGCTTTACTTTAGGGATGCACCGATACGACTTTTTCAGTCCCGATAGCGATAGCGATACCTGGGATTTGGGTATCGGCCGAGTACCGAGTACCGATCCGATACCAGTGTTTAATTAATGAGCTGTATGCCTCACTGTGTGGAAGTGACTGGGATCATTCTTTTATGTGTAAGGTGACTTCAAGCTTGACTTAAACATTGCTTTCCTAACTTTGTAAAACAAAATGTAACAAATAAAAAACATAGATATAAATTTACAGAATTATTTATTATTAAAATAATAAATCGTACACCAGTAACTTGGTTTAAAAAAAAAAATTCAAAATTAACAGGAATCACAATTCAAGTGTAAACATTTTTAATGCAGCAGCAAATCGGTCAAAACTTAAACAGGAATTAAAATTCCAGTATATAATGTATGAATTAAATAGATCAGCCACATTGTCACCGATACCCGATCCAGCTACTTGAGTCAGCTCAAATAGCTGGATCGATAACCGATCCAGTATCGGTATCAGTGCATCCCTACTTTACTTTTAGGCAGGGCTGCTTGATTATGGCAAATATCATGATCACGATTATTTTGGTCAATATTGAGATCACGATTAATTTGACATGATTACTCATTGACTTCGGAAACATCATGCATTTAGAAAGAAAATTTTGTATACAAAAATAAAGCCTACATTTTAAGTTAAATGCATCAATCTGTTGCGCTTTGAAAGCCAAATTAAGAGGCTGGATCTATGAAGAGCTTTGTGCTCTAGTAAGCGATTTAAACACATTGATTGTATAGATAATAATGGTGATGACACAGGAAAAAAAAGTCACACCCACAAAGCATGGTGAATGAGACGGGGTCCATGTTTCAAGATGGATCTGGTGGGTTTGCTGAGATCATCGCACTGAGGACAGTCCGCCCAGGTTGACGGTAGCGCCGGGAGCAGGGAGTCCCGCCTCTCCCCGCAGGTAGAGAGGACACAGTGAGCACTTAGTGGCGAGGACTGGGCGAGGGGTGCTGCAAAGACCTAGAGCCGGTCGCTGCGCACCACTACGGATGAAATACGCCTGGCGAGGGCCAGTCAGCGCCGGGGAGAGTTCCCACGAGGGGATCCTCCCACACCGAGCTGCCGTCCATGACCTGCCGAGCGGGGTGAAAGCGCACCGCTGTAAAGGAAAGGGATGTGCTGGATTTATAACACAAGACAAAACAAGAGCGTCACTGCGAAATGGAATAATCGTTTTATGTTGATTATCTTATTTTAATCATTGTTGGATGCCAAAATCAAAACTGAAATTTTAATTTGATTAATAGCACAGCCTTTAGGTGTGTGTTAACTTACCTGTCATTCATGACAAAAAGACCCTTTGATTGTTTCTGATAAACCAATTAAATACTAATTTGCCTCAACCAACACAAATATCACTTATTCTCTCGAAACTCTCATACAGTACAAACATAACAAAACATTTGTGAAACTGATAATAATTAGTGTTTTAATTCTTGAGGCTTTGGGCTATTACGGTGTTGTATTGGATATATTTTTAGTATTTTGTTCCCCGGTGTGTGAAAATAACAATACACAACATTTCAGAAACACTGTGGACCTAGCGCTGCATATTAACAGCAAGCGTGAGAAACATGTGCAAACATGTGCTGTAAGGATTGCTGCAACTTTGTTGATCATAGATGACTGCATTATTCATCAAACAAGACTCGCCTCTGGTAACACTCTGCACCCTGCAGCTTTCCAAGTTGTTTTTGTTTTTTTTGTAGAATAGCACTGAAAACCTCCATCACTTAAAATCACATCTGGCTGTCCAGACACCGCACATCGCCATGGGCCGCTTACACCGTGAGTCTAATTCACATTGTGTTTAGTTTCAATCAATTAGTGCGTTTGGTAAATAATTGAACAAGTGGTATTTTATTTTCGAGCCGACGTGCTGCCTTTATAGGCATTTGTACATTATATGCTTCTGGTTGCCATGGTTACTGGGACCCTAAAGTCTTATAGGAGAGTATGTGCATTTTACGCAAAGATGAAAAAAAGAGGAGGGGGGGGGGGGGGGTCTTCTTTCAGCTATATCTCTTTCCTTCTTCAGACTTTTGTGCAAATTACATATACACACACACACACACACACACACACACGTACACACATTGTGCTCGTCAAATCAAGCCACGTCGCCATGGAAACTAGAGTCGAATAAAGAGATTTCCTTAATCACTTGATAAGTAGTACAAACTCTGCTCTAGTCTGGCCAAAGACATTCACTTTCCAGTATTATTTCAAATTCAGTATGTGAAATATGTGAAGCCGTTTCATTCTATTAGCCAGAGTTATACATGGTGACATCTGGGACAGCTCTCCAATATGTTGTACTCGGGGTTAATTAAAAGTGTAATGGTCAAGTCTGTATTTCTAATAGAGCCGACAGGAGCTCATAATTCATTCAGATTGATTAGATATTAAACCAGTGGTCTGTAGAAGCAGCAGTCGGAGATGACTATATGGAACAATTATCCCTGAATCAGTGCTGGCGCTGCCCATTGCTCTGATTGGGACGTGGATAGAAATCTAAGGAAGCAACGAGAGCTTTTTGAATCATTTACTCACCACTAATCCGTGAGGCAGCAGTTGACCAGTGTGGTGGGTGATTGAAAATACCACTCACATTTGAAATAATAATTACAAGATGCTCTGGCATTGACCTCGTGGTAGGCTTTTAAAATAAAATTACAATTTATTTTGATTGTTTGGAAATGAAAGCTTTGTGCAAAAGTTCTTTACAAAAATCTGTAGTCTACTGAATATGTTAGACCGGCAGCACAAAAGAATGAAAGCTTTAGCTTTAAAATGAAAGCCTGATTTCACCTTTCACCTTGTTCCTATTATATAATATTCTTAAGCTATCCGTCTTCCGCTCAAGCACGTGGACGTTTCATTTGAGAGAATCAGAGAGCCTGCAAGCTGTTGCTTATGATGTTTTATACAGTAATAATTAGTAGAGGTTACGGTGAGGACATTTTCTCCGGACACCGGACATTTTACAAGAAAAGATGACGCTCAATGTCTGTAGAGCGCTTACTTTGATCTTTTCTGTCGATGGCTGTGTGTCTGGCCTCTCCGGTCGAGCTTTAGCTGTGAGGCCGCAGGTTTCCACGTGGAGCCGCTGCGCCGTGCACACCGGCTGTGAACGCTCCGTTCTCCGCACGGCGATTACCTCATTAACGTTATGGTTCCCTTGTAGCATTGGGTTTTAATCCGAAATATTGCCAAATACGCGCTTTTGCTTTTCGCTTGTGTGTGTGAAATCTGACTCCTGCTACTCTGAGCTGAGACGCCATACGGAGCAGACACTTTCACTTTCAGATTGTAGTGTCCGTTTTCCGACTATGTATCGATAACACGCCGCTGATACGCCAAAATGAACTAAATAGGTTTTATTTCTATAAGCAAAACGACGGTGGGGGCTACCAATTTGTCGCTACCAATATTAGGTGCTCTGTTTCATCAATGTTGGGCTGAAACAGCGTGCATGCAGGCTGAAATTAAACCGTGGTGTTGTTCTGTCGGGAGATGCGTTGAATTAAACCAAGAATAGGTAACTATGAGTAAGGAAAAGAAACCAACTAACTAAAGTCCGCTAGCCGCTAGTGTAAATTCAGGAAGTGTCCTGTCTTAGAGCTGCTATGTGAAAACCTTATTTCTGTAGATTACAGCACACTTGTAATGCACTGCAGAAGGATTTCTGTTTTGTTTTTGTAATGATTATGTACTGAGGTGGGTCACACAGATACTGGTATTGAAACGATGCAGCTTTTTATATTATAGACTGTTGTAGTCTGACTTTTGAAGGCAATTTCTAAATAAAAAGGGAGTTCAGATTTATCTAACTGCTTGTGTTAATTGATGAAAAAGTAGCCATGTGCAGTAATATAGTAAATCGAGGATGGGATACATTGAGATGCATCGAGGATTGTTGTGCATTCGAATCGTTGGTGAATCGTAAATGAATCGTGAGGCCAGTGAAGATTCACACCTCTAATAATTAGGGCTGAGCTCTTTGAGGAAAATGTGTAATTGTTTTTTTTTCCTGATAAACAGTGTGATTATTTTTCTTTAAATTAAACTTCAGGCCGTGTTTGTCTACATGACAATATTTTTTTATATCAGACTGATTACCCACAATGATTAATTATTGAATGTATCTTGTGCTTTTATAATAATGCTACTTGGACAGAACTCTGTGCATTTAGCTTACATTTCCGAAAAGACACTATGAGAAGTCGTCACTTAGACGTTGCAATCTCTTTCCTTGTATTGTTGGTATACGAGCGTGAAGTCTCTCGTGAGAAGGTAACATGCGTGTGTGATTTACTGCTTCATATCGATGCACCAAACACAAGCTATGATTGATTTGCCAGTTTCAGCTTCTCTCGAGCCATCACTAAAAGAACTACACAGGCTCTATCTGTGTTTCCCATCCCCGTCCCCAGAGGCAGCGCTCTGATGTGGATGAAGTGAAGAATTATCACAGTGGGAAAAGACGGGCACCTGCCGACTGTACCTGGATTTCATTCTGGTGGTATTTATCTGTATTAAAAGAGGGAAAACGACAGAAAAAAAAAAAATGAATTTCTCGTTCTAACATAAACCAATTTTTCAGAGCCTTTTCACAAATGGATAATGAGGTTGGTGTAAACCTAACACCAATCTAACAGACGCAAATAACACAGGTGCTGAGCTGATTCTCCAGATGTTTTCACACTTGTTCACCTTTATTAATTATATCACCTTTAGAACCTCTACGCAGTAATGCAAATCTAGTCTTGTGTTATTATAGATTTACATTTCAAACCAGGCTTATGGGTCTGATGAAGATCAGATGTTGTACTTTTAGAGTCTGATACTACTTCTACAGTAAATACTAAGCTTTACTTTCCTAAAGGCAAAAGAGAAAAGATCATTTGTTTCATGTGAGCACTGCTAAACACATTTTCCTCTGTGTCACAATGATTTAGTCGCGGAGGCTGGCACCCCTGAGCAGAGTGATTTCTACTGGTACTGAGTCATGATGAGCACATCTCCAGTCAAATCTTATTTTGGTAAAAGCTATCATTTCCCTCTGTCCAATCCCTGGAATCAAAGAGAGGAGGCAGCCCAACAGAAAGAAAAAAATGTCTGAGCTTCCTTGGCTGAACCTCTGAATTGTTATTATGCAGAAATGACCTGAAACTGTAGCACCATTGTACTGGAAGCAGGGAATCACCTAAAAATCAGGCAATATTTTCTCTGTTAGTAAAAATACTGGTAGGAGAAGACAAATGTGATGACAGACCTGGCAATTTCAGAGAAATTTGAATAAAAACTGTCATTCAATCATGAGGTGAAACACATCTGCAGCACTTGATATCTGAAGACGGAGGAGGGAAACACTCCTGTCAATTTGCTGTATCCTATGAATAACAAATTAATATAGGAAATAAATTATGCAAATAAATGAATCCGTCTGTCTTCATTTAGAGTGAGATGAGAGCATCAGAAAAAAAAAATCTGATTTTCAGCTGGAAAGCTTCAGAGGTGATACTTTTGGCTTATGGAAAGTCTTAATGTGGTGAATTAATGAGCAGGGATTATATCCTGTTGTGTCCTTTTCAACTGTGTCTGCTCTGTGATGTATTTTATGCCACCATGCACAACATTTTGCCTGTTTATATCTCTGCGTTGTTGTTGGTTTTTCTATAGCTAAGGCATTCATTTGCTGCAACCAGTGTAGTTAATGGAACATAAAATGTCCGTTTTAATGCAATTTCCTGATGGATGACTTTTAACAGTCAACATATTGTGAGTTTAGCTGCTAAACTCAAAAAGACCGGGCTCATACATGCTGATGAAGGAAGGTGAATAACTGTTTTGTCGTTACACAAATTTCTCCTAACCGTCTCAGACTAAATTAGATTAAACTTTAACAATCCCTGCAGGGAAATTGGGAACATGTTGCATAATGTGGCCTAAATACTTAAATTTGTAAGGTGAATAAGAAAACGGTGTAACGATGTAAGGAAAGTGTTTTTTTTATCACACTCACACAATTACTTTGTTATATTGCGATGGGGAGAAAATGAAGGTAATCTTGAGGAAAAGGATAAACTATATGAGCAACAACAAACAAACACACTCAGGTTTTAAAGTCATGAACAGGGTCTGAAATGAACTTTTTTCTCTGTCTGCCACTTTGGCAGGCAAGTATTTTCTTTTGTCTGCCACTCAGACATGTTATCTGCCACTTTCAGATCTTGAATATCTTGAAAAAACATTTTAGATCTGATGTCATTCAATGACCGATATATTTTACATAAAAAAACATTATATACATGATAAATTACAGTGTTCGAATTACACCGTACAGAAGCTTCCGGGGAGCCCTAATTTTCGGGGGTAGGAGGGTAATTTACACAGTACTGTACTTTGCTATTGTCAGTGTATAGTGGTTATCTGCATAAAACACCGAATTCAAATTACTACTATTATTTAAATATTTGATTTGATTTAAAAAAACCTTTGCATTAGTAGTTTTAATGATGTATTATATACATTATAGCTGCTTAGAGCAAGTGTTAGGAAGTTAAACAGGTCATAATACTCTCTCTATTATCTATTTATATTGCTGTCAAAACATCTCCTTCAAACAACTGTTTTTATTCAGGTTTCTCACCAAAAACTACATTTTACGAGATTACATTTGAACACATCATGGTAACGTTGTAATTTACATTCGCCCAATAGTCATTTTTACTGTGCAGAGCTTGAATGCCTCATAATGTAACTCACCTCCGTTAACGCTAGTAGCTCCGTTATTTATCCAAGCAGGACTTTGCTGCCCACCGGCTGCTAACAGCTAACGTTACTAACTCTCCAGATGTGTTGTTCTAAGTGTAGCAATATCAGGGAAAAAATAGGGTGCTTCCCCTCAGCTATAGTAGTAGTAGCGCCATGCTTTCGAGCGCTTTTTTTCTGTCCGCCATGGCTCCGGTCCCAAACAAACTGAAACATAATACAGCATGCGTAAGCGTCATTGTGCATGCGTAACTGTCGGAAAGCATTGAAGAGGAATCGATAGTCACAGAGGCATGAGATGCCAAGGCATCGGACAACTAGGAACCGGTTCTCAACAGGAACTCATTCTCTATTCCAATTTCTAGCGTTTTCCCTGTGTGCCAAAGTGGTGGATGGCCTGACGATTTTACCCGCCACTTCCAACAATTTACCCGCATTTGGCGGGAGGCGGGTTCCAATTTCAGACCCTGGTCATGAATAGTGCTTTTGCCTGTTAAAACTAAATTTGAGTAGACAGATGTCCTACTGATACAGAGCTTGATATTGAAGTGTGAATGAATGAATTGAATTTTATTCTCTGACATAATTTGATCTGACGGAAACCATTTTATCATCACACCATTAACAACATTATTTATAAAGGTTAATATCGAACTGTCAAGATAACAAGATACTGTGTACGTAGTTCTTTTCACTTCACCCTGCTAGTATTGTGCCTTGAAGGGAAAGTTATCTTACAGCAGGCAGCAACAAAACATCAATAACACAAAAGACACGGCAGTAAAACACATGGACAGGCACTGAAAAAGCAACAAGAGCAGCATTAAGACGTGAGCCCAAGATAACCATATGAAAAATAAATGAGCCAGCCATGGCGTCTTTGAGATAATTTACCTTTTGTTAGTTGTCAGAATTCCCCCAAGAGAGAAAACATATCTCATGTTACTAAAAATATAATCCACTCCCAGGGGCTTTTCAAGGTCTGAGAGGCATTCTGACGATTTTAGGCTGTTTTTGGCTATTTTCATTTGTCTAAAAATACATGCAAATGCAGTCAACCTACTGATGTTTTCTTCTACAAATCTAGCAAAACAGCTTGATACGTGTAGGTCAGCAAGAACGACCTTTATAGAGCGCATACGTATAATGCACATTCTTCATTGCCATTCATCAAAGTTTCTGAAATTCCTACAATAACCCTCTGTAAAAGCTATAGTATCATAACATAAGTAACTTTAATTCAGAGCACAGAGTTCTGTTTACCATCAAACTAACCCATGATGTGATATACAGTAGTTATATCAAGAAAAGGACACATAATGTGGGTGGCATTATGCGTCCATACTGTACAGGTTTTACATTTATCAAATGTGTCATAAACAGAACTGTATGTTATAGGGAATACATTACATCTTCTCTCGTCTCTTGCCAGTGTGTGTTTGGCAGAATAACGGTTATGAAACACAAGAGAATATTTTAAAAGAGATGGAAATTATGCAAGCCTCGAGGCGCATGCACGAGGAGCTTCAATCCCCCCTCCTTGTGTCTCATGTTTTACCCGCATATGTTTTCATACCCACCATGTCAAGATAATTACAATAAGTACATGAAAAATTAAAACATTACACTATTATTTGTGCGGTACACGCAGTATGGTAATGGTCAACAACATCCTTGTAATGAAGAGTATAACACATTCTGCATTAATGTAAACAGTACGTAGGCAGACTCATTGCAGGCTCTTAAATGTGTTGCAAGAAAGAAAATATCCTCATACGTTGTCTGATTACTGTACGTTTCTTACACCATTTTCTGATGTCTTCGGTTTACTTTTATCAGCATGTAATTTTGAAACGCAGTGAGGTCCCTTTCCCTCCAAACACTTTCTAAATCATCTCACACAGAGATGGATTTGACATTTCCTTTAGCGAGTTAAGTAACGGGTGAAAAACATTTATATAATTTATATTTCTTTTGGCTTGTATTTCAGTGATTAGAGACCTCTGCACCAACCTGTGCAGAATGTGTGTAGATCATCAGCAAAAGACAGGCTGCTACCGATGTGATGTGATGGAAAAATATTTTATTAACTTCCTTGACAAATGTGATGATATAAACCTGACTACCATTAACCTGCACTCCCTGACAGCGGTGTCTAAATAGCTTTATTCTGTGGAAAATCTGTCAAATCCCGTTTCCTTAGTAGGCTGTGATATCGCCTGGAGACCGAAGTTATCCGTCGACTCAACAATCGGTTGTTTTGATTGGTATTAGGCCAACAGCGCTGTCAGACTCGGGGATATAAAAGGGAATCAGAAATCATAATCCCACTTTTACAAGATTTTAAGTTGTTGAAAGTCCTGGTGATTCTTTAAACTTCCCTCACATACAGACACCTCGGTGGATGCGGACTACACGGGGCCTCTAGAGCGCTCTCCACGGGGCTTTAACAGCCGGCGCTTTGATGTGTGGTTAGATGGGTAGACGTAGAGAGAGGGAGAGAAAGAGAGAGCAAGCAGGAGTAAAGTTTAAGGCCAAGATAGCTTGAATTAACCCTTTCAAACTCTAGAGCAGCCTTTCAAAGTTCAGAGCAGCATTGAAGAAAAGTCACTGGAGAGAGAGTCTTATCCCGCCAAAGGTCGTTTTCATAAACCTTTTAATTATTGATGTTCAGCAACCAACATTGAAATCACAATGAAAACAAGGGCAGCCTTAAAGTTTTTGCAAATGTGAACAGCAGGGAGGGATGCATCAGACTTAAACCAAATGGTTCTTCTCTGTTTTGCTCAGAAGTTTGAAGTCAGAAGTTTGATGTTGCAGAAGACTTCAAAACCATGTGGTGTTTTTATCTTGGAGATTTTTTTCTTTAAAAAGCAGGACTAAATCAAAGTTTCTTTTAAATATCTACATAAAAACACATACATGGTAATAATAAATGAGCAATATGCAGTTCAAGATATTCTCTGATGCTTCGACCATCTGTGAAGAATCCAAAAATTCATGGATCCTCTTTCCAAAAATGTGTAGCCTGTAACAGAGATATGGTTGGATAAAAAAAATACATTTTATTACTTGAAAGATATAAAGGCCCTGACACACCAAGCAGACAGCGGCCGTCGGACAGTTTGGGGCCGTCGATGAGCGTCCGTCAGCCTAGTTTTTTTCGGTTTGTCCCTCACCGTCGGCTCTTGTCTGCCCGTGTTGGAGGTTTTTCGGCCGATTCAGCACGTCGAATCGGCCGTGGCGCCCGTCAGTGAGAGAAATCACTCTGATTGGCGGTTCAGCTTAAACGAATCAGTGCACGAGAAGAGAAACGGAAGTGAGGAAAGCAAGCAAACAAGTGAAGTCAAGAGGAAGAACACAGAAAGCTCTTCTCATTTTTCATCTTATCTCATCTGATCATTCCAATACACGGATATTTTCACAACAACGTGATCTTCTGGAACGAAGCTAAGTGGTGAGTGAGAGCGGTGCGCCGCTTTGTTTCATGTACGTATCATAACAACGGCTTGTATATCCGCAGTCCTCGGCCTTCCGGTTTCCTTTTTTGAATGACGAATACAGACTGCCGCCACCTGCTGGTGTGGAGTTATTTCCTCTCACGCAGGCGCAGAACGTCCGCGCTAACTGGCCGTCGGCTGTAGTCTTTGCGGTGTGTTCGGGTGCGACTTTCGTCCGAAACAAAGGCGACGTGAGGCGACGCAACAGGCGGCCTTCGTCGCAGCTAGTTCTCTGATGTCGGGTTGATGTGTCCCCATCTTAATGCATATTCCTTACTATACATTGATCACAGTAACATTAAGAGTTAATGCATGAGCAACATAAACAGCAAGAAATGCCTTTCCTACTTTGCAAAAAGTGAGACATATGTTCCACTCACTCACATTTGTAGCAATATGTCACCGCTAGCGGTAGGACAGGCCTTGCCAAGCTCCGCAGATAGGAAATATGAGGAGGCTGATTTTATTTAACAGCTCATTTAGCATTCATGTATAGTACCTTTAGCCCAGGTTCCTAATGGCCTGTATCCCCCAGGATTTGTCAGAAGATGTATGAAAATGCAAATACATCAGCAGGACGTGCACCCAGCTGTCTTGGCATGGAGACAGATTTGATAGAATTGCAGTAAAAACTGTGGCTCTAGTGGGGGAGCCTTTAGCCGGTTTTAAGCGCTGAATTGTCGGGCAACGCTCATCTGAAGGGGCGTGCATACGGCTGCCATAACAATGTCAGGGAAATTGACAAGAACATAAATTAAACTTTATGAATGTTTAGAAAGTGTGTCAATAAGGTCACTTTCAATGCAAAGTTTGCTCTTCTTTGTTACCGTTCTGTTATGACATTTGGGAGGCAGAGTCTATCATGGCAGGCTTTACTAACAACATGTTATTACACTATCAAACGTCGTCATGATTGTGTCAGCAACAGTTTCCCTAACGTCAAGTATAGACAGATTGTGAAAGGACCGATTTCGAAAGCTTTATAGATGTATAATAACATGTTAGTAGGTGGTCAAATGGACTAATAGTGGTAATAATTTAATAACACTGTCAAATGTTTTTACTCTTGTATAATGACTTAATTAGATTGTAATGAAATCCAGAAATACCTGAAATGAGTACTGATCACTGCAATCTTGGACCCCATTTACTCCTCAGTGTTCCTTCAAATGCCGTTATTACGTGGGACTGAGCTGTGTGGCACTTCCTCAGACTGCTTACTGACCTACTGTACTTTTTTGTTGGATTTACACTCATTTTACAAATTAACAGACACTGATTATTGCTTTTTGCAAACGTCTCTGTTTCAATTGGCTTTCTATGTCCACTGATATGTATAACTATTTCCTTAGTGCAATCTAAAACTACAGACACTTTATAAGTAATTCATTTAGTAGAGTTTTTGCTTCATTTTCAGAGGATTAAATTGACCAAGTACAAGTTACATTATGAGTACTTAATAATACCATTACAGTTCGAACAATGACTTTGAAAACATATTTTATTTTCATCAGATGTTCCTCGCTTTCTGCCTGTAACAAATTAAATATACAGTATGATGCTGTTGCTGATGTTTTAACATTCAACTTTGCAGTGGGGATGTTAATAATTAACCATTTAAATATTTAAAAAAAAAAATGAACACAACTCAGAGGAGCGGCTTTTCACTCAAAGGAGAATAGCTGGTCCACCTTAAGTGAGCCTGAGCCAGAGTTGTTGCTAACTCCGGGGCAAACCTCCGTCACAAAAAACAAAGTTTACTTCTGAATTTTGTTAATACAACTCTCACAATGCACTGCACATACATATCTCCCCACTCATGACAACACCCAGAGGGCACACAACTAAAACCATGCAAGGGAAACAAGTATACTAATAAATATATACACACAAATAAAAAAGAAAGAAAATAAATAAATAATGATAAATTGTTAGGGGTATATCCTATTATTTAGGGCAATAACATGCATTAAAAACAAGCACAGGAGTGAAGCAGAAAAATGTGAACACGGAGACAAATCAGGTGTCCTTCCAATGCTTCATCTAGTCACACACATTTATATTAGGGCTGTCAATCGTTTAAAATATTTAATCGCGATTAATCGCATGATTTTCCATAGATAATCGTGATTAATCCCAAATTAATCTCACATTTTTTATCTGTTCAAAATGTACCTTAAAGGGAGATTTATCAAGTATCTAATACTCTTATCAGTATGGGAGTGGGCAAATATGTTTGCTTTATGCAAATGTATGTATATAATTATTACTGGAAATCAATTAACAACACAGAACAATGACAAATATTGTTCAGAAACCCTCACAGGTTCTGCATTTAGCATAAAAAAAATATGCTCAAATCATAACATGGCAAACTGCAGCCCAACAGGCAACAACAGCTGTCAGTGTGTCAGTGTGCTGACTTGACTATGACTTGCCCCAAACTGCATGTGATTATCATAAAGTGGGCATGTCTGTAAAGGGGAGACTTGTGGGTACCCATAGAACCCATTTACATTCACATATCTGGAGGTCAGAGGTCAAGGGACCCCTTTGAAAATGGCCATGACAGTTTTTCCTCGCCAAAATTTAGCGCAAGTTTGTGCAAATGTTGGAGGGTTACAATCTTTCCATCTAATCAAAATTTTGTCGTCTGGCCACCAGCGTAGCAAAAGACAAAAGGTTTAGTATATTGTTGTTTAAAATAAAATGTTGTGTTACCACACCAAATAAAGCAAGGCAGGCTGGTGGTTCTAAGGATTTATCAGTAGTTCTGGAAGGCATATTGAATATTAATCGCCAAACATTAAACAATTTAGGACAATCCCAAAACATGTGAAATAGAGGGGCCCGGTTCTGCTTGCAACGGTCACACATGGGGTCTATACTGGATTTGAATTGGGATAGCTTAACTTTAGTCCAGTGCAGTCAGTGGAAAATTTTAAACTGCATAACAGTATATTTCATACATATGGGAGATGAATATATGAATATGTTCCCCTCATCATCTTTGACCAGATGGAGTCTGAAATTTCTACACCCAGATCCCCTCCTGATTGGTCTTTAAGAGAGTTAAGACTTGTCATATTTTCTCTCATTAATAAAGAATATAAGTCTTCCTTCACTTTAATCTGCAGCTGGCTGGCAAGCAAGACACAGGAGCTTGGCTTGGGTCTTGAGGAGTTGTAGCATTTATTCACCGACAAATAAAAGGTACACACACTGCACTGCTACGTTCACATCATCAACCTCTCTCTCTCTCTCTCTCTCTCTCTCTCTCTCTCTCTCTCTCTCTCTCTCTCTCTCTTTCTCTTTCTCTTTCTCTTTCTCTTTCTCTCTCTCTCTCTCTCTCTCACTCTCTCACTCTCTCACTCTCTCTCTCTCTCTCTCTCTCTCTCTCTCTCTCTCTCTCTCTCTCTCTCTACCGGACACTCGCTAACGTTAGGCCGGGCTTGCAATATACTGGTGGAAACCCCTGACAGAGTACGCCAGGCAGACACACAGCTGTCAACCTCGCAGCTAAACTAATAGATGCAGTGGCTGCATGTTTCCATGACGATGCACACACCATCGTGTCTTCTAACTCTCCTGGACGGGTCGGTCGAATTGGGAACTGCCTGTTTTTGCGCATTCACTGCAGCTGGCGGTAACTTATGAATTTGAGCATCAGTTATTGTTGCAGCTGGGTGGCTTATTAGGCACTTCAACCACAACACCCAGCATGCAAGGCACTAATCATGTCGGTTAACGTCACGTTGCCGTAAAGTGGTATCGGGTGCGGTTGTATCAGAGTAGTTTTACGAGTATATGAGCACAGTACCAGACCCAATGCCGGAAACTGGTATCAGTATCGATGCATCCCTAATAGCAATCTATTTAATTATATCTCTCTCTCTCTCCAGAATCTCCCTCCAACTGGCCGTGTATTTGGGGTAATAAAAGTCCATTGGCTACCCTTTGCCTGTGTAGTGCTGGCTGTACACACATGCACATGGGGGGGTAGAGAAAACTCAGCCAATCCCATTAGGAGTGAACTCCTCCGGGGCATTGCCCCCCTATAAGACAATTAGTTACCAATGGCTCCTAATGGGTTTACCACAATGTATTATCTGGCACCACCTTACTCTAGTTACCCACCCAAGCTCTCACCAGAAAAAATACAAACCACAGCGGTTTCCTTCGGACAGCCAAAACTGAGGAGGGAAAAACTCCTGGGTATTTATCAGGTCCAGCAAAGTGCCATCAGTAAGTGTTGGTGTGTAATGTGTGGAAGTCCACTGTCAGCTCCAGTCTCTTTGTCAGCAGATGTCGGCTGGATCGCTGCCAAGCAGACCTCCTACAAGTGTTTTTCCATTTCACTGCAACGTCACTGCACAGAGCAGCAATGCTGTAGGTGTGCTCTTTGTTTTATATAAGCGAAGACTGCTTTTGACAATCCTACCAGTAATGGGTGGGGGAAAAATCAATTCATGTAAGAATCGAGATTCATATCTTCTAAGATTCGGAATTGATTCACTACAAAAAACTATTTTTAAAAACGGATTCTTTCTTCAAAAGTACTTAGATATTGCCGTGTCCTAACAGTTAGCATTACATTATGTCATGTAAAAAAAAAACACGTAGGCGTATCTATCAGTTGTGCGTTCCATGCGTTCTATACTGTGATATTTACTAAAAATGACATGCATTATAGCCAACAGCAAGTAGGAAACTTTCAGGCGATCTCCTGATGATCTCCCTCCAGCCAGCTGTAATCTTATTTAGGAGGAGGAGGTATCGTATAGATAACTCCTCATTTCAACTTCATGAATCAGCCGTTCCTTATCCGTTGCAGCGCTTTAAAAGCGAGTGACAGGACTAAATAGAAACAGAGCGTCTGACAACGGTTAGCCGCTGCGCAGTGCTGCGTCGTTCGCGGCCAGTTAGGGCACGGTGTCAATGACATAATGCGTGTGATGAAAATTGAAATTGTCAAGTTTCTCAGAAATAAAAAGGCAGTAATCAGTTTTATTTATGTAACACGCAACATTTATATTTTTGTATAACTTGAACTTGTTATTATTGAAGTCACTGAGAATTGAGAAATGAGAAACGTTTAATTTGTGAAAGTTTAGCATGAATAAATGTTACCTTTTGCCTTTGTGTGTTCACATTATTGCAAGCAGTTGATTTAACCTTTAAAATATAAAAACTCCATAATCTTATACACAGTTTACTCTGCTTTCATGTCATAATTTGCCACACCGCCTTTTTTAGCACACAGCGGACTGGAGGAGATCATAGAATCGATTTTGAAACGAGAATTGATTTTGAATTTGAATCGTGACCCTGAGAATCAAAATTGAATCGTGAGATACCGAAAGATTCACACCCAATGTGATCGCCTTTGTTTAAGGCCAGTTGTGCATATCGCCATATTATAGTGGTTTGAATTAGTTCTAGGGCTGTCAAAGTTAACGTGATAATAACGCATTGACACAAAATCATTTTAACGCCACTCTTTTCATTAACCCATTAATGCAATTGATATTTCGGAGGTTGTAGCGGGCTCAGTGTTAAAGCTACAGTGAAGATAATGTCATCATATGAAACTAAAAAACCTAAAGAATCCATCGGTACCAACCATGTCATACTAGCTTCGCGAAGGAGGTTAAATGACGCTCCAAACTTGCGCTACATTTTGGCGAGGAAAAACTGTCAAGGCCATTTTCAAAGGGGTCCCTTGACCTCTGACCTCAAGATATGTGAATGTAAATGGGTTCTCTGGGTACCCACGAGTCTCCCCTTTACAGACATGCCCACTTTATGATAATCACATGCAGTTTGGGGCAAGTCATAGTCAAGTCAGCACACTGACACACTGACAGCTGTTGTTGCCTGTTGGGCTGCAGTTTGCCATGTTATGATTTGAGCATATTTTTTATGCTAAATGCAGAACCTGTGAGGGTTTCTGGACAATATTTGTCATTGTTCTGTGTCGTTAATTGATTTCCAATAATAAATATATACATACATTTGCATAAAGCAAGTATATTTGCCCACTCCCATATTGATAAGAGTAATAAATACTTGACAAATCTCCCTTTAAGGTACATTTTGTACAGATAAAAAATGTGAGATTAATTTGCAATTAATCGCGATTAAATATTTTAATAGATTGACAGCCCTAATTAGTTCCCATTGCTTTCCATGGTTATATTTTTCACCATGAAACAAAGATGGCAATGACATTAAGATTACAAATTGACAGTTACTGTGTGTGGCACAGTTCAAAAAGTCATGTATGTAATATCTTCTTGAGAGTGAACTTAAGGTAATATAACACAGTAAGAGTGGAAACACACTAGTAAGAGCCCAGTACTTGACCCAATTGCAGAGGTTCCCACGGTTCTCACTAGCTGTCTGATAAATGAGAGCACGCTGTGGGAGGTATATTAATCACTAAAGCTCAGTGTTGCTGTAGCAACACCGGGACACAAAATCCTCCTTTTGCTTTTATACTGAGCCCACCTGGCTAGTTTTTACAGGACTAAGGGTCAGTCTTTAGTAACACAAGTCAGAGTGTTTTTTTATTGATACAGTGCTCAAAGGATGAGCGTAGATGTGTGTGTGTGTAAAGTTCAGGCTGTGCCTCAGGTTTGTGAGTTTAAACCTTTTTCTTCTTGTGCACGTACTGGCAAAATCCCTAGTAAGATAAACACCTTCCTTCCTGACAGATACCACACATTTTGCGCCGCACCTACAGTTCTTAAAGTGAGAGAGTTTCCAAGGAGAGATGAGCAGCGCGATAGTGTTTAACAGCTCATTTAGCATTCATGTAAAGGACAGTTTACTCTGAAGTTTAGCTGCTCCAGGGACAGAGCAGAAGCACCCACCCCTGGCTAATACTTTTCCATTTGAGCACAACTCTGCTGGAAGTACGGCGATGTTAACAAGGCAGTTTAACTCCTCGCCACAGAAACTAATCTATGCCCTGATCATCTTTCATGATTCCTTATATGGTTAGGAGTGCTCACATGCTGATCCCAGTCAAAACTGACAACTTCTTGTTGCGGTATAAAACGTTCGCAGCTGTAAAGGCTGATCTAAAAATAACCCTCTCTTTTTTTCTCCTCCACTTGTTTTCTCAAGTCGGAAGACCTCTTACTTTTTTTTTTCAAGGCCTGAGCATGGCCTCGAAGTTGGGAGTTTGCTCAACTTGATCCGCTTTTTTTCATTCCCACTGCTTGCCAATTTTCCTGACAACTGAAGCAGAATTCAGACAGAGAGAGAAAGAGAAAGGGGGTTCGGGGCTGACGCAAAAGCATGACAGTCTGTCTCATCCCTTTGTATTGGTCGTACTCACCCTTTAAGAATCTCCCCCCTCCCTCCTGTACTCACCCCCCCTCAAGCCTTACCAGAACAGGGTTTATCATCTGTGATAAAGTACCCATGGTCTGGGAGGAATCAGCCCTGGATGTTTATTACATTAGGTCAGCGCGTACTAATGGAGAAACTCCTACAGACCATGTCATCGCCACGGGGCAGCAGGGCAGCGGATACAAAACAGTATTACTTCTCTCTCTCTCTCTCTCTGTTCCTCTTTTCTTTTTCACGCAGACAAAAACACTCCCACACCCACACAGGAGAGGTCATACTCGATTAGAAAGCTCATTACAATCTTTAGCATATGCAATTTATTTGACTCTTTTATGTTATGTGAAAATAAACAAACAATTATAAATGTTGCCTCCTGCTCACATACGCTGCTCTGTCAGATTCCATTTATTTGGCAGCAACAGAAAATTAGTTGACAAAATGATTTAAAATGGTAGTCAGTGAATTATGTTGTGTGTTTGTGTGTGTGTGTGTTTGTGTGTGTGACGTGAGGATACACCTGCATATGTGTTATTTGCTACCATAGAGACAGACAAATTGAGTTTTGGCTCACATATTACACAGCTTGCTGTCACACTTAGTTATTTTAATGTTATTTCTAAGCTCTGATTGTAAGATTTCAAAGTTGAAAAGAAAACTACTTCTGGGGAAATACTAGAAAACATATCTGCACTGCTGAAGACTCAACAGCAGATAGAATGATGGTAATATTTTTGCAGTTCGTTGCTAAAATGACGAATTGTGAAATAGAGATAGTTTCTGCTTTGAAGGGACAGTGTGTAGGATTTGGCGACATCTAGTGGTGTGGTTGCAGATTGCAACCAACTGAGTATTCCTCCGCTCACTCCTCCGCTCACTCCTCCGCTCACTCCTCCGCTCACTCCTCCGCTCACTCCTCCGCTCACTCCTCCCTTTCCAAGACTGCGATAACGTGAGCTGCTGAGTGCAAAACCGTGGTAACGCCGTTCGCCTCACTCGGAGGCCATCCATACCATAATAACACTACTTTAGGAGCAACGGAAGTCAGACGGCGGCAGACGGTGCCACGGTTTTACGCTCTGCGGCTCACGTTACCGCAAGCGTGTCGGAGAACTACGATGGCCTTCAGGTAACAAAAAAACGCGAAAGGCTCTCGCGAGAGCCAACACAACGATTCTTAGTTTCAGGTGATTATATACTAATGAAAACATACGTAGTTATGAATATTATATTTCATTTCCAAGTTTGGCAATAACTTAAAGGGTTGGTTCAGAGTTTTTGAAGTGGGGTTATATGTGTAGTCCCGTCTTGTGCGAGGTAAAATGACTGTTTTTGTAAATTGAGTCTGGTCTGGCCTTGAAGACAGTGATATAACAGCTTAAATTACTGTTAGAAAGGTCTGTCTGACGGCGAGGTAAAGCGGCTGTGGACAGGAGCAGCAGAAAAACACATTTAAAAAAAAAAAAATCGATATCAATATAAGTGTACGCTCTATTTAGAATATTTTCACCGCTTTACCTCGCCATCAGACAGCCCTTTGCAACAGGGAACTGAAGCCGTATATCACCGTCTTCGAGACCAGACCAGACTCCTTTCACAAAAACAGTCATTTTACCTCGAGGAACAGAGGAGTTGCCGGTCTATTGCAGCGATCGGTTAGTTTGTTTGTGTTATTGTGTGACTTTCGGATCCGAACTAACGTGGCGTCCACACAGCAGTACATTGCTTAGCTTCCGTGCCGGTACTCCTGTCTGCTTCTCCAAACAGAGAGCATGCAGACCGCCATCTAAGTTACTGTATGTAACGTTCATACACTGACTATAAGGATGTATTTATACTGTACATGTAGCAGCGTCATCATGCAGAAACCTACGTCAGGTCACGTGGGAAAAAGCTTTTAGAAGGGCTTGGGAAAATGGCATTTTGACACTAAAACATACATGCTTTGTTCGGATTTGAATACATAAGGAACGCCACTGTGAAGCTACAGAATGATATAAATACGTAAAAAACGCAAGAATAATGGACCCGCCCTTTAATTCTGCTGTAGACTGATACGCGTTTGCATATAAAGCTGGTTTCTGAGTTTTACTCCGGTACTCTGATGATGACTTTACTTCGGCTCGGTTGTTCAGGTGTCTCAGAAAGCATCAGCTGCTAACTCACCTGAGGCCCACAATTAGCATCGAGCAGCTGTTAAGCTTTCTGCGCCATAACAATTCACACTCTGTGGACACAGACTGTCAGCCTCACAAGATCAGCCACACAGAGCAATAAGCCTGTCGTCTTTCCTCCCCAGTCTCAGTCTTTCACACTTCGTCCTGAATTTGTGAATGCATGCAAAGAGGCAATACACCTCCTACTCTTTATGCTGTATGCTAATTTCCACCCTTCCAAGCCAGATATTAAAGCGACTCTCATTTATATTCATCATCAGTGTGCCATTGGAAGGAAACGGTACTTCATTTTCAACTGCTTGTTGACCCCCCGCCAGTAAGCAGGCAGGCTCTGGTCTATAGGTAACCCCGGCCAGTGCAACATCAATAGCCGTGGTGGCACCGTTAATGAGAGACGCTAGCTGTGTGTGATGTGAATCATAGAGAAGGCTGGAGCGTTCCCATGCTGTTCAAGCCACACTGTGTTTTAATGATTCTTGGGGAAAGTCAGAGAAGGCCTGGGCAGATGGTTTCTCTTGAGGCATTCCCTGTTAGGAGCAACTGTCACAAGTGAAACCGTTTTACCTTAAATTATCTGTCCTGCTCTAATCGTCCCCCAAAATCGTCAACATTATAAAAATGCACAGAATGGCAGATAGGGAGGGAAGATATAAACGCTCCTCTTGCTGAATTCATCTTTAGCCATTATAATATCTGACGTTCTTCTGAGAAATGTGAATCCATTTAGAGAGCAGACAGACTGAGTTAATACATGTTCAGTCCGATCCTGTGGCCGAGCTGTCACCAGGATCTCTACCGCTCGGGGTTAAGACTTGTCCTTTATATTCAGCCTACTTAAAGCTAGTATCTGTATTAATATATTTCAATTAATGCATTGTTATAATATCAATTTAATAGCACAATTTATTGTAGTTTCAGTAGTTTTTTGAGAAACGGCTTTTTGGGTTGCACCCGTACTGGTTGACAATAAAGTCTGCTCAGAATAGCCAGTTTGTTTGTATTCTCTTGCATCAAAATAAGCTACGTGAGCACAGTAATATCACACTTTGCTAGCTGGTGTGTGTCTTTTTTTTCTTTTTCTTTTTTTTTTGTAGTAATGGCTGACTTAAATAAACGGCAAGCTCCCACACAACCTTCCACAACGAGCGAAGCTGAACAATTCAAACATCGTTTTAATTACCTGTCGTCACCGGAGAAGGTGACAAACATAGCACTATGGATTCAAGCTTTAAATGAACATCCTGCTTTATTCACAGTGCATATGTAGTGAGAAAAATAGTACAGTATGTACACATTGATATTCTGGGTGAACATGAATGAATATAAGGGAAAACAAGCACCGATACAGGCATACACTCGTGCATTTACAGCATATTCAGTCACACTCACACAAACTCATACTGACACTTAACAAGGTAATAACATCCAGTGCCACGGTCTTACCTGGATCTCTGAGCAGGATGTATACTGTAGGTGTGCAGTAGCGTTTGTGTGCTTGTGGTGTATAATCATACAGCAGGTATTACTGTGTGAATCAATGTTCACATAAATAAAGGTGTGGAAGTGCCTTCAAAGCAGAGCAGATAAAGGAACAGCAAATGTGTTATGTACTGTATCTGCCAGTGAAAAATCCTTCCTGGAAGCAGCGCAGGTACCCGCTTCAGCGCCTCTCTTCTTCTCCTCCTGTGAAAATGTTGTTTTTCTTTCGAGGGAGCGAAGGTGCATATCTGCACAGAAAGAGAAACATGTTGCTACTGTACCAAAACAAACAGGATAAATCTCACCAGCAGAGGCAGTGGAGCAGAGACAAGCTTGACAACAGCCGCGGGGCCCAGCGACTACTGCACTCTGCCTAATCAAGCAGCCGTTTGAAAACGGTGTCACTTTCATCCCGGCAAGAAGAGGAGGGTGAGAGTAAGGTTTCAGGTGGCATCCCAAGCAATAGGAAGACAAAACGAGAGTAAGATTTCTTACTTTAATTTTTTTTTTTTTTTTTAGAGCAGCCGGTCTTCGGCTGTTGTGCAAAAGGATTTAGAAAAGGAATAAAATACAGGAGTGCGTAGGAAGCAGGGGGGCAGAATGTCTTGCAGAATAACTTTGATTCATAGCTGTGAGCATCTAAGCAACCGCTGATGCCTCGTTTCCACTGCACGGTTCGACTCAACTCTCTACTCACTTTTGGTTCCAGGTCCTTTTCTGTATTTCGTTTTCCCCTGCTGATAGCACCCCCTTAGTGTAGGCGGGATTTTTAGCTGATCGCCATAGCAACGCCGAAACTGCCGTGACATCATCTTCAACGTGACACTCGCTGAATACTTTCATCGGCAACCCAACGGAGGAACGTCTGCACTTCCTCAATTGTATGGCGGAGTGTAAGACGTAGTGAATGGCATAGTGTAAGACGTAGTTTGCGGCGTAGTGTACGGCGTACGGCGGAGTGTTCGTAATGTACAGTGGATTGTACAGATTGTACTTAGTGCACGGCAGAGTGTACGATGGATTGTGCGACAGAGTGTACGTAATGTACAGCAGAGTGTACGGCGGCGTGTACTTAGTGTACGGCGGAGTTTACGGAGGAGTGTATGGAGTGTACGACAGAGTGCCATTCTTAAAATCTGGGTCGATTAAATAAAAAAATTGTGGTCGCTATTGACGGTAGCTTAGCTATTTTGAAAAATGACGGGTTTGTGCAGGATGTCCCGCTCTAGTGACGATTCTCTCGGACCACTCAGCGGTCTGCAGTGTTTTACCCACTTTCTACAGCAGTATCGGCTCAGCTCGCTTGGAACCTCGACCAAGGTGGTACCAAACAAAGTACCAGGTACTACCCCTAACTTTTCCTAACGGAAAACAAAGAGTCGAGTTGAGCCGTGTCGAGGTGTGCCGTGCCGTGCCGTGCCGTGGAAATGCGGCATAAGTGATCCAAAGTGAACACGGGCTGTTTTCCTGTTGTCAGAGCTTTTATTTAGATTTTTTTTTTAATGTTTTCTCCTGAATATGGTTATGTGGGCACTGAATGGCAGTTAATGGAATAGTAACGGTGTCTCTGTCTGACCTTGTAAAGGAAAAACACTTCCCTGAGTAGCTCAGTGAGGATGGACTTGTCCCCCCTGAACCCATCGTATAAAATGTAAGTGGTGAGAAATCAGCAGCAAGTACGGTGTGAAAATTCAAAAGCAAACTTGGGTGGCCAATTATCTTCTAAATTCTGACATTTTTATTTAACAATAGCTTGTAATTATTAACTTTTAGATCAAAGCAGAACTATTTATGAACATAGTCAGACATTCCTTTCTTTGGAGTATCTTCTCTGTAAACATGAAAAAGCGATTAACCTTTCCTTTCAGCCAGACAACACAAATATTCCTGTGTTATTGCAGAACTTGTTTCTCATCCTCAAGGCTACCTAATAATTCATATTAAGACATTTCTGTTAAACATTATACATCTACTGTAACTATTACTATTCTCTGCTATTTACATTAATCAAGTCCTCTCTTTAGACCTTCATTCATGCAAGACATTTATTCCGTCAGTGTTTTCGATGGCAGTGAGGCAGAGAGAGTGAATGACCTTCTACTCTTATTCTCTTTTTTTCCTCTATCCAGTTAAGGGCCTCGTAATTACTGGTCTTAACTGCCACTGCATTTCAATGACTCTCTTTCAAATCAAAATACCTGGAGGTTCAAGGTTAAGAATCTATTATAAATAATTACATTAAAACTCTTTCCAGGAAAAGTGTTCCTCTTGATTTCATTAAAACGGACGAAATTTGTTGAATTTAAACATCCTGATAAGAGTAGAAATGCTGTCAAACTACGTCTACCACCGAATTTTAACAATATATGCTTTATGGTATATCTGTTTTACTTTATGATTAGGGCTGTTAAAGTTAATGCGATAATAACATGTTAACGCAGATTTGTTTTAACGCCACTAATTTCTTTAACGCGTTACCGCATCCTCTTAAAAATCGGACAAGCCGCGGTCGGACCCGGCCGCTATTCGATCTTTTGGAGGTTGTAGCGGGATCAGTTTTAAAGCGAGAGTGAAGATACTGACATCATATGAAACAAGAAAAAACAAGGAATCCATTGGTATCAACCAAAGGAGGTTAAATAACGCTCCAAACTTACGCTAAATTTATGTAAGGAAAAACTGTCATGTCCATTTCCAAAGGGGTCCCTTGACCTCTGACCTCCAGATCAGTGAATGTAAATGGGTTCTCTGGGTACCCACGAGTCTCCCCTTTACAGACATGCCCACTTTATGATAATCACATGCAGTTTGGGGCAAGTCATAGTCAAGTCAGCACACTGACACACTGACAGCTGTTGTTGCCTGTTGGGCTGCAGTTTGCCATGTTATGATTTGAGCATATTTTTTATGCTAAATGCAGAACCTGTGAGGGTTTCTGGACAATATTTGTCATCGTTTTGTATTGTTCATTGATTTCCAGTAATAAATATTTCTATACATTTGCATAAAGCAGCATATTTGCCCACTCCCATGTTGATAAGAGTATTAAATACTTGACAAATCTCCCTTTTTAAGGTACATTTTGAACCGATAAAAAAATTTGGAAAAAAATTTGCAATAAATTCGATTAACAATGGACAGTCATCTGATTAATCGCAATTAAATACTTTATATCGATTGACAGCCCCAGTTATGATTCAACGTTTCCTCATACAACAGTTCGTATGACATCTTACGAAAAGTTCTTCCTCATTTCTCGTGCGTTTTCCTACGAATGTCCAGCAACACGTGACGCACGTGTCAATTTCTGCTCATTACATGCATATAGTCTTTTCAAAATAAACTTCTGTCTTGACAGGAAACAACTTGGTTAGGTTTAGGCAACAAAACTACTGAGTTAGGTTTAGGAAAAGATTGTGGTTTGGGTTAAAATAATATGGAAGTTACGTGACAAATAAATCAATGTTGACTTCTGGTTTCACACGGTTTACGAACACCAGCCTCCTGGGCGAAGGTCCGGTGTTTTATGGACCCACCAACCCACCTCCTTCCTACGTGACGTTTGTCGCTCTTTTATACTTCCTGGTTCACGATTATGTGGATTACATACGAATTGATTTCGTGGGATACAGTATATGCGATTTGTGGAGCATTACTTTTCGTAGATATAGCTACGAGTGGTGTCTGAGAACAGCCTCTACGATTGAGTGTGTTTTTCCTTAGTTTTGCTGTCCAACATATAAAATATCCGCCTAACAAACAACCTCATTCTTTTCCTACTGGGTCGTGCCAGTGTTTCTGTATATGGAAAACATCGAGGGCACAGTACCTCAAACCACATGTTCCTTCAATTCAAAAGAAATCATTGTACGTTTTAAATCAAGATGCCATTCCTCTCTTTATAACATTAGTAACCCAAGTCTCGCATCATAACATAAACCATCAGCTCTGTGAAATGTTTTAAAAAGAGAGCATGCATGCAAACTTTTAGAAAAGAATAACCCCGCTGATATAAAATACAAGGCCAATCTACTCCACAATCTACTCATTTGCTCATAGCTAATTCATTTACTCAAGATGCTATATTATAAGCTATTTTATATTACCGTTTTCTCTCAGAAACAAATTGGGATTTTATTGCCGAACATACTCAAGGTTGAATCAAGTGACGTATGTGTCAGTCACACTGTATATTTTCCCACTTCCTTTTCGCCATGTGTCCTTGTGCTAAATGGAAAGAAAATTACTTTAAACGAGTATTAGCAGTCATCAGCAATCAGCTAGTAAGTAATCCAAAGGAAACACTTGTGTTAGAATAACAGGGACTTTGAGAGAAAGTCTGACATGTGTAAATGAGTTCGCCAAAGCTGAGGACTTAATGGGGGATGTTTATAGGCCCCAGACTCTAGTCTCTGTGGTATCAATTCCTTCATCAGTACACGGAGGCTGAAGGAGAGACCTTTACCGCCTCTCCGGCCAAATCCTTCAATCTCAGCAGGCTTTCCAAGGCAAACGAAACAATGTTCAAATTTAGCCTCTCCTCCCTCCAGCAGGAGAAAGTTGACTTTTCTTCTTTCTCATCGGTGCAAAATGTAGAGTAACAAACTTGCGGTGAAAAAATAAAAATAAGGTTCGTGTGAGGAGATGAAAGAAAAACTTTGGAACATCTGGCAAGCAGACGCTGGCAGGTTAAGGTAAACAGAATGTCCTTTTATGGTAGTTCTCCTACCCTCCACAGAATCAGAGGTATGATGTGGAACACCTTCAAAGGAGCGAGGGGCCAGCACATCTTGTTTCAATTTATCCTCTCACTGGCAGACATGCTCTCTGGCCATAATATACTCCCACAAAGAGGATCCTAGGCATATGCTCGCACAATCGCACATTAATAGTGAGCCGTGCTTAGAAGTGGGCGCATTCTCAGACACAAAAGCTTTTGTTTAAAATATGCATTTCATACCAGACTCGTACTCAGACATTCAGATATTCACATATTTTTAGTGTGTGACCTTCTGCGAAACCAGGGCGGGAGTAGATTAATTAGTTCACGGCCAAGCCCTGAAAACTATCCGCGTGCCAGACCTGCATGTCAGCCTGTACAACATCTGGCAGCGGGCATCTGGTGCCATACATCAAACTAGCTCCTCCGCGTTCCACGCCCCGCACACTGAATGTTGGCCTGATCAAACTAACTTCTAAAACTAACATTTGCTTTACGGAGGGGAAAAGGGGACTGCGAGGTCCAGAGGCAGAACAGGTTCTTGTACCTGTTTTTCAAAGGTCGCTGCCAGTCCAAGAAGCGGAACTTCTTTTTTGGTTTTAGGGGAAACGGTACGGAGGAATGCTTGCTCATCCGTTTTTTGTGTGTGTACGCAACCGCTTCCAACCTCGTAGCCCTCGTACCCCCAACTGCTCACAGCTTTTGATGTGACTCTCTGAAATGTCACGAACCTACGAGCACTGCGACCGCTTAGGAAGCTCTAATGAACAGGATAAAAACACAACCCCTAAATCAATGAGCAGGCAGCAGCAACCCCGTAGCTGTCGCACTGATATCAGAGCGTTTCTGCCCTCCACGCTGAAGCTGCAGGAGAAAAACCGGCTTCCCCTGTGATAATAGGTAGCAGGCTTTAGGCTGTTAAACTGGGTCACTTAGTGGTGCATGTATCTGTGGAGCTCCTCTCCTTCCTCTCTTCTCTCTTCCTCGCTCCTCACCCGACGCCCCCCAGTACTCCTCTCCAGCGCTGCCACCCACGATCCCCCCCCACCCCTGATAACAGTAACTACATTCCTCTCCAGTGATACCACCGAGTGTTACCGCCGTCGGTTATGTAGCACATTGTCTGACTGCCGTGTTTTCACGGTCAAAAAGCAGCACGGCAGGATATACTTTTTAAATAGAGCCGCCTATATCTATCTGCTAAGTGCAGTGGTATTTCGTTATCATGTTTCTTTGAGTTGCGTGTCCCTCGCTCTAGTAATGAGAGAAAGAGATTGTTACCTTTACCACTTCTCCCTCTGTGCATGGTGCCACATACTCAGTGGTGGAGTATAATTGAATGGTTTTGTGAGGGATCAATGAGATTAGGGATTGTGTTTATTCCTCCGTCGCTCTGGATTAGTGGTCCTTTTATATCTGCCTTGAGGAATAGCACATACAGTTACAGTACACACACTCTTAACACAAGCAGACACACCACGGCGGATACACAGATAGACGTGCTGCTGACAGCATAGCGAGATGGTAAGAATGTAACTGTGAAGCTGTAACAAACAGCGAGGTGTTTCTGTTTTAAAGGAATTGCTGTGAATTGAGTCATCTTCATGTTTATGTAAAAACATATATAAATACACCGGTGTTTTTCCTGTGTTATCACGCTTGTGTGTATGTGTGTTGTTAGCCTTCGCTCAATAGCGAAGCAGCTTCAGAGGAGATTGCTGGGGGGGGATTTTTTTTCTCATGGACTGTACTCCAAAAGTGGGGGCAGGCTCAGACGTTTTCTAATGTAGGGAAAAGCCCGCAGGCTTGCCAATATGCCGTTACGCGGGTAAAAGGAGAGTTTGCTATTATTAACCTTGCTATGAGTCCCGTCCTTCTACCAATCCACCAGTAATCCTAATAATCCAAGCTTGCACTCCCATCCCTCTATAATAAGTGCCAGATGCCGATAGTACGGATAAACAGCAAACCTGTGTTTTTATCCAAGAAAAATAAAGCAGAGAGGCCCCAGTGGAATGCACACGCTGTGATGAAAGAATGTGAAAACAGTGGTACACATAAGCAGAGAGAAGCTCTCATCAACCAGAGAGACAATGGACCTCATGCGAAACCACTCATCCGAACAGATTTCGTTTTGGGGTGGCACGTAACAGTGATTTAAGATCATTTGTGGCAATTTTCTCGTACAGTACTTGTAAATTTCATTCACCAAAGAGAAAATTGCAAGTGGTCCAGACTGTAGGAGCCATCTTCTCCACCCCCCGAGGAAAAACACAAGCAATAAGAATCCATCCATGTTTTTCCCATTTATAAATCAGACAGTTGAACTCCTTGAACGTATTCAAAATTAGGGCTGTCAATCAATTAAAATAGTTAATCGCGATTAATCGCAAATGAATTGCACATTTTTTATCTGTTCAAAATGTACCTTTTAAAGGGAGATTTGTCAAG
Source organism: Sebastolobus alascanus (assembly GCA_916701645.2). Classification (NCBI taxonomy): domain Eukaryota; kingdom Metazoa; phylum Chordata; class Actinopteri; order Perciformes; family Sebastidae; genus Sebastolobus; species Sebastolobus alascanus. The sequence continues at coordinate 532,564 of CAKAOJ020000177.1, forward strand.
TATTTAATACTCTCATCAACATGGGAGTGGGCAAATATACTTGCTTTATGCAAATGTATATATATATTTATTATTGGAAATAAATTAACAACACAAAACAATTACAAATATTGTCCAGAAACCCTCACAGGTTCTGCATTTAGCATAAAACAATATGCTCAGATCATAACATGGCAAACTGCAGCCCAACAGGCAGCAACAGCTGTCAGTGTGTCAGTGTGCTGACTTCACTATGACTTGCCCCAAACTGCGTGTGATTATCATAAAGTGGGCATGTCTGTAAAGGGGAGGCTCGTGGGTACCCATAGAACCCATTTACATTCACATATCTTGAGGTCAGAGGTCAAGGGACCCCCTTGAAATTGGCCATGCCAGTTTTTCCTCGCAAAAATGTAGTATAAGTTTGGAGCGTTATTTAATCTCTTATCCGACAAGCTAGTATGACATGGTTGGTACCGATGGATTCCTTAGGTTTTCTAGTATATATGATACCAGTATCTTCACTCTAACATTAAAACCGAGCCCGCTACAACCTAAAAATCACAAATTGCGTTAATGCGTTAAAGAAATTAGTGGCGCTAAAAGTAATTTATTAGTTATTATCGCGTCAACTTTGACAGCCCTACTTCAAATATATATCAAAATACGTTTTGAAGGGCAAAAAAGAAAACAGACAAGCACATACAGCGATGTTCTGTGCATTTCTGACAGTTGAAAGGAATTGCTTTTGGGCTGCTGTATAACATCGTGTGTTATACATCCACACCCAAAGCTCTGTGCGCCTCACAGAGCGCAGCGGAGCATTGTTCAGACTGATCTCCTCGGGTCTTTTTGGGCTGCACAGATTGCTTCCACCATTCCTCGAAGGCAGGACAGTGGTGCTGGAAGTCCAGAAGAGATCATGAGCAGGGGGGGGTTACTATATAAGGGATTTATCTGTTCTGATAACCCACCAAGAGCCAGTGAATCATCACGCCACCCATGCACAACTCCCAGTAGATGATGAAGAGAGGTAGTGCTTGAATACCAAGGCAAAGTAATTATGTCACTTTTGATTGGGGCAACAATGAAAGATAGCGGCAGGGAATAAAGAGGGAAATGTAACGTCGGGCGCTTTTGGAAGGGACCTACAACCAGGTGACGCCATTCAAGTCAGCAGGCTAATTACAAGCAATTCTCCGAACTATAACCATAGTGATCGTCTCAATAAGTGTTTCTGATCAGTTTCTTTTGTCACTTCTGACGCTGATTCATTTTCATTGGTAGGATGAGTCTGCCTGACCCAGTTGTAGGAATGCTTTGTTTCCCTTTTCCTTTCAGCTGAACAATACGCTGCCCTTGACTAATACTCCCGCACAATACCTCGCCTTGAAGGCTTTCACATGGTCCTTGCACGGGAACTATTCACAGCTGTATTGGTATCCATGAGACACACCAACAATAAGTCGCAGCAGCTTTTCATCCTTTAGGAATTCAAGGTTCAACTGTGCTTAAGTAGAAATGTGCCTATTTTGTTTTGTTTTTTTAGCTGTAGTTCAATATGAAGAGATTAGCATAAGAAAACGTTTTTTTCCAGCGATGATATTTAAAAAATGACGACTTTCATAGTAATGATGAAGAGGGTGATAATGATGATGTCGAGAGAGATTAAATGGAGACACCATAATAGTCCCGTCGCTTTCCTTGTGGTAAATGTATCTCCCGTGTTTAAGCAGTAACTTTGTTCACCACCTCCCAGCCTATCAGCACTCATTCGTTTGGAGACAGGAAAATAAGAGCACCAATACCAAGGAGGAATCGATCACAGTAATGGTTTTCCCCTGTGGAGAGGGAATCCGGGGCAGGTGACATCCCTACCCCCCCCCATCATCCACAGCACAGCACTCCATCACCTCCGTCAGCCTGAACCGCAGACTCCTCATCCTATCCAATCTAGTGCTCCTCTACCTTATCTCCCCAACCAATCGCTTTGCTCCTGCTCCTGTCCCCTCAGCCAATTTAAATTCCGGAGCCTCACTTTAACCAGTCAAAGTCCTTTGCCCTTTTATCATCCCAACCGGTCAAATTAATAGCCACTACCTTTTACTCATAACATCAGAGGGATGGGCGAGGCGAGGGGGGGGACAAAGACGTGCTTCCCGCTGCTTCGCTTTGATACCGTTATGCAAACTAGCTACACCACTTGACTTTGTGTCAGTTGCAGAGTGTCAAAAAATGTGAAAAATCGTTTTATCTCCGTAGACCTAAGCTTCACATTGTGTTCATTAAAACTCTAATTGGTTGTTCGTCCCTTTTTTTCACACATGCCCGATGCTGCTCATTCGTGCTAACAAGCTGAAATTAACTAAATAAGAATTCATAAGCGGCTGCACAATCAAGTTGAATTTGTTCCTTTCTGTCAGATAAAGGATTTTATAATAAGCGAGATAGTCATTGTGTGATTATATTCTTGATATTTTGCAATCAAGTAACTAAGATAAAACACAAGGAAATTAAAACGTGTTTTTCTCCCGTGCCATTTTCACCTCAGCACTCTCTCTCTTAGAAGCACAAAACATCCAAACTCTCACGCTGCACATTTGAATCTTTTTATTCAGTGTCAAACTCTGAGGCAAAAGTGTTTTTTTTTTCCCCAAGACTGAAAATAAAGAAGTGTTGTGTTAGGGGGATGACGGTGAGGATGACTTGTTCACATGGTGTCTCCAAAGCCAGCACTGGCCCTGATGTCTCATCCTTCTATTCAAGCTGAATAATGGTGGCCCCCCATTAGGCAGAGATGTGTAATTGCATGAGTCAGCCACGCTAAACAGCTTCTTTTTGTGAGTCTGCACGTCACACTGCTGAATACAGGACATGGGCAGTCTGCCAGCTCCAACTCCAAAGTCCTGATTTTCTTCATCCGGTGTGTGTGTGTGTCCGTAATTGTGCGTATATGTGCTCATTTCATGCCCATTTCTTATTTATTGATTTCTTTGTCTCATTATTTGTCTATTTGTCTTCAGTCCATTACAGCATTATTGCCATGATTGCCCTTTGGAATAAATCACGCAGAAGGCTGCTCAGCAGTCAACCCACATACTGTACAATGAGGAATATCCCCGACACATAATGGCTAAATTGTGATGGTTTATTAACGCAATAAAGATAATTGTTATCGGTAATTGACCAAATGGATACAACTAAATAGGTTCAAATAGCTCCGCAAAGACTGGAGGCATGCTAAGATTATTTCAGTAAGCAGCAGTTTGAGTGACTTTTCAATGGGAAAACAAATGAGCTCATTTGTACTTGAAAGCCTCTCTCCGATATTACAAATTGCCTGAGTAAAAATAGCACTTATTCATGCATTTACCCCTCACCGAGAGGCGGTATACTTTCACAAACCTTTCCCAAACAGCCTGGTGGGAAAGTGGATGTGCTGCATATAGTTGTTTTCCAATTTAAATGATTTTGCATTTAATTTTAATACAATGTAATCAGCCAGCATATAGTGGAAACAATTAGTAGGACTATCATTAGCAGCTTGTATACAGTCGTGAAATTTTGCATCGCACATCATATTATGCACCATTAAATCAGATCTTTGCTGAGCATCATTACAGCATATTTGTCGGTTTTTGTTTTTTTCTCCAAACAAAACTCTAAGGACCAAAAGTTACTCTTCACTTTCTTGAGAATGTTTTTTTTCTACCATTATTAATCACAAGTGAACTAAAGAAGTAGCCTGCACACCTGCCCGGGGGGGGGCTCGGTAGCTCCCCACCGATCTGACAGATGCACTCACCAAAGTGGGTTCAAACACGGTCAACATTAATATTCTCTTTCAACATATCTTGTAGTCCTCAGTATATCATGTTACGTAATTGTCTGTCTCTACCGTCAGCAGGTTATAAAATGGGTCATTTTTTAGGAACCCAGACAGTCATTGAGAGACAGCGAGGAAAAAAAAAAAAAAAAGAGACGGCCATGTGCAGCCATTACCCCCTAATACACCAAATCACTTTCTCCTGTGATGTTCTGTTATCACCTCCCTCTCCGCCCCCCCCACAGTAATGTGCTGAATGCCACCATTACACCATAACCCTCCACCAGTCAACCCTCACAGCGAGGACCGGTCTGACATGCAGTTGGGAAACGACAGTCCCTCAGCCCAAATAAAAAAAAAACATTTCTCTGTTGTTGCTTATGAATTATTAATGTGACAGCGTTCCTCTGATTTTTTTTTTCTTGTTTCTCTCCTTTTTGGGGCATAATTAAAATCTCAGGAGCCCTCCGACTGTGCTGGGGATTAATCTCCCGTGGCACATCTCCATCTGCAGCCTGGATCATCAGCCATCCCTTCCTGCATCAGCCTCCAGCTGTGAGACTGTCTACCCAACCCGGGCCTACAGCACGCCGTGCAGCGGCGGAGCGGGAGAAGAGAGAGAGCGGAACGAGAGAGAGCGACAGAAAGAAGGAGGTTGTGTGTGTTTGAGGGTGGTGGTGGTGGTTAGAGGGGGGGGGGGATGTTAAGAGCAGCAATAAATCTTAATATTTCACATCAATTTTAGTTTGCAGAGCTGATTTGAGCCTCATTTTCTCCCAAATGGCCTTCTCCACTGAGATGTGATTGATACTAATGGCTTCTACAGCGGTTACATTTAGGGAGGGTGAGAGTCTTTTTTTTATTGGTGCAGACAGTTGTTAGTGTGGCACCAAGTAAGATTGTAAATTTGTCTCTCTTTCATATAATGTGACTCTTGAGGGTGGTTAGGCTGAGAGCTTTTGATTCACGACCGCTGTCCGTCTTCGTTTGCTCTGTGGACGTCCAATAGTTAATGAGATGAGTCATTTCTGAAATGTCACGAACAGACACAGAATTTAGCTAATTTTGCTCGTGCGTTAATTGTTTGACAGGTTGGCCGAAATACAGTCATTTAAAATAAAGACATTTTGTTATTCTCATGGAATAGATTTCAATGTTTTCACAAACATATTGTACTGTAAACATTTGAGACGAGAAATAGGCATTACAGTAACAGATTATTGATTCGTATTTGATCAGCGCTGCCTAGTTTGACCGTATGATCGGCGTTTGCGAGTGATTTACAGCTGCCTCCGTTGAATGAACAGCCGACAGGAACGCTCTCTCTCTGAAATGACCTGTGATTGGCCAAAGTCTCCCGTCACAGGCTAGATTATTTAAAGCCTAAAAAACAGAGCCACGAGGAGGTGCAGAAGTCTAGTTATCTCTCAGAACACTTGAATTACAATATGCTGAAAGGTTATTATGGAATTTTTGCCCAATGATGCCAAAAATATTCTGCCTATTGCAAGTTTAATAAAACTCACCAAAACCGTCCTTGTTAGCCTTTCCAACAATCACCAACTCTGGTTTGGACGAAATAAACCCTTATTTCACTGAGTTAGATGTGAAAATATGCCGGCTCCACATGCTGCTTCCCCCGCTGTCTCTCTCTCTCTCTCTCTCTCAGCGGCTGAGCGGCTCTCATTCTTCGGAGGCGAACCATTAAATTAGCAAAATAAAATGACTAACATCGCCCAAATTATCGCCAAAAAACCCCAAAAAAACCCCAAAAAACGGCGATGTTCTCAGCCAATCACCAATATATTCATCTAATCGCCTGACTCTAGTACAGACTGAGTTCTCAAGTTTGATCTGCAACCAAACAGCATACCCAAAATGAGGAATGCAATATGACAGCAGTCGGTCCCACAGACCCGTGGGTTTATAACTCTCTCAGGCTTAGAGTTGGAAACTGTCCCATCAACTAAACAGCCGAGTATTTGGCTGCCTCACAGTCCAGGAGATTTAACGGGCCCTGGGTTCCAGCATGCAAGATATGGTTGATCCAATTTAGGCCATGCTCAATCAACCTAATTCTACCGGGGACACGGAGGCTGCGTACTGCAGTGTGTGCAAGAACGGATTGCTCAACAAAGCAGCTTTTAAAGGTCATGTTTTCGCTGCCTCCGTGTCTACAAGATCCTTATAGAGGGCACCGTTTGCAAACAGTGTATGTAAATTCATCACAAACCTCCGACTCAACAGTGATTTATGCCGTGAACCTGAGGGGCCTCAGATTTGGCTCAGAATCGGAGTGCAAAATGCAGCGTGGCCTCTCTAAGGCCCCGTTTGTAGTATCTGCACTCTCAGAAGTTGAGAGATCTCTTAACATTACACCGACATTACAAGCATCTGAAATGTTTTCGGAGCGATCGAGTACAACCTGCAGACTCTTGTCTCACTGTTTACTCTTGCTTCCTTTTTGTTGTAGACGCACAGTAATTACTCGCTAACACTGTAACTTGTAACAATTGTATGCACGTGTGCACGTGAACAAGGTTTTGCTACTCCTTCTCAATTGCCTCGTCTTTCTCATGGGGTGCACGGTGTCATGCTTTTGCTTCTGCCGTACAAGGAGCCAATTATATTGTCAGCATGGGACCTCCGCTTGACATCGCATGTCCTGATGGTATAATGAAATAAAAGAGGTTTCGCACACGTGCTCCCACTGTGTCCTTGACGTACGAGAATGTCTACTTTGCAATTTCTGTAATTTGGGTGAGAGGTACATTTTCAAAGATAGCACGGTGTTGAGCGTTCTCCACGGGGGAAAGGCAACCCCGTCTTCCATATGACACTTTTAAAGGAAACGGATCATGTTACAATGGGGTATTCTACATTTTGAAACTTGCTTTTGGGTTTTCCTGAATACACAGTTAAAGCTCAATTAGGATATATTTTGTTATATTAAAGGGTAACTTCAGTATTTGTCAACCTGGACCCTATTTTCCCAAGTGACTAATGGGGACAGCATTTTTTTTTGGTCCAGTATTGAAGGATAACGCTGTAACCGACAGCCGCGAAACGAGCTGCGAGGGCAAGTGAGCACCGTCATTGTAACATTACATTCACTAAAAGTGCTTGTTTTTGCCACTGACAGGCTCAGATTGTTAAATGTCTGACAACATAATGGAAAGGACCCTACAGAGAAACAAAACTTTTTCTTTACCTTTCCCTTGATCCGGTCTGTTTGTTGTTTTGTCCAAGTCCCGCTCAAGGAGAAGTCTCGTTGTGAAATCTGAATATCCGTATACCCCTTCTCAAATAAATACGGACGGCCATCTAGGGATGTGCAGAGGATGTTAGAGGGGCAGGGGCCCAAATTCATAAAACTAATTTCATATAAGTATTTAAAACAAACCCATGACCAAGAGAGTAGGTTTCATTTTAACACACATGATTCGAGGGTCTGGGCTTCCTCCCCCAGGAAAATTAGAGCATCAAACACTTCATTTCCTGCATTCTGATGATTTTTTTATGCGCTAATTTGTGCCTTTTTGGCATCAGTTCATGATGGAAATGTCTTTATTTATGTAAAGGAAAACACAAAAATCAGGCGCCAGATGACAATTTAAAATATAAATATATGATGGAATAAAATGCAGGCTGGCATTCTGTATTGCTTTCAAATATTTATGTTATCCCTGTTGAGTCAACACACATGTAGGCATGATTTACTCTTCCCTCCTCCTTTGTGTCTTTTGTTTGGGGAAGTAACCTTTTTTAAATGTGCATGTAGCATTTATTTACATCAATGATACATCAATTCAATGACAGTGAAAATCTTTTAGATAACACTATACGTTTTCTGCCCGGCTGGCACTCACGATTCCACCATGGATGTATTCCACTATTCCACCGTTGTCTTCAGGCAAAGCGTCACCTCGCCAGATTTCAGAACTAGACTTCTCCTTGAACAAGACTCTTTCCATAATGTCAGACACTTATAATATTCTTATAGTATTCTACAAACAATGTACAGCTTTATTCTGCACTTTAGTCTATTTAAAAAAAAAAAAAAAAAGTCTCTACCTCAGTTCTTATCCCGCATTATATTCCATATTTGACATTTCTTAATCCCCTGGTCTCTACTGTATATCTCCTATATTTCATTATCCAGCAATATATAACTTTTTGCACTACATTCACATTTTCAATAGTCCTGTATCTCAGTTGTTACCTTGCACTTTATTCATTTTTAACAGTTTTCTTCATCTCCTGGTATTTTTATATCTGGTATATTGTTTATACTTTGTACTTTGTACTACTAACTTGTGCCTTTTTACTAATATGTTTGCACTATGGAACTGTGATGCTGGAAACTTGAATTTCCCTCGGGATCAATAAAGTTACTATCTGTCTATCTAATAACAATCAGGGCTTGTCATGGCAAAAACAAGCACTTTTAATGAATGAAAATGATGGTGCAGCTTGCCCCAATATGATTATATTGCAGAATGTGAACAGCTGCCGTCTACAGCTCTCTCCCTCAATACTGGACCAATTTCAGAAATTGGCATCCCTATTGTTCAGTTAGACACAAAAACATGGGAAATAGGGTCAAGGTTGAAACATAAAGTTACTCTCTAACTTTGAATCAAAATAATCGCTGTAATGTGAGAGTAATACTAATACTAGTGATCCCACAGACAATGAAAGGATGATTACAGTTAATGTAAACATGGATCTTATTTTAGTTTTGTTCATCATTCCTATTGTTAATAACAACCATGTAGCCTATAAGTGAATTACTTAGATCTGGAAACGTGGCAACATTGCTAAAATGAAGTTTGGTATAATTATTTGGAAGAGTGAACGAAGGTGGAAATCAAAATTATTATCCTATTATAAACATCCATCATCGTTTACAGATCGTTTACAACGTTTTCAGATAAATGTTACACACTGGTCCTTTAATGCATGTTGTGTGCACGCAGCTTTCCTGTGCAGTGAGGGATTTTTACCGACATTCTCAGAACACCCACTTTCTGTTTTATATCCAGACAAGTGGTTTTGATAATCTAAAAGTTTTAGGCATGTTTACAACCTGTTACACCTCTGTGTTCCCACATAGCAGCAGTTACTGCAATGTAAGTTGTAATAAACCAGAATTGATCTTTAGCTTTTAGCTGCTTCATGTTCATTGTTCTGGTTCACTGTTCCATGTGACCTTACATGTTACTGGCTGTGAAGAACCTCTGCGCATTTTCAATTGTAAGAGATTAAAAAAGAAGTTGCTGTTCCTCACATACCAGAATGCATTAGCATAGTTGTACTAAAGACTGTTTAATTTGATATGGTATAGTGATATATTTTAGAGCTGTAGTGTTTGGTTGGATAATACACTAATTTATTGCTAATTGATTAATTGTTTGTCATTTATCAAGCAAAACTGCCATACAGTCTGTGGTTCCAGCTTGTCTTGCTGCTTGTCTCAGTTTTATAGCCTTGTAAACTGAATATCTTGGAGAAAATCATTGGACATTTTATAGTCCAAACAATTAATCGAGTTATCGGGAAAAATAATCCATAATAAAAAATAAGAATTGTTGCAGACCCAGTTTATTTACAGACGCAGTGTTGGATTGCAGCCTGATATTTTTTCACACACAAAAAAAGAAATTGAAGTACAGTGTTTAGGAAAAAGAACCATTTGTGGCTCTTTGAGAGCGAGTGAGACAACACGGAGGAAAGGTCGACATGGAAACTGTCGCCTGTAATCGGCGGCGATGAGGAGAATTTTACTGACTGTTGGAAGTCGTCAAGTCTAACATGCAAACTTTTACAGCAGTCAGGAATGTTTGCTGTAAATGCTCAACATGCTGCAATAAAATGTGCCAAGCGGTGCTTGATGCTGGGGTTTAAAAGAGGCTCGTTATAATGAGATCTCCCACCAACAAACAGATGTGGTGAACCAGCATTCTGTGAAGTTAACATCTGTAGATAATTGGATGGTGTAGCTATTGTGGAAAACACGTTGTGGGCCCCTGTTTCTCAGTGAGAAGTCATTATCAGTGTTTATGTTAATGGCTTTGCCATACCAAGGCTGCATGTGTTCCTGGACTGAAGAGGGTTTGGCTGACTGTTTCTGCTTTCCACTTCTTGGTCACGGATGCACCGCCTCTCTGATTTTCAGAAGTCTTGAATATCTGAACAGTCTGTTGTGAATTTCCAAACTTAGTGCTGTACTTTACAGAGACCGAGGCTCGGCTCACTTAATGATTTGGCACTTGTCACCTGTGGGTTAAACTCACATTAATCTTGCCGTGTGCCTGCCGCTAGGTTCAATACTAAAACTCCTTTTCAAATCAACCTATGCCAAATACGTGTTATTAGTAAAACGAAGGTCTTGATGAGCAGTAACTTTTTGTTTGCTTGCAAAGAGAGCTACATGTTTCTGACAATATAATATGGCTGGGCGGTGTATCGATTTTTTTTGAGGTAGATCATATATTTTCAAACGAGGTATAGGATGACACAATACCATTTATATCGATATAATTTAATGTTGCGTTACATAACGTTTCCTCCGTAAAGCCATGCTACTGTATGCATCTCCGACCCCGCACCCTCCCCCCTCTGTGTCTACGCGTACGTCTGCGCACAAACCCCCCCCCCCCCTTGCTGCTGCAGCAAAGCGGGGGCCGCCAGCCTTATAAACACAAAGGTATGTCACTGAGACTGAGGCCCAATCCCAATGTCCACGTTCACAGACTCACAGACTCTGAGGCGCGTTCCGGTAAAGTCCGCGAGGGTTCAGGGCTTTCCCTCTGTCAAATCGTCCAAATTGTCAAAAGTCCTTGATGGCTCTCTCGCAGACATTTAGTGCCCTTTATGAACACTTTCCGTAAGTCCGCATTTCTGCAGACTTTGCCTGAGGGAATTACCCACAATTCATAGCATTGTGACGTTGAACACAGGGTTACCAAGGTTACCGAGGGGAAAAAAAAGGTAAACAAAGAGGACGGCACATGGGTGTTTAAATTTTACACAAACATTAACATTACGGATTTAAGATGGTAGATAAAAAACGATGAATGAAATCAGAGGGAATGCAAGCAGTAGACTGTATTACACACCTGCTTTATTCATCAACCAGTTCTTTTAATTTTGCTTAGTGAAGTTTGACAAAAACAATTAAATTGATGTTTTGACAGTTGCCTCTTGTCTCGTGAGGCAAGAGCCTGGAAGACATTCAAATCAGGCAGTAAAAACGTGAAATAAAAACCCACAATTGGCATCGTCGAGGTATCGTGATATGTCGCAGCAAAGTGCTGTCCCATTCACATTTATACCATTTCAAGCCACTGCAGCCTCTCACACTCGACCATTTACCAGGTGACATCAGTGCAGTCCCTGAGGGTTCAGGAGGGTTCAGGGTTTAAGTCCTTAGGGGGGACATTGGGATCGGGTCTGACTGAGTGATAACATTACACCATCGGCCGTTGCTCTTTCAAAATGAATCGGCGCGACAGTTGTTTCCGCTGGTAACGTCGCCTCCGCGATCAATCAGCTGATCCACTTCCTCAATGCATACACAGATATTTTTTTCTGTAGGTCTATAAAATGTATATTTTCCTGTATATGTGTTTCAAACATGATCAAATCTTGTAATTGTAGGGTGTTGACACAGTTTAATGCATAAGTTTTAGTGTGGGTGTAGCCGTGTGGTGGATGCGCTCAGAGCAGACAGATGTTGGTGATCGGAGCAGAGGAGAAATTAGCAGTAAATGTACATTGTGGTTTCAGTTTGTATGTGAATAAACATTGCAGCTCCTCAAGACCAACATTTGAGGCTGTGGGCAGGTTCATAATTGTCAGGAGATGTAACCTACTGTAGACCTGGTCTGTTTACAAAGTAACATTAATTACACAATAACACTTTAGATGAGTAGTCCAGAACAACAAATTGATTAATTTATTGAATTAAAACGGTCCTCAATTATTTGTCTCAAACATAGATTAACCATGTCTTATGATATGATAACTGTTTCCACGGCAGATTACGCAGGTCGCCTCTCACCTATATGACAAGCAATTAAAGATATAGCGGTCTGAATATGGATTAATTTTTGCTAAACATGCGTAATTGGAATTTTATGTTAACCTGTTTTATTTTAGTTGGGATGTCGATATCGGGCAATGTGATTTGAGGAGATCTTGGCCTGTGTTTTGTGCTCTATTACGTTTCGTATGAGATCGTGTTTTTTTGGTGTGTATCAAAGGACATTGTGTGCCTTTTTGTCTCAACTATAAGATTCAAACTTATTAGAAGTGACGGACATGGATGGACATGATTGGAAAATAAACGCCATGTTATAAAGTATTGGAAAACTGTATATCGTTTGTTCGGAGCACACGTCTAAACACTCACCAATCAGCAGCCAGTAGCGGCTAAAAGTATAGGAGGTTAGTCACTACAACTAGAGATGCACCAATCCGACTTTTTCAATACCGATAGCGATACCTGGGCTTTTTGGTATTGACCGATGCCGAGTACCGATCCGATACCAGTGTTTAATTAATAAGCTGTATGCCTCACTGTGTGGAAGTGACTGCATCAGGTTTGACTTAAACATTGCTTTCCAACTTTGTAAAACAAAATATAACAAATAAATACATAGATACAATTTTACTGAATTGTGTTAAAATAATAAATAATACACCAGCAACTTGGTAAAAAATCTATACAAAATTAACAGGAATTACAATTCAAGTGTAAACCTTTTAATGCAGAAAAAAATTGGTCAAAACTTAAGAAATCCAGTATATAATGTATATTATATATAAACATAGAATTGTGAATCTAGTAGATCGGCCCCATTGTAAACCGATATCCGATCCAGTTATTTGGGTCAGTATCGGCCCGATATCTGATCCGGTAATGGTATCCGTGCATCCCTAAATATAACTAAGAATATCATGAAGTATTTGGGTTTCAGGGTCTCTTCTGTGAGGAACTGCCTGATGAAACATGGATGATTTGGTTGGATAAAGTGTTCCTTTTACATACCCTCAGATGCCCTGCTCCTATTTAGTATTCTCTGAAAACTGTTGAATAATTTGAAACCTACTCTGAATGAAGATGTGCTGTCTGTGTCTGTGTGTCCCCGCTGCAGGTTCGTACTTGATTGCAATTTCATCACATTTGATATTCACATTCAGTCTTGAGGCAAATTCAATACATCATTTATACATTTCAGAGAATAAGCATATCCAAGGACAAGACATGGGAAATGCATCATGATGTGCAATTGAAAATGTTTGTGTTTACTGAGCTTTGGACAGAGGTAATTTAATGTCTTAAGCATTGAAAATGACTTGAGGGTTGGCTACCGTTGTTTTTAGTTTCCTTCTCAATACAAGGGGCTCAACCCTCCAGTCAGTCAGCTCCTTATAATTTAGGTATAAAGCTTGCAGACAGGTTTGATCACTACATTTACTGCTTGACTAAATGTTAAAATAGGCGAGATGTGATCCACTGTAAGTGATTTGAGCTTGATATGTTGACTGGTGCCTGATATGCCTCCAGCATCTCAGAAACCCTGTGACCACAAGCACCCTTGGGATTGTCATGCATTATGCTTCTAGTTTACAGAGAAACATCCAGTCGGCAGCAGTCCCGCTTTGTTGTAACAGAAGTCAGAGGAGAACGGCAAGAGCCATTCAGGCTAAATGTAGGCCGCAAGTAAACAGCAGACCGCAGCTGAATGCAACAGAGTTGTTCAGAGGTCTTGACAGAGTGGATACTATTTTTCGGATAATGTGCTATGCCATGAAAAAGGTATCATTTAAACATAGGTCCAGAACCTAACAGACTTTTGTTAAGTCCCATGTAGAGATGTCACAATACCAGAAATTTAGTAGTCGATACCAGTACCAGTGAAATTCCACGATTTTCTATACCCAATTCGATGAAAAAACAATAATCACTTAGCTTGTGTAAGGAGGTTAAACGGCTCACAATTCCCTCTCTAATATCTATTTTATACTGCTGTGAAAACATCTCCTTCAAACAACTGTATTTATTCAGGTTTCTCGCCAAAAACTAAAGATTACATTTGAACACATCATGATACCATTATAATTTACCTTCGCATAATACTAGTAAATACTTTTACTGAATAGAGCTTGAACGCATAATAATGTAAATCAATGGCACCTCCCATTAACGTTAGCTGTTAGCTCCGTGCAGAACTGTGCTGCTTATCGGCTGCTAAGTGCTGATGCTAATTAGCTGTCGTCCTGCTGATTTCAACACTGATTTGTTGTTCAAAATGTAGCATTATCAGGGAAAAAATGGGGTGCGACGATAGTGAATTTACTGCGTCATTACGTTGTTAGTCTCGAGCCCCTGATTTTTGCGTTGCTGGAAATTTTTTTATAAATAATGCCTGACAACGACTGATATATTTGACTTCAGGACATCTCTGACTAAATACATGCTGAAAATCAAACATTTTAATGTATTCATTTAGATATTTTTCAAATTAAATATCCCTAGAAGTGTATGATTCAACTTTTTCCCATGGTCTAGTGTTAAAAAAGTTAACAAAAGGGATACTTAAAAAGCACAATACATATCGAATCGGCACCCAAGCATCGTGATAGTATTGAATTGGGAGACAGGTGAACCGTCCCAGCCGTTTTGTAGAGAAAGGCGGGTCCTAATAAGCCTTACATAAGAATACCATTTTGAAATGAACCTCTTACCGATAGACATATTTCAATTTGTGCTACCCATCGAAGCAACTGGCCAGTTAAATTGAAACGGGAACAGGAGATTCCGACCTTAAGAGGAGATTCATCACAGCCAGTGTACATGAGTATGTCTAATACTCTGGGATCTAGGCGTATGTTTGATTTAATATAATATAGTGTTAAACGAGACAAGCCTTTAACCGCATCCAGGTGGTGCACTTGGAAATATATATAGGGGCAATTAATGGATTCATGATAAAATAATATAATACAAACAAATAACACCAAAATACTACATTTTTCATCTCCAACACCTAGCATGTCTACAAAGGAAATTACTAAAAAGAAGTTGCCAGTGACAAATTATATTACTCAGTTGCACTTCAATGTCACAAGTGACAAAACTTGATGAAAGAAATCTATGAAAGACGTAGCGTTTGCGTCACTATTCATTAGTGTGCTACACATCCAGCACGTTCTCTGGCACATCAGAGACAGGCTCATGTTCAGGTGATAAGATGTGTTTTGGCTACGTTTCAAGTCAAATGTTTTACTGCTCTGACATCCTTTTTATTACTTTTTGAGTAGAGGTGATATTGAGTTGGCCCGGCAGGTTCAGACACGCGGCAAGATAACAAATTGATCATGAATTAATAAGGTCACTACTAATCAAAAAGTCCCATGCTTGGGTCTGAATGTATTAGCAGGATCAGACAACATGTGTTCAGAATCAGAAGAGTTATTAGCGAAGGCTCCCGACGCAGAGGAACGAATACCAGACAGACTGCAGGTCAGAAGGTCAAAGGTTAAGTAGGAGAAAGACCAGATACAATTGATTACTTTCTTTTATTATTGTTTACTCAAATAAATCAGTCTGTGGGGTTTCTGAAGCACACATTCTCATCTATATCTGTCTACATAGATAGTCATAGATTTGTATTAGGGCCGTCAATCGATTAAAATATTTAATCACGATTAATCACGATTAATCACGATTAATCACGATTAAATCACGACCTATTTTCATTCATATCTTGAGGTCAGAGGTCAGAGGTCAAGGGACCCCTTTGAAAATGGATGAGATTTTTTCCTCGCCAAAATTTAGCACAAGTTCGGAGCGTTATTTAGCCTTCGTGGCGACAATCTAGTATGACATTTCATTAGTTTTGTATGATGCCAGTATCTTCACTCTAGCTTTAAAACTGAGCCAGCTACGAGCTAAAAATTGCAAGTTGCATTAATGCGTTAACGTGTTATTATCACGTTAACTTTGACAGGCCTAATATATATATATAGAGAGATTCATAGTCAGATATTCAGTATAATATACTGTAGTAAAAGTCTGCCTGGTGCCTCAAGAAGACCTACAGTGTTGTTAGAAATTGATATTAGGACATACCACTGCGTTTTCATTAACAGATTGGAATGAATTATGTTTCCACCTGCAGTAACACCCGTGAAGCTCTCACTATTTTCTAAACAGGCAAATTATTTATCCATCTCAACATAACTGATATTGATTGAAGTAGCTGAAGAAATCTTTTGTACAGGCAATGGAGTGTTATGGCATGTAATTATCTCCCACTGTCTTATGCTGATAAGGAAAAAAAAATACGCTGTGTCTAAAAAATGTTAATCCGGGTATTAGACAAAAGGGAAGATGCATGTCTGGGAATTAGTTTTCAAATGCTTTCATTAGAGCCCTGCGATTGAAATATCTTCTTTGGCTGAAAAAGTTTTGCAAGGCTTTCTCTTTACTTTAACAACCGGCAGTGTTTGTACTGTACAGTAAATGCATAGTGGCTGAAAATTGTTTAGACTGCAAATGGAGAGCGCAGCTTTTTATATAAACAGACCTTGGTGATTGCCATCATTGGAATATCTGAGGAAATGTGTCTCTTATCTGTGAAAGCTTTTAAGCTATTGTCGAAATGCAGAATTTAATGGTCAAATGGAGCTGGAAGCAGTAATCCACAGATTTACATTTTTCAAAATAAAGCCTTAACACAGCTTTTGTGCTATCACTGTTAATCATTTTTACAGTAATTTGAAGAATCTGAATGAGGCAACACAAAGTGCTTCTCCTGACAAAGAAATAAAACACTGACTAACATAAAGCACAGGCAAGCGCTCACCAGGCAGGAACTCAATGCTATTTCACTCAAAGCCATTTAATTCCCTCTCTATGCAGTGTTCCCTGTAAGCAAAGGAAAATATATATGAATGTTTGTGTATATTTTTGCAAAATGAGCATTTTTCGAAAAGTAAGAGAGAGGCTACACATATAGTTGTTGGATTAAAATCTTGATAGGCATTCTCCACTGAAGACATTTTGACATGGATCGATTTAGCTGCTCCAGTTTCAGGGTTATAACGGAGCCATTGTTAATGTTATCAGTAACATCTGTGTTTTTCCTACTTTTTTACTACAAGTCAAAATGAAAAGGCTGTGAAAAAGGCCTAGTTTTTCTGGTTTTCATGTTCAGTAAAAATCAAAGTTTACCTGGTCAGCCCGAGTAAAGGAGGAAGTCAGGTTACGTAGTATAAAGAACAACAAATTCCGCGGTTGATGCTGATGGATGGGTCAAACAAACACAGGACTTTCACCCAGTAGACCGGTGCTCGTGTCCTGTTGACCTATTTTAAGTTACGTAGCCTACGCAATGTTACTACATAGCGTACGTAACGTAGCCTACTTAAAGGTATAATATGCAGGAATTTTCTAAAAAACATTGTATAGACTGATAAAAACAATAATCCCTCTCAATCAACACTTCTGATCCACTGGAGGTGTGTGGTGGTGTCTGTATCTGCAGAGACCCTGCAGCACTCTGCCTGGATTTTCTCTGTTCTTCTTATTTTGCTGTGTTCGAGAAGTTTCTGGGCAATCAGAAAAAAAACGTTTTATTTCTCTGACATACTGCTTTTTCCTCACTAACGCCGCCCCCTCTCTTCATTCACTCTATAGCTCGCTCCACCATCGCTGCTCTCTCTCTTTCTCTTTCTCTTCCTCGCTCACTATCTGAGCCGAGGAGGAGGGGCCAACTTTGAATGCTGTGTGTTTACAAACAGCAACCGACAACTGTTACATATTAAACCTTTAACATAACAAACATACTTATTTTAACTCAAACCACAATCTTTTCCTAAACCTCACCAAGTAGTTGTGTTGCCGAAACCTAACCAAGTTGTTTCCTGTGAAAACAGAAGTTTATTTTGAAAAGACAGTGTATGCACTTACAAGCGGAAATTGACACGTGGAAAACCGATGTGAGAGGAGTACCTAGAGCAGAAATTGAAATTGAAATAATTGAAATTATTGAAATGAACTTATTGCACATATTGAACCTGGAACTAACAAAGCTTAAGTTATTTCCTATAAAAACAACATTAAATAAATGAAAATTCTGTTGCATTCATTTCTTATGGCTCTATCTGCAGCTTTTCCGGAGTAATTACTAATGACGACATTTTTCCACAGGCCAACAACAGCCAAAAAATAATTTCCTCCAAAGAAAAACCAAACATGCCCTGTGGTACAAAAAAAAAAGTGCAAAAAGGAAACATACATTAAAGCTCAGTTTGCTGCTCTGTGATGCACACTAGTCTAAGCCAGATACTTGGCATCTCATCTTGGATGTCCAGATGCTTGTACCTGTGGTGGTGTTTCACTTCATAGTGTCTTCTTACGTTATATTCTTTCATTACAGCCACACCGTCTCCGCACACAAGACAAACAGGTTTGCCCTTTATATCCGCGAACATATACTCTGCCTCCCACCTGCCTTGAAAACCTCTGTTTTCAAAGTCCACCTTTCGTTTAGCCATTTTTTGGGGAGTGGGATAGCTGAAAGTTGGCCACAGTTGACTAGCTCCATAAAGCTGCTGATGAGCGAGTAGTGCAAGGGCTCGCGCTTGCAGGCCCTCACGTGGCAACGCACTGGCAGTGCATTGTGGGATTTGTAGTATTAGTGGTGCGTGCAATATACCGGCGGGCCAGCTCTAATAGTAATTAGATATTATCCTGCGGGCCAAAGATAATACCACCGCGGGCCGGGTTTGGCCCGCGGGCCTTGAGTTTGACATATGTGACCTAGAGCATCAGTAGTAGTCGTTTGAAGCATAGAGCCACTGACCGAGCTGCTGTATTTGACGAGTTGGGAGTGATGATGTGTCTTGTGTTGGTTGACAAAAGGTCAACAAACCTTGGACCTGAGAAATGTATGATGGCCAAGCAAGGGCCTGGTACCAGCTAACCGCTAACACATGCTAGCCAGTAGGAAATATGGTAGTGTTCGTCAGTCACAATAGCTCTCCAAGCTTTTTTCAATTTTGTCTGTACTGGTTTGTTTACTCGCCCTGGCATTTTGTTCTGAGGATTGTGCGTCATTTAATTCAATAAGTCAGTGCACAAGCAAATAGCAGCCTACCTGTCCAGGATTTGACCTACTAACCCAGCAGTGGAGCTTTGACCCTTGACCCCCTCTCTGGACGGCACCCCGGGCTCCTCTTGAACTTGTTAACAGCCTTCCCGTGTCTCTGGGCTGGGCCACGGTGATTTATTCTCTGTGTCCTCACTACAAGGAGCACCGCGGGGTTGAAAGATGATTGTCCTCCTGAGCAGGGGGAATAAACCGAGGCATGATGGTGTCAGGAACCCCAGCTGGAGCCCAGAGCAAACTCTATCACAGGCACAAAGCAGAGAGATGACCTTTAATCAAAGCTATACATATCACAGCTCTCACATGACAACCTTGTAACTCCGATTCTGGTGATTTTCATTATGTGGTTTTACTTTTTGTTTTATTATTTGTTCCTTTGTTGACAGTATGCAAATTGCGGGGGGGCATTTAATTTAATAAACATTATGAATGGTAAACAGTGGTTCACTTAATAACATACATACATCTTCAAGATTGTCTTACAGTAATTATATTTACTGACAGGCAATATTATTTATAATAATAAAAAATGCTTTACATAAGGCATATAAAGGATTTTAAACATTTGAGGGAAATTAGATAAAGAATAAAAATGGACAAAAATAATGCATACGGACTAAATGAACACAATCTGACAATTAACAAAAAATCTAATAATTATAACTATAACTAAAGCCCTGCTAGTGATCCCTAGAGGCTGCAATGTCCATTATACCTCACATTGTTGTCTACCACAGATTATGGGATATCCTGTGTACACAGTTGTTATTTTGGCCTGAGGGATTCTTAAAAAAACTTATCTCTTTTCTTGGTCACAGAAAAGCTGACTTTTACACAAAAGAAAATCAATAACTCTGTAACAGCAAACGCAGGAAACTGAGGAATAATAATAATAAATTTGGGCATTATCAAGAAGACAAAGTAAAAGAAGAACAATAGTGTTATAAGAAGCCTTTTTTAAAGATTCAAGCAGTCATGAAGAACTGCAATGTGCTAAATAACAGCCTTCCAACAGCAGGAATAAAGACTAGTTGAGGATGAAGAGCTATAATCTTACACTGACTTTAACTAAACCTAGACAATTTTATACCACCAGCAGTGCCATCGTGTCTCACTGCGGTGAGCTTCAGTGTGTATTAAATCATGTCCGCCAACGCACACTACATCAACTCACCCACGCCCACCGCCCACTGACGAATCTGTCACGGCCGCCATCAACGACGGTCCCTTCGCTATGGTGGAGGAGCAGTAGTGTGTGTGTGTGTGTGTGTGTGTGTGTGTGTGTTTGAGAAGCAATCAGCATGTATTTATCTGCGTGTACATGTAAGAGAGACAGAAAGAGCAATGAATATGTGTTAGCTTGACACCATGAATCCTGAATTGCTATTTTGATTTCTTGAATTTAATCTCATTTTCTAAATACAGGCCATTTGATGAAATTAACAGAGCAGGGAGGGACTGAAAGAAGCATGTGTTTGCCACTAAGGTCTATCATACTACAATGTACTGTAATTTTTTCCCCATTGAAGAGCCCGTTGGGGTGCCACAAGCTGCTGTACACTTAGTGAAGATGAAGGCGGATGAAGTCTTTATCAACTGATGTCTCTTTTAAATGCTTCTGTCCTACTGATCAGTACTCTGCCCACACTGTCTCCCTCACCCTCCACTACCACTACTTCTCTCTACCTCTTCCTTATTTGACTTAATGCTGATAAATTAGCCCGTTCTTACCCGTAGCATATCTCATTCTGAGTGGCCCGGCTGGATTTACTGGTGCTTACTTCACAGTATATATTCTCTTTTCTTTGTGGAATTGGTCACAAGGAAAAAAAATAGGTCCTAGCAGAGCAATTTTAGTGAAGGTCATTCACCGTAGAACTAACATTTAGGTTCGCAGAGCCAAAGCTGGCACTTTTACTTTTTTTTTTTACTCACACTCAATAGGAAATTCAGAGATGCTGCACCCTATTCGACTGTTATCAGGCTGTTAAAATAGGTGTTATTGGTCGCTATAAGCACCATAGATGTGGGTCAATAAGGGCCTACTACGCCTACTACGTTGT
Organism: Sebastolobus alascanus; assembly: GCA_916701645.2. Classification (NCBI taxonomy): domain Eukaryota; kingdom Metazoa; phylum Chordata; class Actinopteri; order Perciformes; family Sebastidae; genus Sebastolobus; species Sebastolobus alascanus. The sequence goes on from CAKAOJ020000177.1 coordinate 553,617, forward strand.
AAAAGTGAAAGCGAAACTTAAAAGCAACACATTCTAACATGTAAAACTGAATGAAACATTATGTTTTTAACACAAACAAAACAGCTTCTTTCGGTTTAGGCAACAAAAACATCATGTTTTGGCTTAAAATAACTACGTTTCAAAAGTGAAACTTATCGCTTGTGTTTCACACGGGTGTGTTTCAGCACCGATACCGATACTGGATCGGATATCGGGTCGATACCGAATCATATAGCTGGATTGGGTGTTTGTGACAATGCAGCCGATCTATTCAATTCAGTTCTATGTTTATATACTATAGACATTATATACTAGAATTTGAATTCCTGTTTAAGTTTTGACCAATTTGTTGCTGCATTTAAAAGGTTTACACTTGAATTGTAATTCCTGGTGTACAATTTATTATTTTAATAATAAATTACAATTCAGTAAATGTATATCTATGTATTTATTTGTCACATTTTGTTTCACGCTGTCTATACTACAGCGCCTGACTTCCGCTTCTGCTCCACTCATAATTACTACGGTCCCTAGAGGTCGCTGTTGTGTTCTTTTATACCTTCTTTCGGTGATCTACCATGTGAGTAGATGACAAAACCTATTATTGGTTGTAGTAGGCCCCTATTGACCCACATCTATGGTGCTTATAGCGACAGATAACGCCTATTTAATAATATGTTCTGGTTGCATTTCATTTCATGTAAACTGTTTGCTGTCTGCAGAAAACCCTCTGAGATCTTAAAAGGAAAAATACTGGAGCTGTTTATTGCATTTAGAGAGGAACACTAGCTGCTAATTTTTACCTAGGAGACTTAAACTCTTTAACGCATTGCCATTGATGTAAATGAACATTATTATTCTCCCAGTGGTTTTGCTGAACATTACTGTAATTACCATAATTATATACCGTAAAAAACAAATTTGCTGAACAACTGGAGCAATATCTCCACTTCCTCGCTGTTTAGTGTACGCTCGCATATTTTTCATCAGACTCTTTTAGCAAGCCTCTCGTTCTTAGTCCCCTGGAGAGCTTTTTTCCATGTCTAAATTTAAAAAAAGAAATTAAAAGAGGGAAAAGGGGGTTGGAGAAACATGAAAAGAAAGAACTGTGTGAAAGCGTGAGAGAGGTGTCGCAGCTTTACTGATATTGCTGGCTGCTGTGTGACGCTGGGACGCCAGATCTGGGTCAGGCCTCCCAGTCCGGTTCATCATGTGAGATTCTCCAGGCTCTTTAACATCAACATGGGTGAGAAGGAGATGGATTTTGAGAATCTCTTGTTCCGCAGGTGTGGTGTGGTAGATAAAACACTCCCCGGTAAGACAGCTGAGCAGCGATTCATCAGCAGCACAGTGGGTCTAAAACATTCCCAGACCAGCTGGTACCGCTCTCACAGCTCTGATGCCACAGTATTACACTTGAGATCTCACCACTTGTCCCTACCTGCGTCTGTATTTTTTTTTATTTCTGACACAAACCAGCAGTGAAAAGTGATGGCAAAAGGCAGCAGCGTGCACCCTTTACCCACTCCACCGAGCCGTGCCCTTCTGTTACCCACGGCCTCCGGGGTGCCGGCCTGTTGATGTACCTAGTTTAATCAAAGTGGCAGCGCGGCCTCCGCTGACACGGTGTGTTATTTGAGCACATTGCTCTCTGTGGCTGGCCGTCCCACTCTCCGCTTCCCTTAACATGGGAGTCAGTGATCAGCGCTGCAGAGGGTGACCGATGTTTCCTGTTTTCCGGTGCATCGATCCCTGCAGCTAGCATAACACTCCTACGCTCCCATAGTCTGAGAGCACAAAGACTCCGATGGTCTTAAATTAACTGATGATCTGTTCATTAAGTGTGGCTTCCTCTGAGTGTCAGACATGGAGTTGTTGGTAATTATGACCACGTGTTGGGAAAGGTGGACACTGGTTCCGTAGCAAGAATCTTTTGTGGATAGATAGATAGATAGATAGATAGATAGATAGATAGATAGATAGATGGATAGATGGATAGATGGATAGATAGATAGATAGATAGATAGATAGATAGATAGATAGATAGATAGATAGATGGATAGATAGATAGTAACTTTATTGATCCCGAGGGAAATTCAAGTTTCCAGCATCACAGTTCCATAGTGCAAACATATTAGTAAAAACGGCACAAGTAAACAATACGGAGTATAAAAAAAATATATACCAGATATAAAAATAACAGGAGATGAGGAAACTGTTAAAAATGAATATAGTGCAGTTATAGTTTCCAATACCATTTGGTCTTACGAATGGGAATATTTGACTGCTTGAAAACTTTATATTAAAGAGGACCCATTGGGCTAATTTTCAGATCCGTACTTGTATTTGAGGTTTCTATTAGAACAGGGATCGCCGACCTTTTTTCCTCTGAGAGCTAATTTGACAAAATGAAAGTGGCCGGGAGCTACTCTTGGCACCAAGTTGTACATCGCCAATAGCAGACATAATTTCTGTTTTAATTTTATGGTCCTTTAATAATGTTTCAGCCACCGCAGTCATCGCTTCTATTACAATCCCACCATAGGCGAAGGGCGTTTTTTTGTTTTGTTAGGATGTGCGCCATTAAACCAAGCCTCTGTTGCTGCGTTGGCCTTCCTCGTCAGTTTGGTAAACAGTGACTGTTGTTTTCAGCTCTTGTTCTCTGTTCGTAGACTGCTACCAGCTGGAAAGATTGGATAGAAATTTAAACAGGTTTACAAAGTGAATTTGTTTTATCAAATGTACATATTCTTTGAACCTTTTGTGAGCTACTCAGAAATGGGTAGCGAGCTACTTGTACAGCTACTAGAACACTTTATATAACGCTTTATTTTTCTCATTCAGGCTGTGCTGCAGCACCTCTTTTCACCCTCTGTCTGAAACGCTCTGTTTGAGCTCCACTCCAAATTGCTTTGTTTGAGGGCAGTATTATGCAAATGTGTTACTTGGTGACATCACCACGTAACGGAAGAAAAGGCAGGACTTCCATCAAGGCGTTTCAGGCAGTTCAGGAGCAGTGTTTCTGTGGGGGAGAGTAACTCCCTTTGGCGTGGACTTTATAACTTTGCAGACCTTTTTCAAGCACAAAAATATATATACAGTATATATACTGTATATATCACACTAAAGGAAAGGGAAAAAGCACAAAAGCATAATAGGTCCTCTTTAAAACGACATGATTCCCGCTGGCGTTACCTCCAGCTTCTTGTGCGTTCCAGTGGAAACATTTGACCGTGTTTGCAGGTGGGCGTCCTTGTCGCAGCACAACAGTGGGAGCGTTACCGTGGGAGATAGCGTGAACCTCTTGCGTGTTTCACCCTCCTGGTGAAGCTCATCGCTGGCAGGTTAAAGGAGGCGGCTGGCAACACCATGTGTCACGGAGGCGGCTCTGCCAAAGGCCAACAGCAGTGACAACTAGTGCAGTGCACGGGGGAGAACAAATCTCAAAAGTGGAAATAATTTTCTTTTTTAAAAACTACATACTTCACCTGCAGTTCAGTACATCCTGTAGCCTTGCACGCCCTGTGCACTAATTGCAGAACTCTGTGTTTGACCTTAGCGAACAAAAAGTAACCTACAAAAGAAAAACTATCTTAGAATGTGGCATAATACTGCCTTTTGAACCAAGGAATTTGTGTGGGAATCTTTTTTCTTTTAAGTTATGTAGCCTTGTCTTTTCTTTTGAAACTGTCTGAATACAGCCAAATGCTCTTAGTCTGTGTTGTAAACTGGCCAGGAAGTAGGATGGAACTTGGCTCAGTGAAATCATGCTGGTTTGTTTGTGGATGTACGTAGATGTAGAGACAGTGTCTCTGCTTCCTTTTAACAATTTCCAGCAGACTGCACAATAAAAGGGATGCTGCTGTCCCTCACAGTTATTGATATAAGTGTATGTAACCAACAATAACCAACAAACACAAGGCTTTCATCCAGGAGAGAGTTGGGATGCGAATGTGTTTTAATAACAAATAATTCAGAACTGGCACTTTGATAGTATGAAAATTAGGACTGTCAATCGCTTAAAATATTTAATCTTGATTAATCGCATGATTGTCCGTAGTTAATCGTGATTAATCGCACATTTTTTATCTGTTCAAAATGTACCTTAAAGGGAGATTTGTCAAGTATTTAATGCTCTTATCAACATGGGAGTGGACAAATATACTTGCTTTATACAAATGTATGTATGTATTTATTATTGGAAATCAATTAACAACACAAAGCAATGACCAATATTGTCCGGAAACCCTCACAGGTTCTGCATTTAGCATTTAAAAATATGCTCAGATCATAACATGGCAAACTGCAGCCCAACAGGCAACAACAGCTGTCAGTGTGTCAGTGTGCTGACTTCACTATGACTTGCCCCAAACTGCATGTGATTATCATAAAGTGGGCATGTCTGTAAAGGGGAGACTCGTGGATACCCAGAGAACCCATTTACATTCACTGATCTTGAGGTCAGAGGTCAAGAGACCCCTTTGAATATGGCCATGACAGATTTTCCTCGCCAAAATTTGGCCTCCTTTGCGACAAGTTAGTATGAAGTGGTTGATACCAATGGATTCCTTACGTTTCCTTACGCAAGTGGCATTAATGCGTTTAAGAAATTAGTGGCGTTTAAACAAATTTGTGTTAACACGTCATTATCGTGTTAACTTTGACAGCCCTAATAAAAATAGAATAATGCTATTGACTTTAGTTTAACCTTTTGAACAATCTTTTGAAAAAAAGAGAAATTTTGATTTTGAAAGCAGTTGTAATAGAGCCCAGAACTTGCAAACTCTTTGCTTCTAACCTGAATGCCAGGTCAGAGGAGTTTGTGTTGATATCATGATGCAAGAATGTGTTAGCCCACTTTTAGTAGTTGCACTACAATACGGTTTCCCAGACTTCACTGCTACAAAGAGAAAAGAAAAAAGATAGTAGATTGGACTTTTCTTTTACTCTAAAACAATCTTATCTGTTTGATCTTTTTCTGTATGTGCATCTGCAGCAGCCTAATTGGTATATGGGGATATTTGTGTGTGGCTTCACAGAGGTGCCCTCCTTTTTGGGATCACGCTGGTGTCAGTTCTAGAGCTCTGTAGATGAGATTCTGCTCATCTCTCTATTTTAAACGAACCCTTTATTGTTGTGCAGTTTGTTGGTCCCTGATGAACCGTTTTCTTTGGCCAGACTATTAGTTCTGCAATGAGCTTTAAGTTAAGTTTTAACTAGGGATGTTAATAATTAACTGTAACCGACATTAAAAATTTATACGAATTTTATCGGTTAAAAAAAATTATTAAAAATCAAATAAAAAGCTGAGCAAAACTCAGAGGAGCGGCTTGTCACTTAAAGGAGGATAGCTGGTCCACCTTAACAGGACCTTAACACCTTAACAGCACACCTTAAGTGAGTCTGAGCCGGTGTTGCAACATACAGGAAGTTGGCTTCGATCTGAGGAGTTTATTCACCGACAAATAAACTGTACACACACTGCACTGCTACGTTCACAGCTACAACGCCACCGACAACCACACACTCACCGCCGCCACACACACAACACGGCCTGCCGGACACTCGCTAAAGCCACGCCAGGCAGACACACAGCTGACCACCTTGCAGCTAAACTAAATGATGCGGTGGAGACTTACATGTGTCCACAACAATACACGCAGCATCGTGGCTGCTAACTCTCCCGGACGGGTGAACTGGGGACTCAGTTGTCTGTTTAGCGCGTACACTGCAGCTGGTGATAAATGATGGATTTAACCTGTTTGTGCATCGGCTTATCGTTGCAGCTGCGCTGCTTGTTAGGCGCTAAAACCACAGCAACCCCTGGGTGAAACGCACTAATCTTGTCGGTTAACGGTTAATAATCGGTTAACGAGGGTCGGCTGTCGGTTAGAAAAAATTCTAAATTAGCATCCCTGGTTTTAACTTGTTTCTTCCTGTGACTCATGGTATAGACAGGAAGAAACAAGTTAACTTATTTCTTCCTGTTTATATCATGAGTCACAAAGCCTGATCAATGAGCAGAGTCGAACACAATCATTCCAATCAGAGTCAGACGCTGGTGGGTTGAGCACAAAAAGGAAAATCAGCTCGCCACCACCCACCATGCTCAACCTGCCTAGATAGTCTCTGGATGCTGGTAAATGGTCATCCACGTCGTGAGTCAGTCTAATAAGCTTTGTAAGTGAGTAGGCAGCAGTCAGGTCATCTCAGCAGGATTTCACTTCTTTGGCTCGACAATCCAGCACCTTTCATCTATCTCTACGGGGACACCGACAGAAGAGCGCCATCTGAAGGTTTCGTTTGTGTCAACTGTGGGAGATTAGAAATGGCGAACAATAAAGGCAGGTGAGAGGTGCATAGCATAAACCTGAAAAAGGAAGGAAAACATGTATTGGTTTTTGCATTGTTCTGTTTAATGTGGTCAGTAGAATAAAATGCTTCGAATAGAAAAGGTTAGCTCAATCGTTAAGAGGTTTTTGTCTTGCGTCGTCCAATATTTTCAAAGATGTTACACTGGAATCGATACAAAACTCAATCACTAAATAAGTATCTCATTATTGCAATCTCCCCCTGCTCCTTTCCCTCTCTTTTTCTCTCCCTCCACTCGCCCACATGTACAGAAATGCACACATGCACGCACGCCTGCTCATCCCTTTTCTCCAGGACTAATTACTTTAAGTGAAAAAAGCTCTCCTTTGGGGCACCTATTTCACCCGGTGTCTGATGAGCAGAAATTACATGTCTAATGGAATGGAATAGTTGTGCAAATTGAAGAAATGAAACACACTTTTTTTTTTTTTAATCTTGGTTCTACCTTAAATTAGATTTTAATTTGGATCACACTCTCACATAATGGAGTGCAGTAAAGCCTTCTTTGGCATCCCTCCTAATTGCCTGTGGCTTTCTTATTTCTGCAGGTCGTCTGCTGTATCCATTATCAACTCCGCTGACCGCCATTTTAAGAGAGGAGGCGGGAACGTGATGTCAAGACGGCTACAGTAAGTGTCAAAGCTGAACCACTTTTTGTGTCCACGCCCTTTTTTGAAACAGAACCCTTCAACTAGAACTGTAAAAGAATCGGCCGTCATGCCCTGTTGCCTCTGGAAGAACGACCTGCAGGCAGAGTTGCCTTGCATGGCAGAAATATTCCCTGCCGCTGGAAAAACAACGTGCCAACCAAGCAGAATCCCCCAGCTTGGTAGAAATATGGCCCTGCTTCTGCTTTATGAACCTGCCTACCAGGTAGAATCGCCCTGGATGCCAAAAATATCGCCCTGCCTCTTTGCAAAATGACCTGCCAACAAGAACAATATTGCCCTGCCTCTGGCTTAACCATTAGCCAACCGATCTTTCCTCCTTACCGAGGAGGCAGACTGATCTTCCACACGCAGGCTGAGGTGATTCTGCCTGTTCAACTGCTCTCTTTCACAAAGACAGGGCGATATTTCTGCCATGCAAAGAATTCTACCTCTGTAGTTGTTCTGCCAGAGACGGGGCTTTTGACCTTTGACCTGTCAGCAGGGTTAATATTCTGGATTGCAGGACCATTTTGCCATTTTGACTTTGGCTTTGTATTAGTGGTACAACTTGATAACAAAGCTGTAGACACATTGCGCCATGAGGCAACGCTTCCCTTGAGTCACAGTGCCACCATGAGACGATTCAAAAGGCATTATAATAACTTCATGTAAAACACACCATATGATATAACTACCTTAAATTCCTTAAAGGTTCTCTATACAATATCTAGAGCATTAATATAGCAGCAAACAACTATTGTCTATGTAAAGATATAGAGGAGTAATGTCTACCTGAGCAGAGAATGAAGTCGCTCTCCCTCTGTGTGTGTAGTGATCAGAGCTTCTCCGTGCTTTGTTGACATAGCCGGGCTGGCCGCGCATCCTTTTTAGTGCATAGAGAGCCGTGAGCAGGCAGTAGAAATGCTCCCAATCTTGCGTTTAGCACCTTTAAACAGACAACATTACAAAGCAAACAAAGCTGTTGAATTACTTACAAATAAGTTGAACAGCAAGCAAGATGGGAAATCCTGAGGAGGGGCAAACTGACACACCTGTTGTTCTTTAGTTTTCAAGCTCATGTGTGACAGTAAAGAACAAACTTTACTTATAAAATATACTTTTTTTCCCCAGACTGTAGAAAAATATGTTGGTGTAAGTGTAGGTTTGTAGTCATTCTTATTTAGTTACTCTTATCTATCTTTCGTTTATTGTTTGCTGTATAGGATACCTTTTACGTTGTTCGTCTTCCCTTGTGCTTAAGTAAAACCATGCATGACTCCACCTCATGCATGCTGGATTACTCAGAGTCCACAGGAGGCACATGTTGGTGATTTTTTTTCTGACTCATAAGTCTTTAGATAAGCAGAAAACAGCTCCCCTACGGTGTAGAAATAATTGGCAGTCACATAAGATCTAATGCTTTTATTGTAAGTAACAACCTGCACCACCACCACCACCAGCAATACCTCACACAAACACAAGGCCATTATAATTTACAGGTTTTTTTCTTACTCTTCCGGGGGAGGAGTGCATTAAGCTGAGGAATGTTTGCTTTGCCTCCTCCATCTGAGCCCATCTGAGATCTGGACTTATGCCCGAGTTTCAAAAAAAGAGCGAAAGAAAAGACAAGATGCAGCTGCTGGAGTTAAAAATAAACAGAAACTGCACTTACAGGAAGAGAGTTGGTGAGAGCTTTAGAGACAACTTGGAGAGGCCGACCTCATGGCCCAGAGGTGATAGCACTGTGTGTGTGTGTGTGTGTGTGTGTGTGTGTGTGTGTGTGTGTGTGTGTGTGTGTGTGTGTGTGTGTGTGTGTGTGTGTGTGTGTGTGTGTGTGTGTGTGTGTCTGAGGGGAAGAGAAAGACACACAGGGAGAGATGATGTGGAGAGTCTCAGAGAATTGTGCAAGTCCTGAACAAACTTTTTTTTTCGCTACAGAAGATACAAGAGAATGAAATAGAAGATGTAATAGAATTAAATTTGGCCCAAAATGTGCTGACTTTGTCAAAATACACACTCTCCACCATTAAACACATTAATCCAATTTACATGATATTGTGTGTGTGTCTGAAAAATGGTGAAAGCAGAGATATTAATCTTCTTGGGGGAAAAAAACATTCTTATCCCTATTCAGGATTGTGAAGAACCGGTCCCAGCATACCAACTAAGATTCAGTGATAAATGAAAAATGTCTTTATCTAGTCTTATTAGGATTGTGCTGCGGTCCACTACGTGCTGATGTAGAGCTAAAAAAAAAGAAAAAGCTTTCATATCATACATGAGGGAATTCTGGCAGCTGTCAAGATACTCCTCTGATAATGTAAGCCAGAGAGACAAGGCAGACATGTTGAAAGAATTGCAGTAAGAATAGTCTCCTATCAGCGGCCTCCTGCTCTTTGACTGCAGCCTCGGCTTTCACAGCACACAGCTGAGTCACCGTCCCAGCGTCCCTTCGCTCTCTGCGTTACCTCTCCCAGCTTCAGACACCTCAACTCATCCAGCACCTTGTGTATGTGCCAGTTACAGAGTGTCATGAATAACTTACAGTGCAGTCCGCAATTATTAACACAGTGCTTTTCATTGTGCTCTACTCCAGCACACTGGATTTCAAATGAAACAATAACTGTGAGTAAGGGTGGGGGGGGAAAATCGATACAGCATAGTACAGTAGCACGATATTTTGTGTGGCAATATTGTATCGATACACAGACGTCAAGTATCGATCTTTTATTATACCTAAACCAAAGGAGTCCATTGGTATCAACCAGGTCATGTTAGCTTGTCGGGATGAACGCTAAATAACGCTCCAAAGTTATGCTAAAGTTTGGGGAGGAAAAACTGGCATGGCCATTTTCAAAGGGGTCCCTTGACCTCTGACCTCAAGATATGTGAAAGAAAACTCTGAGATGAACAGAGTGAGAACTATATCTCCTTTTAGATAAAAAAACAGATGTTTACAAACTGCATAATTTGCAGTTGGAAAAAGGTAATAAATCACAATTTATAGCAATATATGTTATCACGATCATCACAATAAAATCGTATTGTGACCTAAGTATCGTGGTAATATTGTATCATGCTCCCCCCCTCCCAACTGTGAGTGTTGCCTTCAAGCAGCTTTAAGGTTGTTTACGTCCTTATTTGGTTATCTGAGGCCTGTACTGCGAAGCGAGTTCAACATACCCAGGGTATCTTCTCCTTATCTGGCTTCATTAACCCTAACAAACGAGATCCCGCTAAACGGTCCTACGACGGTGGTTATCACCTCGGTAAATCAACCCAGGGTTTCTCAGCATCTGACCAATCACAGACATGGACAAGTCTACAGACTTCCAGACAGACAGGCAGAGCGGCACATTTTACAAAGGAAGAGCAAACTATAATATTAGACAAATATGAAGAAGTTAAACACATAATCCAGACTAAAAGTAGGAAGGACAGCTGGCAATAGAATGCCGATGTGTGAACGCGTAAATTAACAGATTTATTAATTTAACGGAACAGTCAAAAGTCAAATATAGTCGTCTAGATGGGTCAGGGATATATAAATATCTTTCAGAAGTGTAATGGATGAATAGACTACACTTTTTTATGCCCTTTGAAAAGGATTGAGCGTGTGTGACTATTTCAGCCTTCTTTCAGCTGTGTCCTTGTCTCCGGCGGTGTGAAACGGACTTGAGAGCAAGTAAAAAAATAAATATAAAAACATAATTCAAAGCGGTAAGCACCTACAGCATAAATCCAGCTGTCCTTCCTGCATGTCAGTTTAAACTGTGTTGTTTTTAGCCTGGATTACGACTTAAACTTCTTCATATGTGTGTAATATTATCATACGATCCGTGCATCGAGCTCTGATTGGTCAGCAGGCGGTACTTTTATACGAGTTGATCTCTTATCTGGAACATAACCTGCTGCGGGAGCAGGTTAGCTGTTCAGCATAAGTTACCATGGCGATCTACCCCGGTAAGAAGTGATCCACCTTCGTAGGACGGAAAACCCAGAGTTAACCCTGAAGTTACCTCGATATCCGCAAATCCTGCTTTGTAGTACAGGCCTCTGTAGTCCTTTTTTAAAGGGTAAGTTCAGTATTTTTCAACCTGGACCCTATTTTCCCATGTTTTTGTGTCCAAGAGACTAACAGGGACAACAATTTTTGATTTAGTATTGAGGGATAACGCTGTAACCGGCAGCCGCAAAATGAGCTGCGAGGGCAAGTGAGCATACGTCCACTAAAAGTGCTCGTTTTTGCCACTGACAGGCTCAGATTGTTATTATAAGTGTCTGACAACGTTATGGAAAGGACTCTACAGAGAAATAAAAAGTTGTTCTTACCTTTTCACTTAGTCCGGTCTGTTTGTTATTGTGTCCAAGTCCCGCTCAAGGAGAGGTCTCGTTGTGAAATCTGAATATCCGTATACTTTGACTCACATAAATACGGGCAGCCATCGAATTCAAAGACCTCCTCCACATTGTCGAAATCATCTAAATATTCATCCATGACAGTGAAAGTCTTTTAGCTAACACTAAGCTACGCTTTCTGTACTCCAACACAACACTCTCTGCCCGGCTGGCTCTCACGTTTCCACCATGGATGTATTCCACTATTCCACCGCTGTCTCCCGGCAACACGCCACCTCGCCAGATTTCAGAAGAGACTTCTCCTTGAGCGAGACTCTTTCTATAATGTCAGACACTTATAATAACAATCAGAGCCTGTCGTGGTAAAAACAAGCACTTTTAGTGGACATAAATGACGGTGCCAGCTTGCCCCAATAGCACCGTATTGCAGCCCGTGAGCAGCTGCCGTCTACAGCGCTCTCACTCAATACTGGAACAATTTCAGAAATTGTTGTCCCTATTAGTCAGTTAGACACAAAAACATGGGAAAATAAGGTCCAGGTTGAAAAATACGAAGTTACCCTTTAACATAGGGGGTATGTTTAAAAATGTCTTCATGATTAATTGGATGTGGATGTGAACATGCTGAAATTTAAGATGAAAGTCATCATTTTAACCTCATTTTCATATCCTCTCAAATCCAATGTGCTGCAGTATAGAGCCAATAAAAACGGTTCTAATATTGATGGACAGCGCTGTAAATGTTAAGTGACTAAAGAGAAAAAACTGATACAATCTGCCTGTTTTTTCTAGGTATAAATTGTGAATTTACCGCTGAAAAGATGATATTAAAATGTTGGTGTTAGACCCATGAGTGGCAGCTAATGAGTAAACTAGAGCAAAGGTTGACGTTTTGTATTGTTACCTATTCACCTCTATTCGTCATTCATATTTCACAGTAAATTACATAACTGTCTGCGTCCGATATTAACTCTTCACCCCACAACAAACTACTTTGTGCGAGATAATATTCGAAGCTTAACCCTCAAAATAATTCACCATCACAGACGAATTTCTCCTGTAATAAGGGATTATACCGCAGCTTACTCTACGGGTTTTTTTAAAGCCATAAGCTGAAATGGCACAAAGTTCTCTGAAAAGAAGAATTACTGTGATGTAATAGAAGCAGATAGATATTTTACTACTCCACCACCTGGAATGATCTCGTTGTGATCGTGGCTTAGAGGGAAACTGAAATATCGCTTTGTTTCGGTTTTACATAAACACTCCCAACAGAGTGAAATTGGTTCTTTAAAAAACTTTTACTTCAGTTTCTGAAGATTATTTCTATGTGGGCTTTAACATGAGAGTTTTATTTCTCCATTTACCCACCTTTCCTGATAGGCCAATTAACCCGTACCTCCACTGCCTGCCTGCACAATTTCCTCAGCACATTACTGGCGTCTTTAGATACGCAATGTTTGCAGAATGAATACCGATGCTCTAAACTAGGCGGTCAAGGGACAAAAGAAGAAATGCATTACATTTACCGATATAACGTGGAGTGTGTTGCATGGAGAATTACCTGCGATAAATGAAAGCACAGGCAGGAGAGGGGGAGATAAAGTGAGCGGGTAAAAATAGAGGAATGTGCCCACCGTTTGCAGATTTGTTGTGTGAAATAGCCGGCCATTATCTGGGCAGGCAGGAAGGTTTAGCACAGTGTGAGGAATGTTAAGGTGTGTCCTGGTGTGTAATTAACAGATAAAAACTGTTGGTTCATTAAATGCATATGCAGTGTCATGCATTCACTATGCTAGTATTGATCGTCCGGACATCTCCACGCACCTCCCAGCTCACCGGACTTCTGACACACTACATCCATCACGCCACCTACCTCCAACATATTTATAGAATTTTAATTAGCTCTGAGCTCAAGCCAACATCATTAGCTTTTCTCTCTCTCTCTCTCTTTTTTTTCAGCAAACAGCCATGCATGGTAATAATGGCGTTCTCAGACAGAAGCAGTGGGTACTTATATCAAGGACACAGCAAGAGAGAGAGAGAGAGGGAGCGCAGGACAAAAGGTTGACAGTTTAAAATGACAATGAAAAATGGAAGCAGTGGAAGAAAAAAACAGCATAACATGTGGAATGCAGACAGTAATGTCACCTTGGAATAATATCAGTATGATTAAATGAGTAGCTGCAGCCATTCTTCTGTGATGACAGTATCTGAAGAGAGTCAATACGACTGAATTCCAAGTAGGTGGGTGTGAAGTTTTAGTCTCTCCAACATGCGAGACAAGACTATAAAGTTTAGCCCTCAAACATGACCAGACTTATGTAAACATCATGTTGGAAACAAGAACAAAACAGAATATATTTCAATCAGAATGAAGAAAAGACAATTGTTTATTAGAACAGATGATGTGATAATTAAGTCTTGACAGAAAGTCTTTGGCGTTTAGATTCTACAGGGAGATTTGTAATCGAGGGGCGTCTGCGCTGAACAGCAGCAAGATAAATCCCCCCCATGGAGTCTTGACACTAGTGGTGATGAGGCTGATGAAATGATGAAGCTGATGAATCTGCAAAGACTGGGCGGTGATGGGGAGGTGGAGCGGCGCACGTAACAGCAGCGTGATTGACAGCAGCAAGATGATATGCTGTAGGAGTGGGAAAATCGATTCACCTGTGTATCGCGTTTTTTTTTAACAATTTTTAAATACATTTTTAATGCCAGAATCGATATATTTGCGTCGTTTGAGTAGAAGGAAATTACCGCTTTTAATGTTGTAGTCTGAGTAACGTGACATCGTAGGGAGGGTCTGCATGGATACGACCTGCGTCCTCACATTTTAGGTGTATCGTCCCAGCCATAATAGGCTAACAACGTATAGGTGTGTCGCTGTGCTATTGGACAGATGTGACCAGCTGATGAGAACAGCTGTAAACACGATTAAGAGGCCCAAACAATGGCAGCAAGGAAATTATGAGTGAGCATGAGTGAGATGACTGAATGGCAGGATGTATGAGAAATAAACTACAGGCCTGAACATGCAGAAGTATATTCTTCCTGACTGAACTTACGCTAGAGCTTCATTTTGCCACAGCTGCAGTACTAATGTCTCTGCAGTGCATACAGTACGCTGTTTACAGGAATCAGGATAAGCACTTGCAGAAACTGGAGAGCTGGACTGTTATAAAAGAAACCACGATACTCGAGTTTGTAAACTTTTATTCAGGTATCTGATCGCTGTCTGTTATCTGCACAGACTGTTCTTCAACTGGAGTCACACAGGAGTTAGTCAGAAAAACAAACAATACGACGACGATAAGCTCTAATCTTCCGTTACTAGCGATAAGATGAAAAAGTCGAATCCACAACGCCGCATTACAGTGAATGCAGCAGCGTCTCGGCAGCCATAAACTGAAGTGGCTTCATGCTCGGCTGTTGAGATAATGTAATCATGAGGCCTATAGAAATGACAGAGACTGACTGCTGTGTTGAGGAGTCGACTACACGCCTGCACAGACAACAGACAATGATCAAAAACCTGGATAATCATATATACGGGAAGATAAGGTGCCAGTTCGTCCTTGAGCAAGGCACCAAACCCCCAACTGCTCGGGGCGCCATCATGGATGTGTGATAAAACCTGGATATGGCACCGCCGCTCAGCCTTGCTTCCAATTTTCTCCAACGGCCACTCGCGGTATTGCAACAAAAAAATCCCACACAAAAAGCCGAGACATCTGTAAAACTGTTGACAGGACCCCTCGAATTATGACTCTTTCCATTATGAATTTTTGATCCATGGAGGTTTTGTATTTGTAAAACTTTCCTGAAGCCGAGAAAAGTGACGTCATCACAATGTAAAGTCTATGTACCGGGCGGGAGCTCGCGGTCGGGGCCAGCGGGAGAAACACTACTGCGCATATTCAGTGGGCCATATAACCCGGAAATAAACCCGGAAGCTAGAAAACTTATTTGGCGTATGTGCCAGGCTGAAGACTGAATTGGCGCCATCTTGGGATCCGGAATCCAGTTCTTGTTATACATCCACGAGCGCCATCCTGTGAGGCAGGACCCTCGACAGGAACACCGACACTGGAGCAAAGCAATGTACTGCTGCGGACGGGGACGGCGGAAAAGCATATTTTAGCCACTTAAAAGAAAGACTCACCTAAAAAAAATTGATATCCGTTGAAGTGTACGCTATATTTAGAACATTTTCCGATGGCAAACTGAACTGAAAGTGAAACGTATCTATACTGTTTTTGTCATCTGAGCCTGCTGGCTTTGGAGAGTGCATAGATAAGTTTCAAGGAGAAGGAAAGGGCAGTCTGACGGCAAGATAAAGCGGTGAAAATATTCTAAATATAGTGTACACTTAAACGGATATTGCTTTTTTTTTTTTAGGTGAGCATTTCTTTTAGTTGGCTAAAATACGTTTTTCTGCCGTCCCCTTCCACAGCACTGTGTTGCTTTGCTCCGGTGTCGGTTCTCCTGTCTGTTTCTCCAAACTGGTTGCACGCCGACCGTCATCTTCTGTAAGTAATACACCTACTATGGATAAGTACCTCATACAACCCCCACTTCAAAACCCCCAAACTATCCCTTTAATAGAGTATGCTTTCTTTCTGTCTTTCTAAATAACCTCTATGTTCCATGTAAAAATGATATCCCAAAACTGGATTTGACTCCTAACCAGGAGTGTGCATGAGAACACACTCATAGCACGAGTATGTTTGACCAAAAGCTCTCAGCTGAGTAGAGACTGAGGCGCTTTTCAGCAGCAGCTCACTGTACAGTACATTCATCCTGATCTTTCGACTTACGGACACGAACCCCTGGTTTGTTTGGAGATAGCATTCACACGCACATTCACTCACGGGCGAACACACACACGTACACTATCACACAACACTCACTTAAGGGTGACCTAATTAAGCCTGCGGGTAGGTGTAATTACATGCAACCTTCATCTGCCCTATTCTCTATTGTTACGGCTACTTGCTGCCTATGGACTGAGTCACTGTGTGTGCCTATGCTGCTGTCGCCCAGGGACTTTTCAATCCATTAGCTGGATAATTCCTCAGAGGCACAAACATAATTTATAAAGTTCTAAAGAGATGCATGTGCAGGCTGGCATGCTGCCTTAATTTTCCATTTACTATTTCATGGAATTGTATATAAGATCACATTAAGGCCTCTTCACTTGGTTTGATAATGGCAAGTTATAAAATAATTATTCAGATGAATAATTAAGGCTGTCTTGTGTTTTTTAGATGAGCAACATTTTCAAGTATGACTGTAAAAAGAGGCTGTGCATTATGTGCTCTTCTAATTACATAAACTGCTGGGAAGTTGTATTCAGGTGTATAATGTAGGTATGCTTTTTAAAACACACACGCATGCTATCTAAAGGCTGAAAGCAGGGAGCTATGTGCAGGGCTTTATCTCTTTTTCTGCTGGCAACAGACCTGAACATTAGTCTCCACGTTATTAATGGAAAATGTTTTACCTCATAAATATACTGTCCGCAACTGGGAATACGATGTAATGTTTTTCACCATATAACCCTGGAGCTGTATTAATAGAAGCACTTTCCACTGTAATGTTGATGATAAACAAGCTTTGCCTCATTGGGATGCCGGCCTGTGATCGAGATGGCGACTTTACAGAATGGTTTTGCAGATGTTTTAAGCTGCTAAATTGTCCAGATTTTTCACCACTGAATTAGATATAGATAATGTATTTGACCCAGGTTTGGTTTCACAGTTATGTTGGAAGTAAAGCAGCAGTTGGTAGAAATGGAGCAAAAATGATTAAAAAAAACTTGGCGAGCTCCATGAAGAGGACCCGCTCCGTGTAGATATGAAGCGCTCATTCTAAGGCAACGAAAACACAAAATTTCTTAGTTTCAGGTGATTATATACCAATGAAAACATAGTTATGAATATTATATTCCATTTCCGTTAATAGATCCCCCGAAATGTTACACACTGTTCTTTTAAACAAGTACTATTATTTGCCTAAACTTCACCATACTTTAGGGCGGCACAACCTTCAAGGGTTGTTTTAGGATGCACAAAAAATGGCATATTTTGCTGTTATTATAAGGACTTTAAATATCTTCCATTTGATGTAATGATGCATGAAAACATGGCATCTTAGGTAAATGTAATATTTTAACTTAAATGGGTACTTTAAGGACAATTTAAGTATAAAATTGGGACTCCAGATTACAGCTGCCCCTGTATCTTAAAGCTGAAGTAGGCCAGATTGGCGCAGATATGATTTAAAAAAGTTATTTTTAGAAAACGGCCGCTATATCGTGACATTAGTAGGTAAAACAGGTAACCAGACGGCATCTGAAAGATTTCACTTACCGGAAGAAAAACAAGGTCCGCTGCCCAGCTGCTGTCTATGAGAGCCGGCTGTCAATCACTCGCGAACTCCGACCAAACGGTGAAACTAGGCAGCGCTGATCAGATATGAATCAATATTCTGTTACTGTAATGACTATTTCTCGCCTCAGATGTTTTCAGAATCATCTTGTAGTTACTGTTTAGCTGTAAAATGAGGAAGTTTGTGACGCGGCCGCCATTGTAAAATCTGTTGTAGGAAGCCAAGTTCTGGTCACATGACCGGAGCACAGCCAATAGGAACGCTCTCTCTCTCTGAAATGACCTGTGATTGGTCAAAATCTGCCGTCACGGACTAGATTTTCTAAAGCCTGAAAACAGAGACATGAGGAGGAGCAGAAGTCTAGTTATCTCTCAGAACACTTGAATTACAATATGCTGAAAGGTTATTATGGAATTTTTGCCCAATGATGCCAAAAATATACTGCCTACTGCAGGTTTAACAAGAGTCTGTGTCCGTAGAACATGTTTCCTTTTACAAATTCTATTCTTTAGATTTGTATCTATCCTCTACCTTTTAACTGTTTAATATGCGCTGAAAATAATGGTTGCAATTCTTCTCATGGATTCAATCATTTAGCAAACAATGGCTCCATTAATGCCTTCCATGAAAAAAGGTCTAAATCAGGGCTGTGTGATCTCTGTGAGTTATGGGAGGGGTGATGGAGGTTGCTGATAAGAAATGTTATCACACAAGCTGTCATCTGTGGGAGCAATTTGCTGCGGGCCCTGTTAGTAATTAATCACAGGCGCTTGGTAATGTATTCATTTGATCTTAGAGAGATTCATCGCGCTGGACAGTGACCCTTGAAAGGTCAAACCCCCCTGGTGTTGGTCATTCCTGTAGTTGCAGGATGCATGGGGGGGCTCCTCCAGTCAATACCAGTTCATCTCTATGCACATAATAAATGAGTCGGTACCAAGATTGAATTGAAATGTGTTCCCTTGACAGTGTGCAGAAATAACTTTACCGAGGCGATGAATTGTGTGACCGGAAATACGTGGCAATTAATAAGATATCACAATATGTTTAATATCAAGTTGAATATTTTAAAGAGAGACGTTACAGTATAGATACAATGGCAAAAAAGATTAGTCAGTATTGGACAACTGGAAATGCTGGAAGAGCTCGTCAAAAAAGAAAACTCTGGTGTTGGTCAATTCTGTAAAAAGGCCACATACCGAGGTCCTGTGTATTGTTTAGATACATTTCACACTATTGAGTGGATTTCTTTTTAGAAAACATGCTACAATCCATTCCACATTGTTGGAATTGCTGATGATGGGGCTTTGATTCGACCTCTTGGTGGAGAGGATGAAAGGTTAGAGGAAAGGAATGACTGCCAAATGTACTTGCATCGATTTATCCTCCTCCGTCATTCCTTTACCTGCCACTCACAATAGATGAAGTGATTTCTGGAATGTTGGGTTGGCAATCAATGAGAAGAGGTTGTTTTGTTGGGTGGAAGACCAGAGGCCTGTACTACGAGTTCAACATACCCAGGGTGTCTTCTCCTTATCTGGCTAAACTCAACCAAACAACCGCCATCCCGATAAGCGGTCCCACCATGGTGGTTATCAACTCGGTAAGTCAACCCAGAGTTTCTCAAACTGGCTATGAGCATGTTCACATAAAAGGGGGCGGTGTTTGGAGCATGTGACCAATCGCAAACATCGACAAGTCTACTGTCAGCAGAGCGGCAGATTTTGCAAAAGGAGAGCAAAGAAGTTAAACACAAGATCCAGGCTAAAAGCAACGTAGTTTAAACTGCCAAATGCAAACAGCTGACATTTAATACTCTTATCAACATGGAAGTGGACAAATATGCTTGCTTTATGCAAAATATGTATATATTTATTATTGGAAATCAATTAACTACACAAAACAATGACAAATATTGTCCATTAAAAACAATGCTCAAATCATAACATGTCAAACTGCAGCCCAACAGGCAACAACAGCTGTCAGTGTGTCAGTGTGCTGACTTCACTATGACTTGCCCCAAACTGCATGAGATTATCATAAAGTGGGCATGTCTGTAAAGGGGAGACTCGTGGGTACCCATAGAACCCATTTACATTCACATATCTGGAGGTCAGAGGTCAAGGGACCCCTTTGAAAATGGCCATGACAGTTTTTCCTCGCCAAAATTTAGCACAAGTTTGGAGCGTTATAACTCGCGACAAGCTAGTATGACATGATTGGTACCGACGGATTCCTTAGGTTTTCTAATTTCATTATGATGAGCCCGCTACAACCTCCGAAAGATCGGTTGCGTTAACACGTTACAGAAATTAGTGACGTTGAAATGAATTTGCGAAACCCGTTATTATCTTGTTTTCTCTTTTGGAGTGGCATTTGCAGACTACATAACTGACTACTATATGACAACATTAAATACAGGAAATTAGTGCTGAATGCAAGACAGTGTTCTCATATAATAATTTGACGTTAGCAGCTGTTTGCACTTGTAAACATCATGTCACGATTAGAGCAGTTGAATTGGGTGTAGCCTACGTTCAACAATAAAAACATAAGTCATATCAAGGTGATTCACTAACTTTTCACAAGAAAATTTGATTGCGCATTTGATCATCTTAAATAACTTATGCAACTTATGAGTCCTGCTCCTGCCATGGTTTGCGTATTCCAGCTGTGTGTCACGCCTCTTTTATACGTCACGGGTGCCGGAAAGACTTCTGCAAAGGATTCACCGATGTCTTCTCGCTTATAGCTCATCCGGCAAGCCCCCTCGCTCCTTGAGATGCATTCAGACGAGGAGGCACAAAATCGAGAAATGAGAAGAACCCCAGGAATTAAAAAAGGAACGCTGCTCTAATTTAAAGGGAAAGGCATAGCGTGAAGTTTGTCACAGACAGCAAGCAGGAGAACAGCGGGGGGAACAAGTGATCCTGCATGTAATGCAAATAGGTCAAGGCTGCCTGTTTGCTGAATGAGGTGTGTGTTGTGAGCAAGTGTTAAAAAGACACATTATGGCAACATAAGCACTAAGACCGTGTTCAGACGGACAATAGCGCTGCAACAAACACACAGCCCTTTCGCTCATTTCAATGAAAACCAATGATGAATCTGACTCGACCTTTGCCCCAACCCAATGCAACATGTTGTGACAATGCACTGCATTTACCAATCAAAAAAGTACAAGAGCACTTTTCTGCTAGATTACTTTGCAACATGAGCACTGTTTACATCGCAATCATTGAGACGGAAGATGAAATGGCTTACCTGGACTTCTTGGGTTGCATTTTATCTTCTTACCAATACCCATAAATACACGCCCACACCAACACATGTATCTTAAAGGTATAGTTTGTCATTTGGGGAAATACGCTTATTCCCTTTCCTGAAGAGAGTTAGATGAGAAGATCGATACCACTCTCATATTTGTCCGTTAAATACAAGGCTACAGCCGGTTAGCTTAGCTTAGCATAAAGTCTGGAAACAGCTAGCCTTGCTCTGTCCAACAGTTAAAAAAATCCGTCTACCAACCCTTATAAACACATTATATCTTATTTGTTTAATCCTTATGAAAATCTGAAGTGTAAAAATGACCACTCACGGTTTTTAGGGAGGGTTATGTCACAGACTATTTCTTGACTCCGGGAAGTTACTGCACCCAGCCAAGAAATAGTCCAGCACATAGCCCCATGTGCTGGGCTATTTCATTTCATATTTTAGTTTAGTACAGATTAAAGAAACCAGATAACGTGTTCATGATAGAAAATGCGTTTGGGACGCAGTAAACTCACTATCCAGGGGACGCACCCTGCTTTTTCCCTGATAATGCCACATTGCGAACGACAAATCTGTGTTTAAATCGGCAGGACGAGAGCTAGTTAACGTTAGCTGTTAGCTCCGTGCATTACTGTGCTACTTACCAGCTGCTAACAGCTAACGTCAACTAGCTCTCGGGAGGCGCCATTGATTTACATTATGATGCGTTCATGCTCTATTCAAATGAGTATTATAACGTTGTCATGATGTGTTCAAATGTAATCTTGTAAAATGTAGTTTTTGTGAAAGAAATTTGAATAAATGTAGTTGTTTGAAGGAGATGCAATATAAAATAGATAATAGAGAGGGAATTATGACCTCTTTAACTTCCTAAGAAAAAAACAATATGAAAAATGGTAATAAAAGAGTGTATGTTGAAGTACATGGGACTTGTTGTTTTACTTTTTTTTTTACCGTGGTATCGAATTGGTATCGAGAATCGTAGAATTTCACTGGTAATGGTATCGACTACTAAATTTATGGTATCGTGACATCCCTACTATTTTCAGTCTCTGTGCTAAGCTCCCCAGCAGCTGGCTGTAGCCTCATATTTAGCAGACAGATATGAGTGGTATCGATCTTCTCATCTAACTCTCTGTCAGAAAGTGAATAAGCATATTTCCCAAAATGTGGAACGTTAATTCAACACAATGTCAATTTTGGTATAAATGCCTGCTAAGATTGCTAAATCTGCAGCTTTACGATATGGAGCAAAAGATAGATCTGTAAAAGTACAGTGTGCTGCTGTGGTTCATTTTTTTTTGTATTGATTATCTGATTTACTAACCTCAGTTAAATCAGGTCTACTCTGATTTCTGTCACTCGGCTGCCAATTGTCTGGGAATGCAAGCCAAGTGAACTCAACGGAGCAACAGCAGATTTGTGTGATGCTACTTCTTCTTTTGAGCCGGCTGCATGAGATATGGGGTCAACCCTGTGTTTTCCACAGTCCACATTATCGTTTGCTGGTCTATTTGTGACCGCGCTCGCCGTCCACCGGCTGTGTTGTTATGTTCCGAGCCTCTCGATAGGACCGTGTTGATCCGAGTCTGACAGCAAATCAATAAATTGTATTCCCTTAGCATCAGTGTTGGTGGATATAAAGAATGTCTTTTGAGCTCAGTCTTAGAACATGAAAGGGGTCGACATGTAAGGAGTGTCGGTGTGGTTTAACTTCTCCAGACTTTGGTATAAATAAACAACAAAGTGGTCACAGGGCTTAGTAGGAGATTTGCTCCTGTGCAGTATTGGATTTTTTGCTACCACTGTGTTTATATTTATTCAAAGATAATGAAGTCGTATTCTTATGTGCCCTCTTATACATGCAGTATGTGCAATTTTGACGTATTTCCTCCCACTTGCCGATGCAGGTCGTCTGTGACTGATATACAGCTCTGCTTGGCCACGCTATTTGCGGAAAATATGGAATAAGCACATAAAAATACAGCAGAAAGTAGTGCTTCCCACGAAAAATGGTGATGTTTACGTTTAGTCCAATAATCCTTGTTTTTTTTTTACTTTGAGTTTGAACGCTTACTCGTGGCTTAAAAACTTCCCAAGTATCCTCATCAATATGCAAATTTCTTGTTATGGCCATTGAGCTCAGAGGACTGAGGGGGCCGAGATTTGGCTGCACACTTTATATCTACAGCTTCAACCTTTAGCTCATCTTGTTTTGACACCTACAGTGTCAAAACATTCCCTGAAGTCAAATGTGCAGCGGGCCAATTAAATTCCTCACTAAGACTGTGTGGTTATCAGGGCATAACCCCTGTGTGAGACTGCATTTTGTAGTCTGCTGAAGTCTCTCTCTGCACCCTGCCAAGAAGCCTGGCAGTGAGGCAGAAGCAGCACAGAAGGTGATCAGCCTTATAGATCTGCACCACAGGGGTTTTACACTAAGAGCCAGAGGGAGCCTCCGTCTTTGCTTCGACATCAGTCCCCCAAAATCAGCTCACAAACACCCTCCTGAAAGTTGCCTCATCTCTTCATGGCACTTTGCCTCTCTTCTTTATGCTCTTAATCTACCTGTGTACCCCCCCCCCCCCCTCTCCTCAGCCTGTCTAACCCCGTCTATCTCTTCCTTTCTACTCGCACTCTGCTGATCCTTGCGTGTTCAGCTGTTAAATCCGAGCAGTTTGTGAAACATGACAGTAAGATTTTGCAGAGGGCTCACTTTGATTACGACTCCTACAGAGGAAAACACTTTGTCAGGTCCTCTCTTTTTTTCCCCCCTGTTCCCGTCAGATAAATGTAACAGGGCCACTGTGCTAATATGTGGAGCTTCTGACGAGCAGCAACGCCACACTGAGGCTCTCAGTCAGACAGAAACAAACGTTTTTCTTTTTTCCTCTGGAAGTTTTCTGGCACCAACAGCGCCCTTTGGAGATTGCAGCAAGTATCTGTAATCATTTTTGTTTGCGGATTTTTCTTTCCATTTTTATACGGTTGTATTCATTAAACAGATTATGCTGTGCAGTACTTGACATACAGTAGTTGGCGAGGCGATTTCAACCTCACACCAGCATGACCAAGACAAGCTGTGAATTTTCTCTCAGAACCTTTTCAAAGCCTAACCACCTAACCCAGAGTGCCATCCGTATTGTAAGCCTCAGCTGGATGAACAATAATGAAAGGGAGTCGTACTTTACGATTTTTTTTTTTTCTCGTGTACTATGTCTGCTGCTGCACCCTCGAGTTCATTGCACTTCAATATTTCTGTTCAATAGAGACAGAAACACAAGCAGATATCTCGAACCGCACAACTAAACAGTCTTTTGATGTGGTTCAGAGGTGTGACTGCGGAGATGAATGGACCCGTAGTGGTCAACCTCAGCCATTCATTCCATACAGTAATGAGTCTGAGGCTGTTACCGCGGTGGACACTGGATGGTGAAACACAAGGTTGATGAACGCAGCGGTGTTACAGTCTCAACAGAAGAAATGAGATGAAAGTCAAGCTATGGTTGTTACTTTCCTATATTTTTTTTTTGCCCATTAACTGGAGGGAAAATAGGTCAACGCAAAAATACTTTCATGTAATTGTAAATCTTAAAAAATATACCAGTAATTCTATCCTCTCATTTCTTCATCTACTGTATACTTTTACCATGTGCATCACTCGCGTCCTTGTGTTCATTGATTACTACTAAAGAAAAGACCTCTGTTCGGTAATATCCACACGTCAGACAGCGTTTACCAGGGTCAGTCTTCTCATTATCCTTTTGGAAATAAAATGATATCTCTGTTCAAAGGGATAATGATCAGATGTCAATGTCAGAAGCAAAAATCATGATTTTAGAAAGCAGTTAATCGGCTTAAAAATCATCAAAATAAAAAGTGTATCTGCATCTCACCAAACAAATAGAAGAGAAATAATAAATAAATGAATATTTAGACTGTAGGTATTCTATTGTTATTAATCATGGATGTAATTGAATGAGTTAAATCAGCATTTATACACATATTCTTTGGACTGTTTATCACTTGAATTCTTTTGACTAATTAAGACCCAGATGTCTCGCCGAGGCTTTCCGCTGCCAAACAGATTTATCTAATTAATATGTGAGCTGCACATTTCGATTGAGTGTGAAAGATACGGACGGCAACTCCAGGAAGAAGCACAATACCTCCAACAAACGATGTAACAACTCATTAAAGCTCTTGCATAGTTAATGTGAAGCACTTCCTGCCAAATGGTACGCTTGGAGTAGGTGTTAAGATGATAGTACAATGGGAATTTGTAAAATCGGACACCTTTTTTTCTCTTAATTACAATCTATTCTTAGTAAGAGTTGATATGGCTACAACAAATACCATTATAATGTTCAATAGCCTTCGACATTAAGTTATACTTGGTTTAGGGCTGCCCCCTCTTAGTCGATTAGTCAACCAAACTGTTGTTTTGGTCTTAGTCGACCAACATTTCTTTAGTCGTTTTTTTCATGCTGAATGACTTATTTCCAAGAAAGGTATGAGCACATCTCTGATAAAGATTTAAAGTGGTGCTTTTGTGTGATTCTTTGTGGAGAAACTCAGTTTTACAGATCTGTCGATCAAATCCGTCCGTCCGTCGGCATAGTTTTTGCGGTGTGTCCCGCACTGTCGGCTCTAGTCCGCCCGTGTCGGAGTGTTTTCGGCCGATTTCAACATATTGAATCGGCGCCGCCGCCCGTCTGTGAGAGAAATCGCTCTGACTGGCGGCTCAGCTTAAACGAATCAGTGCACGAGAAGAGAAACGGAAGAGGGGAAAGCAAGCCAACGAGTAAAGTAAAGAGGAAAAATACAGAAGGCTCTTCTCATTTTTCATCTTCATCTCATCTGATCATTCCAATATACGGATATTTTCACGACAACATGGCCGTCTGGAATGAAGCTCAGCTGTGAGTGAGAGTGGTGTGAAAAACGCCGCTTTGTTTCACGTATGAACGGTATCATAACAACAGCTTGTATATCCGCAGTCCTCTGTCTTTCAGTTTTCCCTTTTGAATGACTGATACGGACTACCGCCACCTGCTGGTGTGGAGAGTTATTTCATCTCACGCAGGCGCAGAACGTCCGTGGTAGTTGGCCGTCGGCTGTAGTCTTTGCGGCGTGTTCCAGTGCAACGTTTTGGCCAAGACAAAGGCGAAGTTAGGCGAATATAAAATATAAAGATATATATAGATAAAATATTTTAATCCTCTAGAGACGGGTAAATATTTGAATCATTAAAAGTGTGAGTTTTAAATAAACTATCATCACTCTCGGCAGCTTCAGCCCGTTAAACGAGCCCCCTATCCTTGAGAGGTGGGGGTCTGCTCCCATCTCACTGTAGTTATAATGAGCATGGAGGTGCAATGAGAAGCCTTGTTAGATAAATGACACCAAATATCAGTGAAGGTGACTAATAGCACATGATATAACCGTACAGTCTGGCATATGGCACGTCGGAGCACGATCAGGCTCCTGCCACAAGTTCTCTCATCACTTCACTTTAACTGGGCTGTCGTGACTTCACAGCTTAATTGAAGTGATTTCAGGTGTTTGGTTACACATGTGACAGACAGAGGAAGTGTCTTGACTGTGTTTCCCCCCCCCCTGAGCCGTCTCCACAGCCTGTGTTAAACTCAGATAAGATGTAAGTGTGACACCTAGTGGCACTGACAGTCATAACATCTTGTATTTATAACAGCCTTTCACGGGGGGGAAAATGCAAATGAATCATATATGATTAGTGACACGTAAATCATTTTAAACAAAACATGATTGCCGTCGCATTCATGAATACATCACAATAAATTTGAATGTGAATAAGGCCTGTTGTAAGCAGAAATACACACATATTGAGTGACTTAATTAATCACAAACTAACCTAAATTCCATATATACATGACCCGGTTTGTGCTTTCCCAAGACACACAATGAAGACATTACTTTGCCATGTGCTTTCATAGCAACTAGAATATCTCGCACAAGTCGTTTAAAGCTATAAATCCTGAGGCCGAAGTCAACAGGGGGTTAAGAAGTTGCTGCGCTCCGCGTTCTTGGCAGCTGAAGGCTCCACTCCATATTGAACTCAGACGGAGCCAAGTGTCCTCAGACTCTCTGGTGGAGGGTGAAAACACCCTATCTGGAGAGATTGTTTTCACAGTATGCCGAAAACTAATTACAAGCAATAAATTAATTTCACGCTACTGCTTTAGAATTAATTGCATCTTTACAGAAGTGACTGGAAGTGATGGCTCAAGCAGCTCTGATAAGGGCGGACACACACAAAGTGCTCTATTGAATTACGTGGCTTATCAGTGCCATTGCTTTACATTGGGATGCGCCTGATAATCCTCAAAGGAACTATCAAAAACTCCAGTTTGTTGTCGTTTTAATTGCTGCAAAGGTATTTTTGTCGTGCAGTTCCCGTGGCGCACACACATACACACACCATATGTTAGGACAGCTGAGCATGTTGTGTTGAGCAGAAGGCCTTTACAGGAAGGTTTCATTTGCACTAACTATGTTTCGCGTGAAAATGTAAGTCAGTGTACAGTAGGGGTGTAAGAAAAACATCTTAAATATTGAGTATCGCAATTTTATGTTTTGTGATACTCTAGTACTTGATTTTTAATTAAAAATATACATCCAAAGATGAACACAGTCAATATTTTATTTCACTTGCAAAGAGATGAACCCCCTCAGTGTATGTGCTCTCTCCAAGTAGTGCTATGATATTGGATGTTATAGGGACTGCGATAAATGTAGAACCCACTGTTCTGAGTGCATAAAAAAGGTTTTTTTTTACTCAAATTTTATGCATATGGTGGTGTGTTCTTTATACTATGACAGTTTTTCTAGATTTAAAAAATTGCAATATATCGCCTTGCTTACAGTATCACAATATATTGCTATATATAGCTTCAGCCTACACCTTTTAATCATTTTTTTTTTTTCCTATTTTATTTAATGTGTGGCTGTCGAAGTTACGCGTACGCAAATTCGTTTTAACACCACTAATTTCTTATTACTTATTACTTCACTTGTTTGTGTTGTTAATTGTTTTCCAATAATATATACATACATTTGCACTCCCATGTTGATAAAAGTATTAAATACTTGCCAAATCTCCCTTTAAGGTACATTTTGAAAAGATAAAAAAATGTGCGATTAATCATTGACAATGATGCGATTAATTGCTCTTAAATATTTGAATCGATTGACAGCCCTAATTTAATGCGTTATTTGTATCTATTTTTGATTATGTGCATTCCTTACTGAAAATTGTTAATAAGGACCGAAATAAATGACTACTACTTCTACTGTATTGAATTGTAACCCCTGTATCATGATACTTATCGTATCACCAGATTCTTGCTAATACACAGCCTTACTATACAGTAGTGAAAGAGTGAGGTCAAATGAGGCAGCTCATCATACAGTATAAGATTTGCTACCAGCACGTCAAACTCTTTCCTCCCTGGTTCTCAGTTTGGACTTCCATGACACATTTCACACCCGTTGAGTGGTACGCGTCTATAAATAACCTGTGTGTCAAATGATTTTTGCTGTTCAAGTAACTCCGAGGTCTTAGTGCTGAGTCATCACTATGACCAGTTCATTAGTGACAACACAACAGAGAGCGTGAACTCTCACATCCACAACATGGTAAATATCTGGCCCACAGTAAACATGGTAGACATGTGTTTCCAAACATTCCTAGGAATTTTGAATTATTGCAGCAAAAAGCATACACAAAAGCTTTTATTTCTGCAGAGGATAGTAATTAAAGAGAAAAAACGAGTGTTTATCGGTGAAATAGGGGTAATAGAGCTGCCGTCTTTGCTTGGAATGCCTTCTTTAGATATTTGGGTTAACTGCTTATTTTCATTATTTTGAGTTAAGTGACTTTTCAAGATTCTCCTAATTGGCCCCAGTGGGATTTTGAGCAAAAACCCTTGATGTTCCCATCTCGTTCACATCATCCCATAATTGTGACAGTATTATTGTAATCTGTGCAGATAATATTGTTGTATTTTTAACAAGATTCCAGTGTTTGATCGTGGCGAGAGACCGGTTTCATTCCAAGATTTAATTTCCCTTTTTTTTTTTTCTGCTGGTCTCTGTTGTCATCTTTGATACTCATCACCACAATCACATGACAGATGGTCCTTTCTGGACCCTCTAATTATATTTCCAGCTTCAGATTCGTAATTCATCACACTGATGCGTGATCTGCATCCATACAAAAGTTGGTGAATTGTTTTATGAGCACCAATGCTTTTTTAAAATATTAATAATAATAATAATAATAATAATAATAATATTAATAATCCATAATCGGCCAAAGCGTAATAACAAAGGCTGTCAATCGATTTAAATATTTAATCGCGATTAATCGCTTGATTGTCCATAATTATCGCGATTAATTGCAAAATTAATCGCACATCTTTTTATCTCATCAAAATGTACCTTAAAGGGAGATTTGTCAAGTATTTAATTATCAACATGGGAGTGGGCAAATATGCTTGCTTTATGCAAATGTATGTATAAATTTATTATTGGAAATCAATTAACAACACAAAACTATGAGAAATATTGTCCAGAAATGCTCACAGGTACTGCATTTAGCATAAAACAAATATGCTAAATCATATCAATCAAATCATAAAACGGCAAACTGCAGCCCAACAGGCAACAACAGCTGTCAGTGTGTCAGTGTGCTGACTTGACTATGACTTGCCCCAAACTGCATGTGATTATCATAAAGTGGGCATGTCTGTAAAGGGGAGACTCGTGGGTACCCATAGAACCCATTTACATTCACTGATCTTGAGGTCAGAGGTCAAGGGATCCCTTTGAATATGGCCATGACAGATTTTCCTCGCCAAAATTTAGCGTAACTTCGTAGCATTATACTTTGCGACAAGCTAGTATGACATGGTGAGTACCAATGGATTCTTTAGGTTTTCTAGTTTCATATGATGCCAGTATCTTCACTGTAGCTTTAAAACTGAGCCCGCTACAACCTCCGAAAGATCGATTGTGTTAATTGCCTTTAAGAAATAAGGGGCGTTTAAACAATTTTGCGTTAACGCGATATTACCGCGTTAACGTTGACAGCCTTAGTAATAACATCAAGAACTCTTGGGGGATTTCAATTTGGGTTTCAATACATTTGTTATACTGTATTATTTATTCATGGAGGCTTATGCATAATGTAACTAAGCTTGTTATCTACAGAATCTCCCCATTTTAAATATGTTATCAATAATAAATTAAAAGCAACATTGATTGGACCCTACTGCTGCTGGCAATTCTGTCTCAAAGATGACAGCATTGTTCTGTTAACAAAATAAAGTAGATCACAATCGTGGTGTAGCTAAACTTTGGGGCAACAGGTGGAGCACTGTTGTCATGGAGAAAATGACATAATTACAGGAAAGGCACAATGATCCTGTTTAAGTGCACCAACACGATCTGATGAGGTAAATATTAGCCAGGAGGTGAGGAGCTTGGCAGTAACGTTGTGCCCTTGTGCAAGCTCAGAGTACCACAAGCAGTAAATCATTCACCAGAGTACACAGAGAGACTGGGCACAATGAACAACTGTTCGTGCTCTAACATTCTGCTCTAATGTTCTGCCAAAGTACAGAGTCAAAGCAGTACAAGGAAGACTTTTTATTTGACAAGTTGATGCTAATAAAAATCATGCTGTAACATGAGATCCAAGCTGTAACCAAAGCCTTTAGAGCATAGAGTTACAGTTCACTTTAAAATACTTCTAACCTGTTCAATAACAATATCATTTTATAAATCTTATTTGGAAATTCCATTAAATTAAACTGAGACTTAGAAAAACGTGCTACAGTAGAAACGCTCTTTAATGACCATGCAAAATTACAACTTCAGCAACTTAATATACACACATGGGAATGTCAAGATTCCCTTTTTTAATTAGCAGGTTCAAGGACATTTTTTTTTTGTTTAGCTTTTCGTGTGTCTGGTCAGTCTTGTACTCATAGAGTTGCAGGCAGTTTCAGTAACACCTCACTCGTCACATTCACGCCCTTGTGCCGACTTTCACAGGATTACTGTCAGTATGTTGCAACAACCTCGATGACACACGAGGCTGAAGCTACGCCCAGTCAACGGTCAAGAGCTGCAGAGGAATGTGTTTGTGCAAATACTACCTAAACCAGTGGAAGACAGTCAAACATTAGTGTTCAAAACTGATAAATTATTCTAAGCATGTAATTTGAAATGAAGTATGTTCATGTGAAATATTGAAGCAGGCAGTTGTATTGTTGTCTTATTTCATTTAGGTATTTATTTGTTTTATTTTTCTTTAAAAAATATATCAAAACTAAAAAAACTTAGCAAGCAATTTAAACTGAAGCCACACGAATGCTAAATTGCATCATTCACTGTGAAAACAGAGGATTGACAATAACCAAGATACCCAAAGTTATTACTCATACAGTAGATAGAAAACCCCGCAGCCCTTCACTGCACATATCAATACAACTACCATTATGAACCTTCAAAACCAGCCCAATGTGACCTTCTACAAGGAGAAGCAGGTACAGCTAATGGATGGTTGGGAAACCAAGACTCTAAAGGCAAACAACACGTAACACACGACACAAAGTATGTACAACCGACTGCATAGTTTTCAGTGCAAAAGACTTTTGCCAAAAAGCAGCAAAGAAAAAAAACAAAAACCTAACAACAAAAAGCGATAGCAGAGCAGTGCGCACACACTGACGCCACCTGCTTGTTCTTTTCTCATTCATGTTCAGGGGCACACCAAGCATTCAGATCCCTCTCTACATCCGGCACGGTGAAAAGTAAACGCCGTTCTTTTTTGCGCTTCATTGTTCATGTCTTGTTGCAGACGTCTCCTAGAGTTTTGAACTTTGGTCCGAGCGTGTTTAGGAAGTCAAGGTTATCGTTGTCGCCGAAGTCGCTGCAGCATCCCACAGAGCCGGCTGCAGAGCCGACGCCCTCGAACCCGTACGGGTGGAGGATGTCATCGGCGTACCGTCCGTCCTCCTCTGTTCCAAAATAGTCCAGCTTCTGCAAGACAAAGGGGAAGGGAGAGGAAGTGTGTTATTACTCAGTGTGGACTAAGCCGATAGGAAGGGAGATACTGCACCATGTGATAACACAAGTCTGCTCAGGATATGACTGGCAGTCAGATATTACACAGAGAAATAATATCTCTCAACAAGAAGTTGAGAAATAATAAAGTTTACAGAGGATACTATCACGGCTTAGAGAACAAGATTATATTGCACAGGAGAGTTAGCTAGGCTCTCACAGATAAAACAAAAAGAAAAAGTTATTAAACCTCAGAGAATGAAAGGAGTACACATCTGGACACATTTAATTCTGCCAAGTTTTCCCACTTTTTGTGCTTCCTTCCACTCTTAAGGCCTTTACACACCAGGGGGCGTGAGGAATAAAAGACATGAAATGCGAAATACTCGCCTGCGAATATTATATGTCTAGGGCTTTTATTTTGAAAGGTAAGAACGGAAGGAGTGGATCTGGTCTGCGCTGCGTTTGTCAAGGTTTAAAGGAGTAATGCTGTGTTCAGACCACGAGTGAAGCAAATTTTCGCCTCGCTTTACTCACGCTAGTTGCACCGCTGGTATTATTTGTGTTTATTCGCGCAACACGCGCCGGAGAGGAGGAGCTTGTCTCCGTAGATACCAACAACTTCTCTTTCTACCATTTCTGCCATCAACCATGAAAGAAGTAACCGCTGTTGCTGCTTTGTACATGTTGTGGAAGTCCACACACATACAGTGACATTGACTGTATCTAGCAAGCCAGACGTTGCTACTGCTGTATGAACCCAAAATAAACAGATTGTGCTGTGATTTAATTGCCTAGACCTTTGTCAGGCTTTCGCCACACAGCGTCAAGCGAATTTCTAGCTCGACTTGAAATATTTCAACTCCCGCCGATTTCGCATCGCCCGGCTGTCTTGGTTTGAACTACGCAGCCTCCGTGTTGTTGTTTCATAAACATAGGAGCAACTCAACCCATTCTGCACAACGCCATTGGTTGATGCCTTTATTAAAGTACATTGCTTTTTCGCCACGCAATATTTGCATTCTGTGTGAAAGTATTGAGTTTGAAAAAAATATATTGACGCACAAAAAAACGACCCCGTTGTATAAAAGCCTTGATGCCTCTTTTTTGTAGTACTATACATATATACTGTGTGTGTGTGTGTGTGTGTGTGTGTGTGTGTGTGTGTGTGTGTGTGTGTATTAAGGTTCAGATTTTTAATATATATACTGTATATATTAAAAATCTTAACCTTTTGTAACTATAAAACAACATTACCTGGTGTAGATAGTGGCCATTTGTTTGCCAGTTGTGAAGAAAAGTTGCGTCATGGGCGAGGTATCTGCTGTCAAAGGTCGCACCGCTACCCAGAAGTTGACCTCCAAACTGTTGAGTACCATACTGGTTATACTGGCTAGTGTGGTAATTCTGCATATCGGATGTGACAGCATCGGTCGTGTACATCCCATTCTCGTGTATGCTTTGGCCTCCCATTGTGCTGGTGCTCTTGTTCCCGATCCATCCTGCATTCACCGCAGAACCCTTAACAGAACCCTTAACAGAACCCTTCACTGCATGATCAACCGCTGTAGTGGGAACATTGATGAGACTCGAATCCTGTAGAGAAAAACAATAACACAAAAACGAGCAATCAAGTAACAATTAAATAAAAGAAGCAAAAGAGAGAAAAAAAAAAAAAAGGTTTCTTTACAAGGGTATGAGCCTAGGCAATGCTTTCATTATTATGTCCTCACCACTTCTTCCCCCGGGGACTCGGTGTTTGATTTGAGCAGGATTCCACCACTGTCTCCTTCGTCTTCAAGCATCAGCTTCTCTCTCGTTGTCCCACAGAAAAATGCAAGCAGTAGGCCTGCAATAACAAAGCAAGTATGTTAGAAATGAAAGCACATGGAGTGTATTTTATAACAACCAGTGCTCCACGTGTGGTAGGCATCACACGAGTGAGCATAATGGAATTATACACCGTGTAATAATACTACCACATATCATTGCTCTGTGCCCGATATACAATGCATAATTCAGAGACAGAACCTCTAAGTTTCTATCACTCTTCTCGCACTTTTACACATGCATGAGCACAAAATTCCTGTTTCATTATCTACACAGTGTAGTCTCACAATTCTGCTGGCAAGAGTATAGCAGTGGGAGACTCACAGAGCAGTAGGAGGAGGACCAGAGGCAGCAACATAGCCAGTAAGCCCAGCGGACCAAACGACACAGAGCTCGGTCTGTCCGAGCAGGCTCCGCTCGTGCAATGGCAGATCCTCACTTTGGCCGTCTGTGTTTTGCCAGTTCCCTGCAGATCTGTAATGTCCACGGGAACATTGTATATCCCTGTAGGAAGCTCTTTCATCTGCTTCAACGTGGCTGCTGTGTCTGAGGAGGAAACACACGTAAAAAATGATGAAGTTTCTCTGAGAAATAGTAAACGCAACACTGTGCAGAACACTTTAAACTTGAATTAAATTTTTCAGGACGGATCAAAGTATGCGTTCATTATGATGTTTTCAACAAATACTTCACCCAAAGATGTCATTTTGTATCAAAATATTCACCTTCTATAACAAAGACTGTCAGCTCAAAACGTCGAACACGGCTTACAAAATTGAATAAAATTACTTGTACACAATAAAACAATATCAAAACAGTCAGTATGCAAAATCTAATTTTTAGTATTCATGCATTGCCCATACAGCCAAATCTACAGTATATCTCAAGAATCGCCGCGTATACTCTGTATGTATCAAACTCATACTAGAGCCCAACTGATAAATCAGCAGGTAAATATTATTGCCTAATATTAGCTCATCATACATATATCGTATCAGCACATCAGCCGCGTAATGAGAAGTTGCAAAAGATATGTTAGAGACAATGTCAGCATTAAATAGTTTGTCCACCAGGGGGCACAAGTTCATTTTCAACTGTAAAATGTCCCACTCAATACATATTATCGTCGCAATTCTTTAAAAAAAAAAAAAATGTAATGGATTATCATCAAAAATGTTTATGCTTTGCATGTATGTTGAAAAATATATTGGCTAATATATCGTTATCAGATTTTTTAAAACCCCTTTAATTTCTTTCCAGTGCTGGAAAGTAACTAGTTACATTTACAGTAGTACTGTACTTTTTTACTGTACTAATTTTTTTGCTAATTTATACTTCTGCTTTACTATAGTTTAAAGGCACATTTTGTAGGTCAACCAGGAAGTTAGCATCGTCCTGGGTTCCCAAAAATCCCAAAAAGCCAATGGGATTTTTTCATTGGGTTTTGGATTATAATGCTAACGTTGGGCTATAAACGAACTACACCACGGTCGCTTGAACACAACGAGACTGTAATGGCGGACGAGTCGGCGTGATGACGTTTAGTAGTCTCATTTAGCCACTTGTTAGCAACCACCTTTCTTAAGACACATAAAGGCTTCACAATTTACGAGTGGGGTATTTATTGACGTATTTCATATTGTAGAACAAAACGTTAAAATCTATTAAGCTTGTGTTAACCACAGACCTTATTTTAGGCATCTAACTAAAAACCCCAAATGCCACAATGCTAACTCATTTCCCGGTTTTAGCGTTTAGGGTTCTTACTGTATACTTTTCAAACTATAAGTACATTTTGCTGGTGATACTTCTGTACTTAAGTAAGATTTTGAATGCAGGACTTTAACTTGTAATGGTGTATATGGCAATACAGTGTGGCATTGCTACACTTGTGTTAGTTGTTTATTTTGATAGCTTTCAAAAAATAAGTCAATATTTCAATGAATAACTGAGACTTGGGTTATGCTGCGTGAGTAGTTTGCGCATTTCTTACAGAGCTTTTACAGAGGCTTTTCGATAATGTTTTGCTGTTGTTAAACAGTGTTGTTGTGTATTGTTTTACTCTTAAACAGATGTAAATCAAATGAAAAGACAACCACCTACCATTAAGTCTAGACAGGGACCATTTGCCATCAGCTTCACCGGGTAAACTAAAGCTGAAGGGGGAAGAAAAGGGACTCTGGTCGTTGTCTTCAGCCACAACCAGCAGAGAGCCGAGCTCTCCGTCCTTCTCACACAACACCATCTCGCTGCTGGGGAGCGTCGGCACGTTGTCGTTGACATCCTCCACCACGATGATGACTGTTCCCGTTCCCGTCTTGGAGCCTGAAAAATACACGAGTATTACATTATATAAGACAAAAGAGGGCATGTCGACACAAGAAGAAACTAGATAGACCAGTGTCCTGACATCAACTTGGATTAGAATGAATTATTATTATTTGTAAATTTCAAATTCTGACAAGCATCTGGGAAATGAGCCCAATTTTTCAGCATCACATCTGAGAACATGTGAGTCACTGTGTATGACTCGTCTTATAATACCGTCTCAACAGGTGTTCTCAGGTGAGACAAAAGCCAAGACATGCTGTTTGTTCAGACAGTTACGGGAGAGGGTGGGGTTTGTGTTCTTCATAACATTTGGCTTGTGTAACAAAACCACCTAAAGGCATGAAGGTGACGTCGGACTACACACTTTCCCACCTACACACTTTTCCTTTTCTTGCTGACAGACTGATGGATATTTGCCAAACCCGACAGAGACAGAGTGAGTTTGAAAAACAGGTTCTAGTTGTGAGTAAAGAATTAGTCAGCAGCTCATTGTTGATTGCTTCATTAGTCAAGTGGTTATAAGTTTTAGCAGAATTATGGACGTACAGGAGATATACTTGAACGTATGCTATTATCTGAGCAATATAAGTATGTTTTTTTGTGTCATAACAACGGCTTGGGTTCTGTATGGAGCCTTATAGAAGTCATGGAAAAGGAAATGTACGAGCAACTTACCGACACCAACAGCATTCATGGTGATGTTGTAAAGTCCATCGTGGACAAACGGTGACTCTCTGTCAATTGTGTTTGCCACCTTCAGCTCTCCGTTATTTTTGTCGACGCTGATCCAGGAGGCCGGGTCTGAGACTTTGTAATACCTGAGAGAGGGTGGGAGAAAAAGTACTTGTGTATTAGGAGCACATTCTTCCGTTCAGCAGTGATAGTCTGCCCTCCAGTGTTTAAGAGAAGGAACTTGAGTTGGGGTCTTGAGCATTAGCTGCAGTTGTGTGTGTTTCAGCCAATCTGTACAACAGGAAAGCAAATATAAATAAAGATCGCTTACGTGATGCCGTCGCTGCTCTCGGTCTCAGGATCCATAGCTGTGTAACTTCCTATCAGCGTGCCGTTTGGTGTGTTCTCTTTGACAAGGAAGCGGACGGTAGGAGCCCCGAACGCCGGACCCTCATCTTCATTGAGGACATTGATGTCCACGGGGATGGTCAGCCATTGGGCCGTGGTGCCGATCAGCTCTGCTTGATTCTCTGCTCTGATCTCAAGCTTTACTTTTTTGTTCTGCTCATAATTTAAGGGCTGGAAAAACAGGGAGGGAGTGTATTGTAAATACAAATCTGTTGTCAATGCTGTGTTATAGACCTTGACTTTCAATTACTATTACTAATTTATTAATAATAATAATAATAATAATAATAATAATAATAATAATAATAATAATAATAATATGAAATCTCACCCACCTTTGAGACATAGAGAAGCCCCTCGTTTGTTTTGGGGTCAGTGTCGATTCTGAAATTTCCATTTTGATTCCCTTTAAAGATGATAAATTTCGACATCCAGTTAGGTGTGTTTATTAAATCCTTGTCTTCAAGGGGAATTCGGAGGATAAGTCTTTCATTTTCGTTTTCTTTGACATCGACTGCATACTAAAGGAAACAAAAAGCGTGTTACTTAAATTCGACAACAAGTTGAAAACACACTGATAACACTAAGACTTTATATCAAATGCACCTGTTGTGTTTAATTTTATTGTCAAAAAACTTTAAGATGTGATTTCGACATGTGAAATATTTTTTTCTTTTTTAAAGTGATTGCTTAGCACTTACAGACGCGTTTGTGAAAGTCGGCGGATTGTCGTTGATATCACCCACAGCAATGGTTGCTGTTCCTGTGTTGAACAGACCGTTTTGTGCACCGTCCAGATCTTTGATTTGTACTATCACCAAATGCGTGTCTTTTACCTAAAGACAAAATGTGACAAAAAAAAGGTAAATAACATGTTAAGATGAGGCAAGAGAGCAAGAAAATCTTTGTGTTTCAGAGTATGGTGCGGGTGCTCACCTCTCTGTCCAGGGTGTTGGTTACCGTGGTGATGGCACCGTTCTCTGGGTTGATGGCAAACAGGTCTAATCCTGTCAAGAGAGTATACCTGATCTTGACGTGGAGGGATCCTCGTTTGTCTCTGTCTTTAGCTCCCACCGTCCCCACCCATGTCCCTGTGGTGGAAAACATAAAGTTTATTATCACCCACACTGAAGATCAAATACCGCAGGATTACCGGAGTGTATTTC
Source organism: Sebastolobus alascanus (assembly GCA_916701645.2). Classification (NCBI taxonomy): domain Eukaryota; kingdom Metazoa; phylum Chordata; class Actinopteri; order Perciformes; family Sebastidae; genus Sebastolobus; species Sebastolobus alascanus. The sequence continues at coordinate 592,186 of CAKAOJ020000177.1, forward strand.
ATGTTCCTCACCTACGATGCTTTGCTCGAGCACACTATATTGTAGTTGTTCTTTGAATTCGGGAGCGTTGTCATTCACATCATCTACTTCTATATGGATGTCCAAAGGCAAGTCTGTCTCCAGATTCGTCCTTTCGTCGAAAACTTTGGTTGTTAACTGAAGAAAAAAAGAGTAAATTTTACAGGGTTAACACACTTGAAAATACAAAAAATCATATCATATAGGGGTGAAAATATAGAAAATATAGCATATCGCGACAAGTTTTGTGATACTGTATCGATTCTCAAAAACATTGACTGTATTGATTATTAATTAATAGTTTACATGCAAAGATTAACTCAGTCAATACTTTTCATTACACCGTTTCATTTGCATTTGTTGGATGTTACAGGGACTGGGATAAATGCAAATGCGATCCCACTGTTCTGATTGCATAAAAAAGTCAAAAAGATTTACTCAGATTTTATACATATATGGTGGTGTGTTCTTTAGACTATGACAGTTTTCCTAAAAATAGGTCACAATATATCGCCATGCTTACAGTATCGCAATATATTGAATTGTAACCCCTGTATCATGATACGTATCGTATCGGCAGATTCTTGCAAATACACAGCCCTAATATCTTATGGTTTAGTTTATTTCCAATGTCAGATTAGTCATTTAAAGTGCCTTTCAAACGATTTACTGCAATATCAAAGGGTTGAATCAACATAATATACATTGTGGTTTCACACTAGAGCTGAAACTGTTCACAAACGTTCTCATTTTACAGCTAAACAGTACACTACAAGATGTTTCTGAAAACATTTGAGGCGAGAAATAGGCATCACAGTAACAGAATATTGATTCATATTTGATCAGCGCTGCCTAGTTTGACCTTTTGATCGGAGTTCGCGAGTGATTGACAGCTGCTCAGAGACGGCAGACTCCAGCTCGGCTCTGATTGGTTGTTTTCCTCCGGTCTGTGAAATCTTACAGATGCCATTAGGAGCACCGGAGGACACCTGATTTTTTTTTTTTTTTTTTTTTCAGATTACCTGTCTCATGCACCAATGTCAGGATATATGTATGATTTTTTTTAATCATATTTGCTCCATTTCTACCCACTGCAGCTTTAATAAATAATCGGGATCTGTATCGTATTAAAAAAAAGTTTGGTATCGCCTATCATCCCTAGAAATAATCCTTAGTTGCCGCCCTGTTTCACACTCACTGTAAAGCTTGGGAACTCCTCCCGATCGACTGGGCGGTTCACAGTCAACATCGCAGTCTTAGAGTTGAGAGAGAACACGTCCATCGGATGCTGGTCGACACCAGGTCCACTGATGGTGTAGTACACGTTGTGCCTGGTTTCAGAGTCCGATACGATCTGCAACAGAAAACCAACAAATTCAAACATATAATTAAAATCACAGATTTCAGTAGACGTAGGAATCAATCAAGACGTCAAAGGAATAAATCACTGTACAAAGTCAGCAGAAAGTAAAGTAATTAATAAGTGTGTCTGGTTGTGTGAATCACATAATCTGGGTGGGGGGGGGGACATGAGAAAGGAGAGGCAAGTGTAAGAGGAAAATTAAGAGAATGTGTGGAATTGTGTTTAAAAAAAAATGCATATATAAAACCTCATATGCACTAAAGTAGTTAGTATATTTCCAAGCTTACCCTTTCAATGTCTTTGGGGTAAGGTCCACTGTCATTCTCCAGTATGTTGAAGGGTGGAGGACTCCAGCGTCTCTTGGAGCGCTTCAGAAAGCCTGTGGGGGACTGACACAGGAAAAACAACTCATTACTTTAACATTCTGGCATGTATAAACCTGCTATAAGAGCACACACACACAATCGTGCATAATCTTACCTTTCTTTTCACCCTCGTACTGCTGAAAACAAGATGAACTACCATCTCGCTTTCCGATCCGCTGCTGTCCCGAGCCCACACGGAAAAGGTTCGCCCTCCTGCTGCCATCGGTACATCGATCACAGCTTCTATTACTCCAGTACTGGATATTTTAAAACTTTTGTCGCTCAAAGTAAAGCGCACCGACTCGGCGTCGCATTCCGCACTAGTTTCAACTGAAGAGAGAGAGAGAGAGAGAGAGAGAGAGAGAGAGAGAGAGGAAGGTGAAAGGCGGCTTAAAAAACAATACAGTAAAAGAGGTCAAGCTGAAAATGAGGAAAAAACTGTTCGATAAAGAATTAATGAACAAATAGTCCATAATAAGTGAAATACCTGTTGTGATCGTGGATCCAGTGGTGATTACTTTTGGCACATTAATGCGCAGAGAGTCCGTGTTGAAACACGACTCCACACCGGACAGGATCTGAAGCAGAAAGTCGGTCTTAAAGTCAGTTTTAATTATCGAATCAAAGATTTAAAGTCACATTGAAAAGTGACCCTTTAACAGCAAATAATTACAAACAGACAATGTAATGCTACATTTGTATCGATAAATACAGAGGATATAAAAAAAAACAAACTGGAAGCACTTACCAACACCAAGCCGATGTTGAGAATTAAAACATTCGTCATTTTTGCGCAAACTTTTGATGCACTTTTTTCCCGTGAGAGGAAGCTGAACTCCACCGATAGCGACCCGTCCACAGAAAGTGACAGATGATGGATTTGCGTCGGCGTTAAAAAGCTCCGAAGAAGAAGAAGAAACTCGTCCTGTGTCTGTTCTGTGAATAAGGGGCCGGGCAGACTTTACTCTGAGCAGCTCTGTGTCGCTGCTGGCAGTGAGTCAACAGAAAGACACACCTTGGATACCACACCCAGACTCACCGAGCCTCCCTGCTAAAGATCCGCAGGCGAAAGCACCTTAGGGGCTTTGCTCAGTGTTATGTTGCATGTCAACTCGTAAAAAAAACATTGCATTTATATATATATATATATTTTCTGCCAGCAGGGGGAAATATTGCTTAAATATTATGCCAGATAAAGTAATTCTGTCAAATTTAAAATGATGCAAGACATCAAAACAAAGCTAAACACTGTAATTCCCATGATTTTTTTTTTTTTTTATTATTATTGTACCTTATGATATACTAAAAGCACTATAATGTCTTGCAGGTGTATTATATAGATTTCTATTAATGCTGAGCAGGTGCTTTTAGTTGTGCAAGCTTAGAGAGGAAAATGAAAAATGTTAGATTTTTCTTTGGCGTTATCCTCGGTACTTGTTTGTTTGTTTGTCTGCTTGTTTTTCTGGTGTGAGAAACCTCTCTCAGGTCCACACACAGAGAGAGAGTGACCCCTTCGTGCCCCTCCTCTCTCCTCTGCAGCTCCGCTAGTAGGAGGAACAGAATGGCGCTCCTCGCTTAACGCCGCAGGAATGTGTGCTGAATGAAGCCTGCTGTGGGGGAGGCTCTGCTCCCACAGCGAAAAGCACTCGCTATCTCTATAAACTGCTGATAAAAGTGAGAGCCTGTACACTGAGGCCTGTGTCCTTTAAAGCATGTCCCAGTTGGATCTACTGTAAATGGGTTAGACTGTGTCTAAAAGGTTCGTAGGGAAGTCAAACTATGTGGGGCAGCAACAGGAAAGGTGAGACAAAATGTCAGGAAGGCTGCGCCGCTGTGAGTCATGGGCGTGGACGTAATGAAAGGGCTTGGTGCTGGGAGTCTTTAACAGTAGATGCAAAACAGACTCAGCAAAATGTGTCGCTCCCGAGCGAAAAATGAAAGTGAGTTATGGTCGTACTCAGGCTTTAGTGTGTGTATAGAGTACACAGAATAATGTTTGAACAGATAAAACTCGTTATGTTTCTGCTCATTATATTGTTGACAGGAAGCCTGACCTCTCCCTCCCACACTTTCCCCTCATGAGGTCATACTGTGGTAAAATCAGGCACTAAAGACGTGTTTTAGGTTGTGTAAATATGCATCACTTAATGTCTTTTCTGCTGAATAGTGCAGTTTGAAGAAAGCAAAATGTGATTCATTTCTCGGGAAGACTCAATTTGACAAGACAAAAAGAAGTTAAGACACAAAATGTCTTGACGTCACTGGAGTAGAACTTCCATGGAACGAAGAAAGTCCCAAAAGCTGGAAATGAGTTAGCAGTGCAGCACTCCCGGTTTCCTCGTATCAGAGTCGATAGTTCTTTGAATGGGTTTTTAGTTAGAAGCCTGAAATAAGGTCTGCGGTTAACACAAGAGATTTTAACGTTTTGTTCTACGACATAAAACACGTCAGTGAATTCCCCCACTTGTGAATTTTCTCAGTCTGAGCCGTCTTAAGTCCGTCTTTTTCTCGTCTCGACGTTCTGATAAAATCAAACGAGTTTAATTTTATCGTAAGGTCAATGACGCGAACATTGTCAACAACCAATAGGTGCGCTCTCTCCGGCGCCAAACAGGAAGCAGCGTACCACGGGGCAGAAAGTAAACATGGAGAAACTGGTGGAGTTGCGGAGTGAACAAGAGTGCCTCTTTGACGTGTCCTCCCATTTGTACCACGGTAGAGTGGAGAAGGAAAAAAGCGGACGGAAATTGCTGCAGCTCTCGAAATCCCAGGTGAGTACGCTATATGCTATAGCTAGCTAGCTAACCAAGGTCCCAAACGGGGCTACTTGCAAGCTAACGTTAGCTACTGGAACGTTGCAAGTTGCCCCATTCGGGACAGTGGTTAGCTAGCTTGCTAAGTAGTTGTAGTCTTGTAGAAAAGTGACCCCGCAAGATCCCCAGTCTTTGCCAAATGTTATAGTCTGTGACTAAAAACTCTGTGACTTAAGACACGTTGTCTTTAGATGTGAGAGGGTGTCAGACTACAGTCTTTTAAAAGTCTTTTCAAAGTTTCCGAGGCTTTGGTACGCACAAGTATCATAAACGTTTGTTCGCCAAAGAGCTTATATTCTGCAGTAATCCAAAATCCCGTTGGTTTTTTGTCAGGGAACCAGTATGATGCTAACTTTCTGGTTGGCCTCTAAAAATGCGTCATCCTTGCACCATTCTATTCCCTTGAACCGGAATGGACGGTGAAGTAGAAGGGTGTGCTCGGACTTTTGAAAACATCGGTTCTGTACTGTCATTATCTTCCCAGGTATTATACACTAATTGAATCAATATCCTCTTGCGAAATCTAGTTCAGAGTAAACCGCCTGCATGAGAGCAACAAATCGGGAGTGCTGCCAGGACGTTTGACACAAATGCCAGAAGGCACGAACCTGATGCTTCGAGATAACACCTTTCAAAGTTGAATCGGTTAAGGCGGTTGCTATTATTTTGTTTATGACAGCTACATATTTGGACATATCTGTATGCCTGAGGTGTTAAAGTTTTTCACCTGATGCTACCTTCTTTCCACTCCCGTTGTGTGAGTGCCAGCGAGAGGCTGAGTGGAGCGATCACGTCATATGCGATGGTTAGTATTTGGGTGAGACAAATTGCTCAGTAGTGACTAACAGCTGTTTGATTATTAGTGGGTCATTTGTAATACTTGTCACCTGGAAACGCATGAAAGGTTTTAATCAAACATCACAAAACATTCGCTTGCCAGTTACCAGTTAAGGTAGCAGTTTATTAAAGCCAGACACACCTATCTGATACTACAACTACGACAGCTCTGCAATAAATACTACCTAAATGAAGGTTATGTGTTCAAGTTTTGTTGTTTTAGAGAGGTGTTGATTCAACTTCATGGTCATTTTTGCTATTGAATTATACAGCAGGAAGGCCATCAAGAAGATCATAGATTCCGCAGAGAAGGCGTTGAGATAGCTATGGATCAAGCGGGGTGATCCTACACAAACTGTGGGTCGAAGGTGTGTGATGTTTATACCTACATGGGGAGCGGGTCCTCTTCACGGGGTCCGCCACGTTGCACCGCCATGTTTCTACAGTAGCCCAGAACGGACAAACCAAACTCTTTGTTAACTTCTCCTGCTTTGGCCGACATTACTCGCTCCCGTCGCCGCCGTTCTCTCTCTCTCTCTTGCTTCACCACTTACTTCCCACGTACACACACACTCTCTACGCACGCTCTGCCATTCGCGTTTTGGAGTCGGCCACCGTAGCTCTATAGCTTGCTTGGCACACGGGAGAGGCTTCAGTTGGTTGCAATCTCCTCACCTCACGGCTTGATACCGCCAGATCCTACACACTTGACCTTTAATGCAGAGCTGTCATATTAGACTGCTAAACTTGCAACTGAGTGTAATCTAAACCGTTTAGAAATCTGGACGGTCTACCTCAAGAAAATGTGCATGTGTATAGTGAAAGTTGGTATACCATACTGTTTTAATATGGGCGAATGCATTGCATGATTGCAAATAATGCCTAAGATAATATCCTTACTAATAAACCGCACCTATAGCCCAGTTATTTGTGTGTTGAAATAGCCATTACATAACACACCTATAGTAAGGTAGTTTTATCTCTGAGGACACTGGAATGTGGTTTGGTCACTCAAACTGGACAGATTCGACACACCCAGCTCATGTGAAACGAAGAACGTACTAACCATAAATTACAGTGACTATTCAAAACTCTTTGTTGGTCTGTCAACATTTCAATTATCTCTGTGGTTAAATTAATAACTTTGAGACGGTGATTTCGGAAATTGGTGGTGTCAATCTCACGCAGCGCAAGTGAGCCTGTAAGTATCTGTTTATCTGAGGTGCAACTTTCTATATAACATGCGTCACACGGTACCGTCGAAACCACCCATTCACCTTTGTGCTCATACTGCTGTTAGAAAGCCAACGAAGAATAAACTATTGCTCAAAAAGCAATCACTCTCACCGTGAGTAAAAAATGACACAGGGGTTAAATGTGAGCTTTACTATCAGACAAATTAATTTGCAGTAACTGATGGTTTAATCAGGCAAGATAAAGCTGATACTGTATTTCCCCTCCCACACACCTTTGACCATGGGGAGTCAAAGTTTCACGTATCCTGGCAACACAAACTCTTTTTTTTTTCACCCTAAGTGTTTCTCTGTTAAACAAACTCACCAACGCCTACACGCACACACACTCCCACAGTCCAGCGTGCAGCTGAGTTGCTGCACTCTCTGGGAATCTCACATGCACAGGTGAAGTTTTACAGACGAGTGGCAAAGTTAAGAGGACTCCAATACTTTTTAATTTTTTTTAACTGAATATCAAAATCACAAATAAAAGACTTAACACAATAACAGACTTAATCACACACTGCACAGTCAAGATGGAAACTAATTGTTACCCTTACGAAAAAGTAGTATACTTCAAGTTTATTTTATGAAGTATACATGAGTAAAGTTCAAGTATATATTTCCCAAGTATACTTTATGTAGTAAGTATACTAATATCAATGTACTAGTAGTGTACTTGTAAGTGTACTACTTTAATGCTTCTAGGGACTAAATTGGCCCACTTTTTAGTTTATAAAAGTATACTTTTAAGTATACTTTAAGTGTAGGAATAATACACATTAAGTTGTATTTTGTACTGCAATTATACTATAAGTATACTAATAGTTTACTAGTTTTATACTTGTAGCCCACTTTATAGTTTATGAAAGTGCACTTTAAAGTATACTCTCAGTAAACTACTAGTTTAATAGTTTGTATAATGCAAGTATACTTGTATATACTTGTAGCCCACTTTATAGTTTATGAAAGTAAACTTTAAAGTATACTCTCAGTAAACTACTAGTTTAATAGTTTGTATAATGCAAGTACACTTGTAGCCCACTTTAGCAGATTCGAGTCTGCTACTCAAGAATACTTAATTATACTTTTCTTAAGTATATCTCCATCAAAAGATTAAGTACAAGTAGGCCTATAAGCCAAATAGACTTTTCTGTATACTTATGTCAATATGAGCAAAGTATACTTTTGTTATGTATACCTCTGATAAGTACATAAAAAGTAAACTGTATAGTATACTCTCTTATTTCAAGTTTAAAAAAAGTATTCTAATAGCACACTTGAATACAATTCTTTTGGTTAGGGTAAGCATTGTTTTGATCCACAAAAACATGTTTTCACAATAAAAGTCTTTATTTTGGACACATGTTGTACTCTGGAGTGATTTCCTCTCAGTCCAGACTGCCTTTTGTTTTCCCTCCTGCAGTCTGAGACAATAGGCTGAACACAAACGTTACAACTATGCACACAGGGAGAGACCGAACCTCCTCCTTTTCTCCGCCTGTTATCTGCAATAGCTGTGAGCAATGAAAAGGAGAGAGGAACCGCCTATCGCTGTTAAAGTTGTCCTCACCCTCCGAAGGGTCAAAGTCTGTACGAAACCACCGCTCGATTACAACACACACAACAGGCGCGATTTCACTTCAAGAAGAGGATTAACAAAGTCGACAATTTCCAAACCGATGGCTCCACTGCTGAAATGCAGCATTTTTCTCCTGCTGGGCTTCTTCTTCCTAACGGTAAGTAACCGATTCAATAAGTTCATTATTATGTGTGTATAATGTCGGGGCTTTAACAGGTGTGGCTCTGTTTTTTCTGCTGGGGCAGCGGATTCATTTGTGCGCGTATTAAAGTTAAATCATCGCAGCTAAAGATGCGAAAGGAAAACTAAATGCGCAGTCTCCACGTTCGCATGTACTCCCGTATATTATGCAGGAATGTGACGTAGCAGCTTTCCATCATTGTCTCCGTGAATATACTGGATGTGGGGGAAAACTTTGAAGTCGATGCATGTTTCACGTCAAATTAGAGGAGGTGTTGAGCTTTGTGACAATGTGTGCTATGGATGGTAAACATGTTAAAAATGTGCTAAGTTATGTAGACTTTCTAGAAGCAGAAGAGAGGATGACATTATTTACATGTATTTAAAACATGTTTAACAGTCCATATTTTATTGATAATGAAATAATTAATTTACTGTGAGCATTCTTTTTTTAAAGATCCCTGAGATCCCCAAATGGCCCTAACCTCTCATGATGTACAATAAATAATGTGTAAATTAATGCTGTATGAGTCAGGAGCAACAATAATAGGGTTTGCTATATGATTTTGTTATTAGGGTTTTACACAGTGGTGTAAAAAAAAAAAAGCAATTCCATTGGAATATATAGGAGAGTATACCCACTTCCTCCTCTGTAACCTACCACCCATCTACACTCACCTCATCAACGACCACTACACCACTGGTATTACACATTGTGATCATGTTTTTCCTCCCTGTTTGTTTACCTGCAGCTGGTTCCTGTGGGGGTTGAAGGAAAAGGGTCCGGGTTACGGAGACAGAAACGAGAATGGATCGTCGCTCCCAGAAAGCTGTACGAGAACCACGATTACACCGGCTTGGAGAGTATCGCTAGGGTGTGTACTTTTTTAAAATTTATTTCTAAAGAATTCTATTCAAATTGACAAATTCTTCATTTAATGTTTTCACAGTCATGCAGATATTGAATGTACGCACAGCAATATTTCATTCCTTATAATCATAAGCCTACACCATTGTCAAATAAGTTGATTGTATTTCCCACCTCACTGGTTTTATTACAGAGTATGTGTGAGAGCAGCTCCCCCATGTTAATAATGAGTCAGTTCAGACACGCAACGTGGCGATGAATACATCTCTGTCTGGTGTTTAGACAGACACTCACCTGTCTGCTTATCCAGTTTCACATCTCAGCTAGATGCTGTTTTTGTTGGTTTGGGAGCCGAGCCATGATGCGATACCGGATATCATGTAATGAGCTAGGTTTTTCGGTTGTTCTCTTGAGAGAAAAAACAGTTTTGATGCCATATTTAGGTTTTGTTTGCATAACATCAGCGATGGAAGAAGTATTCAAATCCTTTACTTAAGTGAACGTAGCAGTATCGCAGTATACAAATACTCCATTGCAAGTAAAAGTCCTGAATCCAGAATTTCACTTAAGTAAAAGTAAGTACAAGTATTAGCAACAAAATGTACTTGAAGTATCAAAAGCATAAGGACTCAATGTAGAGTGGCTACTCTCAGTGTTATAGTATTATATTATTGGATCCTTATCATTGATATATTAATATGTAAGCAGTACTTTAATGTTGTAGTTGGTCTAGGTGGAGCTATAATTTAACTATTTCACATACTTGTGGTAGTTTGATCCGTAATAATGGATCATATTTTATAAACTGATCATATGTTTTGTGTTTAAAATATTAACTAAAAGTAACTATAGCTCTTAAATACATGAAGTGAAGTGACATGTACAATATTTCCCTCTGAAATGTAGTTAAGTAGCAGTATAAAGTAGCATAAAATGGAAAATCTCAAATAAAGTACCTCGAAGTGAGTACTTGAGTAAATGTACTTAGTTACTTTTCGACACCGCATATCATGGCACATGCTTGCATTCACATGATCTGAATGCCTCAAAGAATACAGTTAGAAAAACAAAACATTATTTCATAATAAAAACTAACAGTAAATAAGCAATCTTTACACTTTTCCTTGTAATTGGAAGATCTTCCAGATTCATTTTTTGTGTGTGGATTTATTTTCCAGATCCGCTCTGATAAGGAGAACTATACAAAGGTATTTTATACACTGTCGGGGCCTGGTGTTGACCTTCCCCCTCAAGGCATATTTGGAGTCAACCGCGAAACTGGCTTTGTGAAAATCTATTCCATTCTGGACCGAGAAAAGATCGCCTCCTATCATGTAAGAGCACTTACACATCCTGTTTGTAAAATCTAATGTGCATTTACAGTCATAACCTCAAGTTGTACAGTGAGGAAATGGTAAAGTAGTGCTGATATCTCTTTTTGTAGTTAAAAGGTGTGGCAAAATTCGCCGACGGGTCCTTAGCTGAAAAGGATATTGACCTTAAGATTAATGTTCTGGATGTGAATGACTGCCCACCAATCATTAAAGTACAGCAAGTCGGATCTGTCGATGAGTCAAGTGCAGCAGGTATTTTAAGACATCTACAGTATATTTTTGAAGTTGAAGTATTTTACATGTAATCAATGAACTGATAGATAATTTCATTCCCTTTGGTGATTCCTAGGTACTGTTGTGATGAGAGTGATAGCTACTGATGCTGATGAGGCGAACACACAACGCTCCGAGATCCACTACAGCATTGTGGAGCAGAGTAACACAGCTGGGCTGTTCTTCATCAACTCTCGGACTGGAGAGGTCATGGTTCGACAGAACACTCTCGATAGGGAGGTGAGAAACTTAAACTGACCGGAAATTCTTCTCTCGACGTCTAGTACAAGCAGTTATTTTCATTGGAAGAGCTTTTAACTCTAAGACTGTCGTCGGATCAGTATCACACAGTGATGAGTCCAATAAGAATCATCACATTATGTAAAGAAAATGTTCAGTTTTCCATCTGACACCTGTTGTATCACAGAGCATTTTGTGTATTTTTAGCAATTTTTAACCAAATATTTTTTATTGGAAACTAAAAACTAGAATGTCTTAATCAGTGCATTGTATATCTGATCTACTCTTTAGAGACAAGATGCATATACGTTGACTATAAAAGCCTCAGACATGGGCGGACAAGCTGGAGGACTGTCAGGAACCGGCGATATTGCGGTCAAAATTCTGGACATAAATGACAATATTCCAACTCTGGAGAAAGACTCGGTGGGTGTGACATAATTACACACGACTAACACTTCTATCTTTTTTTTAATTGGCTTTTGTAATAATGTTGTTCTAAATCAACTGTGTGTTTTATTTACAGTATGAAGGGAGCGTGCAGGAGAACACCGTCAACGTGGAAGTGATGAGGATTAAAGCCGTTGACATGGATCTGATTCACACTGACAACTGGCTGGCTATGTTCGAGATCATTTCAGGGAATGAGGCCGGCTATTTCACTATCACCACTGATTCTAAGACCAATGAAGGAGTTATCATGATTAACAAGGTAAAAGAGCGTAGCTTCATTTTGACAGACTGAAATTTGAAACATCGTGATTCAACGAGCAGAATAAACGTTACTACGAAAGCTAATGTGAACTGCGTTTCCTGTGCATTATCCTTGAATCTTCAGGCCTTGGACTATGAGGAACTTAAGACGCTCAACTTGGAAGTGGCTGTTGCCAACAAAGCAGCGTACTATTTTGGCAGCGGGGTCACGACTAGCTCCACAACCTCTAAATCCTACCCCGTTAAAATCAACGTGGTCAATCAGAAGGAAGGCCCCCGATTCCAACCGACTGTCAAAGTGGTGACTCTCTCTGAGGACAGCACTTCCGTCTTCATCAACAAAGTCATCACCAACTACGCTGCTATTGACAGCGACACGCTGCAGACCGCCACCAACGTAAGGTACGTGTCAACAAACAGCACATGTATAGATATCTCTCTTTGCGTCTCTGAATTGATGAAAATTGATGATTTTTTTTGTCCTCACATATATGGATTTTCTCATTTATAGGTATGCTAAAATCGTAGATAAAGACAACTGGTTGATTATTGATGAAAAGACAGCAGATATCAAGCTGAAGAAATTGCCTGACAGAGAGTCATTGTTCTTGATCAATGGAACATATTATGCCGAAATTATATGCATCACCAATGGTGAGTTCTGTAAAAATGACAGTTATCATTATTCTCTATCAGTGGCCTGATATGGTGCAGGTTTAATATTAATCTCTCTTTCGATTTGGCTTCCAGATAGTCCCTCAAAAACTGCCACAGGAACCATAGCCATTCAGGTGGAGGACTTTAATGATCACTGTCCCGAACTGACCACTACCACTCCGAACATGTGCCTCGAGGATAACGTGATCTACGTCACAGCCGTAGACAAAGACGAGTTCCCCAATTCTGCTCCGTTTGAGTTCACTGTGATTCAGGGGAGCAACAAGGGGAAATGGACAGTGGAGCATCTTAATGGTAAGATTACGTACAATTACGGCTCGGCAAATTTCCAGCAAATCGGCGTTAAATGGGCATTCGGCCTAAGTGCTCTTCAAGGATTACATTAAAGATTAGATTTAGATATATTCAGTAATCACCTCTAGTTTTTAACTCCAAAATGTTAGATTACTAAAGACTTGCAAGCAGATTGTGATCACTTCAGTGCTTTGTAGCTTTTTTATTTGTTCATTTAAATGGCTTCAGATGGTAAACATTTGTGTGAATAGCAAACATGTCATGTTGCTGCAAATAAATGCATTATATTTTAAGCTCTAAAAACTCTTAGCCAGGGGTGTTTTGCTCATAGAATAATTGCAAAAATAATTGGAAAGCACTTTACTTTATGTTTTACTGCGTTCCACGTAGGTGCTGTAGTTTCAGAGCACTGCTGTTGTGCATGTTTAATCCCTGGCATGGATTACCGAGACGCTCAAATGGAATGGAACCATCGTTAACTTTATTAGCCTCATCTCTGCTTTTCCTGCCATGACAGGTGAATGTTGGTCGTGAAGATAGGTCCACCTTGGTTTTATCACTTCTGTATAAAGAAAGGAAGCGTTACTTCGTATCACCAGACACAAACAAGCAAACTTCTTTATAACTTGCACATTTTAAAATGTGGGTCTCGTCTTTCCTCAGATACCACGGCTATTCTGCGAGACAAAGCCAACTTGTGGCCGGGCACGTACAAAGTGGCAGTGGAGGTCAAAGACCAGCAGGGAAAGTCATGTGATGCCGTTCAGATGATGGACGTGACTGTGTGTAATTGCGATGACGTCACTAAAAGCTGTTTGTCGCGCAAGACAAAGACTGCGGGTTTTGGAGCTTCAGGTATCCTGCTTCTGCTCCTGGGACTGCTGCTTCTGCTGTGTGAGTAGAGTATTACTTATTTCCTTTCTCTTCCTGGTGGGTTATTTTGACAAGAATCATTAACTTTCCCCTACAACATTGCCTAACCTGACATGTTGTAGCGTGCTTGGAGAGGTTGAAAGAATGGGCGGATCACCGGCACTTTTTTGAAAAAGGCAGATCATGACTCTAGCGTGCATTACACAAGCATTTGTTATGTTTTCCCATGAATTTGAGCCCTCTGTTGAATGAAAGTAATTCACTGATTGACGGTTGGACTTTATGTGACCTGACCACTGTACTTTTATAAGAATTTCTCTTGACATAGTTTGAAATGTGTATTTTTTTCAGTGCTGCCTCTTTTGCTGCTTTTCTGCCTGTGTGGAGGTGCAGCAGCTGCTGGAAATTTTAAGTCCATTCCATTTGATACGAAACAACAGCTCATCTCATATCACACCGAGGGACAGGGAGAAGACAAGGTACTTTGATTAGTATACAATATTTAGTAGGGCTATCCCGAATAACATTTTTTTTGGGCTTCGAAGCTTCGGTGAGAAATATTCGAAGGTATTTGAAGCTTCGGTACATTGCCGCTGCCGCACTACTGCACACATGCATATCTCTACACATAACAAACAGTGATATCCCTCTGAGAATAACTAATAATAATTAATGTTGAATATGACTAATGGTGTGGGATTATTAGCATTTCATGGGCTATTTGGGGATTTATACATAGTTATTACATACTTATTATAAAAAACTAAAACGAAGCATTTGAATACTGATTTGGAGGTCGATTACCATGGCAACGGTTGAAGCTTCTAAGCTTCAAAGCATTCGGGTCAGCCCTAATATTTACATATATTTTGTATAAAAAAATGTCTCCCAAATTTGCCTAAATTGCTGCCTCTCTGACGGGATCTCACATTTTTCTCACAGGAAGTTCCTCTTCTTCATGCGCCAGTGGAAATTTATCCTGGCACGACGAATACCAAGAATGTCAACACCTTTGAGAGAAATGGGTTCCAAGGTTCTGCATTGGGAGGCGCAGCAGGTGGAGCCGGTGCAATGAACAATTCCACCTTGACAACCGAGAACATCAACATGTACGACCAATATGACCATTCCAATGGGCAGGTGGGGATGGACTACATAGGTGGTGGGAGGATGACAGGACAAGAACACCTTTTCTCCACATACAGGTCGGGGGCCTTTGATGGGATGGCTCTATCTGATCAGTACCTGGGGGAGTACTATGCAAGTGTGAGTACATAAAACACTACATCCAACATCCAAGTCTAATGGTTTTTAACAAAAGATTAGTATTTTTCATTTTAAGTTTGTTTCTATAACAAGATTCTGGTTCTATTTAATCGCAGAAATCCAACCACGCTGCACAACAATCCCATCAGAAGGACGGTCTGCTGGTCTACGACTATGAGGGTCAGGAGTCCCTGGCAGGTTCTGTAGGTTGCTGCAGCCTTCTTGAGAATGATAATGACCTTGCCTTCCTCAATGACCTTGGGCCTAAATTCAAAACCCTAGCGGAGATTTGTCAGGGGTCAACCTTGGTGACAGAGTCTGTGGACGCAGGGGTTTTTATCTCTCCACCCAGACCAGTGTCTCCTGTCTGGCCCTCCACCTC